>CM051239.1:395493148-396093148 GCA_027917425.1 Gastrophryne carolinensis | reverse complement strand
AAAAGGTAAATTTTCTGGATTTGGAAATAAGGAAACAGGGTGCCCAGTTATGTACAAAAACATATTTTAAAGGCACGGATAGGAATTCCTATGTACCGGTTACAAGCTGTCACCATCCTATATGGCTTGACAATATCCCAAGAGGCCAACTAATCCGACTGAGGAGAAATTGTAAGGAAGATGATGATTATAGAGCCCAGGCCAATATAGTTGGACAAAGGTTTATCCAGAAGGGGTATAATGAGAAAAGTATAGAGGAGGAAATACTCAATGTGGAAAAAATGGATAGAAAGTTGATGCTGAAGGCTAATAAGGGAAAGAAAAAAGATAGAAAAAATTTAGCAGAATTTGCCGTAATAACACAGTTTAATGTGTAGTTGGAGTGTAATTGATTAATTGTGTAGGGGAATATGAATTACTAGATGTATAACCTGTAATTTTGATTTAAGTGAATTGGGGGTGTCTAACTATATTCTTCCTTGGAGAATCCTAATCAATTCCCCCCCCCCCCCTCCTTTTTAAAACGTTTTTAAGTTATGCCCAATTGTATTAATATATGTGTAGGTATGATTTTAGGTCTCCCCCCCTTTGTATTAGGGGATGGACATTTTAGTAATTAATTCTCTCATCATTATATAGTTCTTTGTTTAATTAGGTTGGAGTAGAAATTATTCCCTTTTCCTATTATACCTATCGTTTCATGTAGTTAATAGTGGATATAACTGTGGGTCCACTTTAAGGTCATTATAAAAAGAATGAATCGGCATATGCCAATCATATATAATTTATGCATAAGGAATAATGATAAACCATTTGCTAATATAGATAGTAATGAATATTGGATCAATGCTTTGGAAAACACGGCGCTGTTGATAGCATATGCATTCTTCGTTTGTCCGTGTAATGGATAGCAAACATGAAGAGGCAAGTACATGAGGAGTTAACTTGTTTTGGATACGTCACCCAGCGAGGTGAATAAATTAACGACGGAGTGGAGGGCCCGCTGCCTAATGAGAAAGTCAGAATCGACGAAACGCGTTGGGCGGGACCCTCCACTGCGTCATCACGCTCAATCTGACTGCTACTAGCAGCGGTTTCGCTTTTACTCGCATCACCCACGGCCGGGGTGGCGAGGTTGTTTTTATCCTGTTGGACGATCCAAGGAGGAACATAGGAAGATACTAGATGTGATTTCTGCTGGATTGTGTTTTACATGAACGCTTAAGTCTGTTGGAGGGTAAGCGCAATAAAGTTTTTTATTCTTAACCATTTGGAAAACGGTATTATGCTATGTCTGCACTTTGATCTTCCCTTTGCATATTACTGAGAAAATACATTTGAGATAACGGAGGCTAATTTGGTGGAACAAGATTGTATTGTGGATCAGTGTACCTGTGAGGAGCCGACATTATTATTGATGGGCCTTTTCTAAATCTTTATCTGGTACGTGCAACTTAATACTGGTGGCTGGGTCACGTGTCATGAGACGAGCACTACTGGTGAAGTTTATAGAGACATTTAACGCTTTGCTGTCCCGCGGAGTCAGTTCTATGTAATTACATAGTTTTATTCATTGGTTATTTGTGAGGCTGTTACTGACACAGCCTTTTGGACTCCCTGCGCCGGACCAATTTAAACCTTTTGGAATTTTGTACTATTAATCTTCAATGTTTTAATTGATTTCTGATTCTATTTAATTGTGTAGCGCGGCTCTAGAGAAATATTTTTCTCTGAAAACTAATGCACAAATATGGCTTTTGAGATATTCTTTCCCTACTTGTAGACACGTGTAGGTTCTTTAGGAAAAGAGTGATTTCTCAAAATAAAAAATATTTGCATGGCATGCCTTGCGCTGATGGGGCTTATCCAGCCCAAAACACACAAATAGCAGAAATATGGCTGTCTAAGATTAAAAAGCCATCTGAGCATTTAAATTCTCAGCAGTTCTGAGCACTCAGTTTGTAGAAAAGAGGCATAAAGAGATTATGTGCATAACTCCTTATATTTGATAGGTAATCCTATTATTCCAAGTTAGTATACGTCAATTTCTTTTTACCTTCCAACTAAAACATTAAAAGTGAGCCCCCCTTGCTCCTGTTACCTATGAATTTCCCCAGTTTACACCGACCTGTGCACCCATATAAGCGCACACACGCTCCCCAGCAAGCAACTAAATGTGTCTCTCCAAGCAATAACTGATATGGACTCAGATATCATCTCTGCACCCACAGCAGGCACATTCTTTATAAGTGCCCCATTGCACACCAGCAAGGAGACATAAATGGGCTTTATCTCTCTCGTAGAAGATTTGATACTATGAATACAGGTAGGTTGCTAGTGCATCTGTTCTGACCTGATAGTGGTCTTGAATAACCCACAATGCAGTGGAGTCCAAATTAGCTTCTTGCTGTTACCTGAAGTTCAGGTTTAGGCACAACTCACACGCCTGATTCATCAGAACTGAAACTTAAATCTTAGATATTGATATGACTTATACCAAAACCAAAAGGCAAGCAACCTTTGAGTATTCATATACTGAAACCATTGCAGGACTCTCAGTTTAGTCCTTCCCCATACACTATTTCAACACTAAGAACATGTACCACATATTGGAATGCTATCATGTGGTTTCTTCCTTGGATTATTCCATAAGAAATGAATAAAAGCTACAAAGTTATTACGAAGAAACAGCACATTACATTTTGACATGTTGCAGTAGGGCTCGGTCATGATTCCTGTGATTTCCTTGCATTGAATTTATTTAGACAGAGTATTTTGGGGACAACATTTAGTCATCAGTTACACAATCCTTACTTTGGTGTTGTCAACGTTGAGTAATTTTAAGCGGAGGTTTTGGGGGCTGGTACTAGTGAAATAAATGTCGAATGACTTATTAGTTGCCACTATAGCGTGAAACAAGGAGACTCTTTTCTGACAGGTATATCCGGAGCACCAGCCATGGTCTTGGGGTCCTGTAAGAAGAAGAAAATGCTGACCTGTATGGGCCACCAACAAAACTCATACTGAAAGTACAAAATATAACATCAATGTGGGGGGTGAAGTCATTTTTCTAGACTTACTGTATCAAAGTGTCAGTTATAAGAATTGTCTCAAAAGGGAACTGATGAAGTCTGAAAATATTTTTGCCTCACTTACTAGGACCCCTGATTGGCCCCTGGCAACCCCAGTGGATATGTCCCACAGCATTTACCATTAAAGAAAGACAGAGATATGGCTACATACTCTACCAAACCTAGTTCCTGGTGCTCACAGCAGCTAAATACAGCATAAAGTACAGAAGGTATGTCTCTTCTGTGCAGTACATGTACCTGCTGAGGAAGTCCTAAACTAGGTGGTAGCCCGATCTTGATCGTTCTGTAGTGGTACACACTACAGGGCATTCCAATTCTCAATGCCCCTAGGGACCTTTGTAATCAAGCCAAAAGCCTTTTTAGATATTTGGTTAATGTTAAAGTTAAAGCTAGTTTAGTTAGGTGGTTTCTTTCAATCCTTGGGCTTGGTGTACTTACCATTAATAAGGTCAATATAACCATTTCCTAAAACAGCTACTGGAGAAAGCCGCCTTGTCTCTGTATCTGCGTCCAGGCTCTCAATGACCAGCATCTCATAGTTCAGGCCGCTGCATTTGTAGCTCTCCCATGATGACATATACACACAGCTGCTGTCTCTGATAATTCCTTTATAAAGATGGGAAAAACATATAAAATAAATGGCAATGATAAATTAATATAAATCTATAGAGAAACATCTATACAACTACTAATGTATTGAAGGGATTCCGACGCTAGGAACAAAAAAAAAATTATGGCCCTTATTCATCAAGCGATAGCGCCAGGTAGTGTCCGACGAGCGCCAGGTAGCGGCAGCTAACGGCGACTACCGACTCAAGTACGCCCGGCGGCGGTCACAATGACGCATTTATCAAGCAAAATGAGGCTAGCGCCGGCGAGAGCGACGGCTAGCGCGGCATTCATCATGAAGCCGCCTGGACCGAACAGCGCCGCTGCAAATTCCCTCACAGCGCCAGGTATGAGCTGTCGCTCCCTGGCGATGTCCAATGCATTTCAATGGAGCAATCTATAATAATTCATGATTAATTGGTAATAATTTTTTTTTTAATTTTTTAAATGTCAAAAAATCGGAGAACACTTCTGCAATGTTAGGATTTATTTTTAAGTAAAAAAAAAAAAAAAATGTGCAGAATTGATCTAACAGGTCTGAGATTAATGTATTCATATAACAAAATGATTCTAAAAACATGTATAATGTTACATTAAAAAAATATGGTTGTTTAGGGGTTAAAAACTAGTTAATACAGATCGCCGCCAGCGCTCTGGGGTTTAAACAAGGAATGGACAGCGACAGCACATTCGGAGCGTGAGTTTTTGATGAATATGAAGCTAGCCGTTCGCTCTGGCCATTCGTTGTCAGGCGCTCACATACAACGCTGAACCTGTGAAACAGCGACCCCCCAGCCCGTATTCAACATTACCGCACACCGACTGAGTCGCTGTCATCAAGCTAATGCCGGCCAAGCACAGCGAATACTGGCTGGCGCTGAAAAAATCACGCTACAGTCGCTCATCTGTCGCTACCTGGCGCTATTGATGAATCGGCCTCCCCATCTCTTTGCACTCTATTCGTAAGAAGTAATGCAAAAGATTTGGAATAGCTCAGTATATTGTCTGAGTACCTAATTTTTGATACCTGTGCACTGATTTGGGTGAGCCGCTCGACACACAATAAAGTGCAAAAGAAAAATCGCCTGCACTGTGTGTTGGGTGTGTCGCTGGCTGAGGTGCAGAATGTTTGTATATGTAACCCCTAGAGGTTCGAGTTTGGCAAGTTCGGCCAAACCTTGAGCAAAATTTTGGTTCGGGTACTCGAACCTGACCTGAAATCAATGCAGACCTAAACTTTGGGGGGGGGGGGGGGGATTCTACCTCTGGGGGCCCCTCCAGTAAAAAAAAATTGTGGCTGGTGTGCACAGTAGGAAGCGGCTGTACATTTACCTGAGCCCCACAATCCCATCGGCGTTCTTTACACTGTTAAATAAGCTACTGCCAGGGCTTCAGAAAGATGGCTGCAGCACCCATGAGTGAGGATGCCAGCAGTGCTTCTAAGTGCCAGATGCCAGTGGCCTCACTGATGGAAGTGGTGGCCATCTTTCTGAAGCCCCAGTCGTAGCCTATTTGGAAAAAACAATGCTTGACGACCAGCTAGCCTGCCAGCCTCCTGCTGCTTACACTTTAGGTAAAGCTGATTGATGGGCTGCTCAGGAGTCCATCAACCAGCTTTTCCGGGTTCAGGCCAAGCTCAAACACAGACTTCTGGCTGAAGCCCTTGTTCGGGTTTGGAAACCCAAACTCGCAATTTTCTGTACGAACCTGAACTTTAAGGTTTGGGTTCGCCCAACACTACTAAGAAATAATCAATGAAAAATATGGTGAGGATTTCCATCCTGTAATGAAGAGCATCACTGGCCTTTCCAATCAGCTCCTTGGTTTCCTCTTAACACTCTTAATAATAATTTACCATTAACCTTACTAAGCACTGCAAACCTCTATTTATAGAGAATATTAGGATATAAAGGAGGACATAGAAGGTAGAACATAATTATTTCTATTAGGCTATAATGGAAAATACAGAAGATAGAGGAGGTTATGTTCTATATGAGACATAAAGGAGGGCGAGAAGGTAGAAAACAATATTTTCTATAAGAATTTAAAGGAGGACTCAGAAGATAGGGGATATGTTCTATTAGAATATATAGGCAGACACAGGGGGTAGAAGAGAATATTTTAAATTAGAGAATCTGTTCTATTAGGGTATAGAATACAGAATATGAAGTATGACACATAATATAGAGGAGAATATGTTATAGGATATAGGTGAGGACACTGTAGGTAGAAGAGAATATTTTAGTATGTAAAGGAAGACATAGAGTATGGGACATTTACAATCTATTTAGATTTATATAAATAAGACACTAGAACCCATTACAGTAGAAGCAGTAGGTTCAGTAAATTGAGTTGAAGGTGCATTTTGCAATGTATTAAATTATCTATTTATAGCCCTAAAAACAAGACTCTATTTTCTATTAAACTGACCATTTTTTGGGGTCCTCAAAGTGGGACAGTTTAAAACAGTTTGTGGGCAATAGGGGTGGTAGGGCTGTGGTTTGGTGTGTGGCTTAATTATGGGCCACATGCTTTAGGAATATTTGGTTCATAAAGACAATGCTCAGAAGTCCATGCATTCCATTGCCACCATTCAACCAAAGAGTCAGAGCAGTGGAAACCACCCAAACATCCAGCATTCTGCATTTGGTGGGACAGCCATCCCGATGTCAGCAAAGATACTTAGATACTTTATTTATTCCACCAAGTAAGTACAGGATACAAACAAGGAATGCTTTTGGAAAGGAGATACACCAGAAGTGCTATTAACAATTACATACAATAGTAGTAACATGTATTAAGGTTTAAGGTTTAGTGCAAGTTAATTTGTTATAGAATAACAAAATTAGCAACAATGCATAGTCTGGATAGAGTTTAGGAACCTTTCACACTGGAGGATTTAGTCGAATGAGCCATGAATCTGCACCCAGAGCATAAGAACCTGAAGAATGAATGCCCTGGGTGCATCGTGTCCTCAGTTATTTTCTTAGCCCTTGAGGAGATTCTGCTCAATGTGGGACATTTAGGTGTTTCCAGAGTTTTTGAAGGGACATCTGATCAGTTTATGCCTAGCAGCTTCTGCACATTTATATAAACTACTCAGGGTGACTGGTCTGGGCGTGCTCCCCTACCCATAATCAGCACACGAGCCTGTCCACTTGTGCCCTAAGACAAGAGATTTCTCTTGAGCCAATGGGAGACCTCTTCTGCTTTCATCTCGTTGCTGCATGAAGTGGCCCAGGGTTTAGGGGATTTTAGACTTCCAGGTTTTAAGGCTACAGATGTACTCTAAGGTATATGTGGACCACAGCAAGCAAAAGAGATCACAAATACATGTACATGATATATAGTGGACAGAAGAGATTGCAATCTAATAGGGATTAATAGAGAATATAAAGAGTGGAGAAGCTTACAGTTTGGTAGGCTATACACTGAATCAAGAGGAGATTGCAAGTGTCCTGTCTAGAATGGGACAAGTGCCTCCCTCCCCTCCTGCTTTACTCCCTGCTTGTTGAATTGGTGTCCTATAAAATAATGAAATTCTTACCTTGGTATGGGGCCACCTCTGCGACAGGTATTCGGCTTCCATTTAAGCGGGTCAGCATCATCTTTGGAATTCTGTCATCTCCAAGCCCGTCACTTGTGTTCGCATTCCACAGATATTCTGATTGTGGCACCACCGCCCCTATTTTCCCCAAGAAGGACCCATCGAGATCTTTCAATAAGGACTTCTTCTTAGCATCACAGTCCATGTCCACACAGTCTGATGGGTTAGCCTTGCTGTATTGAAATAAAAATCTGATCATGTACAAATATATGAAGATGCCAGTCACCTCTCATTAAGTTAACAATGATAGTATTTATTAACATGGAATAACACCCCTGTGGGGCAGGCTTTATTTGACCACTTTAAATTGGACCACAACCCAGCGCGATCGATCAAGCTGATTAATTCCCTCCCCTGGGGCATCCAAAATAAGGATGCCCTGCTGTGTGAAACCCCCCAGGTCACCCCATTCACTTACCTTGCTTCCCGGTCCAACGCTGCATGCGGCCGCATCCCCATTATCCCTCTAGCAGGACGTCAGAAGAAGCTGGCCCATAAAGCCCAGAGTCATTTGTAACGTTACACCCTGTTATCACATGGTACTTCCCCCTCACCACCAGCACAGGATGGAGACCCAACAGGAACAGAGTATCACCATGGGCTTTATTAGGGGCCTAGACCCGCTTTAGGCAAATATTCGGTTCCATAGCTTCTTACCTCACATCAGGTCGGTGTATAAAGACTTTTTGATCTTCAGCACTGTTCACCATTGTTATTCTAGAAACCTCGATTGGGTGCTGCAGGTCTTCATTTTCTGGGTTGGTCATAAACATCACATTTGTTTCTACAGAACACACATTTTTGTACGTCACAAATGTTGTATCTGAAAATGAAATACAATGTTGGGACTGATAAGTAAATATATGATTAAAAACAGAGCACAACAAAGCATTTGTTCGTAAGACGTATGGATGGGAAAGTGCCAGGAAAGTTTACCCTCTACGGTCATGAGTCCAGCGATTGCATTGTAGCTCATTATTCCGGCATTGGGATGCCCAGGTGCCCCGTTATGAGCAGAAGAAAAGGTTGGCCAGCAGATTCCACTTCTACCACCTGACCAAGAAAAAATAGAAAGTACAGTTATTATAGAAATTACAGCTATAGATTAGATTTCAAGGAACAAACATTTCCCTTTCACTTCCTGAAGTCTTTAAAGAAAAAGTCAATTTTTGTCAGGTTTTTGGTGTGCAGCCTTATAAAGATACTGTGCAACAGCTTAGAGCCTATATGTAATCTGCATCTATGTTGCTGGGTTAATGCAGTTTACATTTATGACAGTAGATGGCGATTGTACATGGCGAATCTTATAGATTCCCAGGCCTATCGAGCTGGGTTTTGAACCACTTTAAAAACTCTTCCCCAGCATCTAATATGTTTTTAATCACTTTTTAGTCACTTATTATTCTTTGCCCCACTGGGCTGCAATTCTGTTCAGGACTCTAAGATATGGATGCCGCCATGTTGCCTAAGAAGCATCACATACTGAGGAGTGGAGGGGATGTGCAGGGGGTGGGGGTATAGCTGTGCTTTGCACAGACAGAGCAGAGCTGGGGTCGGGAAAAGTTGGAAGTTTAGAAGACACTAATGGTTCACACAGGCATGTTTCTGAAATCCCCACTTGACCCCAAAAAACTTTTACTTTTGCATCATATTATGTATTCTCGATGTTCATATTCTCATATTATTATATAGTAGGCCTTAAGCTTACCTGTCAGAGGTCTGTGACTGCGGTTAATTTCACTTAGCTTGAGGTTGGCGTCACTGGATGTTAAAATATCAGAGCAATCAAAGTCAGGGCTAGTTCCAACAAGCAGGGATTTCTGGAGACCAAAAAAAAGCATATTGTAAAACTTAGGAAGTCTTGGAAGTAAAGCTACATACTTAAGTCGGACCTTCAGCATCAAAGCCTAACGCAAAAAACTACTCATTTAAAGAGGATGCTCAGCCAATCAGCGCGTTCGCTTTCAGCTCGACCCTGCACCGACTGGAAGGTGAGTTGATCAGGCGACCTGGGGGAATACACACAGCGGGGCATCCCAATTCAGGATGCCACCCCACGGAGGAACAACACACAGGAAAGTGAAATTCCTGTGTGTTGTCCCTCTTTAACTATATGTTAAAATATGTTATAAGATCCAGGCATTTGGAAACAGTGGGATAAAAGACTATAATTTTGGAAAGCAATTTATGATGAGCTAAAAGCTTCTCTACACATCAGCAGACTTGCAAAAGCCATAGCTTGTTGCTATAGGTCAGACTGGCTCAGTAGACTGGTAGTTCAAGTTTAATGATTCTGCCCTGTAAAGGTGCAAAAATATGTTTGCTGTTTCCCTTTATTTTTTCCCACCAGGCAAGAGGGGGCAGCAAGCATGACCTGACCATAGCTCAACCTGACAAGAGAAATGGATGAAGGGTCCACACTCCTAAAATTCCATGTCTTTATTCAAAATCCATTTAAAATCATCTCCACAAGTAGTGATACAGCCATAAGAACCATTACCAGACCATCTATGATTAAGGACCCTTAAGCGTCCGAAACGCGTCAGAGGACTTATATTCGATCTGCCTGGGTCTGGTAATTGTTTTTATGGCTGTATCACTATGTATGGAGATGATTTAAACAGATTTTGAATAAAGACATGGAATTTTAGGAGTGCGGACCCTTCCTCCATTTCTCTTGTCACGTTGTGGGGCTGTGAGACTGCCCTGGGTTGGGCACCCTGCGAGTACCGCAACTGACCAGTGTGCATTTATTCTTCTGCTTCATAGCTCAACCTGGTCTTATTTACTGACTGCTCCTCACAGCCAGCTGGAAAGAACACCATCAGCACCAGTCACAGTATTGAAATCTGCAGAAGACACATCCTTATAAATGTCACCTGTTAGCAATTATACAATATCTGCCCAAACTCGGTGCCAGGGAGTCATTCTGGACTCGCCCCTTTTATTTAAACCTCACATTCACTTTTTAGCCACCTCCTGCCATCTCCAACTTAAAGCGGTCCTTCACTCTGAATGAGAGCCTATCTTATGTTTCCCACATCCTGTACATACAGATTGCCCACATTAAAAATCATTCTACCTGCATCTACTGCATGTTATAAGCCTTTAAACATCCAAGATGGCGGCTCATGGAACATCAGGCAGTCTACAAACAGGAAGTGCCTTCTGACTGTGCTGCTCTGCATTCTGGGATTGCTGACCTTTCCCTGACCCCAGCTCTGCTCTGTCTGAGCAAAGCACAGCTATAACCCGCTCCCCTGTACTTCATCCCACTCTCCTCTCCTCAGTAAATGTGAAGCTTCTGGGTCAAGATGGTGGCGTCCGTATCCTAAAGTCCTGAACAGAGTTGCAGCCCAGTGGGGGAAAGAATAATAAGTAAGTGATTAAAAACGTAAAATATATTAACTTTAGATGCTGGGGAATCGTTTTTTAAGGGTTTGGGCTTTTCAATAAATCATGGCGAAGGTCCGATTTAAAAACATCTCACACATCCGTCCCTTCCTCTCACCTGACACCACTAAAATGTTATTGCACGCCCTGGTCTTATCCCGACTGGATTACTGCAACATCCTTCTTTGTGGCTTACCAACTAACAGACTGGCACCCCTCCAATCTATCCTGAACTCTGCTGCTCGCCTCGTCCATCTCTCCTCTTACACATCCAGCTCTGCTCCACTCTGCAAATCCCTACACTGGCTGCCAGTCCCACAGCGAATCCTGTTCAAAACTCTAAGGCCCTTATTTAACAAGGGATAGCGACAGGTAGCGCCTGGTGAGCGACCGGTAATGACGGGCCCCGCCACGAGAACGCCGGCTCCCCACCACAATCACACATTTATCAAGCCGATCCTGCTTAGCGACTGAGATAGCGCCATATAGCCACTCATTCATCATTATTCCAGCCTCAGCCCACAGCGCCAGCGTCCAACCTTGAACAGCGACAGGTATCACCTCTCGCTACCTGGCGCTCTCCAATGCATTTCAATGGAACAATCTTTAATTATTCATAATTAATTCATAATAATGTTTTTTGTTTTTTTTTAAATGTGAAAAATTCTGTGACCACTTCTGCCATGTTAGATATTTTTTTTAAGGTAAAAAACTTTGTGCAGAATTGATATTACAGGTCTGATATTAATGTATTCATATTACAAAATGTAATTAAAAACTTGTTTTTTTGTTTTCCAAAAATATGGTTGTTTGGGGGTTAAAAAACTACTTTTAACCCATCGCCGCCAGCGCTCTGGGGTTTAAACATGCATTTCACAGCGCGAGAATTTTTGGAGCGTGATTTTTTGATGAATGTGGTGGGAGCCGGGCGCTCTGACCAGTCACTATCATGCGCACCCATACATCGCGGAACCTGTCAAATAGCGACTCGTCACCCCGTATTCAACATTACTGCACACCGACTCAGTCGCTATAAACAACTGAACAACGGCCAAGCACAGCGACTACTAGCGGGCGCTGTGAAAATACTGCTACAGTCGCTCAACTGTCGCTACCTGCCGCTATTAATGAATCGGCCTCTAACTCTCACCTACAAATCTCCCTCCAGCCAGGCCCCTCCCTACATCTCATTTCTAATCCAACAATATCAACCTAGACGCAGCCTCCGCTCTGCCGCCGACCTTCTCCTGTCCTCCACCCTGGTCACCTCCATTCATGCCCACCTCCAGGACTTCTCACGCGCCACTCCAATCTTCTTTTTTTTCTCCCACTCTCTCTCCTCTCTCATGCTCTTTTGTTTCTGTAATTCCTTTTATCCTACCTTTGTCATTCAGCTTGTACTTTGTTTATGTTCTTTCTTAGTTTCTTTCCCTTTATTTTTTATATTTCTTTACATCTGTGCTTTTTTGTCATTCCTTTTCTCTCTTTCCTGCTTTTGTTTTTTTCTGTCATTCCTTCTATTCGTTTGTTCTCTTTCTTTCTGTTATTTCCTCTATTATTCTTATCTCTTTATTCTTTAGCAGTATTCACAATATATGCTTTATCGCCATGTATGGAATATCACACCACACTGCATGGGGCCCTTTAAAGCAGAAGCCCTGCCACCACACCCTGGCTACCCTGGAGGTAGGATGGGGGGTTTAAAGTGGACCAACACCCAGGATTTTGACTATCCTGGGTGTTGGTCCACTTAGGTGGGGCACCCCGATCGGGGGTGCCCCGCTGTCTGAAACCCCCCCGATCGCCGCAAAAACTCACCTCTCCCCGCCCCCACGTGACCTCGTCCGGCCAATGACAGCGCTCAGAGCAGCTCTGGTATGCGCGTCCAAAGCCGCTTGGACGCGCATACCAGAGCGCTGTCATTGGCTGCGTCTCTCGCTTCCCTCTAACAGGGAGCGCGCCTGCGCCGGCCATTCACAAAACGGCCGGCGCGGGAGCGCGCCCTGCTAGAGGGAAGCGAGAGATGCGGCCGCGTCTCGCGCATGCGCCGTTGGGTCGCCGGTAAGGTGAGGATTGTGGGCCTCCTGGGGGGTTCCTCCCCGCGGGACATCCCGATTTCAGATGCCCCGCGGGGAGGGATCTGATCGGTCCGGGAATCTTATAGATTTCCGGGCCGATCCCCCCTGGGTGTTGGTCCACTTTAAAAAGGAAAAGACCCTTTACCTTCTCCTCAGGCAAGCGCTGCTCCACCTGTCTCTGTGCGGCCACCACTGAGAAAACACAAAGCCGCATCCCCTGGGTCCGCGTGTGCATGGAGCCAGGGGATGCGGCTCTGTGCTTTCAAGCAAGATGGTGGCACCCAGAATCCTGAGCGCTGGGAGAGTGGCACGGGCCCCTGGATAAGATAAAGGGTCTTCTTCTTTCTACTAACCCCCTGCCTCAGTGCCAGGGTAGGCCGGCAGGACGGGGGGGGGGGTCACCTTTTGACTAAACTTCTGCTTTAAGACTATCGCCCAAGAGCCCGCCTAAACCTGTAGCCGGCCCTGGTCGCATGATGCATAAAAAGAATTCTAAAGCCATCACAGTGTAACAAGTGACTTTCTTACTGAGATTTTGATTGTTTTATTGGAAATCTCATGGGAGGTTGCCGCGGGAGTGTACACAATAGGTAGTATGCCCATTCCATTTTCAGCAAGGGTCACTTCTGAGATTTGCATGGAGGATGTGGTCTGAAAAACACAAGAAGAAGAATGGCGATGAGAATTTACAAGAACATTCTGGAAGCCCATACAGCTGTATCTGCCTGTAATGTACCTGGATGTAGATGCCGTAATCCCAGCATTTCCAAAACTGAAATCTTCTTACGATGAAACAGTCAGGGAGACCATCCTTATTCATGAAGATGCCGTACAAGCCACCATGAGCTTCATTGTTGTACCATTGGGCAGTCGAGGCTCCTGTAAGACCAAGATAGTCAATTGTAACCCAATGATGACTCATTTGGGAAGCAATGTACTGTAGTCTATTTAGGATACTTGGCATAACTGCAACTGAATAGCGCTGTTAATATGTTTTATTATTAGCCACCATCAAAAATAATATGTCTGACACAGGGCAGTTTCTAGGCAATAAAGTCTGCCCCCTCCTCCCTCATCCTATGGTGGTGCTGGTGTCCCATACAGGTATGTTCCATGCTGTGCCTCTACTACAGCAGAAGGGAGTGCCAATGTCCCAATATGGGGGGAGGGATGAGGGGCCTGTCTTATGGGTCAATATTTAGGCATAAAGCACACCAAAAGAAATGAAGTATCTTAAATTGAAATTTGTGGGTGCAAACTACCCGAGGTATCCCACCACACAATACCTCAATAATTAAATCTTGGTAAAAAAAGGCGGAGAAGAATGCACACCAACCAGAGTTTTCATTATGCATATAAAAAGTGTATTGGTTTACAATCAGACAAAACACAAACAATTCAGTGCTATACAATGAGTGCAATATTGGTATATCGATATCAGTTGAAGAACACTAAGATGTATACATTATAAAAGGATATATGATGAGGATTCTCCGTATGGCAGCACCTCGAGCATCAGAATTGTCCGTGCACTTAAGAAAGTAAATGGGTAGTAGTGGTGAAGTAACACTAACAGTATAAGTACTAGACACTATCGTAGGGTAAGTAATCCTTACCACATGGGTATAAAAGATGCAATAATGGCAATCCTGATGGTTGGTGCGGCCATGTATCCAGTCCAGTGTGGATTAGGGGTTAGGCTAGTTATTGAGCGATCGCCACTCTTGCTATTTTGCCTGGTAATATCTCTGTAGTTTTGTTTAACTGTGTACACTGTATACATGCTTACACCTATGATGTGTCACGTCATGATTTATCTGTTAACATGCATGTATGAGGTTCTCTGGTATGATGTTCTTTGTTAATGCTGACCAGGGTATTTGACTGTGATCCATATATAGCTGCATTTTGACTATATTATCCTTAACCCCTAATCCACACTGGACTGGATACATGGCCGCACCAACCATCAGGATTGCCATTATTGCACCTTTTATACCCATGTGGTAAGGATTACTTACCCTACGATAGTGTCTAGTACTTATACTGTTAGTGTTACTTCACCACTACTACCCATTTACTTTCTTAAGGTGCACGGACAATTCTGATGCTCGAGGGCTTGTCTTATGGCCCACACCACTAAAAGTAGTGCTGACTCATCTGCAGAGGATAAAGGTGCCCCTAATGGCATTGGTGTGGTTGCCCTGCTCGCCCTCCCCTAGAAACAGCGCTGTTTTGACATCTTGTGTATGTTAACAGGGTGGACGAAAAGCCAGGATTTTTCACTCCCTGTATGTAAAAACCCTAATTTGCCCTGTACTCATCTTAACCAAGCGTTCCCACAGCCCATGCACAGGCTGTCCAATCATCATTCATTTATGTGCTCATTAATGCTCAGCAATACCATATTGTGTGCAGGCTGCTGTAGGGAAAGTAAGTGAGTATAGCCTTTTCTTTTTGTCCGAAATGTCCAGGCTTTGGGCTATTACCTCTATTTTTTTTTTTTTACATAGCTGCACCACATGAATTCTCACCTGAACAGGGTTCGCCATTTATACGATAACCTGCTCGTTCAAATCCTGCAACCACATTATTCTGTAGCACAATATCATTGCCTTCATTGATCTAAATATAAAAATAAAGTAAAACATTTTTGGGAAAAATAGTATTTGTAACTTTCTGCATTACACTGACACATAATATAACCCCTGCCCACATTTAGATTTGTCCACATAATAAATACATGTCAACAAACATAAAATACTGCATTTATTTTTAGTATTATGCTGCTGTTGTGTGTGGGGGTTGATACAAATTTGTGGATGATGAGTGGCTTAAAGTACATTTTCAGCCCAAAACAAAAGCTATACTCACCTTTTCTCCCACGCTGACCATCGCTCCTAGTCTGGGGCAGCAGTGCTCATCTGAAAGGCTCGAGCCATGTCCCTCGCCACCCAGCATCATGTGCAGCGACGGTCTCTCATTGTGCGTCTCTTCCTGACTCCCTCCAACGTGGCAACTCCCCCACTATCAGTCACAGTGAACTGCCTGCCCCCCTCCAGTCTTTGCTATTGCAGCTCACTGTGACTGATGGTGGGGGGCATCGCCACGGCTGAAGACCCAAGAAGAGAAGCCTGATGAGAGAGTGGCACTGTGCGTGTTGCCAGGCGGTGAGGGACATAGCGCCAGCCTTTCAGTTGAGCGCTGCAGCCCCCTGGACTAGGAGCGAGAAAAGGTACAACTTTGTACTATAGCAAAGTTGTCATGAATAAGTGTCCAGTGACTGGAAATGCTACGACCCCATTTCATGTTGCTGTAATGTGCCAGAGCTTTGATGTAGCTACATTTTAATGGATTTCAAAAAATAAGAAGTTTTTAGACATGCCTGCTGTCTATCTATTTTTCAATTCCGTCAAGGAGCCAGATTATAAACCACCCAGATATCCTGTATTGTGTCAGTGAAGTGGAACATTTAGTTGTTGGACTGTCTCACTGGTTACGATAATCCATAGAAGCAACATGGATTATTCCCCCCAAGAATTGGAGCATATTGGTCCATCCGATGTCCTCCAGTATTCACAAAAAAGATAGGTGTTACCAAGATTGACCCAAAGACTGACTCCTTAAACCAACTCAGCTCTTACTTTTACACTCCACTTTTATTAAGGGTTCCTTTTTGAACCCTTATTCTTCTTTGATACCTGTTTTTTTAACCTTTATCCCCCTTTAATAACCTATTGGAGCTCTTAGAACAGTGAGGTCCCCTCTCTGCCACCTTAGAATGCCGGAAAAAGGTGGGTTCCTGGTAAGTGAAGGGGAGGGGGTTATTGTGTATTTCTACTAATTGTGTCCTGTAGCAGGACCGCTCTAAGTGGTGCCCTGGCCAAACAGGTTGGTCCTAGTAGGGGAAAAGAGGTTCCATGCAATCCCTAATCTAACTGGTTCTCTGGTGTATCTGCACTGCTTCTACATCCCATACCAGGACCCCTCCAAGTGACATCTTGGAATGGCTAGCTAGATAGTTTGATCTTGGGAAGAAAGGGAGGTTCCATCTCAATTCCAAATCTAATATCCTCTCGTGTGTCTCCACTGCTTCTACTACCCAAATCCCATACCAGGACCCTTCCAGGTGACATCTTGAAACGACTAACTAGATAGTTTGGTCTTGGGAAGAAAGGGAGGTTCCATCTCAATTCCAAATCTAATATCCACTTGTGTATTTCCTCTGCTTCTACAAAAGACATCCTGTACCAGGATCCCTCTAAGTGACATGGGATGGCTACCTAAACAGGTTGATCCTGGGAAGGGAGGTTCCATCTCAATACCTAATGTAATGTCCTCTTGTGTAACTCCACTGCTTCTACTACGCACATCCTGTACCAGTAACCCTGTAAGTGCCACATTGGAATGGCTGCCTGAGCAAGTCGACTCCTGTATGGTAAGGAGGTTCCACCACAAACCTTAACCTAATTACCTCTTGTGTCTCTCCGCTGCCTTTATTATTTACATCTTGTACCAAAACGCCCTCCATTGTGTGGCATCCAAATCATAGGGATACTGGCCCCTATGCTTGGAGTGCTGTGTTGGTAGTCTTGGGGCCAGGTGCTCATAAAATGTTTAATTTTTCTTTTACACAATAACATGAAAGTGAAAGCACATGCAATCCAAAACACAAAGACAACACTACTGCGACCGATAGGTCTTAAAAACTTAAATATGATCACTTATAATAAAGAGGTGCAGAACTGTATAAACTGTTTTCCATAGAAGCAAAAGCTTTCCATAGAAAAATCCACCATGAGATGACATTGGATTTTCTTTGTTGTTGATAAATGATATTCATCTCCATTTTGTTATTTGTTCATCATCAAGAGCAGATGAACACAGCAAACATAAAAATCACTAATAATGTAAAATACCAACCGCTATGCCACCATGCCACAGCTCATTATTTATTTCTTCTCTGTCTTGGTATGTTCCAGGCCAGATGGCAGAGGCCACAAGGTTTCCTCTCACATTCACACGTTCTCCAGACACTCTAATTCCTGTCCAGGAACATGCAAAGTATATCAATAACAACATTCAAAACTGAAAATAGATTATTTGATTAGATCTCCTATGAAACTGGAAGGAGATTGTGGGTAGGATTGTATGAAAACCAGATGAAATCACTAGGAAGCAACATAAACTGAAGACTTTTGTCCTGGAAGAAAGGCTACACTTTCGGGAATTCACAGATGGATGAAAGGGTTCTTTGTGAATGAGAACCTGACTTTTCTCTTTGATACTGCTCCTAAATCACAAAGTCTGGCATAAGGTACTCTTCATCTAACCTTTATCTAACCATCATGTTGCTTATCATGGGAATGCCACACTGCCTATGGTAATGGGATGGGGAAATGCCACACTGTCTATGGGAACGGGAGGAGGGATGCCACATTGTCTATGGGAATGGGAGGGGGGAATGCCACATTGCCTATGGGAATGGGAGGGGGGAATGCCACACTGCCTATGGGAACGGGAGGAGGGATGCCACATTGTCTATGGGAATGGGAGGGGGGAATGCCACATTGCTTATGGGAATGGGAGGGGGAATGCCACACTGCCTATGGGAACGGGAGGGAGGATGCCACATTGTCTATGGGAATGGGAGGGGGAATGCCACACTGCCTATGGGAATGGGAGGGGGAATGCCACACTGCCTATGGGAACGGGAGGGGGGATGCCACATTGTCTATGGGAATGGGAGGGGGGATGCCACACTGCCTATGGGGAATGGGATAGGGGAATGCCACATTGCCCATGGGGAATAGGGGGGTGCCACTCTGTAAGTGGGGGATTCTGCACCTTGCCTATTTGATTCTTGGGGGGGGGGGGGTGTTTTAGCATAACATTTGGTTCAGAATATTTTTTTCTTAGTTTTCTTCTCCAAATACTTGGTGCATCTTATGGGCAGGTGTGTCTAGGGCGAACAATACAGTTATCAAAATATTTAAACGTAAACAGTCTGCACATATAATGTGCTACATCTATGTTAGTGGTGTCGGGGCTAAAGCTGCAGTGGTCACATGTGTATTTGGGACCATGATCACTTTGCAAGCCCCCCATGCTTCCCTCTGCCTACAGCTGTTGGGGCAGGTTCAGAAAACTACAAACCTTCTACCCTTCAGCCAAGAAGCCCCTAACTGGAAAAGTAGCAGAGAAAAGGTGGTGGGCTACAGGCTTACACTTTGCCAAGGTGCTTTAGTGGTTAAGTGTATTTCTGTGGGCCAGCTTGCCTTATATACATACATAGGGAATACATATTAAATTACAACTTAACATAAAATATATTGTATAATTTATACCCTACCTTCTCCAACAGTAAAATAGATAACATTATCATCAACGTCAAGTCCATTGGTATAGAAAACTCCAATGGCTGGAGAGAAGCCATTGTGAAAGGCGCATCCCTTAACATAGGAGTCATTTGAAGATACCTGAAAAGGGTAGATAATGTTACATCTTCACAAATGTAGGACAATGTTGCAAAACATACACAGTTGAGTTACATGTATGACCACCAACTAATATCCAGAGTAACTTCTGTGTGCAGCACAGACAGAAACCATACGAGAGACTCAATAAGTTCTGGGTAGGTTGTCATAGGTATCTGGAGCCATGCTGACTGCAATGCAAAGATACTAAATGGTGCATATTTGACGATTCATAGAGAAAACATGATGATTGAGCTGGTCCCATGAATGCTCAATTAGGTTAAAGATAAGGGAAGGCCCAGTGAATACTTGATAGTCTTGGTAATGTTCTACTAACCAATGTCAGACATTTCTACCTATGTGACATGTAGCATTGTCTTGTTGAAGATCCCATCTACCTTAGGGAGGACATGCCAACATCCATTAATTCTATAAAGCAGACCCACCAGAGAAGGCAACTCTTTGTAGAGCTTCAAAAATGTAAGCCTTTACTGCTGATAAAACGTAATTAGCAGTAATGCAGTGGCCATACACAGATTTAGAAGTAGAAAAAGGTCATTATAATGTGTCTCTACTGTGTAGTTCAAAGCTCAGTCATCAGAAGAAGGAATTAAAGTGGAGTGGAAGGTACATCATCATGGTTCTAACCCTTTATAGTGGAAACTACTGTACATTTTGTACATAACCCAGAATACAAGCTTTTGAAAGATGTCTTTAAAGCTTAGTAAGTTGTGTAAGGTTTAGGAGCCAAATGGCACATGGAGTGAATTCCAAAGAAGTGGAGAGGCACATAAAAAGTCATGGAGGACAAATGAAGACAAGAAAGTCTTGAGAAGTGTCATAGTTATGAATTGGATGGTATTGTATTGTATTAATAATCTGGGTTGGAGGGTCTTGTAGTCAGGGTGGGTCAGTTCATGGTTTCAAATCATAATTCTCTAAAGGATGACTAGTATTGGGACTGAAAAGAGGAGCACACGCGAGGAGCATTTGTTTATACAGAAGGAAGTAGTGTGGGAAGCAAGACACTGTGGTGTGAAATTAGCAGCTGAAACATTAGGTGCCCCACAGCCTTTAGCTATACCTCCTTCCCACCAAGCGCATGCGCAAGTACAAAGCGAAACCCTACATGAAGTGTAACAAGAGAACCTAGAGGGCATGGACTCTCTATGATTCAGATTCATCAAATTGAATGGATACGTTTACAAGATAAATCCAACAAAGTTAAATACAGATATGTGTATTGACACTCCTTGGTACATATAATTGTTATATACCTCTCCAAGGTTTAAAAAAGCCAATGAGTAGCGAGGGTCTATGGGATCTCGGTAACCTTCCTGTCCACTGTGGTAGAATTCAACATTCTCTATTCTGGCACTCCCTAAAGGAAAATAAAAGCATGATGATCAACATTCATATCTGGAAGTTAAATAAAAAAAATGTAATGATGAGAGATAAATCAGAACTGGGGCAGACTGGCCGTAGGGTGACCCAGCAGAAATACTGCACATCCTTGGGGCTGCTGTTTCTATTACCCCCAATACCTAAAAGCCAAATATAGGATAACACAACACCATTTCTTGAGAGAGCACAATTCTATAGATGTCATAACATGAGCTTAAAACAGATCCATTCACATACTGTATTAATCCTAATTCAAGCCAGGGCTGAAGCAGCACTGAACCCAAACCTGACTCAGAAGCTGAATCTTTAAACTTGACCCACCCAAAATCCAATACCAATCAATACCATCCAGAATGCCACATTCTCTGAGGACCCTAACAAAAAACAAATAAATAAAATAACCCCTACTGTTTCTCCTGCAGGGTAACTAGTTTATTTTCCAAAAAGGTCTTCCATAGAATTCCCTTCCTTCCAAGTACTGTTATTGGCCTTGCCACAGAGTCTGTGGAATTCAGGACTATGGAGCTTGGAACTCATCCTAAAAGACAGCTGGTCTAAGTAAACCCCCCAGCTCAAGACTGCGCCTACATTTTTTGTCCCGAGGTGGAGGCAACCTAGAGTGCCTAAAGAAGACTTTAAACCTCTTTTGCAACTCTGTGCCAGGGAGACTCCATGGACATTACATTATTCTATCCTATACCTCTTACATTATCAGTAAGCCCCACCTTAGAAGGATACTAACTTTTTCCTAGAAGAGCTCCATTCAACAGGGGGACAGGAGGATGCGCACATATGGCAGCTCTACCTCGTTCGACAGGAGGCATGCTTCACTGCAGTGTGCATCTGTCCCCAAACATTCAAAAGTAGAAAAAGTTGAGTATCTCCTGAATTTGTTCTTGCAGACCTGGAACCTACATTGCCAGGAGGGTTTATATAAGCTTTAGATTTTGCTTAGCAATTAAAGATCTCTGCAGAAATATCACCGTCTGCAGAGAACAAGGCCTTGTTGGCCAAAAACCCTGCATAAAATAATCTCTACTCATCCCCTATAAGCCATCTATGAATTATGCTTACAAGTTACTTCTGTTGGCCTATGTTTTTTAACTTATGACTACATTTT
Organism: Gastrophryne carolinensis; assembly: GCA_027917425.1. Taxonomy (NCBI): domain Eukaryota; kingdom Metazoa; phylum Chordata; class Amphibia; order Anura; family Microhylidae; genus Gastrophryne; species Gastrophryne carolinensis. The sequence continues at coordinate 396,071,369 of CM051239.1, read as the reverse complement.
ACTCACAATACCACAATATGTGAATATATGATATATTTATTTTTCAGATGTCTTTACCTCTGTATTCCATGCCATTTGCTGTAAAGCTGCTGACAAGAACTCGGGCGCCAAAGGATTCTTGGTACCAGCCTGTATAATCTTCTCCAATGATCTTGATGTTTCGGGTAAGCAGAGCCACATCAGCTGCCAGGGTGTAATTCAGGGTGGTGTTTGGTACCTGATAGGTGTTTGCTGCATGGGTGATACAGTATGGTTAGATTCAATAATAGCTAAGCTATCATTCTGGGATAAAACTATAACCTGCCCTTCTGATTAAAATTCCACATTAGTCAAAGTTCTGCTGATACTGACCTTGAGTCTTGACTAGCTGGTGGCACTTCCTCCAACTTTCTTGCCTGTTTCAGGGTGGAATGTACAGTCTTTTGAACATTTGCTTATTTGTCGCTAACCAGGAGTCTGCATGTGTGGTGTAGGGAAGTGCTCAGTTACCACAGAGTTGCAACTGGAACATTACAGGCCTGCTGGAGATCATAGATCACTCTCTTTCTAGCTACTGCTGGTACACTTCCCGCACCTGCTAGTTGGGATTTGTAGCCCCTTTCTGGATGTCTCAAAGACTATAAATAAAAGGACAGACTTCCTGTATGATAGGAGGACTGAGCACACAGCTTGCTGCCAGGAGCTGTGCTGTTGCCACCTGCATACACAGCTTTACAGTGGAGCCTGGATCACTTCACAGATTACTACACTGTTCACCTGCATGTCCAGCTGATGGTGCCACGTGGGGGATCTTCTGTAGTTTCTTAAAGCGGACCTTCACTCTGAATAAGAGTCTATCTTATATGTTTCCCACACCCTGTACATACAGATTGTCCACATTAAAAATAATCCTACCTGCATCTACTGCATGTTATGAGCCTTTAAACATCCAAGATGGCGGCTTATGGAAGCCGCCATCTTATCAGGCAGCCTGCAAACAGGAAGTGCCTCCTGACTGTGCTGCTCTGCATTCTGGGACTGCTGACCTTTACCTGACCCCAGCTCTGCTCTGTCTGAGCAAAACACAGCTATAACCCGCCCCCCTGTACCTTATCCCACTCTCCTCTCCTCAGTAAGTGTGATGCTTCTGAGTCAAGATGGCAGCGCCCGTATCCTAAATTCCTGAACAGAGTTGCAGCCCAGTGGGGGAAAGAATAATAAGTTAGTGAATAAAAACGTAAAATATATTAATTTTAGATGCTGAGGAACCGTTTTTTAAGAGTTTGGGCTTTTCATTAAATCACGCTGAAGGTCCGGTTTAATTGCCTTCTGCCTGTTGACTTGTGTATCCAGCTGCTGTGTGCCCTGTGGAGAGCTGCACTGCATGTCTGATCGACTACTGAGTGTCAAGAGCAGATCATCTCTTCAATGTCAAGATCATGGGCCCCTGCAGCTTTCACCCTGTGCCAACTTTCTCCTGGAGGTATTTAGCCATAGAATATATATACCCGGGTATATGTGCACAGACTAACTAAAGCCCCAGCTGGACCTTTCATTGTGTTGTACTGTGTATGATTCATTTTTATTGCCAAGTTAACCTTTACTACATAAAGTTCATAGTATTATTATACTTGACTGTGTCAGTGAGTGACTTAGGTAAATGGTTGGCGGGACCAGTAGTCCCTCTGCTCCAAATGTATTGTTTTGCTTAGACTACTTGATCTATTTCCCAGAAAGGTGTTCCCTGTTAGTTGCAAGGGCCCTATTCTGGGTGGAGGCACTAGCACACAAAACATTTAACCCACTCTTCCACTTAGCGAAGGCTCAGCCTCTTTTTGTTACCAACAGGTTAGCGCCATAGCCTGTCTTGGGTGGGGTGTTTACCATCCCCCCCCCCCAAAAAAAACAGCCCTACATGTGGATATCTCATTCACTAAACTTGCACATGGCTGACTATGGCAGTGATTTAGGATTTCAGGTGTAAATAGAAAAAAATATTTTATTTTTCACCTAAAGTGAACTTGGTGCTAAAGAACAAATGGTGCTGAATCGATCCCTATGGGTCTACCTTACCCTTTGGATACTACAAATGTAATGACTTTATGCTTTGATCTTTGGCTACATTCTGTACTTTGCCTTCTAAATATTTCTTGTTGCTGTGGTGCTTGGACAATTAACTATCTTTTTTCCAGCCCTTTCTGTTCCTCAGCACTTCTGTCCTAGTTCAGGCTGCTGCTATTACTGTCGGGCCATCATCTTATTCCCTTTACAGTATAACTCTTCTTGCGCCATGGTCCCGGATCGTCAGCAGTTTACCTGCACCTGTACTTTCTTAGAATGTGCCTGTCCTGCCTTTCCATTGGCCTCTGTGCATGCAAGTCCTGGAGGCAACTGCATTCAGGTAGGCAAATTGTGCCTCCTGGTAAGCAAGGACTTTTCTACAGGTAAATAAATGGTGTTAGTTTGCAGGAGGTCACCTGATCAAAGGCCAAGAATCAGCCAATCAGTTGGCAAACACATCTAGACTCACAAATGCTCAGCTTTGTTCAGACAGTATTTGTAAAAGTGTGCAGCCTGTAGCTCCAAGCAGGACTGGCTCTAGGTTTGTGGGGGCCCTTGGGCAGGAGAGTCTTAGTGGGCCCCCAAAGTAGTGTGTCACATGATATAACCTTTCAGCTCTGCTGCCACAGATTGCTCATCTTCTGTTGCTAATGCCCTCCAGTCCTTATTGCCTTCCCTCTAGTCAACAATCGTCCTCTAGTCCTTGTTGAATTCTCTATTGCCATCAAGCACCCTTCAGCCACTTTCTGAGCTTCCACCAATTGCCCTTTATTCCATGCCACCTTCTCCAATGTTGCTGATCATCCCCTGTTGCTGAGGCCAGCCATGAGCAGGTCTGCACACAACACCCGGCATTCGTGGTTCAGGTCCACTGTAAAATAATAGCATACCAAGTGTGAGCTTGAGTGGGCCTCTTGAAGATGCAAGGGCCCTGGCAATTGCCCAGGTTTGCCCTGTGCTGGCGCCAGCCCTGGCTCCATGGCATCCCAAGCCCCAGTCAGGATCCCTCAGAGCTGCAAAGATGAGCAGACCTGCAGTCATATTGTAGTAGTTTACTACTGACTGCTGGACAAACCATAGGAAATGGGGCATACATGGAGCTTTATTTAGAGTGCAAGGGAACACCACATATCCCAAAAAATACTTTAGAACCTAATATCAAATGACTTACCTGTGTGGTTATATGTGAGGGAGACATTTAATGTTAGGGTTTTCTGATCTGCTGACACAGCAGTAATTCTTCTTGTTTCAGTTTGCCAGGTGCTGTAACTGGTTGTAGTTATAAGAATATCCTCACCAACCTGAAGATAATAAAGTATGTCTTAATTTTTCAATAAAGGGAAACCAGACCTGTCTTTTATACATAAAAGTCTACAAAAACAAAGCTCTTATAGCCGTACCTGCCAGTCCACAGGTTTTGCCACAGTGATGTTCTGTGATCCTGCTGGTGCTGTCCGTGCCAGCTTAGTTCTATATACTAAACGAGGCAGTCCATGAAGATCAAGCTCACCAAACACACCTACAAAAGAAACATTTCATTCATTTTTACAGATAGTGTGACCTTTGCCATTGTCATTTACTAACAAAGGTCATGGTAAAGAGTTAGTGAAGCAGGTTGGGTGCCCCTTTTGGTGTGAAGCAGGTTGGGTGCCCCTTTTGGTGTGAAGCAGGTTGGGTGCCCCTTTTGGTGTGAAGCAGGTTGGGTGCCCCTTTTGGTGTGAATTGCTGCCTGCATCTTGGTGAGCCTTTTAACTTTAACACACAAAAAATGTTCCTGTCAAAGCCCGGGGACACTCCTCTCCAAATGAATGAGCTGGGAACATCTTTATAGGACATGGATACAGGGGATAGGACGGAAGGCACAAAGCACATTGGCTAATTTGTGATCTGTGGGCTGATTGCCCTGTTTAAATTTTTTAGAGCGTCTCACCCATAGTGACCTTTGGGCCCTTAAATTCAAACTCCGGCGGCTACGCTGACTGCAGTGCCGTCAGAGGGCATAATACAGCATGCAGAGCAGACAGGGAAGCGAGCAGAGGAGGAGACGGGTACACTCGGCGCCGCTCAACCCGGCGTCCGGTGTGGATGCGGCTGCCGGGCAGAGGATGTCCTGGTCAGCTGCCCGAGCCTTGCCGCCTGAGGACGCCGAGGAACCAGACTGGAGGTAAGCACACCACGACAGTTCCTTAAAACAAATCACGTGCATCTGCAATGGGGCATTTTTACAGGCTGGAAAAAATAATTTTTCCAATGAAGTAAGAACAACTGCTTGAAGGTTTAGAAATAACAGCACCATATGGGGTATGCAGGAAAAACACATTGTTTAGCATTATAGGTTGCTGTTGTTTCCAAGAATTATACTTGCATCACTGGAAAATTGATGTAATGTACCGGTAAAAATGGTCCGTTGCAGATACAGGTGATTACTTTCGATAAATTAGGACAAACATTTTTTTATTGCAGTTTACATTTGTTAAATGTAAATAGCTCACTGAGATGTACGTTTCGGTTCACAACCAAATGTGCACCTAAAGTTGAACTTACTTCACCAAATCTTTAGCATGTTCCCCCATTATAGGTGTACACTAGTAATTCTCTACTTACCTAGAACTTTGGATCCCTGATTTGGCCCATTGGGCAATGGTAATTCCGGAGTCGAATGATTTCCTGTTAATACAATATGTAGCTCTCCCTGGAATGGGTCTGTTTCAGTTCCTGCTATTAACCTGCCACCCTGAGAACATCAATAATAGACATGTAAATTAAATTGCATCTAAGGAGCACATTTTGGAAAAACACACACACACACACACACACACACACACACAAATATGGGAGGATTCTGTTCTTCACCTGTATAGAAATATATGTGGCACTGAGGACAGTTGTTTTAAGGGTTGATGCAGATCTTGCTAGTGAGCTTTCTGTCAGGTTCCTTAACTCCAGAACTCCATAAATAATCAGTTTATTCAGACGAGGGAGCTCTACATCGGCCACCACCCATTTGCCTGTGGAAGAGACTTGTGTTACAATTTGCAGTTTGGTTCATAGCTGTGCACCATTGGATGTCTGGTGAGATGACAAACATTCAGGCACATATTGCCTACAACTTTACATGAATTACCTGCAGGGATGATGACACTTGATCCTTCTTTTGGGACAGTCTTGTTGTTTTCTACAGAGGATTCCCAGAAGGTGTTGTTAGACCAAACGCTGGAACAAGAAGATATTTTCAGTGGCATAAAATATTTAGAGCAGCACTGTTTGGCTTTACATATGGTGGTCTCAAATTTGGCCCATGGCCAGGGGTGGGTTATGAGGGGGCGCAAGGTGCACGTGCCCCAGGGCCTCCACCACTTCCACTGCAAGAGGGTCCCTCCACCAACCTTGGGTTATGGTCTGGTCCAGGAGGCTTTTCAGTCTTTGACGGGCAGCGGGGCCAGCAATGAAGCTATCGGCGGCAGTGGGGGGCCCTGCACCTGGGCAAGCCTTTGTTTGGCAGCCAAAGCCACCACAGGGCAGGACGGGGAGTCTAGAGCAGCAAAGCTGTCGCCAGCAACACTACAGTGATGGGTGCAGAGCTGTCACTGCACATAAGCCACCAAGCACAGCCACTGGCAGCTCAATGCAGGGAACTGTTTTCTGCTGGACCAGCTGGGTAACTACACCCCCCCCCCCCCCCCCCCAGAATGGCAAAGCACGCACCTGCACAAGGGTGGCACAAGGGACTCGATCTGACATTCCAGTAAGTAGGCAGGTGCCAGACAACCACCAATCAGTTAATCAGTTACTTGGCTGGACTTTTATTTTAAAGTAAAAAAAATCCGGGGCCTCCACCAGATTTTGTGCCCAAGGGCCTCCACCACACCCGGCCCTGCATATGGCATCCCCAAAGTACCCCTAAACACTATACATTTAGTAGCCATTTTAACTCATCCCACCTCCTTTACATATATGGTCAGGGCTGCACTGATGTAGACTGAGCCTGTTTTATTACCCAAAGTCCATCCTCATTTTGGGCGGCTCAAGCCATAGGGGTCGATTTCATAGCCAGGTGTGAAAACTCATTCCTTTTTTTTAGGAGAGAAAATTGCCATTCACTTTTATTGTCTATCTTGGGGCTGATTCCACAACCAGGTGTACATTTTTACCTGGTGGGGAATCAGCCCCGAGCTAGACAATGAAAGTGAATAGCAATTTTCTCACCTAACTCTGAATTGACCGAGTTCAATTATTTATTTGTTGTTTATGTTTTGTTTTTTGGATTGGGTTTCGGATTGTCCAGCATCGATGTTGAAATCATTAAAGAAAAAGTCAATTAGAAACTAATAATTAGAGCTACAAAAGTTAGGCATACCCATGTCATTTTTTCCGATGCTAGCAAAGTGCTTAAAGTGCACCAAAACCCAGGATTTTGACTCGGGTTTTGGTTCTTGACCCCGGGGCGCTCCAATGCTGGGATGCCCCGCTGTGTGAAACCCCCCAGGTTGCCCAGTATAACGCACATGTCCCCGGTCCCGGTACGCCACATACATAGGGCCTTATTTATCACGGGCTAGCGGCAGGTAGTGTCTGACGAGCGCCAGGTACCGCCAGCTATCGGCGGCTACCGACTCAAGTACGCCCGGCGGCGGTCACAATGACGCATTTATCAAGCTAAATGAGGCTAGCGCCGGTGAGAGCGGCGGCTAGCGCGGGATTCATCATGAAGCCGCCTGGAACGTACAGCGCCGCTGCAAATTCCTTCACAGCGCCAGGTATGACCTGTCGCTCCCTGGCATTGTCCAATGCATTTCAATGGAGCAATGTTTAATTAATCATAATTAATTGGTATTAATTTTTTTTTTTTTTTAATGTCAAAAATTCTGAGACCACTTCTGCAATGTTCGTTTTTTTTTTAAAGTAAAAAAAAAAAAAAAAAAAAAAATTTGTGCAGAATTGATCTTACAGGTCTGATATTAATGTATTCATATTACAAAATGATTCAAAAAACATGTATAAGGTTACAATCAAAAAATATGGTTGTTTAGGGGTTAAAAACTAGTTAACACCCATCGCCGCCAGCGCACTGGGGTTTAAACAAGGAATGGACAGCGCCAGCAAATTCGGAGCGTGATTTTTTAATGAATATGAAGCAAGCCGTTCGCTCTGGCCATTCGTTGTCAGGCGCTCACATACAACGCTGAACCTGTGAAACAGCGACCCCTAAGCCCGTATTCAACATTACCGCACACCGACTGAGTCGCTGTCATCAAGCAAACGCCGGCCAAGCACAGCGAATACTGGCTGGCGCTGTAAAAATCACGCTACAGTCGCTCATCTGTCGCTACCTGGCGCTATTAATGAATCGGCCTCCCAGCCTCTCATCCAATCAGCGCACTTGGCTGTGCCGGCGTAAGCTCGTCTAATGCTCGTCTAAGAGTCTATCCTAGCATGCCCGTGCTTGCCATTCACAAATGCCTAGTGGGGACACGCACCCTGCTGAGGTACAGTGGGCAGCAGCTGCTGCGTGTGCATGTGACGTTGGATAGGGGGGAGGTGAGTTGTACTGGGCGACCTGGGGGGTTTCACAGAGCGGGGCATCCCAATTCTGCATGCCCCGAGTGGAAACAATCAGGTGGCCCTGGAGTCTTCCAGGGCCGCTCCTGATGGGTTTTGGCCCACTTTTAAAGTATAGCAGATACAGTAATCAAGGCAATGGCCACTTCAATGGAATATAATTTGCACAAACAACTAATACTTGGACTTTGCTTATTTCCTCAGTTATCACTCTGTACATGAACCTTCTGATTGTAAAGGGCTGTGGAGTATGTTGGTGCTATATGCCGCATTTTTTTTCTTTTTTTTGTGGAGGATATCAGTGCCTGTGTGTGAAGGGGAGGATAGCTGTTCTCTGCTTTGCTTAGAGGCCGATTCATTAATAGCGCCAGGTAGCGACAGATGAGAGACTGTAGCAGTATTTTCAGAGCGCCCGCTAGTAGTCGCTGTGCTTGGCCGTTGTTCGGTAGTTGATAGCGACTCAGTAGGTGTGCAGTAATGTTGAATATTGGGTGACGAGTCGCTATTTGACAGGTTCCGCGCTGTATGGGTGCGCATGATAGCGACCGGCTCCCACCATATTCATTAACAAATCACGCTCAAAAAATTCTCGCGCTGTGAAATGCATGTTTAAACCCCAGAGCGCTGGCGGCGATGGGTTAAAAGTAGTTTTTTAACCCCCAAACAACCGTATTTTTGGAAACCAAAAAAAACAAGTTTTTTAAATAATTTTGTAATATGAATACATTAATATCAGACCTGTAATATCAATTCTGCACAATTTTTTCTTTTTTTTTTCCCTTCAAAAAAAAAAAAAACTAACATTGCAGAAGTGGTCACAGAATTTTTCACATTTAAAAAAAGAAAAAAAAAATTATTAACAATTAATTATGAATATTTTAAGATTGTTCCATTGAAATGCATTGGAGAGCGCCAGGTAGCGAGAGGTCACACCTATCGCTGTTCAAGGTCGGACGCTGGCGCTGTGGGCTGAGGATGGAATAATGATGAATGAGTGGTTATCTGGCGCTATCTCAGTCGCTAAGCAGGATTGCCTTCATAAATGTGTGATTGTGGTGGTGCCAGTCATTACCAGTCACTCACCAGTCGCTACCTGGCGCTATCCCTTGTTAAATAAGGGCCTTAGTTGTCTTTCTCTGCTTCTTTGTATAGGTCCACCTTTTGGTGCTAAGAGGGTGGTCATAAATAAATAAGGGGCTTGCCTACAGAAATGAAGCTGAATCTAAGCAACAACAGCTCTATTCTGCAGCTCACTAAGAGGGGATCTTCTAATTTGTTATGACATGTTATGAGTGTGGACATACCCTAAAACCATAAAAGCACTTATTAGCACAGGTAAAATCATAAAGTCTTTGGTGAAGATATCAAGGTAGCCACCATTACTGGTAATACGTACTCATGCACTTCAGGGTTCAGGGTCGCTTTTGTTGGAGGTGGTGGGGGGATGCAGTTTTGGTAGAAGCACTGGTAGACAACCAAGTTTACATTAGTGTTTGACATTGTTGAGTCCAGTGTTCCTGCTACAGAGCGTCTACGAAGCTTGCGTTTTCCAGACACTGCAAGGAAAATGTAAAGGAGTTAAACCGGAACTTCAGCATCATTTAATGAAAAGCCCAAACCCTTAAAAAAACTATAATTTCCCAGCATCTAAAATTAATATATTTTTATATATATATACGTTTTTAGTCACTTACGTATTATTCGTTCCCCCACTGGCCTGCAACTCTGTTCAGGACTCTAGGATATGGGCGTCGCCATCTTGCCTCAGAAGCATCACATACCGAGAAGAGGGGGGGGGGGGGGCTGCAAGGGGGCGGGGTTATAGCTGTGCTTTGCTAAGACAGAGCAGAGCTTGGGGTCAGGAAAAGGACAGCAATCCCAGAATGCAGAGTGGCAGTCAGAAGATTCTTCCTGACACTCCCTGTGTCGCCATCTTGGATGTTTATAGGGTCAGTAAATGCAGTAGATGCTGGTAGAATGATTTTTATTTTTAATGTGAGCAATCTGTATACAGCGTGGGGGAATCATATAAGATAGACTCTTATGTAGGGTGAAGGATTAAACTCCAGGAAAGTTACAGTTTAGAACCTCCTCTTTGCATACAGGTGCAGCAATTTTTTTAATAAATCTCATACTCAAAATACGCTTTGTGGAAGTTTAGACTGAAATAGGAAAATGACCCTTAAAGTGGACCAAAACCCACCCTGTAGCCTATGAGACTTCAGGCTTACACCCTCCCCCCAGGGTATCCCCTAGGGCTCCCAGTAAACTCCCCCTTCTCCCAAGCCCACGGCGCATGCATGGCCAGTGCCGGCATCACTCGTCCTCCTTCTTGGCTGTACGCGGCCCTGCCTGTCACAACTGAATGCAGCCGGAGGGCACCGTGAGCTCGAGCAGAGGGGAGTTAGCTTGGCGTTCTGGGGGGTTTCAGACAGCGGGGCACCAAAAACTGGGGTGCCCCAAGGGGAAGGACAAAACTCAGGATAGTGAAAATCCAGGGTTTTGGTCCAATTTAAAGTGGACCAAAATCCAGTGCGATCGACCTGGGAATCTATAAGGTTCCTGGGCCGATCGATTCCCTCCCCCCGGGGCATGCTGATTTTGGATGTGTGTGAAACTCCCCAGGTCGCCCCATACACTTACCTTGCTTCCTGGTACAACGGTGCATGAGCGAGCTGTGGCCATATCCCCTCTATCCCTCTAGCAGGGTGTGTTCCCGCATCAGGCATTAGTGAATGGCAGGCATGGGCACGCTCCATGTTAGAGGCAGCGGGGGATGTGGCCGCCAGTGCACTCGGAGCTGCTGGCCTTAGACGAAGGCTTAGACGACGTGACATCAGCGACTTCTAGCGTGCTGATTGGATGAGAGGCTGTGCATGTGCTGTAGGACCGAGAAGAGGTGAGTGAGTTTGGGCGATCTGGGGGGCTTCACGCAGCGGAGCACCCCTGCCCCCGGATAGTGAAAATCCTGGGTTTTGGCCCACTTTAAATAGGTTTAACATTAACCAGCAGAAAAGGTAGTCTGGGGCTTCTATCAGGAATTTTTAGGCCCATTCGCCGCCAAATTTACAGCCATTGCCCACAGGCCCCCAGATAAAAATGTAACAGGTCTGTTACAAAAATGCTCATTCTCCGGTATGTAACCATTAAATAGTTAAGCATGAGCTCAGCATGGTTGCCATGGGGCCCAGCCGGTAAATATCATAGCTTGTGGGTTATGGAAGAGTTTGGACAACTGAGAATATGTAAATGTAAACTGAGAATAAGCAAATGCAACAAACAAGTGCCAGCCAAGTAAATAGTAAAACAAAAACACTGTCAGGTCTCATCTCACTCGCACTAACCCTGGACCTTTATTTAACCTGCACCAGATGTAGGTGGTGATGAACATCTTTGCCAGGTTGGTGCACGGATTAAGAGGCTGATTCACTACTAGCGCCACGTATTGCCACATGAGCGTCTGTATAGAGTGACCACTAGTAGCTGCTGTATTGGGTATCGGGCACTGTAACCTGGCCGGCATTGATTGTGTTGGGTGCTCTAATGCCAGTATATCGCTGCAGCGAACGACAAGAAGCGCCAGCTCAGTGCGTCCGCCACTCAGCGCTCCACACCATATTTAACAGAAAACTACACACACACAGCGTCGGTGCTCTAAAGCTGGGCGCTGTAGCATAGAGCACACTGTGTGATTAAAGTCTGTTTTTGAACACACATATACACCAGTAACAAAGCAAAAACACACGGAATGACATTGTTTTAACATTGGGACAACAACACTTTAGTGCCAGACCTGTAATGACAATGCTGCATAAAAATATAAAAAGTCCCAAAAATTTAAAAAAGTGTTTGTTTGCAGCCAGGAGAGGTCACACAATGATTTGAGCAAAAAATAAATAAATAAATAAATTGCCAAACACGCTGTTTATACGCAGCTAATGAAGCCCCATTGAAATGTATGGGAGAGCGCTACAGAGCGACAGGTACTACATGGCGCTCCTGAGCCTATACGCTGAGCCGCCGCTAGTAATACATGTGATGCTACATGGCGCTGTTAGAGGCGCTCACCAGATTCACTTTCTTAAATGTGGTTTCCCATAGAGCGCCCGGCGTTCACCGGGCGCTGCCTACCGCTACGTAGCATTACCTGACGCTATCCATTCTTAAATAACCCCCTAAGTTTGTGAAAAGACATAGGCCTTGATTCAATAAGAGTTGAATAAAATTCTCGCCTTCTTTCCTAGTCCAGTGGCGCATGCGTGTACCAGGCAGGGTAACGGGGGATGTGGCCACCAGCGAGCTTGGATCGGCTCACTTTAGACGATCCTTAGAAGAAAGGGCAGGAGCGGATCTGGGTTTGCTGATTGGACGAGAGGCTGTGCATGTGCCAAAGGACTGTAGATTCAGATCAGGCGATCTGGGGGTTTCACACAGCTGTTCAGAGATGCCCCGGGGTCAAGAACCAAAACTTAGGATAGTCAAAATCATTGGTTTTGGTCCACTTTAAAGCAGATATTACACAATGCTGTGTACCATCTGTGCTAACCAAGGATCCTTCAATGTCACCCGATGACCCACCTATACCAACCCTGGTGTCCAGGGCTCTGATTAATGTAATGCCATTCTGACCATTTTTAATGTAGTAAATTGGCTTGGCCCCATATTACAGATATATCTTTACAGTTCTAATGGGTTCCCTAGACGTAGAAACAGTGTTTACCTTAAATCCATAGAAAGTGGACGTGTAGGAGATGCTGGTGATGAAATTCGCATTGCTAAAAATAGAATTGCTAAAATTCAATTTATGAGAGAAAAGCCTGAGAATTTCACTGTTGCTGAATCACCAGAAAGACAATGAAAGTCAATTTTCCTAAGAAAAGTAGAGAACTGTTTACTCCTTTCTACACTGTAGTAAAAGCTGCCATTGACTTTCATTGTCTTTGTATCTAGTGATTCAGTAACAGTGACATTCTCAGGCTTTTTTCTCATTCATTTTATACTATCATGAGAATTTTTTTCAACCCTTATTGAATCGAGGCCAAAGTGGGTGTCAGAAGTCATTCTGGCCAGCGAGAAAGCCCCTTTCCAGCCGAGCCTCATATATATAGGGAAGGTAATAATGCAAATACTGATAAATCCTGACTTACCTAGGTAGGTCAGTGTGGTTGTGTTGTCATTGAAGAACCAGTCTCCATTTATATTACTGCTCGAGCTCAGAGGCACTGAGGATCCATTGCGCACATCAATTATTTTAAACATGTCTGGTCTCTGAGTTAAATTGTGGGATATGAAAACATAGTCGTCACTCTGTAAAGGAACAAGAGCCATAATGAGTGCAAGAAAGAAGATCTAATGCAGTCTAAAGAATATTTCTATACCTGCAGATTTTTAAAGTGAATCAAAACCTAGGATTTTGACTATCTTGGGTTTTGGTCCTTTCCCCTGGGGCACCCCAATTTGGGATGCCCCGCTGCGTGAAATCCCCCAGATAATATTATATTATATTTTATTATAATATAAAAAGGGTTGTTATTTTAATAGACTATAAGATGGAGGTGGTGGGGTTTCATAATGAATTACCTAGTCCTATAGGGTCTAGGTTCTAGGGTCGGGGAGGCCGATTCATTAATAGCGGCAGGTAGCGACAGTTGAGCGACTGTAGCAGCATTTTCAGAGCGCCCGCTAGTAGTCGCTGTGCTTGGCCGTTGTTCAATAGTTGATAGCGACTCAGTCGGTTTGCCGTAATGTTGAATATTGGGTGAGGAGTCGCTATTTGACAGGTTCCGCGCTGTATGGGAGCGCATGATAGCGACTGGCCCTAGCGACCGGCTCCCACCATATTCATTAAAAAATCACGCTAAAAAAATTCTCGCGCTGTAAAATGCATGTTTAAACCCCAGAGCGCTGGCGGCGATGGGTTAAAAGTAGTTTTTTAACCCCCAAACAACCATATTTTTGGAAACCAAAAAAAAAAAGTTTTTTAAATAATTTGGTAATATGAATACATTAATATCAGACCTGTAATATCAATTCTGCACAATTTTTTTTTTTTAACCTTAAAAAAATTATCTAAAATGGCAAAAGTGGTCACCGAATTTTTCACATTTAAAAAAACAAAAAAAAAAACAATTAATAACAATTAATTATGAATATTTAAAGATTGTTCCATTGAAATGCATTGGAGAGCGCCAGGTAGCGAGAGGTCATACCTGTCGCTGTTCAAGGTCGGACGCTGGCGCTGTGGGCTGAGGCTGGAATAATGATGAATGAGTCGCTATATGGCGCTTTCTCAGTCGCTAAGCAGGATTGGCTTGATAAATGTGTGATTGTGGTGGGGAGCCCGCGTTCTCGTGGCGGGGCCCGTCATTACCGGCCGCTCACCAGTCGCTACCTGTCACTATTCCTTCATAAATAAGGGCCTAAGTGTGGATCCACCTTGACATCCACCACTGAACCACCACTTATATTCCCTGTGTCGATCTTGTGGGTTCCACACAGTTGCACTCTTGTGATGGCCACTGCCATGGTGTACAGGCATGATGGGAAAATTCCCCTGCAATCATGTTTAAAAGGTGTGACGGCCATCCTGCAAATTACTGCCTGATCTTCAGACTTCCTGTGTATTGCTTCTGTGTGTTCCTGTGACTCTTTATGACCCAATGGCCCTGGAATCTATAAGATTTCAGGGCTGCTAGTTTCCTTCCCCCTGGGGCATCCAGAATCAGGAAGGCCCGCTGTCTGAAATCCCCCAGGTCACCCAGAAACTCGCCTTCTTTCCTAGTCCAGTGGCGCATGCGCGTACCAGGCAGGGTAACGGGGGATGTGGCCACCAGCGAGCTTGGATCTGCTCACTTTAGACGATCCTTAGAAGAAAGGGCAGGAGCGGATCTGGGTTTGCTGATTGGACGAGAGGCTGTGCATGTGTCAAAGGACTGTAGATTCAGATCAGGCGATCTGGGGGTTTCACACAGCTGTTCAGGGATGCCCCGGGGTCAAGGACCAAAACTTGGGATAGTCAAAATCATTGGTTTTGGTCCACTTTAAAGCAGATATTACACAATGCTGTGTACCATCTGTGCTAACCAAGGATCCTTCAATGTCACCCGATGACCCACCGATACCAACCCTGTTGTCCAGGGCTCTGATTAATGTAATGCCATTCTGACCATTTTTAATGTAGGAAATTGGCTTGGCCCCATATTACAGATATATCTTTACAGTTCTAATGGGTTCCCTAGACCTAGAAACAGTGTTGTTTACCTTAAATCCATAGAAAGTGGACGTGTAGGAGATGTTGGTGATGAAATTCGCATTGCTAAAATACCAGTTGAATGAATTGGTATTCGGCAGTAACGCCATCCATCCAGGCTTGTGGGTCAAACGTTTTGTTAGGAAGGGAACAACACTGACTCCTAAAATGAAAATAAGTACAATTTATAATGTAATAAGGGTAGATTTCATTTTGATCTGGTATTGACAGCTCTGCACCCACCCATCACTGTAGCGTTGCTGATGGTGGCTTTGCAGCTCTAGACTCTCCATCCTGCCCTGTGGTGGCTTTGGCTGCAAAAAAAGGCTTGCCCAGGTGCCGCCCCCCCCCCCCCCTGCCGCCGATAGCTTTGTTGCTGGCCCTGTGGCATGTCAGACCAAAGACTGAAAAGCCTCCTGGACAAGATCATAACCCAAAGGTTGGTGGAGGCTCCCTTTGCAAGGCAACTGGTGGAAGCCCCGGGGCACGTGCCCCTTACGCCCCCTCATAATCCGGCCCTGTTTCCATGAACTCACCAAAGGCATTGGAGATGATGACATCTTTCCCCAGAAGAGATGAAGGTGACGGGTTATTGAAGGCCAGCCGGTGGAAGCTCATAGTGGAGTTACAGACAAAACCAGGAAACCCTGCGCTCCATTCATCTCTCTTGCTACATTGTGCCGGGTCCAGCAGCCCACTTGCCGGGACCACCTTTGCCCCAGTTTTTCCTGTGCAAGAAACAAAATAAATGTCAGCACTGTGACTGTTCAGTTTTCGGAAAAAAAATAAAAACACCTCCACTGTACCTGCAATTGAGAATTTGTATAGATCATGTCCATCATTTTTCCAAT
Source organism: Gastrophryne carolinensis (assembly GCA_027917425.1). NCBI lineage: Eukaryota > Metazoa > Chordata > Amphibia > Anura > Microhylidae > Gastrophryne > Gastrophryne carolinensis. Next base: position 396,055,670 of record CM051239.1, on the reverse strand, counting down.
GAGGTGAGGATATTTTTTTTATCAATTTAGCAATAGCAGCTTCCTACAGGCAATGCAAAGCCCACAGGGTGCTGTTATTACTAAACTTGAAAAAAATATCCTCACCTAATTAGAAAAAGGATGTCCCATATATGTAAAAAATCATGTGTACAGATTATTATATTTGGAACATTTTTATTGCACTTTGTTGTGTATATTAATGAAAAAGCTTGCGCTGATTCAGGTCGTGATTCACAACGCGAGGCACACCCAAGGTGCACTTTGCTTTACCAAGCAATTAGCATGACCCCCATTAAGTGGTGGACTGGGGCCAAAAATCAGCCTTGGATTTTACCAGCCCCTGGTCACCCGAGACATCACTGTTGAGGCCCCCAACCATGGTGCTGGGGCTATAGTACTGGAGGAAACCTAATGACAGATGCAAGGCTGCCTGGATCCCTATTGATATGGGCCACAAAGAAGATAATTGTTATGATATGGGCTAACCTCGCACCCCCTGAGGCAGCTCTGACCACATGTGATACTTATGCCTAACTCTTAGGTCAATATCTAACGAAAATACAGAGATAGTAGCAATACCCCTAAAGGAGGTAGAGAGAGAACATTCCCCTTGTCCAATCTCATTTAGTTCAGCCCGTTTAGCTGGGTGTGCTATCCCTTAGTTCTTGTATTGATACCCGTTGACGACCTTGCTAGTCTGACTATACTGACCGCAGCCTGTACCGACCTCAGCCTGAATTACGACCACAAACCCGTCTCATCCCTGGTGCCGCAAAGCTCTCTGATCTCTTGGTTTGACCATTGGCGTGACCTCTGACCTTGCCTATTTTCTCCCTCAGAGTTTCCAGAACTGCGTTGCTGTACTTACCTCGGCTACCCAAGTTCGCCCAATCTTACCTTCGGTTCATCCGTCTTCACCCCCGTGAGCTTACATCCTTTGAGCCAATAAGTCCTGGGGGCAACTGTGTCCGGCAAAGCGTTTAAAAAGCGTCCCAGCAAACAGGGGCTTGGCTAAAGATGAAGCTAACTACGGAGATTGGGGGTTGTAGACTCACAAAGAAGGCGGGTGCCCCCGGGGTTTGACACCTCTTATCCTTTGATGGAAGTGTCAGGGCTCCCATTGTGGGTATTGCATAAGACTGAGCTGAGCTGTGACCCAGCTCAGCTCACTAACAGGGGTATGTTAACCAGACACGAGCCTCGGGATTGTATTGGTGGTCTGGAACAGGGGGGAGGTGCTGGAGGCAGAGGAAGAAGAAATTCTGCCTCCCTTCTGTGACCAGAGCAGAGGGATAGCATACGACTGACATGGCATCAGGTAAGCTGACAAATTATTTTAATTAGTCAATCTCTTTAATGCTTATTAAATGTACGTTTTTACGTAAAATGTTTTTACCTGTAAGAGACCCGTCCGTGTCAATTAAAACTACTTCATGTTCCCATCTAAATCCTGCTTTATTTGTTGTGTTGAAGAACTGAATTCCATTAAACTGTGCACTCCATCCTCCACACCTGTCACTGCACAGCCCAGTAACAGAGGTAACTGCAATGGCTGCACAGTTTGGTCGGTCAAAATTTATAAACTTAACAGATGAGACTGTCAGTCCTTCATCGAATGGAAGAGTTATTCCCCTCGCTGTGCAGTAACTTGAGCCAAGGCCTAGCTCATCAAGATGGCCAACAATGATGGAGTTCTTAAGTACGGCTCCATTGGTCTCTCCCCATCCACCGACGTTAGCTGAAATAACTCTCTTTGTTTCTATGCCAGAATCCTCATTATTCACCATGGTGAAGTTATGGAACTGAAGAGCACCACCATTTACCCATTCAGCTCCTTTCTGGCAGTTCCACGTGGTTAATGATTTAAAAATAGCAGGGGCTGGTGTAGAGGCAGAACAGGATCCAGATGCCATAGGGAAGTACTCTTCAAAAATCCAAATGCCGAACCACCCCTGAGAATGGACAGTGTTGTTGTAGAATTCACCAAGCGGCACTCGCTTCTGACAAATGTTTGGGTCATAAGATGGACCATCTGGGTTGTCGTGCATCCTGTACCAAAAGCCAAAGTGTGTGCCACCTGCAGCTGCATTGTGTCTAATGGTGTTGTTAGGATTGGTCACCCAAAAGCCTGCCGGAGTTACATCGTCATTGAGTAGACTGGTACTTTGCCGCACAAATACAGCCAAGTTGTACTGAAGTACGTTGCCATGCTCAATGCCATCTTCAATGAAGAATGCACCTCCCATGATGTCATAGATAACATTATGTTCTACAAGCAGATGATGAGTGTTATGGATGGTTACTGCTCTGTTGTAGGTCTGGTGAATGCCACAGCCTCGTACATAGGACTTATACTGGACATCTCCCATTAAATGCCAGTGGATGGGATAACGGCCCAAACGGAATGCTTGACCAGCATGGAATACCTACAAAACACAAGATTGCTGTAGTATAAAATTTTTCCGTTGCTAGAAATATTATACTTGAAAATACACATTATTAGTTAATAGTTTTTATATTTAAAGAGACTTTATAGTCACCAAGCTGCGTGGAGTGTCCCCTTCCTTTGGTCCCTCCCCCGACACATTGTTGTTGATAATTACAACAATGGGTGGTTCATTGTAACATTACAACAATGAGAGTTCTTCCTTTTCTTTTTGAGTTTTTGTCCACTATTTATGTTGCACTATCAGGGGCAGACTGGCAAAGACCAGTGAGCTGCACTGCTTCCGGGCCAAATGGACCTCACCCAGACCCTGTGCTAGTCCTCCTCTAACAAACCTCTCAGGTCCCTGTCTCCCCCATACCTGGCCCCATTTTATACCCCAGCCAAAACATCTCAGCTCACGCTTTACCCCCACAATGCTTATAACCCCAGCTTCATGGCTGTGGGGGCCATCCCCACTCCTGACACATTATTGCCCCTACAATACTAAAGCTCTGGGTACCATCAAGTTCTACCCACCCATGATCTGCCCCTGTAGTGCTGTAGTCTTAGCCGATGAACGTACTGGTTGACCAACTCAGAAGTACCCTGGGGACGAGGCTCAACAACTCATAGGATGGCAGGGATCAGTAAATTCCCAGGCTGCTTTTTGGCATCAGTCTGAGTACTATCCTTGGACTCTGTAAGCGCTATATGTCTATTTTTTTAACTAACGAATTCATCTCTAAAATGAATTAAATAATAATTAACTGACTCAGTCCCGCCACGCATCATGTTCCCACTGCCCATCCTCTGCACATATCAGTTCTGGGAATGCTGATTAGTGCAGCCTCATTGCATTTAATGCCAGGCGGCCCTTGGAAATGTGCTGGATGTACATTATTTTATTTTACACATGAATATTGGCTTTTGACATATACCTCTACATATTCAATTCTTCCAACGGAAAGTTGCTTGCCCGGTTGCGGAGCATGGAACATTATACAACCACCAAACTGATCACTTCCTATTTCTTCTCCAAATCTTCCCTGGAAACACGTTTGTGTAGCAAATTCACCTGAAAAAAGCACAAACTCTGTGTTCAGGAAGATAGTAAAACGAGTAAAAAAGATGAGATCCCGCGAGAGTCGTCCTGCATTGTTATGTATGTATGTATGTAATCACAACATATTGTCTTTGAGACAGAATCGGGATATATTGGGATATATTGTATCATCATATGTGCATCGTGATACATATCATATCCTCAGATTCTTGCCAATTCACACCCCTACTCCATAGAGTGTAATATACAAATTGAAGAATCAAGAACAGAAGAATGTTTAAAATCAATTTTAGGATGAATGAGAAAGTCTCCCAAAAATATACAGGCATTTCCAAAATGAGCCAAGCCTCTCCTAATCTTTTAGATCACCCCCTTTGAGATATTGTTGGGCAAGAACCTAGGCAACAACTAGATGTAGAGAGCAGATATGTTCACCACAATTTTCTAGGGGCTATATTTCCTATGCTAGAGATGGTCATTGATAGTAAATGGTTAGATTAGCTGCATAATCTCTAACTAGTATGTGGCTAGGGAACTTCAATTCATGGCTACATAAGTGTGCATGGCAGGACATTTAGGGACAACTACAAAGCTGAGCAGGTGGCAGTCCAGGAAGTGGTGGAAGCCAGATAAAGTTCTCTTGTTAGAGACATTTAGCTACCGGAACCATAAATGGAGTTGTGTGGGGAGGGTACATATATGGATGACTTTATATGGCAGACTAGTCTTAATGTAGGTTTTCTTTGTTTTTGCTACAAGGGACTACCACTGGTTTACAAGATACATTTAACCCAAAATTACCAGTATCAAATCCATCTGGACAGGCTTTTATTTGGTCACTCCATTCTACATTGGTGGATCCTCTAATCAGAATGTTTCTTGTGAGAAGACCGACTTCGGCTCTGGCTTCAAACACTGTGCCATCAGCCAGGGTGACGGATATGCCCAAGTGCTTGTATGACAACGGCTGGGTCAGAGTAATAGTTTTGCCATCTGCAGACACAGACTGTATAGTTCTCTTTTCATTCTCGGATTGGCTATGCCTGTTGAGAATACAAAACAACTTTATGGCATCATGACAAGAGCTGACATTTAACCATAGGTTTGGATTATTTGGGTGCTAGAGATGAAGACACAAATAGCTGAGGACACAGATTATTCACTCATTAGATGTATTCAAATAATGAATCTTGTCAGGCCAAGTGCATTGGGTATATGCATGGTATATGATAGAAATGGGGAATGGGGAGAACAGCCTTGATTGGAAATCGGGAGGATAACCCTGAAAGGCCAGTTTGGGTTATTGGGATAATACAAGGTTAAGGTTCATAAGTGGGAAGGACCCTTGAACCATGGAAGAGTATAGAGGACCAGTCAGGTGAAAGGACCATTTAAGGTTCACATGTGGTATAAGGTGGAAGGGAACCTCCTGAACCAGGACCAATTTGCCCAGACAGCCATTTCTAAGAGACCTTTTGGAGAAGCCCTGGTACAGGGAAGTGAGATAGGTAGGAGACCAGGAAAGGTAGGTGTTTAAGTTTGAAGATGAGTACACAGTGAATGTTAGGAATATGGATGAGAGGAATCCCCTGACGAGTGGAAGTTGCCTTCCCAGGTAAGTGCCACATTGTAACTCGTCCAAAAAATAGATTTTTAGATTTCCCAGCTTATTTAGCAGTAGATAAATAAGGGGCAAAAGTATCAGGGAAAGGGCATATAAACATAAATTTTTAGCAGCTAGCAGCATTCCTAATGACTGTACTTCATTCCTTCCATCAGGCAGCTTGTGCCAGAGGTGGAGGTATGAAAACAAAGGAAGGGAACAGCTTATCACAAAATCTGCATAAAGCTGTAAAAGACAATTCTGTGAGTACTCACCTATAGAATTGCTTTTACTATGCATGGCACGGCCTGCTTCACAAAGTCATAACATCTGGGATTCTGCCACAAGGTGGCGCAGTGGCACTGCAGAAGAGTTGTGGCTCTGCCCAGTACCATATAAAAACAGAATCACCATAGACTTATCCAGTAGTTGACAAGCAGTGATACAAGATCCGTGGTATCATGGTATCAACAACAGAGGCGGGTAAACCCTTATCCATCAAGATGGAGGTTTCAGCAGCCAAGCTGTTAAAGCCAGCGTTTGTAAATTGGGATGGCACAGTCGTCCCTAAATGAGCAGATCTGGATCCTTGGGCAGGACATACTGATCCACTGCCAACTGCACGACGTCTGTGAACCACACCCTCCTTGGCCAGCAGGGGGCCACCAGAATGGCTGGTAACCCTGCCTGGGCTATCTTGCGCAGCACCCTGCCCAGCAGAGGAAGGGGAGGGAACACATAGAGGAGCTGAAACCCCGTCCAAGGCATTTCTAGCGCATCCGTGGCGACGGCCAGAGGGTCCTGTGACAGGGAGACAAACCTGGGAAGCTTGTGATTGTGGCGGGATGCAAACAGGTCCACATCCAGGAGACCCCACCGGTGACACAGGGAGTGAAATACCTTGTTGCTGAGAGACCATTCCCCCAACCGAGACATCCCCCTGCTCAGGGAGTCTGCCTCCAGGTTCTCCACCCCCGGAATGTAAACTGCCAAAATGCAAGGGACATTCTCTTCCGCCCAAGACAGTATCAGGGACACTTCCTTGAGGGCTCGCTTGCTCCGAGTCCCTTCCTGATGATTGATGTAGGCAACTGCCGTCTGGTTGTCCGAGCGGATCTGAACAGCCCGACCCCGAAGGTGTGAGGTCAGCTGAGCAAGAGCCAACCTGATCGCCCTCAGTTCCAGAACATTGATGGGAGCATGGGCCTCCTGGGGGCCCCATTGACCCTGGAACTGCAGAGACTTCCAAAAGCCCCCCCAACCTGTCAGACTGGCATCTGTGGTGACAGTCTCCCAACGCTGGGGCAGAACAGTCCTGCCCACTAGAAGGTTCCTTGAGTCCAGCCACCACAAGAGGGACTGTCTGGCCAGGGGGGACAGAGCAAGCTCCTGATCCAGGACACAGGGTCCCCATTCCAAACAGACAGAAGGAGCAACTGAAGAGGCCTCATGTGAAACTGAGCAAAGGGGACCGTCTCGAAGCAGGACACCATCAGACCCACTAACTGCATCCCCTGCCGGATGGAGGGATAGGGACACAAGAGCAGAGCCCGAGCCTGCTTCTGAAGGCCCTCCACTTTCAGCTGGGGGAGGAAAACCGTGACCTGAGAGGTATCCAGAATCATGCCCAGAAAGGACCTCACCAAAGACGGAGACAGTGAAGACTTGGGATAGTTGATCACCCAGCCGAAGGACTCGAGAACGGAGGTCACCACCTGAGTATCCTTCTCGGCCTGCCGAAGAGACTGAGCTGCAATCAAAATGTCGTCCAGGTAAGGAAGGATGCGAATTCCCTAATGCCGCAGCAGAGCCATCACGCCCGCTAGCACCTTGGTGAACACCCGAGGCGCCGAGGTGATACCGAAGGGTAAGGCCACAAATTGGTAATGCTGATCCTCTAGAGCAAACCTGAGAAATCTCTGATGACCCAGGAAGACTGGCACATGAAGATAAGCATCCTTGATGTCCATGGAGGTCATGAGGTCACCCCGGCGAAGAGAACTGACAGCCGAACAAAGAGTCTCCATGCGAAAGTGCTTGAACCTGACAAACCTGTTGAGACCCTTCAAGTTCAGGATTGGCCTCAGGGACCCGTCCTTTTTTGGGACCGTGAACAAATTGGAGTAGAAACCCTGACCCCGTTCCTGGGAAGGCACCGGGCAAATGACTCCAGAGTCCAGCAGACATTGAACCGCAAGGTGCAACCCCTGAGCTGACAGAGGGTTGTGAGGCATCGGGGATCTGAGGAATCTGGGGGGCGGCCAGGCTGCAAGTTCTATCTTGTAACCGGAGGACACCACCTCCTGAATCCACCGGTCTGAGACGCAGAGCCTCCAGACGTGAGCAAAGAGCCAAAGCCGTCCCCCCACCCGGATGGGTGAGGGCGCCCCCTCATGCCTGAGGGGGCTTGAGGGAAGGTTTGGGCTTGGGGTTCCATGAGAGACTGGGATGACCACGGAATCTGCCACGGCCCCAAGACCCCCTGCGGGCACCTGAAAAGAGGGACCCTCGACCTCCTCTGGGGGTACGAAAGGAGGAGACTGAAGCAGATGGCCCCTGAAAAGGCCGAGGCTGCCTCCTACGCTGAGGCAGCCTACCATCCTTGGCTGAAACATCCAGGCACTCACCAAAGAGCCGCAGCACCACAAAGGGGAGTCCAGTGAGAGCCTTCTTAGCAGCAGCGTCAGCTGCCCACTGACGCAACCAAACAGAGCGGCGCATAGCCACCAAGAGGGCAGAGGCCCTACCACTCAGCCGTACTACATCATCCATGGCAGTAAGAATAAAGGCAACAAAATCAGAGCACAGCAAAAGGGTCCTATACTCATCCCTTCAAGCTGTAGCGCCAGCAAGGAGACGATTGATCAGTCTCTTAAGAGCAATAGCAGTTATGGCAGCGGCACAGGACGGACGCAAACCAGCCCCCACAAAGTCAAAAGCATGGCAGGCCAGCTGATCCATACGCAGGTGCTCGCTGTCCCGCAGTGTAGTAGTGTCAGGGGAAGGCATAACAGAAGTGTTGGACAATCCAAGAACAGGCGCGTCTACCTCGGGGGGACCCGACCACCGCTTAACCAAATCAGCAGGAAAGGGATACTCCTTATCCAAACCTTTTAGGCACCGCGGGCAATCTACTTGGACATTCCCACTCCTTGAGCACCATATTAGTGAAATGACTCTGCTCAGGGAACTCCAGACGCTGCTTAACAGTACGAAAAAGCTTCCTCTTAGCCACCTCAGTGGGGGAAATGTGTAAAACCTCAAAAATGTGAGACAGCAGATTAGCGGTGTCTTTAGGAAACCAGGAATCCTCAGACTCAGACCCAGGGTCACTGTCGCGGCCCACCTGCTGGTCCCCAGAGGAGTCAGAGCCCGAGAAAAGCTCTCCCTCCTCCAGGGAACAACGTTCATCAAAAAGATCAATTTCCTCCTGCTCCTCAGTAAACAGTGCAGGCGAGGAAGTCAGGTGCCGCTTCTTGCTAGAGGCCTTACGCTAAACAGGCCTGGCAAGCTGTCTTTCAATGCTGGCCACACGAAGTGCCAAATCAGATTGTGACCCCCTGCTAGAGTCCCCCTCACTGGGGGCTAAATGCAGGCGCGGTGGGGTAGGCGATGCCGAAGGGGGCGCAGAACTTGGTAAAGAAGCAGGCAGCCTAGACTGAATCAAAAGGACAGCCTGGGCGCACGGCCCACACACCGTGACGTCATTACTGATAGGGGATACCCCTCACATGGAACACAGCTGTCCCGAAGAACCCCCGAGCACGTTATCCCCAGAAGCCTCCATATGGTGACTAATACAGGCACAATATGCCAGCACAGGGTAAAGGCTAATAAAAGCCACCGGGGATGCCCCCCCCGAAGGATGCCCCCAGAATCAGTAAGGGGAGATGAAGGGGGGGAGTAAGGAGCAGGATCGGGAGAAACCACAACCCACGGGTGTCCCGCCTGAAAGACATAAGCAAACATACATAAGTATCCCGCAGCCCATGCCCCAAGGATAACCAAAAACCCCAGAGGGGAATCACGGACCAAGCAAGACAAGGATCGCAAGCCGCCAGACCACCGGAGGAAGCGACGCAGGCAGAAATCACCACCGCAGCCCAGGGATTGAAGAGGGCCCCAGACACGCAGCAGAAGCAGGATGGCGCCGACAGAGGAACCTTAAGGGACGGGCCGTGGGAGAATGATGCGATACGTATCATCCGCCAGCCCCGCCCCCCCAAAGAGCGCAAAAACGGCGCTCACGAGACCTCGGCGGCGTCATCCCCACAGTGAAAAAAAACGCCTCCCTAGTAGGCTCACCATAAAGCCTATGGCCAGCTACCCTTTGTGGTACAGGGTCTGCGGCTTGGAGCAGTGCTCCCTGAGCACTTGACTCCAGTGCTCCGCTACCTTCACCTGATCCGACAGCCGAGGCTGGGAGGCACAGAGAGTCCGGAAACGGGTGGAAATAGATATGCAGGGCCGCAGGCATGGTTGCCCCGCACACCTGTCTATAGAGAGAGAGCCATCTTCTATCTTCGCAGTAAGCACTGCAGAGAACAACTTGATAAGTCTATGGTGATTCCGTTTTTATATGGTACCGGGCAGAGCCACAACTCTTCTGCAACTCTTCTCCACAACTTTTGTGGCGGAATCCCAGATGTTATGACTTTGTGAAGCAGGCCGTGCCACGCACTAGGAAAAATCAACATCAACAAGTAAGGCCAATGAGCATTAGGGGAAAGTTGAATTTTCCGCCTGTTGCTGAATTGTTTCAATTTTTTAGTTTTTGAAACTCAGATGTCCTAAATGTCCTATTTCTGGATAAAGTCAGACCAGCATGTTGATTCCAGCATGGGTCAACCTGGTAAGTCATGCATGGAATCCTTCATCCCAAACCTTCCTTCCTGGTAGAGACTTGCTTTAAATCTGACTTAAACCCTACCGGCATCTCTGTTTCAGGGAAGGTTCTGGTCCACCAGAGCTCTAAGCTACTAATGAAAGTTCTTATTCACCTTGCTAGTAGTAACTGGTAAGTTAAGTTAACTGGAGTTGATGTATTTTTCCTGAATAAGTTTTGCTAGTCATCCAAATGGCTTCTTATCATTATTTAGAATGACTTGTACAAAATGTGTTAAGTACATTGGTGCCAATTAGCTTACTCAGCTTAATCAGCATGGGTTCAAGAACCTTGTGGAGATAAGACGTAGAGTGTATTTGCATTTCTAAAGCTTTGAGGTGTTCCTAAAGTTGACCAAAACTCAGGATGTTGAGTATCCTGGCTTTTAGTCCTTGCCCCTAGGGCACCCCAGTCCGGAATGCCCCATTGTGTGAAACCCCCCAGGTCGACCAGTCTAACTCTTTCCCCGGTCCTATGGCGCATGCACAGCCTCTCATCCAATCAACACTTGGATCCGGTCGTCTAAGACTCGCCTGAGGGCACCGACGGCCACATCCCTGCTACCCTCTGACAAGGAGCGTGCCCACACCGGCCATTTACAAATACCTGGTGAGGGCGCGAGCCCTGCTAAAGGAATAGCAGGTGGCCGATGCTCATGCATGCACCGTTGGATCAAGGTAGAAGGACAGTTTACTGGGCAACCTGGGGAGTGTCACACAGTGGGGCACCCTGAATCTGGATGCCCCATCTATAAGATTCCATTGCCGTCAACCATGGGTTTTGGTCCACTTTCAATGACCTTACATGTGCAATACTGCATTGACATCTATCTCACAGCTCGTAGCTCCAGTCATGCAAATAGAAAATATTGATAAGATGCAGTTCCTTTTGCTAAATACAGATAATCATTTGTTAGAATTAAGCAGGCTATGTATAAAGACTATCATGTACCGGTGTCCTGTTGATGCAATAACAATTTCATCCCCAGCTTTCCAGGTCACATTTCTCTGTAAGATTAAAATAGAGCTTCCAGCCTCTGCAGTCTGAGATAGCCGAGTCCAGGTCACTGGCACTGGAATACCTAAAAAGATAGAAGGGAGATTTTAAGATGATATTTTCAGTGTCCTTTCCATATTGGATGATTCGCACATTGCCCTTGTGCAGATATTGTGGAGTAGCATGCAGATCATTCGCTCCTGAACTGCATGGGAGCTGCCAGCTTGCCACATACATGAGAGGCCTGCTTCTCCCAAAGTCAAATTTCCCAAATCTCTGTGCAGTCATCACTTATTTATAGCCTGCTGTAGGTGAATCATTATTGCTCTGATCACAGCTGAGATCTTCTAAATACATTGTACCCACTGTCTGAATGCTCTGTAGCAGGTGAGCCCATAGAGATACATCGTAACAACTTCCCTCTCACACAGATTCCTTTGCTACATTAGCTATATATGCAGTGTGTGTGTGTAAACTGACAGGCAAGCTATATTTCTTAGTTTGGTGTGGGCTGCTGCTGGCACAGCTTCCCCTCATGCTTAAGTATAAGCAGGACTCTTAGGCCCTTATTTAACAAGGGATAGCGCCAGGTAGCGACTGGTGAGCGAACGGTAATGACGGTCACCGCCACAAGAACGCCGGCTCCCCACCACAATCACACATTTATCAAGCCGATCCTGCTTAGCGACTGAGAGAGCGCCAGATAGCGAATCATTCATCATTATTCCAGCCTCACCCCACAGCGCCAGCGAGCGACCTTGAACAGCAACAGGTATGACCTCTCGCTACCTGGCGCTCTCCAATGCATTTCAATGGAGCAATCTTTAAATATTCATAATTAATTGTTATTAATGTTTTTTTTTTTTTTTTTTAAATGTCAAAAATTCTGTGACCACTTCTGCAATGTTAGATTTTTTTTTAAGGTAAAAAAATAAAATAAAATAAAAAAATTTGTGCAGAATTGATATTACAGGTCTGATATTAATGTATTCATATTACAAAATGTTTTTTTGTTTCCAAAAATATGGTTGTTTGGGGGTTAAAAAACTACTTTTAAGCGCTCTGGGGGTTAAGCATGCATTTCACAGCGCGAGAATTTTTGGAGCGTGATTTGTTAATGAATATGGTGGGAGCCGTTCGCTATGGCCATTCGCTATCATGCGCTCCCATACAGCGCGGAACCTGCCAAATAGCGACTCCTCACCCAATATTCAACATTACTGCACACCGACTGAGTCGCTGTCAACAGCCGAACAACGGCCAAGCACAGCGACTACTAGCGGGCGCTGTGAAAATACTGCTACAGTCGCTCATCTGTCGCTACCTGGCGCTATTAATGAATTGGCCTCTTCGCTACCTGGCGCTATTAATGAATTGGCCTCTTAGCTTAGCATAATGGTAATCCCCATATAATTCAGGAGTGCATAATCTTCATGCTAAATATCTGCATGGGGTTAAGCCCTCCCAAACAGATTACACCACTTATTAGAGTGTGGGGGGGGGGGGGAGTTAGGGGAGCCATTTACTAAACTTTCTTTTTTTGACTGGAGGGCCACTTTAACAAAGGATTACTCACCATGAAGATCCAATGTTCCTTGTCTAACGGCAAACGTTTTTGCACCATAGACGGGCAGCTCCGGGGAGCGTAAGTGTCCATGCAGGGTAATGATGGCTTTATGCTGGAATGGGGCAGCCTCAGTTCCAATCTATAGATATAATGAAAACATATATATATATATATAATAGGTCTAAAAAATAACATTTAAATTGGGGTTAAGTTATGTTTCAATATAAATACATCATTGTGTGTTATTTGCTCATGCCCTGGTCTTGTAAACCTACCTGCAGAGACCCATCATCTGTAATAAGAATGTTCTCAGCCTGGAGCTCAATGTCAGCTTCATCAAATATGAGCGTTCCCCCTTGTAAGAAAAATAAAGTAAGTTTGTGGAAGAAGTTGATACATTTTGTACTTTCTATATTTATAGGGCTAAAACATGTTCTCAATGTTTTATAAAATAACTAGAAACAGAATTTTGGATTTTTTTCAGTTTGGCCCGATCTCGGTACAGAGGACTTCCCTGCTTCTGCTATTTACTCCTTGTGTCTTCTTAATTAATTACGGCATGACGTTTATTAATATGTTTTGTGAAATTGTCTGAGAAGTTTTTGATTAACAATTTCAATGTCATCCATTGTTGTAGAGTTATGTACAGTAGGCCACTATTACAGGGAAGGCCTGTCAAAGCATTCATCTAGACCAGAGGTTCCCAACCATTGGTGTCACTCTGCAAGGCTGAAGACTGACCTGTACCCCAACCTGATCTGCTGCCCGAGCCCGGAAATCAAAACTATTTAGGTGCTTTTTTATTCACTTTAAAAGGCGGTTTTGGGTAACTGATAACCCATATTTACCACTCAAGTGGTACTTGAGATAATTAGAAAATAGAAAGTGTTACTAAAATCGGACCTTCACCCGGAATAAAAGTCTATCTTATATGTTTCCCCCACCCTGTACATACAGATTGCTCACATTAAAAATCATCCTACCTGCATCTAGTGCATGTTATGAGCCTTTAAACATTCAAGATGGCGGCCCATGGAGTGTCAGGCTGCCTGCAAACAGAAAGTGTCTTCTGACTGTGTCGCTCTGCATTTTGGGATTGCTGACCTTTTCCTGACCCAAGCTCTACTTTGTCTTTGCAAAACACAGCTATAACCCGCCCCTACACTTTTGACCCCTCTCCTCAGTATGTGATGCTACTGAGCCAAGATGGCAGTGCCCGTATACTAGAGTCCTGAACAGATTTGCAGGCCAGTGGGGGGAAAGAATAAAAAGTGACCAAAAATGTTAGATGTATTAATTTTAGATGCTGGGGAATAGTTTTTTAGGGTTTGGGCTTTCGTTAGATGCTGAAGGGCCGGTCTAGAAATATGTTTCGGATAATTTCCTTTTTTATTTGCACTTATATAAATTTCTACTTACCTATTGTATTGTTTGATCTTTGCTTTGCATTCAATAATAAAAATAATCTTTATTTTTTATAGCGTTAACAACAGCATCGGCTTATAATCAATAAAAACCATTGTAAAAAAATACATAGAAGCCTGAACTTTTAAATCAATTAATTTGAAATCAATCGTGACTTTGGGGGGCGATTCTGCCTCTGGGGAGCCCTCACTCCTCACCCAGGAGCAGAATCAGGAAAGTAAAAGAAAATGTTGATAGGCTTCTACCCAGTCCTGAAGGAAATGAAGTTGGAGACACATAGGACAAGCAACAAATGAGCAACTAGCTGCCCTAAGTTTCATTTGCCTGGACTGTTTACTTAACCTTCTAGCTCCATAAAAATTGGATTGAGGCTCTGACACCCAATGCCCAGTGAGAGAGATATAGGTGCCATATGCAGCATGTTACCTTGAATCAGCAGCATCTTCAGAACCGGAGTACTCTGATCCAGCAGTATGGTCTGTCCTTTGGAAATGACAGCCAAGAAGCCCTCTTCTGGGGGAGACTCCCCTCCCCAGGTGTATTTAGAGGACCAGACGTCAATGTAGAAGAAGTCTGCGTTGTCCTGAAACAGATATTTAAGGGGATTCATGTTTAATATTCATATCAAAATATCTTTCACTCAGAAAAAAGTGGTGTCCTCAGCATGGAAACTTTATGGAGGAATCTGAGGTTTTGAGAGCAAGGTTTTATAACTCTTGTATCCACCCTGTGTCCTTGAACTTCTTATCCACACGTGATTTCCAATTCTCAAGATTAAACGTACCAGATAGCAAATAAAGCAATGCCTTTCAATCCTCCTCCACCTCAGGCCTCGTCACCACCTTTCCTTGCTCTCATAGACACCGTGACATCATTGCTGATAGGGGATACCCCGCACATGGAACACAGCCGGGATTGCCCTGAAGGACCCCGAGCACGCTATCCCCAGAAGCCTCCATATGGTGATTAAGACAGGCGCAATAGGCCAGCGCTGGGTACAAGCTAATACAAAAGCCACCCGGGATGCCCCCAGATCAGCAAAAAAGGGGGGGGGGGATGAGGGGGAGGAAGGAGTAGAGCCGGGAGAAACCACAACCCACTGGTATTCCACCTGAAAGACATAAGTAAAAACGACACATGAGCATCCTGCAGCACATGCCCCACAAGTCCAATAAAACCCAGGGGGACTCACGGACCAAGGAAATCGCAGGGTCACCAAGGCACAGACCGCAGGATGAAGCAACACACCGGAGGAAACAGCGCTGCAGCCCGGAAGGGAGAAATCCAGATGTGCAGCTAATCCAAAATGGCAGTGGCAAAGGCCGAAGAGCGCAAAAACAGCGCCCACGTGACCCCGCCGGCGCCATGAGAAAGCAAAAACGCCACAGGTTATAGCGCCCACAGCCGCGGAGCGCAGTACAAAGCAGCGCGGCGGGCAAAAAACACCAAAAAACACACTGTAAACGCCAAAACACCACAACTAACACCACTCGCCGCTACCAAGCGCGCCCCCAAACCAAGTCAGAGAGGGGGAGGGGGGAGAGAGAGACGAGAAGGCAGCGGTGAGTATCCAGGCCAGAAGGGGGGGGGGGGGGCGTGGGACCCCTGAAGGAAAAGAAGGGGACAGGGGGGGTGGGACCCCTGAAGGAAAAGACTCACCCCCTCGGAAGCCAGGACAGGAACTCCGCATCCCTAGTAGGCTCACCATAAAGCCTATGGCTAGCTACCCTTTGTGCGACATAGAGCAGCACTCCTGGAGCACTTGACCCTAGTGCTCTTCTACCCTCACCCGATCTGTCAGCCAAGGCTGGGAGGCAGAGAGGGTCCAGAAACGGGTGGAAATAGACTTGCAGGGCCGCAGGCTTGGTTGCCTAGCTCACCTGCGCATAGAGAGAGAGCCATCTTCTATCTTCTCAGTTTCACTGCAGAGGAAACATTGGGAACTCTATAGTTAATCCCGTTTTTATAGGGGGGCAGGAGATGCCACAGCTCTTCTGCAGTACACTGCGCCACCTTGTGGCGGAATAACCCAACTGTTATGAATACCGAAGCAGGCCGTGCCATGCAATAAAGAAAACATCTATCACAGACACACACAAAGAACGTGGATCTGTCTACAGGATTCACATTACTGCCATCTGGTGAGTCAGAATAAGATGTTTGGCTGTTCTGAAGCCTTACCAATGATGCCATAATGTAGCACTGAGGCAGATTTTTGCATAAAGAGCTCAAAGACATTTAGATAGAGCAACAATGTCCCCTCACAACTAAGAAGTAGAGAGACTCACCATTCGGGCAACTCCTTGACCTTCGATGTTCACCTGGACCTTGGCTTTCTGTGACGGAGAATGCGCTGTGGTGATACAAACTATTTGTGTGCTGTTGGCTGACTGAACATTGCATGCTGATTGTGCGATTGTGACAGTTATACGGGAGAGGTCATTGCTGCAAAGGAAAAGATTGACTGTATTAGAATGAGTAAAGGGGGTGGGAGTTGCTCCATCACTTCTATTTAAATAAAATTATTCAGGGCCTGGGAACCAAGTAACAGCCCAGTTTAACTCTCTCATCACGATATAATATTCAGCAAACAGGCATATGAATCCTGTACAGAAACTAGGGGCCTTAGTTTGCATACAATTGCAATTGCATGTATGAAACCCCATGCCACGTGAACGCACCTCTTTTGGTGGGGTTCCTACTCCTATTTTTGAGTCCCCAAAGTTGGGACATGTAATGCAATCACATATATAAGGCCACATTAGGCCGCCACGTTTGATGAGGGCCCTACTCCTATTATTGAGTCCCCAAAGTTGGGGCCTTAGCTTGCATACAAAAATATAAAATATTTCAGAGCTACTCACCTGGGAAGCAGCCAGCCTTCCTTTAGAACACTCCACAGTGAGAGATCAATAATGGCTGAATCTCTCCCTGTGTGTGCTCATACCAATTCAAAGGCAGACTGGCAGCTTCCCAGGTGAGAAGCTCTGAAATATTTTATTGCATTGCATGTCCCAACTTTGGGGACTCAAAAATAGGAGTAGGGCCCTCATCAAACGTGGCGGCCTAATGTGGCCTTATATATGTGATTGCATTTGTATGCAAACTAAGGCCCCAAGTTTCTGTACAGAATTCATATGCCTGGTTGCTGAATAGTATATAGTGATGAGTTAAACTGAGTTAAACTGGGCTGTTCCTTGGTTCTCAGGCCCTGAATAATTATGTATAAATTGTAGTGATGGAGCAACCCCCACCCCTTTACTCTGTATTAGAATGAAACAAATTAATTTTAATGTTTTACAAAAAAAAAAAGTTAAATGCCACCGCATGCGTAAAGGTTGTCATTAAAATAACTCTGTGAAATGAAACGGTGAATCTAGGCATGCATGTGTAATCAACATGTAAATCAGATACCTAAACTGAGATCCGGTGATGGTGAGTCTGGTGCCCCCGGCAGTGCCTCCTCTCTTAGGGGAGACATCAGTGATGATGGGGGTTAATGCAGAGGTGTAAGTAAAGGCATTGCTGATCTGCACAGTGTTGTTTCCATTGATGACACTGACATTACAGGTTAGAGAAGAAATATTTGTATCTGGAAAAAATATATATTATATTATAGTTTTTCCTGTTTTGATTTGATTTTCAGTTAATTTAGATATACATTTATACACGTTATGTGCTTATGTATGGGCAGGGTGGTATCTCCTAAGAGGCACCTAAAGGCCTCTCCCCAGAATGGTATAATCCAGGGAATGGCACCAGGAACGGTCCTTTGGCATCTTTAGAGGCCTACTGAGACCAAGCCTCGAAATGATTACCAGTTCACAAACAGTTAAAAAAATACAGTTTAAGAAAAAAAAGGACTCATCCTTAACGCATCTTACTTCATCTGTCCCCTGCTGGATGCCTCCCCCCCTCCTGGTCTGGTGAGCTGCAATCTTCTTGATACCGGGGGCAGATGTTGCCTCCCTACAGGCATCTGTAGTAAGGGGGGGACACAGGTGGATGATTTCCACCACCACTAGAGATGGATGATCTATATCAGGGGTCCCCAAACCTGTAGTTCGGGAGCCACATGTGGCTCGCAGACCCCTGCTTTGTGGCCCACCGTCTGTCTGTTAGACCAGAACACTTGAGGATTACCTGGGGAATCGTCAGTGTCATAGATAGAGCTGAAATGATTCTATACTCATGGAAATTTATGTTGTCAGCTTCCATTACCAGCCCAGTGCCCTAAAACTGCCTGTGTTTTTTTTCTTACCAAAGCCTTTGCCCAATATTCATGCCATGAAATAGATGCAGTCAGCCATATTGCTCCCTGGCCAAGCAGCCTCGCCCCTAGCAATGTTGCATTCAGTTACAGTACACACAGCTCAGCAAAGGGGATTGCTTCACCCTAACTGCCATTATGTGACAGTTTAGTTGAGCTTATTAGCATATGTTGCGACATTTACCATAATGCTACTTTATGTTAGTGTTTTTATCAATATTGGGCAAAGGCTTTAGTATAAAAAAAAAACACAGACTGTTTTGGGGCACCTGGATGGGGATAGAAGGTGAGAAAAAACTCCCCTCTGAGCATAGGTGCATGTTATTACATAATCAGGTATGCATGCACACTACAGTGCCCCACTTGGCTTCCTAGCCTCCAAGTGTCAAACATGAATATAGGTCCCCCTACTTGCCCACCCCCAGTTAAGAAAGTAAAACATAAGCCCGAATATAGCTCACTGGGTTTGACCATCAGTGGCCAATGGGATTCGCCAGGTGACACATATACACTCACCTGGTAAACTTTATTGATCACTTTATTGATCACTAGAGGAGCAAGCAATGCAAGACCTGTGCCGTGTGGACTCAGTGTGGCCATCCCCACCATTGGACAGCGGAAATGTGAATATTTTGTCTGATTTTAGGTTTCCTATTGATTATTAACTACATATGTATCCTAAATCAGGATGCCTCTGAGGTGGGCAAGTAAGGAGACCTTAAGTCATTTTTGACTGGAAAAAAAGATATTCGCTTTAATCTATTTGGTTGGGGGATCTGCTGGTGTGCGGCAATTATTTTATGAGGGAAAGGGGATGGAAATGCACACTCAGTTGTGAAGCATGAGCTTTATTGTACCTTACTGCATTATTATTTGGAGTGGTTTTTATTGTTTCCTGTACTATAAAGTTTTTCCTTCTTCAACAATCTAATTATATCAAATGTGACTCCTGGCCTTCTCTCAGCGCGGAATGTGGCTTTCATGTTAAGAAAGGTTGGGGACCCCTGATCTATATGAATCAATATAATGAATCCAATCAATGTAGGAAGCGGAAGTACACTTACCATTCATCATGGGCACCTCGCAGAGCAGGAAGCTGGCGTTTGACCTCGCTCCATCTACTATACAGTTAGAGCTGCAGATTTGCACTTTGGAAACTGACCCATCAAACCCAGATCCAATGACTGTGATTGTCAGCCCTCCTCCAAAGCCTCCTAAACAACATGGACATAAAAAGTTATTAGCTACATATTCATTTAAAACTAAATTATCTACAATATGAATGATTAGACAGTGTCTTGGAGAAACTCTTATATTGTACACCTCAGTATACAGAGGAGAAAATCTTTACAGAGTCTTTTCCATCCCACATTGCACTGTAACTCTCAATTCCCGTAGTGGGCTCATGACTGCTTTAGAAAGTATCACAGCTGATTAAAATAGTAACAATTAAGATAAATGAATTGCTATTTGGCTTAAATAATGTAACACAATGAACCTCTCAGCAGGGAGCTGGCAGGCTTTTCAGAATGACTCATCTTGTTTGATACAGTCACAGCAGGAGGGATAGATAGCCCATCCCAACGTTTAACCTCTCAATATATGGCTCTCTGAGTTCTGTCACCTCTGTATAATGGATTTGCTCTTTGCTGTTGAAGCATGTGTGTACATTGAAGGAGTTCTCTGAGGCTTTTGAAAAGAAGGTTAGAGATGACTATGAGGTGCAGAGGTTGAGACTGCATCTGGCCCGGGAGGTCAGGGGGCTCAGTCATTGTTGCCTCTCCACCTTATTTATCTGATTTACGCTCACATGGCATTAGATATGAAAGAAAAGCACCATTTGCATTTACTGTTTCAGTCTTTAGTAGTTCTAACTGTAACACATTTAGATCAAAATGGCACCATAGGGGCCGGATAAGACAAGAAAATGGTTAGAGACCAATTTAAAGTGAATTTCAAAATCTAACAATTTTGGGTTACTATTTGTTCCTTGACCTCTGGCTGTCTTCTGATGTTGGCTTTCTCATATTGCATACTATCTGAATCCCTCCCCTACCCCCAGGTTTAGCATTATATTTACCTTGGCTGGGAGAGACGTTAGTCATCCTCAGTTCATATGTAAAACTTGCATTGGACCTTGCAAAGCCTTTTGCATTATTCAGCGATATGGGGAATGTTCCTCCCCAGTGATCTCCAGAAGTGCAGTTTAACTCGGTGTCAGATATGGTGGTAATAGTGCATGGGGCACCTCCAATATTCACTGTCACGTCTGCCATGTTAGAGCCAAACTGTGTGCCACTAATAGTGACATTTGTTCCTGCCACTCCTAGAAGTAAATACATAGGAAGAGCTGATTAGATAAGAAATTGTCATATAAGTAATATTAATAACCCTGGAGAATTTTACAAATTATTATTTGTATCTAAACACCTAAACAAATCATTAGACAATCAGCAGTCAGACAATTCTATGACCAACCTGTTACTAGTAATGTTTAAGCAATGTCTGGCACCTTTAGGGATTGGAACACCATGGCTGGGCTATGGCAAGATTGGTAGTGGATTAGGAAGCAGGGTGGGGGTTAGGGGTCTTAGGAGGTTATTTAAGAGAGAGCCCAAGTTGAGGTTCCTATGTGTCCAATCATTTGGTGTTTTGGAGAAATGAGCAAGTGTGCTGTTGGACATTGAATGCAGATATATTCAGAGCCATTTGGACCCTACTTGGTCATGTGTGGGATAGAATTCAAGGGGATAGATGACCTGAACAGATGACATGTTAACCTTAAAGCTTCTTCATGCATCAGGCTTTACTCAAGAAGTTTTTTTTTACTTTTTTAACTGTGTTATAGTTGTCTGTTGTTAAAATACTTTAGATTTCACAATTTATTGATTGTGCTGCAGCTATTTGACCAGAATTCTTGCTTTAGCTACAAACTTGGTTTAAAATGTGTTGGACAGTCGAAGTTCATGTTCATTACAGTTGCTGGAACTTACACTAGCTCCACAACTCCAACTTTACTTTGTCTGTAGGTGCAGGCCGGCATCAGCACCTGCCAAGGTGGGGCAGCTGCCGGGGGTCCGACACCCTCCGGGGGGGGGGGGGGGCCCACTGATAGGGCTGGCCTATGGGGTGTGCAAGGGCACTTGACCATCGGTGGACTGGGAGGGCACTGCCACAGCTGGTGCCAACGTCTCTTTGAATGGCGGGGTTCCACATGAGGGGGCATCTCGATTTAGATTCCAGGAGAGGATGTGTTGGGTTTTATCCTGCTTTTATGTTGCCCGCCCGGCTGATTTCCTATCCCTGGAGCATCCCAGTCTGTGATTCCCTACTGTGTGAAACCCCCTGGGATCGCTGGCATACCCACTATGCAAACAATTCCACCCCTGAGATTTGGTCCGCTTTAGAGGGGCATCTCAATTTGGAAAGCCCCTGTTTGTAAAAGAACTCCCCTGGTTTGGCCGTTAACTCAAACTGGCGATCCTACAGTGAATTCCCCAGTTCAAGTAATGAAAAAACGGGGTGGGGGGGGTCAAACGCAGGGGCATCCAAAATCAGTTGAATCTAGTTTCGTTTAGACTCTGAGGTCAGGTTTCAAGGGGTTTGGTGCGTGGTGCGCTTCAAAGTAGACCAAAACTAGAGTTTTGTTCCAAATAGCATGATCCTTAGGGGGCATCCAGATTAGTGACGTTCCTCTGTGACGCGACTCTTCACCACAAAGGGGCCCACTGAGACCATGCCGCCCAAGGGCCCACATAAACCTGGAGCCGGCTCTGTGTAGGTGGCCTATAAACAGTTATAGTAGCAATAGACAATCTTACCTATGTTAGGAATGATGGAGGTCACCGTAGGGGTGTCAGCCTCTGAGTAGGAATAGGTGAGTGATGGGAAAGAAGCAGAGGGTGTGCGGATAGTCACTGTGACAGTCTTGGCAGTAGAACTTGGTGGTGCAGCACACTTGATCATGCCTGGAGTTACTGACACTATGGCACATGGATCAGCAGCAACTTGAACCGTAGTATTGGTGGGATGGAATCCATTCCCAGATATCTGAAGTACTGTCCCACCTAGAACGCTTCCAGATTTTGTCAGCAGCACAGCTTCAGCAGGACTATTGATGGAGATCGAGCCCTGAGCCAGGCCTTTACTGCGGGCAATGACTTTGACGGGATAGCTACCAGCAGGAATCGGATCCACACTACATGTGATTTCTGTATCATTAACAGCTACAACACTGGCTACCTTATCTCCAATGTAAACTGCCATGTCATTCATGTCTGTTCCAAATCCACTGCCATTTATGTACACCAGGGTTGAAGTGTTGCCTAAAACTGTTGGGGAAATGCGTGAGGCAAGCACTGAAATTGCATTGTCATAAGTAAAGCTGCAGTTTCCTTTGCACTGGGCAGAAACTCCTTGGACGGTCACCTGGACGTCAATTTTACTTGTGGAACTTGGTTGCGTGTCACAAACAATTCTTGTGTAATTTAGAGAGACAATGCTGCAGGGTAAGGTATCTATGGTGGTGCCGCTTTGTAAGAAGCCAGATCCTTGTATTGTTATTCTAGTCATGCCGGTGACTGAGCCGTGGCTTGGCGTGATGGAGTCAATGTGCGGCAACAAGGCAAATCTTCTATTCGTCTCTTGGCTTAAAGTATTGATGGCATTCCCATAGTTATTTACTGTTACCGAAACCAGTTCATACACTCCAATCTTCATGGAGTCCTGAGGATCTATGTTGCAGGTTATTGAATGTTCATCAGCAAAGGAAACTAAACATGGGTTCTTGCCAACCAACACCTAATAGAAATGACAAACATTGCAAAGCGTATGAGCATGAGGGTGTCGTCTGGTTTATTATACATTAGGCTTTCATTTCTTTCTAATAATGCGTGGATATATCAGGCCTAGATTAGCTTCAGTATGGATTAGTTCTATTATGTGGCTGCCCATCCACATCACACCCTCTATGTCGCTCTTTTTTTTTGTTTCAATATTTTTATTAAAGCTTTGCGTTTCCAACATTACAGATATATGAAATGTATGCATTATAATACCATCCCACGCAGGGGAGGTGGGAAGGAAAAGCTGACAGTGCATATGGTTACACATAGATTATGTTGGTATTTTAATGATTTGCAATGGATACAAGTTAAAGAAATAAACGACTGCGTATCGCAGTCTGAAGGGAGGAAAAATAAAAACTGGGGGGAAGGGAGGAGGTTGGAGTGGGGGGGGGGGGAGAAGTCGGGGGGGGGGGTCTGGGAGCTCCTGCACTCCACCAGCCTACGTACCTGGATGCTACAGCCTCCACGGGGCCTCGCCAGGCCAAGCGAATCTCATCCAGGGCTCCCATATCGAGAGGAATTTATCATGAGTGTCGGCCAGAATACTGGACAACCTCTCGTTGATGAGAAACCCATTCATTCTGGTCGACACCTCTGAGATTGGGGTAAATGTTTTTTCCAGGCTTTGGCTATGGCCTGTTTGGCCGCCAGGAGGAGGTAGACAAAAAGTCTGTGCTGTTTGCTGGTGAGCTCCTGGGGCTTGCAGTGCAGGAGGGCAACCCAGGGGTCTTTTCCCATATTGGTCTGGAAAATACCGTTAGCCAGCATATATACCTGGTTCCAGAAGCGGGCCAACATGGGGCAAGTCCACCATGTATGCAGGAAATCCCCTTCCGCTCTGCACCCCCTAAAGCACGTTTTAGATTGTCCCGGGAACATCCTGCTCAGCCGACCTGGCACCAGGTACCAGCGAAGCATTGCCTTATAGGCCGTTTCAGTCGTCAGGACGTTAATTGAGCATTTGGAGGAGTTGGACCATATCTCCGACCATCCCCTCTCGCTCTGATATGGACCCAGGTCTTTCTCCCAGCTACTAACGTACCCATGAGTCTCGGGTCCGGCTACATTTAGTGCTGAATATAGTAAAGAAATTGTCCCTCTCCTGAATGGGTCGTTAATGCATAATTCCTCAAAGGGAGTCCTCATCCGGAAGGGGGGGGTGCAGCTTTGTTAGGGGCAATATGTCGCTCTTTTTTATGCTGTGTCTTTCACTCCCGCTCACTTGTGTCTCTCGCACGTACTTCTCTCTCTCTTTTTTTTTGTCTCTCACCTGTGCATACCTCCCAACTTCTGAAAATGTGAAATCGGGACAAGCAATGCCCCAGACCACACCCCTGTCACGCCCCGGCCACACCCCGTCACGCCCCGACCACACCCCTGTCACGCCCCGGCCACACCCCCGTCACGCCCCGACCACACCCCTGTCACGCCCCTGCCACACCCCGCCACGCCCCGGCCACACCCCCGTCACGCCCCGACCACACCCCGTCACGCCCCGACCACACCCCTGTCACGCCCCGGCCACGCCCCTGTCACGCTCTCCAGCTCCAGCTCGGCTGCCTTCACCCCTGCATGCGTAAGTTTTTTTATCCCCAACCCAGCATACCGCCCACCCACCCCCGTGCGCCCGCCCCACTCTCTCACCCCACACGCCAGGAAGTTAGTATCTTCGCGCCGGCGTCGTTGCGGCCCTGGGCACACTGCCACGGCGCAGGGCGTCCCGGGACATTTGTTAATGTTCCGGGACCGAGGGATTCTTTGCGAAAATCGGGACAATCCCGGGAAAATCCAGACAGTTGGGAGGCATGCCTGTGTTTCTCTCGCTCTTTTCCGTCTCTCGACAGTTTTTCTCTGTCTCTCATCTGTGTTTCTTTCTCTCTTTAGTCGGTCTGTCTTTAGTCACTTTTTGTGTTTCTCTCTCTCTCTTGTCTGTCTCTCTATCTGGGGTTGTCTCTCATAAGTCTTTCCCGCTCCCACTTCTCTCTATTTCACTGGTGTCTGATTCTCTAATTTCTCACTCTCATTTCTCTCTCCTGTGCCCCTCTCTTTATGTATGTCTCTTCTGTTTTTCTGTCTTTATTCTATGTGTCTCTCTCTATCCTATTTGTGTCTCAGGTCTTTCTCTCTCCTATCTCTCTAGTGTTTCCCGCACTCTCTCCTGTGTTTCTCTCTCTCTTGTCTTTCTCTATCTGGGGTTGTCTCTCATAAGTCTTTCCCGCTCCCACTTCTCTCTATTTCACTGGTGTCTGATTCTCTAATTTCTCACTCTCATTTCTCTCTCCTGTGCCCCTCTCTTTATGTTTGTCTCTTCTGTTTTTCTGTCTTTATTCTATGTGTCTCTCTCTATCCTATTTGTGTCTCAGGTCTTTCTCTCTCCTATCTCTCTAGTGTTTCCCGCACTCTCTCCTGTGTTTCTCTCTCTCTTGTCTTTCTCTATCTGGGGTTGTCTCTCATAAGTCTTTCCCGCTCCCACTTCTCTCTATTTCACTGGTGTCTGATTCTCTAATTTCTCACTCTCATTTCTCTCTCCTGTGCCCCTCTCTTTATGTTTGTCTCTTCTGTTTTTCTGTCTTTATTCTATGTGTCTCTCTCTATCCTATTTGTGTCTCGTATCTTCCTCTCTCCTATCTCTCTAGTGTTTCTCGCACTCTCTCCTGTGTTTCTCTCTCTCTTGTCTTTCTCTATCTGGGGTTGTCTCTCATAAGTCTTTCCCCCTCCTACTTCTCTCTATTTCCCTGGTGTCTGATTCTATAATTTATCCCTCTTATTTCTCTCACCTGTGCCTCACTATTTATGTTTTTCTCTTTATGTTTTTCTGTCTTTATTCTATGTGTCTCTCTCTATCCTATTTGTGTCTCGTGCCTTCTATTTGTAGGTTTTCTAATTCTCTCTTGTGTTTCTCTCAAGGGTTGATTCAGCACCAGGTAAAAAAAGTGAATGGCAAATTTCTCTCCTAAAAAGAAGAAGTGCACTCTTTTCTCCTGGAGCTGAATTTCTCACTCTCTCTTGTCTGTTTCTCACTTGTGTATTTCTCTTTCCTGATTGATCCTGTACTACTCTCTCCCATCTCTCTTTAGTGTTTCTCTCTCACTCTCTCTCGCTCTCTTTTATCTGTAGGTTTTCTAATTCTCTTTTGGGTTTCTTTCAGGGGTTGATTCAGCACCAGGTGCAAAAAGTGAATGGCATATTTCTCTCCTAATAGAAGTGCACTCATTTCTTTTGGTGTGGAATCGACCTTACTGAATTTCTCATTCTCTTATCTGTTTCTCACTTGTGTATTTCTCTTTCCTGATTCTCTCCTTCTCTTGTATCTGTATTTATTATTCTCTCTATCTCTCTCTTTTTCTTGTCAGTCTCTCTCGTGTGCCTCTCTGTGTTACTCTCTCCTGTTTTCCTGGCTGTCCTGTTTCTCTTGTTTTCCTCTCTCCTGTCTCTCTCTCATGTGTTTCCCTCTCGATTGTTTGTCTCTTTTAATTTTCTTGAGTCTGGAAATACTTTTGTATCCCTATGTGGCTAAAGACACCAAACCCATTATTGTCCCCCCACATCCCACACCTGCCCTCCCCAACCAAGTACCTCAGGCAATGTGTCCAGTTCATCGGTGGGCCGGTTTAAAAAAAAAGGGATTTTCCACTGCTGAAGCCACGCCCACCTGCCATTTTTGAGATTGTTGATTGGCTAATCTCAAGAGTGCCGACTGAGGTGACCCAGCTCACTGCCCACATGCCCTGTTTCCCTGTGGATTAGGAAGCTCTCCCGTCCAGCGCCATACTGTATCAGAATGGTAGGGTGCGGTAGCGTGGCACAGCTAAAGGGAAGCCAGGGATGCAGCTTCCAGCAAAGTCAGTGCAGTGGGAGCTGCCGCGAAGGCGATTTACTGGCTATTCCAGGGGTTACACACAGCAGTGTAGCTGGCGGTCCTCTCGTTTAGACCTCAAGACCGCAAAGTGTGGCTTTTGTGCCGCTTTAAGCTGGGATACAAGTCCTTATAGTCCAATCCCAAATTAGGATGCCCTGTGGGTGATTTTGAAAAGGGAATTAAAGTCATTTTTGATTATGGGTCTGCTTTAGGGGCAGGGTCTGCAAACCAGTTACCTGGCAAAGGTAGAGCTCTGGCCCTGAGCCGGGCACTAAAAAATAAACCCAAGGGACTGTGCAGTGCCACCTCCACAATTCATTAGAGGACAGATTCGGCTAAGGCCTAGAAAACACGCCCTGAGGAAGTGACGCGGTGACGTCACGGAACGCGGTGAGGAGTGTGTGGGGGCGCGGGGGGGCACCATCCTGCTCTGGATATGTGAGTTTTTTTCTTTTGTGAATATCTTTGGGTTTATATTTATTGTTGGCTTGTTTTCACCAGGTGGGTCCTCAGTTTATTGTTTTGCACTAGTCACTTTAGGTTGTAGCAGTATTTGCACAGTTTTTTAAGATATATTGGTGTGTAGGGACGCCGTTCATATAGTATATTTACATTAATTATCACATTTTTATGATTGACCGCACTACAGTGGTCTAAGTAGGTAGTTTTTGATAGGATATTATCCATCTTTGAGGTGATTATGGGTTGTCATCTAATTGGTTTTTACTTGGTTTTTCTTCATAGTTGAGAGCAGCGTGCCATGTCCCTCCCCTCTTTTTCATCCCCCCCCCTCCTTTGTTTAGTGTATTATAAGTCTTTTAAATGGTTTTTATCTGTTATATAGCACTACCCTGTAAATATATGTATTAATAAAATGTGATATTCATTCGCATTTTCATAGTGGTGCCACTGTTTTTGTAGGGGTTGGGGGTGGTGTGGAACCCCCAGCTTGGTTTTTAGGTCTACAAAAGTTTAGAATCCTCGGTCCACCCACCCCATAAGCAATAGACTATTGTTAGTTATCTGATGACTTACCTGGTTAGCACATGTGAGGTTGCTGAATCCACTGCCACTTATGGTTATGGAATCATAAATAGTTCCAAAGTTTGGAGTGATGCTGGTAATGGAAGGTGAGTAGCAGCTGGAGAACTTGAACCAGACTGAACTGTTAGTTGAGGTGCCATTGCTGGCCTGGGGGCAGATAGGTTCAGAGGAAGCACATCCTGCAGCTGGTGGAGGTGAAGGTGCAACTGTAAGAACACAAAAAAGTAAGATAAATGTACATCAAAAATAATAAAAAGCACACAAACAGAATACAAATAATCTCGTTTTATCTCTATCCCAAGCACTTAGAAAGCTGCTCAGCATGCAATACTTGGGGGTAGCTTTAAAGTGGACCAACACCCACCCCTGATCGGCCCGGGAATCTATAAGATTCCCGGGCCGATCAGCTCCCTCCCCTTGGGGCATCCGAAATCGGGAAATGCAAATAATATATATTCCTCTATGCTATCGCAAGGGCTTAGAAAGCCGCTGAGTGTGCATTGCTTGGAGTGTTTTTGCTGCCTGCCTTTTATTGCGTTGCTTCAGATAAAGGCATTTTTGTCACAACTAAAACATTATCGCTGATACAGTAACCTTTATTTTCTTTAACCTATTTTTTATTAAAGTGGTCCTAAACCAGAGTTGCCAGGGAGGGTGCTGATAGGTCAGGGATGCCTGAAACGAGATATCCCAAATCCCTCCCACCACAACAATCAATATCGCAAAAAAATGTGCAAATAATATAAATTCATATAAATATTCTGAATGGTGGGAGGATATGGTCACTTATACACCCGGCATCAAGAAATATCATTTTTATTAATGGAAGGAAGAGGAAATCGGGTGACAGGTTCTGTCACCCCTGATACACTAATTGGAAAAGAGAGGGTAAATGCACACTGATCAATTATAAGTAGGAGGATGCATGGCCCGGGGCATCCCAAGCAGCTATCAGTCGCCAAGAAAAAAAATGTGGTTTTGGGTCAGCACTCCTTAAAATTCAACTTTTAATAAAGTGTCTTAAAAACATCTTCAACAGTAATCAAAAACAGCCATAAAAACATATTACCAGACCCCGTGCAGCTCTAACGCGTTTCGGATGCTACAAGGTCCTTAATCAAATCAGATAAAGGAGTGCTGACCCAAAACCACATTTCACCCCTGATACACTAAACCTATCACCCCTGTATTTTATTCCTACCAGGAGAAGAAAGCCACAAGCTTGGCGGGAGTTTTATTCAATTGGGGTTTATAAGTGACCCCTCCTCATTAGCCAATGTGTTAACATGGGTTTTTAAAATTACACAATTTCGTGATCGTGCTCCTTTAATTTTTCCCAGAAAGGGCTGCACACACATAAACCAACTGAACCTCTACCTTTGTACTAATGTACACCTGTCTAATGTGAACACATCTCCTTGCCAAAGCTCCTCCAAAGCAGCCATCAACCAAGGCAAGGAAAGTAAACCAAATACCAGTGCGCTCCCTCAGTGCTCCCAATGATGGCTTCATAGATGAGCAGCTCTTCCTGTGTGCGCATGCAAACAGCAGCAGATGCCGACCTGTAAAGCCTCACTGAGGGAGCGTGCTGGAGGTACTCCCTCCGTCTGGAAAATAAAAAAATTCATTCTCTGGAGGCGACAATCATTTTTTACCATAAGAACTATGAATCTGTGTAATAGCCTCCCACAGAAGTTTGTTACAGCATCAACCGCGATAGCTTCCGAAAAGGATTAGATGCTTATTTAGAAGAAAATAACATTAACAGTTATTATTAGCTGTTATCAGTAAAAAAAATAAAAAGTAAAATAAAAAATAACTTTCCCCTACCCTGTCACTTGATGGACATTCTATATGTCTTTTTTCAAACGTATTAACTATGTAACTGTGTAACTATTGGGGTTATTCAATAAGGGATAGGGCCAGGTAGCGCTTCGTAGTGCCAGGCAGCGTCTGGTGAACGTCGGGCGCTGTATGCAATACCACATTTATGAAAGTGAATCTGGTGAGCGACTCTAACAGCGCCATGTAGCGTCCGATCATTACAGGCGGCTCATCGTATAGCGCCGGTGCTCTAGCTTCCAGAGCGCCAGGTATTACCTTTCGCTCCCTGTCGCTCTCTTAAGCATTTCAATGGTCGTTCATTTGCTTGTGTTTAAATAGCGACTTTGACATTTTATATTTTTTTGCTCAAATCATTTTGTGACGTCTCCTGGCTGCAAACAAACACTTTTAGAAACTTTTTTGACTTTTTATATATATGCAGAATTGTCATTACAGGTCTGGCACTAAAGTGTTAATGTCACAGTGTTAAAACAATGTCATTCCATGTGTTTTCACTTTGTTACAGGTAGATATGTGTTCAGAAACAGACTTTAATCACATAGCATCTGGCGCTCTATGCTATAGCGACCAGAATTAGAGCGTCAACACTGTGTGTGTGTGTCCTTTTTTGACCAAGAGTCGGTCGCACTGAGCTGGCGCTACCTTTCGCTCCCTGCAGTGCTGTACTGTTGTTAGAGTGCCCAACATACATCACATTCATCAATGTGGGCCAGGTTACTACAGCGACTGAGGCGCTATGTTACAGCGCCTGATACCCGCTTACAGTGTCTACTAGCGGTTGCTCTAAGCACCACTATACAGACGCTGATATGCCAATACCTGGCGTTAGTTATATAGTTACGTGAAGGCTGATTCATTACTATGTTTTCCTTACCCGGCACATGGAGGGCCTCAAATCCACCAACAGTCACCTGTACGGTGCTAATGTTATCTGTGTCTGGCAATACATTGATCACCCCCTGCATAAATATGCTCTGTGCATCATTAATGTAACCGCTGCTGTAGAAGTAGGTCCCTGGAGAGGTGAACTGATAGGAAAACACGCCTGGGGAGAAAAGAGATTGTTAATGCTCTCATAAAAATGCAACAATTTTATGTAAATGCAAAATGTATTTTAAATTTGTTGCATCAGTAAGTGAATGTAAACATGCCTGGGAGAAGAATAAATCTATTGTAAGATATAACATACACAGATAAGGGCTGACTAGATGGACCATATGATCTTCTTACGCAGTGTATTGTGCAGGCATCTTTATTTACTATTTGACATGCTCAAAGGGTGTGGCACAAAACTTCCCATTGGGCAGTTCTGGGTTATGTGAGCCAAAACCCTCATTGGCCAGTTCCCTCTCCCCAATTTGGGATGCCCTGCTGCTGTGGGAAGTTCTAAATCTTGTGCTGCTGCCTTGTACAATGTAACATGCAGGGGTTCTGAGGAGTTGTTATAAATTAGAAAGCCAGTCATTTCCCTGCTGTGGTACATTGTAAACATCCAGACACATGGTTGCTGTTACAATATAAACATCTTCACAGCTGATTATGCTGCTGTGATAGAGAGAATCGATGCTAAGCTAATAGTAGAGCTTGATTTACCCAGCTACCATATGTTTTTCCAAGCATAAACCAAAGAAAGCATGCTTGTTTTTTTGTCCCAGCAGCTCCTTGTCCCCTGCTTTGCTGCTTCAACACTTACTGATAACAGAGAATGCATCATCGTGTGCTGGTCTTAATTCTCTGCCTCTGCCTGGATGGAACCATGCTCCTCAGCACACCCACCTGATTCATAGCAATGGAGGGGCATGCCACAATGTGGCCATACTTGGACACACACGCCTCCTCCATTGTAATTATTGAAGTGGGCATGCTAAGGGGGCTGATCCTGTTTTGAAGGAGGAGGAAAATTGATGCTTGCTACAGATGATCTGTTCTTTGTTATTGGTAAGTTTTAAAACAGCTGTGGGGGACAACAGGTCAGTATACTGTAGCGTTTTGTATTTTTTGTCTAGACAATAACTTTAACTTGATAAAAAGAACATAGATGAAACTAGACTAAAAAAACATAATATACCCTTTAAACTGTGCCAATATCAGATGATAATATTGTAAATGTGAACCAATCTGATCCAACAAAATCTCCATGAAAACAATTATTCATATCAAACAATCACCCTTTCTTAAAATTTCTAATGAACTAGGGACTAACCTGAGGGCACCCGAGAACCACTGTTGAAGGCAACACCATCATAGGTGATGTTGGCGGGATCTGACACAGAAAATACTCTGTATCCGATACCCAATGTGAGGGGAAGAGATTGCCATTTCCAGACCACAGTGTCTCCTACATTTATATCCAGCTTTGATGGAGACCAAGCATAGCCATTGCCATATACTGAAATGAAATAAATTGCATCATTAGAAAAAAGCTCTCATCCTACAATCGTGACATTGTTTGCTAATATAAGTGGGGGGAGTACAATAAAGAACAAATTTCTTTCCTAAATTAGAAGCGATACATTAAGGCAGAAGTCCGCACACAATAAGCTAAGCAGCAGCACTCATTACCAAGCAGCAGCTGCTAAAGCTAACAAAGTAAAATGGAGAATTTGAAACCATGGTGAGTGTATAGATGGGTGAACCCTACAAAGTTCGGGTCCGGCAAGTTCGGCCAAACATTGAATATATGTTCGGGTTTGGGGACTCAAACCTGGTCCCCATTTCTGCTGCTGCTTCCGCCGCTGCTGCTGAACTAGAGGATCGGGCTGAGGTAAGTTACAGCAGCTTCCTGCTGCTGCACACTTAGGTGAAGCTGCCCATCAACTCGCTTTTCCATGTTCGGCCCAGAAGCTGAACTCGGACCTGGACTTCTGGCTGAAGTCTGTGTTCGGGTTTGGGAACCCGAACTCGCAAAGTTTGGTCCGAACCTGAACTTTGTAGTTCAGGTGTACCCATCTCTAGTGTGTTATCATAATAATAATTTATAAAAACTAGTCATACTCCTACCCCTAGAAGATCATTGGGTCTATGAAAAAGGACATAGAGGATGGTATACCACCCTGGGGACATATGAATCCCTGGGGACATATGAATCTTGACTTTCTTGGGAGGCCAAGTTTGAAAAGGTGGCGAGACCTTTTCTTACTTCTATTTATACTAGTTTACTAGTTTTTTATAGCATTTAAAATGTCAAATCCCCCTCACCAGCGATAGGACAGATCTACAGGTGAGGTGCAGATTATTTTACATGGGGTAGATATTTTATTTAAGGAATCTGGAAAGAACAGCAGCCTATAGAAACCAAAACACTAAAATAAACCTATCCAAATGTGTTTGGAATTCTATAGGCTGCTGTTAATTCCAAAATCCTAAGGCAAAATATCTACCCCATGAAAAATTATTTGCTTCCCACCTGTAAAACTGCCCCTTGAAAGGGCAGGGAATTTTAATGTTTAAATCTAAGAAAACTCTTCTTATAACCACTTTATTTTGTGCTGAATCAGAAAAGCTATCACTACCTTGCCAAACTCCATCTCCCCAGACAAGTCCAAACTCATCTCAATAACAGCCTATGCCATGGAGTTTGGTCCACTTTGAAGGGGGATTATTCTTTTACACTGGCTGATTCGGTGCCAGGTGAATTAAGTGCACTTAGGTGCAGCTGTTTTTGCAGTAAAAAAAGTATTTTTCTTTCATTTTTGATCAGCAGCGCATTGTTTACAACTGATGCTAATTATTGGAATTAAAGGAGCACTACTGTAAAATTGTGTAGTATTAAAAATCCATATAAACAAGTTGGCTAATGAGAGGAGGGGGTCACTTGTACACCCGAACTGAATAAAATTCCCACCAAGCTTGTGGTTTTCTTCTGGCAGTGATAAAATCCAGGGGTGACAGATTTAGAGTATAGGGGGTGACAGAACCTGTCACCCCTGATTTCCTCTTCCTCCCTTTTCCTCCCTTTCCGCCATTTTTCATGATAGTGCTGCTTTGAGGGTGGTGCTCTTTGTGTGCAATTTGAAGCCATTTGGCTGCTTTAGTTGCTCTCCAGAGACCAGAACACACAACCTACATTTTCCCAATAGAATTGAATGGTATTCAGATTCAGTCATTGAACCAGA
This sequence comes from Gastrophryne carolinensis, assembly GCA_027917425.1. Taxonomy (NCBI): domain Eukaryota; kingdom Metazoa; phylum Chordata; class Amphibia; order Anura; family Microhylidae; genus Gastrophryne; species Gastrophryne carolinensis. The sequence goes on along the minus strand of CM051239.1, from coordinate 396,021,723 downwards.
ATATTCCCATTTTTATCTGAACTGTACAAGAACAGAACCATATTCCAGCAATACTAGCTGTTAAATTTAATGTAAAATTCCACAATTCTTCAAAAATCATAAAGGTAAAAATGTTTTGGGGAACACCAGTAGTGTAAATGCGTGTGGGTTTGGGAATTTGCCATTTTGTGGATTCCACAAATATAGCCAATAGCTATTGTAGCTATAAAAAAGAGGAGATGAACCTACTTACCAGCATGTTTCCCATCATTTGTAACGGTGAAGACATTTCCAGGTCTTTGAATTACACAGCTTAACTCAGCAGCCGAACTGGCAGCGACATTGCATGGGAGAGAGCCTAAAGGAAGAAGAAAAAGAAACAGTGTAAAGTAAATGTCAGCCATTGTACCTATAGAAACATAGAAGGTTGACGGCAGAAGGAGACCATACGGTCCATCTAGTCTGCCCTTATGTGTATACTGTATGTTCTCTTTATCTTAGGATAGATGTGTGCTTATCCCAGGTTTAAATTCAGTGACTGTTGATTTTTCAACTACCTCTGCTGGAAGTTTGTTCCAAGCATCTACTACTCTTTCTGTAAAATAATATTTTCTAACATTGCTCCTGATCCTCCCTCCAACTAGCTTCAGGTTGTGCCCCCTTGTTCTATCATTAAGTTTCTTCTTAAAAAACACTTCCCTCCTGAACCTTATTCAATCCTTTCACATATTTAAAGGTCTCAATCATGTCCCACCTCTCCCTTCTTTCCTCCAGACTGTACAAACCAAGTTCTTTAAGTTTCTCCTGATACGTTTTGAGTTTAGGTACTTCCACCATTTTTTGTTGCCCGCCTTTGGACCCGTTCTATTTGAATAATGTCTTTTTGCAGGTAAGGTCTCCAGAACTGCACACAGTATTCTAGCTGTGGCCTCACCAGGGCTCTATACAGCGGCATCACAACCTCCCTCTTCCTACTGGTGATGCCTCGAGCTATGCAGCCCTTTGCAGTTATTGAAGTGCATGTTGAAATGCATAAAGATATTGATTAATTGTAGATCTGGAAAAGAAGCACCATGCATTTGGCTAATAATGGATCTGAATGGGCGAACAATTTAACCCTATCTGCCTGATAAATAAATGAGTTGAACTCTCTGCTTGGTACTTGGATAACAAAGCAATGCTCTGCTGTCTGTCAATATATAGTTTGTTTAGGTGTTTTGTTAGTCGTTGCTGCCTCTATGTGCCTCAAACACAGTTGGTGAGCAAGTTAGTACAGAAGGTTTCCATTCCAATTGTTTGGCTCTACAATTTTTTCACAGGGTTTATACACTAGTTGCGTGAGTACTTTTGTTTTTCATTCTCGGATAACCACAAGTAGCCAGAAACCTCACATTAGTCTACAGCAGGCAGTGGAGTAACTAAATGTGACCGGGCCCCAGGGTCGTATTTGGTGTTCATGGTGCCCTAGGCACTTTAAGTGCTTGTGCCCCCTTTTTTAAGTTAAGTCAGGGTCCATATAAAAAAAGTTTGTAGGGGGAAAGGGTGCAATGGGCTAGATGCAGAGAATGTGTGTGGAGGAGGGCACAAAGGGGGAAATGCAGAGAAGTAGACAAGCATGTTCCACCTTTAACTGCATACTGACATACAGGTGTCACATGACCACAACAGTGGAGGGGGGATGCTCTGGCCTGTGTTCAACATATTACCCTCCCTTCACACAAATACACTTTGCGTCCTTCTGTGGCTGGGGGGGGGGGGTGCTTGTTAGGAAACATGAATCTTCTGGTTAAGGGATTTTTAATTTCTTCTCTTTACTACAGTAGTAAGGGCAGTGCCCCCCCCCCCCTTCCAGGTTGCCTAATGGTAAATACAGCCCTGCCGAGCCCGGGTGTGAACATTAAATTAGGGCCCTTCCAAGGCCCAAACAGTAAAATCTTATGTCTTTTAAACTTAATTGTATGCAGCTATATAACTACAGCCTGAACCAGCAGAGAGGAATAGTGCTTCCGTTCTCTAAGTGATGCAAATTGAGCACAAATATGATAAATAAGGTGGAAAAGCAACAATGACCTCCTGGGACCTGGTGCGGTTGAACCCCCTCAAGTTACGCCCCTGAGAGCAGGGGTTACAGGTACTACTGGTGGTATTCAATATCCTGTCAAGTACCCCAGCCTGATCTACTACCATCTATAATGTACCCAAACCTGATTTGTTTGATAATCACAACACTGTTCTAAAGGGTGATTTTTGTGCATTCCATGTGCTTTAGATGGATGTTTTGTGCATTTTTACATGTTTTTTAGGCAAAAGACAAGCTATACAAACCACCCAGGTGGTACTTGAAATAATTCGAAAGTGGCAGAAAAAAGGCTGAGAACTCAAGGTCTAGAGCAGTAGTCCTCAAACTTCCTCCTCAAGGGCCGAGACAGGCCAGGTTTTGCAGCTCTCTATGCTGATGCACAGATGTAATAATTAGGGCTATAGCTCTGTCTGAGCACCAGTTAATTCACCTGTGGAGTAGCGTGGAGAGCTGCAAAACCTGGCCTGTCTCGGCCCTTGAGGAGGAAGTTTGAGGACTACTGGAGCAATGTTTAGCAATCAGTGGTACTAGTACTACTGGAATCTTCCCATTGGGGGTACCAACAGCCAATGGGGAAAAAAGCTGAGATGTGCACATAGTGCCTGAGGAGACAGGCTGCCATACTGGAGGGGGCTCTTTGTCCCAAGGATAGTGTAGGTTCACTGTGATCATGACTTTCCCAGTAAGGATGTAGGCCTGTATGAGGATCTATATGGTATGGGAAACCTGATTCTATAGGATGTGCTGGTAGGCCAAGTCATCAGACCACCAGTGTGCAGCATCTTGGAATTACGCATTCTAGGAATTCACATAATTGGGCCAGGTCTTCTTTACAGTTGACCTACACACTCATGGGGAAGTCAGTATTGGGCGGTAATTGTGATTACTATACAATATAAGGTGGTACCCCATGAAAAGATGTTTAGATCTAGAGTTTATGCAGATCAAAATATACAGATACAATGGTTAAGTATGAGGCTGGCATATAGAGCAAGCAAAAGGCCAAATGGCTAAAAACACTATTTATAAATAGGCTATTTGGCCTTTTGCTTGCTCTATATGCCAGCCTCGCACTTAACCATTGTATTTGTGTATTTTGGTCTGTATAGCTCTTAGCCGGTTAGTGATGCGCCCTGATAGTGGTGTTTTCAACTGAGTGGGCAGTGCATGTGATTAATTGGTGAGTTTTTTAGTTTTTTCATATTTTAGATCTAGAGTATGCTGTTTTCTATGGCTAGACTAGAGAGGCAATCCTCTGGCATTTAGAAAATCAGCAACATGTTAGGTTCAATATTATCACACACCTATCTGCACTTGGTTATCTTGCGGATTAGTACTAAATCCAGATCCTTTAATAGTGACCCGAGTTCCGCCATACAGGGATCCATACCGTGGGCTGATGCTGTTCACTTCAAGGATGTACACTACCTTTGCCTCACTTTCCATGCTGAAACAAGAGAACAGTTGGTAAGATAATCAATAAAATACATCTTTAGTCTACGTGTATTTAAGTGTATGTTTATTAGCAGTCTGAGACACATTTTTTGACATACATAACCTTGAACCTCCGACCTTTCTGGCTCATGTTCCATTAATCTCTATAGAGTTTTTTTTTTAAAAACCACCAGTACCTGATGATTACTGACCTAGAATGCCAGGATTACCTGCATGGGTGCGCACATCTGGTGCCGCTTTAAGAAAGCACCCCTTTCTCTTTCCTCTTTAACCCTTTTAATAGTGCAGTTTTCTGTCTGCTTTAAGGGACAGTCCAGGCAAAGGGTTAAAGCAAATTCAAATCATCCCTATATTCTAAAAGACCCCATCCCGATTTGAGATACCTTGCTATCTGATCGACCCATGATCGCCTGCAAAACTTACCTTTTCCTGGGCTCCCAATGGCTTACCTATCTCCAGCTCCCCTGCTTTAGTATAGCTGAGGCACACTCCAGCAACCAGCCATCCAGGAAGGCTAAGGGCTGGCGCGCACCTCAGACTAGAGGGAAGCTGAGAATGCAGGGGGTAAGCTCATTCACATCAGCCAGCTCTTCTGGGATCAGCCAATCTGTGAGCTCTGCTGAGTGCCATCCAGCCTGATTGGTCACTACAGGTACTCGAATGGCAGGGTGGGTAGGTAGGTAGACACAGGGGCGTAGAAAGAGGGTTTTGGGCCTCTTTAAATAAGATTGCTTTTCTGATCACCTTGTGTGTGATATCAGGGGCCATTCATTAACACTTTGCATTTACTGATAAGTAGTGTTGGGCGAACCCCCAAGGTTCAGGTTCGGCAAGTTTGGCCGGTCCCTATTGAGATCATTGGTGACTCTGCCTCTGGGCGCCATCCCAATCCTAACCCTTCCAGGTGGAGGGGGGCTGCCTTTCAAGGGGCCCCAAGAGTTAGATATAACAAAAAATTGTGATGGCGAATGTGGGGGACACATAGTGGGCAACAGGAAATGGCTGTAATTTACCTTGTCACCCCGTGATGCGGTCCCTGGTCGGCTTAGCAGCCCATCAACCAGCTTTTCCGTGTTCGGGCTGAATGCCGAACTCGAACACAGACTTCTAGCTGAAGTCCGTGTTCGGGTTTGGGAATCCAAACTTGCAAAGTTCAGTACGAACCCGATAGTGTATATATAATCCTAGGACATTTTTCAAGAAAACGCAGACAAACTTAGGCCTTGATTCATCAAGAGAAAAAAATTCTCATGGTAGTAAAAAATTCAATTCATGAGAAAAAAACATGAGAATTTCTCTCTTAGTGATTGAAAACAATGAAAGTTACTACAGAGTAAAAAGTAGTCAAAAGTTCACATTCCTTTTCTCAGGAGTAAAAAAGTGCCATTGACTTTCATTGTATTCTGGTGATTCACTAAAAGTGAAATTCTCAGGCTTTTTTTCTCATGAATTAAATTTTTTACTACCATGAGAATTTTACTCTTTACTCTTAGTGAATTGAGGCCAATGAACGTCAAAGGCGCTTTTTACTCCAGTGTAAAAGGTAGAAAAGTTTACTACTTTTCTCAGGAGTAAAAAAGTTGCTGTTGACTTTCATTGTTTTTCTAGCTGGTGATTCATCAACAGTGAAATGCTCAGGATTTTTTTCTCATGAAGTGAGTTTTTTACTAACATGAGAATTTCTTTACAACGCTTGAGGAATCGAGGCCTAACTATTTAATTTGAGGCCTAAGCAGAGTAAGGAATTCACTTTGCCTCCATGTTTGGGTCACATATTGTAATAAAATCCAGCGGTACGTCGAATGGTAAAAATATGATTGCAATTTTTCAAATAAGTGTTCTAAAAATTGTCTCTGTACCTGGAGATTGCAAACCCCCAGTTATCAATTTTAACCAAGACTGAGTAGTTGCCAGGGGGAAGGGTGGGAAGAACACAGCTAATGTTTGTTGGAGTCCACGCTAACACTTGACAAGGGGTCTTTCCGATCAAAACAGAGTTGAGCACTGAAGAACTGCTGAGGTTGAATCCCAAAATGGTCAGGGTGGTGTTGCCTGTAAAATTCAAAATAAAGGTCTGAAATGAAATTTAAACCACAGCAATGTTTAATTAATTATGTGTATTAGTAGGAGTATTACTAGTGATTTATATAGGTAACTCCAAAGCAAAAAGTCTAGGACAATCTACAGCAGTGTTTTTCAAGTCCAGTTCCAGTTGTATGTGTGCCTGCCCATAAGTGGTACACAAGATCCTATCAAATGATGAAGCTGCAAAATTGTACTCCAACTCAACCCTATCTATATTGTACCCAAGCTGCTCCAAAAGGTGCTAAAACAATTTGTGCATGTGTGTGTTTCCAGCACTTTAAATGATCGTTTGGTGTCTTTTTAACAACCAAAGTGGTTGAGATAACTAGAAAATGAAATGTGACATTGATCAAATTTGGGGACACAAACCACTGTTTCCCAACCTGCCATACACCTCAGAGGGTAAGTGCTCCAGTTTAAAATGAGGCCTGTGGCCTGCTTATTTTGTTAACATTCGTCATTGATGCTCTACTGGAGATAGTCTGTTGGAATCTTTTTGTTGCTAGGGGGTACTTGGTGAAAAAAGGTTGAAAACCACAAACAATAAAACATATATGGTGGATACAAAATAAAATAGAAAAGCTAGTTGAAGCCAGAATGACAGCAGGTATCACGGACATGGAACAGAAGGCTTCATGGAAAGTAAAGGTAGTCTTCTAGTATGTGCTTGGCTGAAGAGGTGAGTGCGAGTGTATGAGGTTTATAAGGTTTGAAAGTGTCAAACTGGCAAGTAAAATGGAAATCTATAGAAAATTAGTGATGTAAGAAGTCCTGTGGGCAAAGTGTTTAAGAGCTGATTTGAGAGGAGAACAAAAGAAGGAATGAAGAAGAGTAAGGGTTACTTGTAGGATTTTATCTAGAGCAGGGTTTCCCAAATTGTATTCATGGAGTATCACTTCCGATTTTGCAATAATCTCGAGTACCACCCATACCACCACTAATACAGATTTCCCAGGGAGGTTGGAGGTCATAAATTCACCCAACAGTGCAAGCTTTTCTGCCAGCAATTCAGTCGTCCCAAGATGCTCCACTTCTGCACTGTTGCAGCTTGTTGACCACTTGCCACATGCTATTGGAGCAGTAGCTTGTCTGTAGTGTTTCATGTCCCCTCAATTTCACCTCCAGTGGTTTTGAGTACCACCAGAGTGGAGTTTGAGGACCACCAGTGGTACTGGTTGGGAACCCCTGATCTAGAGATTAATGAAAACATTTACAGAGGAGTCGATTTAGAGAGAGGTTTTTACAGTAGGTCAGGAATATATTTCTGAATTGTATTCTTTGCCTTATTGGTAAAAAAAAATAATTGACGCTTGGAAAATTGGATCGTATGCAAGAATATTTAAAACTTAGGAGTGATTCAGAATGGCTATTGAGTTAAATGCCTGTACTCGACTACACTCGAAATTGCAGTTGAAAAATAGTACAAGCGCAAATGGCTTTACAAGTGGTAAACTCCAATAAATATCCGTGTGTATGAGAGTTTCTGTATAGCTGAACTGGCCCCGGTGCTGACCCTCTACTGAACTTTATTTACGTCTTTATGTAACAGTGCTTGTTTATGTTTGAAGAGTTACATATGAGGAATGATGTTTAGATTGGAGTGTAAAATCATCCTTGCATATTGTCTCTCACCACTTAGTATTGCCTATTAGTAATACATGCATTTATTATATATGTTAGTAATAGATCAAGGCAGCTAGATTTTTAGTTTTAGTTATTTCTATAGATGGGAGAACTCGAACCGTAAAGTTCGGGTTTGTACCAAACTTTGCGAGTTCGGGTTCCCAAACCAGTCAGAAGTCCGTGTTTGAGTTTAGCGTCTGGCTCAAACATGGAAAAGCTGATGGGCTTGATGAGCAGCCCATCAACCCGCTTCACCTAAAGGATGCTGCTTGAACTCAGCTCAGCCTGATCCTCTTCCTCAGCAGCAAAGCCAGCGGCAGCTGGGTTTTAATTTGGCCCCAGCTGAGGCTACAAAAAGATGGCTGCCGGCTTCCATGAGTAAATAAACTTCTAGTACCAGTACTGCAACCGGCACGTTAAGTGTCCTTGCTAATGGAATCTGGCGGCTGGGGCAAAATTAAAATGCTGCTGCTGAGAAAGAGGATCAGGCTGAGGTGAGTTAGAGCAGCATGCTTACTGCTGCACACTCTTTGCCCCCCACCACCACCACCACAGCCACCCCCAAATTTTGGGTCCCCATTGATTTCAATGGGGACCGGGTTCGGGTTCCTGAACATTTATTTAAAGGTCCCCCGAACTTGCTGGACCTGAACTTTCGGGGGGTTCACCCTAGTTATATTTCTTAGCTCTGTATGTACAATTATGGGGGGATGTGAGGGACCCCCAGAGAGTGACTTACAGTGAGCATAGGGGATGCCAATAGGGACCAGGAGCAGCCACATCCACTGCTTGCCTTTTTTCTGTTGTGCCCATGCAGCCTCCATCATATGTGATTGGCTGTGCACAGGGGTGCACCTCAGCCTCAAGATGCCATAAGCCATGTTTTATATTGGTCATGAGTGTCATGGACCAGAACCCATGTCAGGTGGCCCTGGAATTTATGATTGGCTGCGCACCCATACATGCGCAGTAGGAGGAAAATTTTTAATGGGGGACCTGGGGGCTTACACAGATCGGTGGGGAGGCAGGGATAAAAATCCTGGGTTTTGGTCCACTTTAATTAAATGGGGTTTTTTTTTTGTATTTTGAGGTGGTCATTTTTCTGTCTGGTATACTGTATATGTTATCATGGCATTGTATATTGTTTACCTCATTTCCATTTGTCTCTGCTGATCCAGTGTCAAGTTGTGCAGTACCATGCAATGCAGTAACTAAATCATTGCACATATTACTGTCCTCATGTTGTGATTGGCCCATATTTCTTGCTCATGGTGCCTTGGAATAGTCCTAACCACACTGTTCCCAGTCATACAGAAAGCACATTGAGCCTCATCCATTTTGATCCTCACCATGATATGTCCACTGTCCTGTGTGTGCCACTATGATTTATTTCATATAAATGTTTATGCTAATTTGGCGGCCTATATTAAATATCATTTTACAGTTTCATGTTTATAGACCTCCCTATGGTGTACTATGGACTTTCAGGGCACAGTGGGAAAAGAAACGCACCATTGTGTAGTCAGCAAACTGATTTTTCACCTCCTGAAAGCAGCTGTACTGGTGTGAAATTAACTCATAGGTGGAGCCAATCAATGGCACCTGAATCACTAGAATTATTTTGCGCTCGAAAATTCCAAACAAATTATATTCAAAAATCGAATTAATTTCAAGTGCTTTTTCTTATACTCGAATTGAGAAAAAGAAAAAAAAATACAGCTTTCAAGGTTGCTGAATCGCGCATGGTATTTTCGCATGAAAAACTGCAACTTTTTCTCTAAAAAACACACGAAAATTTAAATTCGATCTTGAGTAGATCAAGTCCAATGACCCTAAGCACATTTGCATCTCTCTACCAAAGAATAGTCAAGGAAAAATAATGCTATTTATGTGGAATGGCCAAGTCAAAGTGAAGTCAATCCTGAAGTGAGAAGTCAATAGGAGAAAACCCACCGACATCACACAGCTAAAGCTATTTTTGCACTGAGCAATGGCTGGCTAGAATTCCTCCAAGATGATGTGCAGGACTGATCAACAATTACCGGAAACATATAATTGCAGCTATTGCTACACAAAGGGGTCATTTCAGATACAGGCATCAAAGGTTCACATAGGCCCTTATTTATGAAGGAATAGCGACAGGTAGCAACTGGTGAGCGACCGGTAATGACGGGCCCCGCCACGAGAACGCGGGCTCCCCACCACAATCACACATTTATCAAGCCGATCCTGCTTAGCGACTGAGATAGCGCCATATAGCGACTCATTCATCATTATTCCAGCCTCAGCCCACAGCGCCAGCGTCCGACCTTGAACAGCGACAGGTATGACCTCAAGCTACCTGGCGCTCTCCAATGCATTTCAATGGAACAATCTTTAAATATTCATAATTAATTGTTATTAATTTTTTTTTTTTTTTTTTTAATGTGAAAAATTCTGTGACCACTTCTGCCATGTTTGTACAGAATTGATATTACAGGTCTGATATTATTGTATTCATATTACTAAATTCTTTCAAAAATTTTTTTTTTTTTGGTTTCCAAAAATATGGTTGTTTGGGGGTTAAAAACTACTTTTAACCCATCGCCGCCAGCGCTCTGGGGTTTAAACATGCATTTCACAGCGCGAGAATTTTTTGAGCGTGATTTTTTAATGAATATGGTGGGAGCCGGTCGCTATGGCCAGTCGCTATCATGCGCACCCATACATCGCGGAACCTGTCAAATAGCGACTCGTCACCCCTTATTCAACATTACTGCACACCGACTCAGTTGCTATCAACAACCGAACAACGGCCAAGCACAGAGACTACTAGCGGGCGCTGTGAAAATACTGCTACAGTCGCTCAACTGTCGCTACCTGCCGCTATTAATGAATCGGCCTCATAGTTTTGCCATTCACAGAAATATCACGTTGGATCATTTCCCTCAATAAATAAATGGCCAGGTCTTTTTTGACTCATTTTCAGTTCTCTTAATGACTCATTTTTTTCAGTCCTAATCTACATTTAGGACTTGTGTGAAAATCCTATTTTGATAAAATTTATGCAGGAAATTCTGAAGGGTTCACAAACTTTCAGGCACCACTTCAAATATTGGCAATTGACGTCAGTTTGGTGTCTTACCCAAAACGCTGCTGGAGTTTGGACTGATTTCCGTTATGGTTGGAGCAGAGACTGAAGAGTAGCTGAAAGCGTTCTGTAAGGTTCCATTAAGACCACTAATGAAAACCACCACATCAGCAGGCCCCTCAGATCCCTAAATGATTTATAAAAGACAAAGGAATACATTTTCAAAAACACATATACAGGGTGTAAATATACACCATACAAGGAACACTAATTTAGCAATATAGGGCCTTATTTATGATGTGTGCCTTTTAGCATCATTTTTGTGGATATAGTTCCAGCTTCGGAGCACCACCATTCCTGTCTTATCTGGTGCTGCGCTGTGTACTACATTGGCGCTAGAAGTTCCTTTCCCAGCATCCCAGCCGTGCTGCTGCCTGGATTTAACTAACATAACCCACAATGCACAGTGGCAGGCAACCCAGCAGCACTTCCTCTCTGCAGGCCACCGGCAGATCCAAAGGACGCCATTGAGGGGGAATGTCGACCAAGAAAAAAACTACAATAGGGTAAATAACATTTTATGTTAAGCAATCTGAATTGCCCTGGGGAGGGGATGCCTATGAGCACTGTTTCTTTTAAGGGTTTTGGTCCGGTTTAAGATGAAAAAAGAGGCGAACCATACACAGTGCGTGCATAAACATTACACGCAGGATAACCCAGTGGGCCCCTTTAAGTGTGTTCAATACCAAAACCCGAACCATGTATAGCTTATTAGTGGCATCCCAAGTGCACACACAGAGACAATACAGTCTGCCATAATGTTTCTGTGCAGGGCCCTGAATGGAAGCCAGTAATACTTGCAACTAAATGTGAGGTGGGCCCCCAGAGTCAGTTCTACTGGTGGGCCTCAGGCATCATGGTCTGGCACTGATTACATGGGTTCTTCCTTCTTATTATCATTGCTAAAGCAGTCAAGGCAGCAGATAATAGCTGTCACAGAAAAAACTTAGAGGCTGATTCATTAATAGCGACAGATAGCGACAGTTGAGCGACTGTAGCGGTATTTTGACAGCGACCGCTAGTAGTCGCTGTGCTTGGCCGTTGTTCGGTGGATGATAGCGACTCAGTCGGTGTGCCGTAATGTTGAATAGAAGATGCTGAGTCGCTATTTGACAGGTTCGCTGTTGTATGGGAGCGCATGATAGCGACTGGACATAGCGACCGGCACCCACCATATTCATTAAAAAATCAGCCTTAAAAATTCCTGTTTAAATCCCAGAGCGCAGTAGGCGATGTGTTAAAAGTAGTTTTTTAACCCCCTAACCACCCAAAAAAAAAATGGAATGATTTTGAAATAATATTCAAACCTGAATAGTTTAAAATCAGACCTGTAATATCAATTCTGCAAAAAAAAAAAAAAATTTTTTTTAATCCCCCAAAAATACATTTTCAAAGGAAGAAGTGTTCACAGATTTTTTTGGGGAAATTAAAAAAAATAATTATTAATTAAAATACATTCTGCCATTGAAATGCATTGGAGAGCGCCAGGTAGTGAGAGGTCATACCTGTCGCTGTTCAAGGATGCTCGCTGGCGCTGTGGGATGAGGCTGGGATAATGATGAATGAGTTGCTAGGTGGCACTATCTCAGTCGCTAAGCAGTATCGGCTTGATAAATGTGTGATTGTGGAGGGGAGCCGGCGTTCTAGTTGCGGTACCTGGCTTTACTGGCCGGCTCCCCAGTCGCTATCTGTCGCTATCTGTCGCTATTCCTTGATAAATAAGGCCCTTAATCCATGTTACAGACAATTAAAATGGAGCTCTTTTCTAATGACAACTTTTTAGTTTGTCTGTATCTGGAAAGCATTAAATTCATCAACTATCTGGGTTTAGATCCCACAGGCTATTAGGGGCAACATTCACCATCCAGTATACATAGGCAAAGTTTTTTTGATTCCTTTTTACCTTGGGGAGGATACATGTAATATATATATAACAATTTAAAAAATGTGAAGAGGCTTTAACATAGAATATTATTATATATGTGTGTGTGTTTTATTATATACTACATTGCCTCTGCTCCCCTATAGAGCATTGAACCCTATCTACTTACAGCGGATGTCCGGCACCAGATCATGGTAAGGTTGACATAGACGATGCTGCAGTGGTTGCCACCAATATCCACAGATGAGCTGTCACCAAATCCACTGCCAAGAATTGTTACTAATGTGCCTCCTGGAGAGAGAGGATCCATCAAATGTTACACTTTAAGCACAAGTCTACTGTATATTGCAATAAGAATATATATATATATATTTGCGGGCAGGGGTGGACTGGCCATAGGGAGACCTCACAAATTTCCAGGTGAGCCGCACTGCTTTAGGGCCAGTTGGGCTGCTGCTTCTAAGACCCCCATCCAATCCCTGCCTCCCTAATCTCGCCTCCCCCATTGCCCCATTCCTGGTCTCATTGTACCACATAGACCCATGTTCTGTCCTCGATGCTATAACTTCAGCCTCAGCAGTTAGGTCACAGGCTGGTCAGGGTCCTGGGGGTTTTTGCTCCAGTCCATGACGCGACCCACCATTCTATTGAAAAAAAGCAGCTTTGACAAAGAAAAGTAAAGACGATTCCAAACTGAGAGCAGGCAAGACGGAAGAATAAAAAACATCAACTGGTTTCCTAAAAATGGCTGTATGGGGATAACATAGCTGAGACTGAGACACAAGACATACCAATCCACACCAATATTTCAGCTGAGTTTTCTGGAGTCTCCATCCTAAAGTGGACCAACACCCAGGGGTGATCGACCCGGGAATCTATACGATTCCTGGGCCGATCACCTCCCTCACCGCGGGAAACCCCCCCCAAAAGCCCAAAAAAATCTTACCTTATCAGCGATGGATCCGCCACCGCCACCCGCGCCCCTCTAACAGTGCGCGTGCCCGCGCTGGCCGTTTGTGAATAGCCGGCGCGGGCGCGCTCCCTGTAAGAGGGACGCGCGGGAGGCGGCGGCTTGTCCGTCGCTTGTCCGTCGCCGAAAAGGTACGTTTTTTTTTGGGGGGGGGGTTTCACACAGCGGGGCATCCTGATCTCGGATGCCGCGCTGAAGTGGACCAACACCCAGAATAGTGAAAATCCTGGGTGTTGGTCCTCTTAAGTAATGTGGCCAACACCAGGTGAGCTACAAAGCTGATCACCAAGGGTCCCGTCTTTTATATAATCAAACTATTATGTTACATTGAGATTGCAAACAATTGGCAACATAGAGAGTCTGACAAGACTAGGCTGAGACCTTTCCGTCTCCCAACTAACATTCTTTCATAGTTTCACAAAGAATAGCAAAAAAAATCAAATCATCTACACAAAATTATTTTATATTAAAATGATCCTTTACCCAGAAAGAAAGTTTATGTCCTAACCCTCTATCCCCAGTCCACTGCCACAATACAGCCTTTGCCCAATATTCCCAAAGAACAGGAAGCAGTATGATGTCCGAATGGCTGTATGCTACTTCATTCAGTTACAACTACACTTTCACATAATGGCAGTTAGGTTGAAGTGGTCCCCAATGCTGAGATGTTTGTACTGCTACTGAATGTATCATCACTGGAAAGCATCAGGGGGCCGACTGCATCCAATTCATGTTGTTATGAAGATTATGCAAAGGTTTCAGTAAAAAAAAAAGAAACACAGGCTATTTTGGGGCACTGAGAATAAACAATGTAAAGGGTATCCGCACAGCTAGTAAGGCAGGGTGCCCGACCCGGGGTGGTCCCACACCCCAATTATGCAAAAGGATAAAGGGAATGGGTCCGCACACCTTAAAAATGTAAGTCTTCAATGAAAATTATTAATTTATTATTTTGGGGCACTGGCCTGGGGATAGAAAGCGATGATATAAACTTACTTTCTAGATATAGGATCAATTTAATAGTACAAGCATCTTCTCCTTTACACCAAACCAACAGCCTGGCACAGTTGGAAAAAATACTCCCTGGCACTTACTTCCCCGATTTGCACTCATGATACTGAATCATTGTCACTCAAAGCTGAACTTGATTTTGTTCTGATAGCGGCCATTTTGGTGCTTCATTTCCCAGCATCCCAGCCATGCTGCTGTCTGGATTCAGCTGACATAACCCACAATGTACAACATCAGGGAACCCAGCAGCACTTCCACTTTGCAGGCGCCCTGCAACTCCATGAGACACCATTTTTGGTTGTAATATTGACTACAACAGGAGTTACAAAAAGGTAAATGAATGTCTATTTGCAGAAATCTGAATTGCCCTGGGGAGGGATGCATATGAGCACTGTTTCCTCTAAGGGTGCTAATCCTATGTAAGGTGCCAGCTGCAACCTAAAGGGTTGAGGCTTCTTGATATAAGTTTTGTAAGTTTAAAGCAAAGTTAGTAATTGATATTTTTCCAAAGATGTAAAATGTATGCTCTTACCGGCAAGGCTTCCCTCTGAGGGTGTGATGGATGAGACAGAGAGCTCATGGGTGAAGGTCAGATTGCCTTTAGAAGATGTTGCAAGTCCGGCTCCTGCAATGTACACTTTGATTGGGAATGTCCCAGCACTATGCTTCTGTACCAGACATCTGATCTGATTGGCTGTAGAAAATACACAGACATTAGATCATTTGTTAAATTGTTTTTTTTTAAGTGCTACTACTGGCAAAGGTAATTATTAGACCATTGTGTCGGGCTGCATTTGGCACTGCCCTAAACTGTTTTCCATTTTTAAATTGAGGAAGAAATGGCTGAGATATCGAGGCTTACAAGTTCAGCTGAAAATAGTGGGCGTGGCCCTTGGATCTGTGATTCTGCATAATAATCAGCTCTCTGCCTGGACAGCAATGTGATGAACCTGGAGGAGGAGGAGAGAGGGGCGGGAGAAGGGAGGGACCAGCAATCCTGTCCCACTCTGCTGAGCTGATTGGGCAACGGGATGAAAAAGAGAATGTCATTGGCTGAACCTATAAATCCTGATATCTCAGCCATTTCTGCTTCAATTTAAAAATCAGAAACAGTTTAGGACAGTGAAGGGATAAGCAGCTTTTGCTTTGTGTAAACAGCAGCCATCTTGTATAAATACGTGACATCTGATTAAATGCTTTGGGCACATAGCTGCCAGGAGTTAAAAGAGCACTATTATGAAAAAATGGCCCAATGATAAAAATTCATATAAATATGCCCGATGGAGGGGGGGAGGGATCACTTATGCACCCAACATCAAAAAAAATTTCCTGCTTGTTTTTCTTTCTTTTAATGACATTTTTAATGATATAAAAAGGACATCTGGGGTGACAGGCTCAGACAGTGCCACATGTAGCCCAACACAATAGTGTAACAATTACCCCTGCCTGCTGTAGCACTTTAAGTGTACATGATTACTAGCTGATACTGGTTTTCAGTGGTCACTTTTGTTGCCATTTACTCACCAGTGATGTTAAGTATGGTGGAGTTGATGTCGCCAATAGTGACAAATGTGGTGTCATTGCCAATGCTGTCTGAGAATCCGGTCCCATTTATTACCAGCTGCTGATCTTCTCCATTGCGCTCTAAAAGACAATAAATAAGGGGAATTTGTTAAGGAACTAACAAATTGTCTGTACATGCTATAGCATTATGTTAGTAGCATTTAATATCAGACTGGGTCAACAATGTGAAATGTTAGAGAGCAGCTTATACCCCGTGTAGCTGAAAATAAGACCTACACTGAAAATAATCCATAGTAAGATTTTTCAGCATTTTTTGCTAATGCGTGAAATATAAGATGTACCCCGAAAATAAGCCCTAGTTACAATTCATAATCCAGCTGCCAGGCTACAGCAAAGGGGCGGGAGTAAAGGAGGGGGAGAACACATTACAGCCGTAAAGGAGGTTGAGGACACACCGAGTCACACAGGTAAGCTTGTCTGTCGTGAGTGAAGTGTCTGATCTTGGCTCTATCCCAGCCTGCCACCATGTCAGGCACGTGGCTGAATCCCCCCACTGCCAGCCAGCTCTGTGCACATACTGTACTGGAGCTTCTCTACTGCTGCCACCATCTTGCTAGGCTGCCAGAGGGTTTTAAGACTTTCCCTAAAAATAAGCCCTAGCACCTATTTTTTCAAGACCTGTCCTATTTTCGGGGAAACACAGTAGTAAATAATCCTTTAAAAATCTTGCATTTGTCAACCAGCCAGCATCAGCTTGGTGAAAAGTTTTAACTGAGAGGTTCCCACTAGTGATGGACTCTGGGTCTGGGCCGAAGATAGATTTAACCCAGATCTTGGCGATTCGGTCCAGTTCACCTCATCCCGAATACTGGCACGATCTAGGTCAAATCATCCAACGCACCATCCACCCAGGGCCAGATTATCAGGGGGGCGCAAGGGGCTCATGGCCCGGGGCATCCACCACTTGCCCTGCAAAGGGGGCCTCCACCAACCTTTGGGTTATGGTCTGGTCCAGGAGGCTTTTCAGTCTTTGGTCTGATGGGCCGCTGGGCTATCGGCGGCAGTGGGGGCGTGCCTGGGCAAGCTTTTATTGTTTTGCAAACCTGCAGCCAAAGCCACCACAGGGCAGGACGGAGAGTCTAGAGCAGCAAAGCCGCCGCCAGCAACGCTACAGTGATGGGTGCAGAGCTGTCACTGCACATAAGCCACAGAGCACAGCTGCTGGCAGCTCAATGCAGGGAACTGTTTTCTGCTGGACCAGCTGGGCGACTACACTACCCACTACCCAGAATGGCAAAGCAGGAGTTCCCGAGCAGCACGCACCCGCACAAGGGGGGCACAAGGGACTCGATCTGGTGTTCTAGTAAGTAGGCGGGTGCCTGACAACCACCAATCAGTTACTTGGCTGGACTATTATTTTATGGAAAAACATACTGTATCTGGGGCCTCCACCATATTTTGTGCCCAGGGGCCTCCACCACACTTAATCCGGCTCTGCATCCGCCACTGCAACAGCCGCTCTCTGGCAACCAGCACCCGCCAGACCAGGAAGGAGCCCTGAATTAAGCTGACCTGATGCGAGGACGCTGCCCGACAAGGACAAGGAGGAAGAAGAAGAAAGGTGAGTTTTATTTTATGTATTTTTTAGCAGATTGTGAACTAACAGGCGGTCCAAGGCATCCCTATACCAGTTCACAGCGTACAGGGGACCCTTGGAATTTTGAGGAATATAAGGAAACGCTACCAATTTTCAAACTTTGCATTTTAAGCCCAATCAACCTTTACTGTACTATATGTCTTATATATATGTACTATATGTACTATATATGTATATATGTCAGCAGCCCATCATCCAGATTGTCCGTGTTCGTGCCGGACGTCGAACTCGGACACAGGCTTCTGGCTGAAGTCCAGATTGGGGTTTGGGAACACAAACTCGTAAAGTTTGGTACAAACCCAAACTTTGCGGTGTGGGTTCGTCCATCTCTATATAGGAGCCCATAAAATATTCAGCGTACTTCTGTTTAACCTTCTGGTAGGCGAGGGTTCACATAGAAAGGGTGCTGAAATGAATCACTGTACACAGATCTCCATAACAACCATCTTCTTGTTTTAAAGAGACTTTCCAACAGCATTAGTTATGCAAAATCCAGTTCCTCACAACACAATGTTTCCATAGGATTCCAATGTATTTGGCCTTTCAGGCCCACAAACAGTTCTCACCATGGAACTCTTCACCATGGGACAGGCTTCTCTGCCTTAGTGCTATGTTATGCCAGCTGCTTTCTGGCAGCATAACAGTTCCATTGGGCACTTATGCTCTGAAGTCCGTCTCACATACGGTTTGGCTGCAGGCCCTCAGCCAGCCCAGCTCTTGGTGCTTCCTGCACTCGGTCAGCCAACACAACAGCCCTCCTTTGTGACTCATCAGCCTGTTAATATAAGTCTTCCGGCCTGGTGTCCTGGATTTGAGTGTTTGGCCAGCAGGACCCATCCAGACTGTCCAGACTCCAGGGCCCTACAGAGATCTTTTTCAGATGCCCCTTAAAGAGCCAATAACACTCTGGGGTCCTTTTTCCGCTTCCACCCAGTATTCCATCATAAACACAGACTGGTTTGCGCTATTTTTGCCACTTAGTTTGAACAACCAATTACAATAGATAATTATGTTGTCATTCTAAGCTTGTCCAACCACCTTGCTTTCTCCCTTTGGGTACATTCATACTATAAAATGCTGACACATTCAGTAGTACATAGGAACTTTTTCTAAAAGGATTTCTTTACTCTTATTTTAATGCCTCTAATCTTTCCACTGGTTAAAAAAATAACAAAATAAATGTACCTGTGCTAACAGAACTGATCGTTGGAGTTTGGGTCACGTTCCAGGTGTATCCACAGTCCCCGTTACATTTTGATGGGATTCCGTTGATATAGACTTCAACCTAGAACAACAAAATTGAATTGCAAGTGCGGAGAAGGTAGGGCATAGACCACCCAAGGATTGGGTCACTGGGATTGGGACAGACTACTATGGTAACATATACAACAAAAGTGTCATACCTGAGGTCTCCTATGTGGAGTTCTCAGAAGGTCTCCACGCAAACGCTGACGTAACAGACCTCCATAGATGGATCTCGTGACAGTTACACTGGCATTAATCCCAGTTACTCCTGAGCTGTTTATCTAGGCAAGGCATACTTAGATTATTATGGCATAAACAGTTATACAATACCTGTCCACTAAAGGATAATAACGTTCTCTGACATGTCCGGGGCAATCACCAGTCCAGAAACAACCAAACATATCTAAACATAATGTCTATGCCAGGGGCATGGGCTACTTAAGTGACTGATTTATATTATTATTACACTTACTAGGATGACACTGAAGAGTCGCACATATGCTGTGGGATCCAAGAACGAGGCGAGTATATTCAAACCGGGTCACCAAAGCAGGTCATCCCAAATCAAGATGCCCTATTACCAAATTCCTATGTAACCTTTCCCACAAGCTACCAATATAAATGCTAATTGCCTTAGTTTTCTGAATATATGGATCCCGTATTTATAGCCCTTCCCCCATCAGCCCATATCTTCTTAATCATGTCTCAAATACCCATCTAAACTCCCATAGAGAAGAACAATTACCTTATTACTGTGCCAGAGATTTTACCCAGGTGCTCTGGTGATTTTGTACAAGGGATTTCCCCTTAAAGGACAAGTATAATTTGCCAGCTACTCTGGTGACGGGCTGTGTGTTTATTTTCATTAAAGTGGACCAACAGTCAAAAATTACTTAAACCAGACCAACACAAAAAACAGTGCTCATAGGAAGAAGCTAGCTTCTTCCTATGGTCTTCTGGGGTACAAGTAGTTTCTTCAGTGAATTCAAATTTCCTACATGTTTCACCAGTCGGAGAGTTGCTTCATCAAGAGATCTTGGACTATCACATAATAGGAAGTTCCAAGGTGATGTGATTGCTTCCCTGATGTGTGCTTAGTGTTCAGTTTGAATTGGCTTATGCAGCTTACAGCATCAAAGAATGGACTTCCCTTTAACCAGCTCGCCTAAACCCAACCTGAACACTGAGCACACATGTATCAGGGAAGCCTTGGAACTTCCTAATATGTGATACTCCAGCATCTCCTGATGAAGCCATTCTCTACCTTCACTGAAACGTGGGAGGAATTTGAATTCACCAAGGGGCAAATGTCTACCCCAGAAAACCCTAGGAATAACCTACCTATCTAATCAATCCTTAATTTTCTGTATTGATGTATCATTTGTTGTGATCAAAGGTTAACAAATTCTAGTATGAAGAATAATACCAGACTGTAAAACTTGTGTCACGGGCCGGGTGTGGCGGCACAGGTGTGGATCCGCTGTGACTGTGATACTGATAGCGAGTGCCGTGTCAGGGGAGCGGAGTCTAAGAGGCCACCGGTATTCACCAGAGCCCGCCGCAAGGCAGGTTGGTCTTGCAGTGGCGAATGACCCCCAGGTCGCTACCCCCCAACAGCGGCTCAGCCACACAGTCAGCCGAGGTGATGCGTGAAACAAAGGAGGCAGGCAAAAGGCGATGTCAAAGTTCAAGCAGAGGTCAGGGCTGGCAGCACAATCTCGAGGTCGAAGGTAAGTAGCCAAGGTCGGGACGAGCAGCGAAGGTTCAACGTCGGGGACAGGCAGAGGTCGGTACACGGGTGAGCAATCCTGAAAACAACTGACTTTCTGCATGCAAAGGAAGACCAAGATCCGGCACTGATGCAAAAGGAAGTGCCCCTTAAATAGGGGAAGTGGATGCAGGATTGGATGACCAGGCACCAATCTGTGCTGTACAGGCCCTTTAAATTTCAGGAATCCGACGCGCGCCCTCTAGTTGACGGGGACGTGCGCGCACCTGACCATGCGAGGAAGCAGCACGAGGAGGAGGGAGCCGGCTGGGAGCAGCCATGGAGGTGAGGGAAGTGCTGCGAGATGGGTGCGCAGCGCTCGCCCTAACAACTTGTAACACCAATAAATATTAAATCCAAGGTTTTGGTCCAGGTCAATCGTTCCTAATCCATAAGAATACAAAATGTTTTGGGGTACGGAGCTAAATTTATAACACAGGGAGTAAAACAAGTGCTAAAGATTACAAGAATTTCAGGCATGAGCAGAAGATTCCTTCTAATTGTCGCCAACCCCATGTGAACTCTGATATGTTAGATGTACAGGGACTTTAATGGCACTGTCACTGGGAAACTTTTACTGCTCACTTTTGGGTGAGTTGGCTTGACCACTATTCTTACCTGTAACAGAGGCTGATAGCCTGTAGCTGTTAAAAACTTAAACTGAGTTGTGTATCCTTTGCAGCTCCTACTTTGTGAGGTGATGGAGACCTGACCCATTCCTGCGATGGTCTCCAGAGCGTACTTTAGATCGACTGATGAAATGTCAATGGGAAGATCTGCAATACACAAAATAGTGTGTACAGGAGGACATTTTTTATGTGGTTCAGGAGAGGTTTCCTAACCCACAGGAAATAATGCACAGCTCACATAGGTTAGTTTGAGCAGTAGATTACTGCAAGTACTGTCTGGGGGCAAGACGTTCCAATAGAATACCCCAAGGTCCCCACAGGCCTCTTTGCACTTTTAAATCAATAAGAAATAATGTTTAACTGTTAAAATAATATATCAAAACCCTTAAGACCCCTGCTATTGGGGCATCCCCAAACATCCCTGCGTATCCCCTACTACACATACTGCAGGTTGAGAAACAGTAAGTTAGAGGATATCTTCTTTAAAGCGGATGGAAACCTATTTTTACACCCCCGTAGCCTTAAAGTGGACCACATGTGCAAAAAATATTTTTTTTCTAACTTTTTCCAACAAAAAAATCACCTGCACCTGTGATGGGGCATTTTTTTGCAGCTGAGGTACATACTTTTTACAGTGAGGTATGAACAGGGCCGGATTAGGTGTGGTGGAGGCCCCTGGGTACAAATCTGGTGGGAGCCTCAGATACAGTATTTTTTTGCCTTAAAATAATAATCCAGTCAAGTGGTGGTTGTCTGGCACCCTCCTACTTACTGCAATGTCAGATTGACTCCCTTGTGCCACCCTTGTGTGGGTGTGTGCTGCTCGGGAACTCCTGCTTTGCTATATGCATTGAGCTGCCAGCGGCTGTGCTTGATGACTTATGTGCAGTGAAAGCTCTGCGCACGCGTTGCTGATGATGGCTTTGCTGCTCTAGATTCTCCATCCTGCCCTGTGGTGGCTCCGGATGCCCAGGCATGGGGGGCCCCCACTGCCGCCAATAGCTTTGTTGCTGGCCCTGAGGCCCATCAGACCAAAGACTGAAAAGCCTCCTGGACCAGACCATAACGCAAAGGTTGGCGGAGGCTCCCTTTGCAGGGCAAGGTGTGGCGCCCTCCTCATAATCCAGTCCTGGGCATGAACATTTTTCTTATAGTTTGGAAATAACAGCACCTTATGGGCACTGGTGACTTGTTTCTGAATAGCCCATAGGGTGTTGTTTCCAAACATTAAACAAAGGAAATCCCTACCTTGTTGGAAAACGTAGGTACCTCAACTGTAATAATGCTGTTATTACTGTAATATTGTATCACAGATATATGTGATATTTTGGGGGAAAAGATTGAGGAAAACCATTTTTGCCGATGTGAAGCAGGTTACCATAGACACACAAAGTTATACTTGTTTCATCAGATAATTAGCTTGACCCCCCATAACCTCATATACATTTTAAAAAGCAGAAGAAGACTATGGAGACTATCAATACCTTGAATTTCCTGCCCATAGGCTTGAATACTGAACGTCCCCCCGATTGGTGGAGAGGCCGTCTGAGTTCTGTTTATCCTTATTACTGTATCTTGAGGCCATGATGGTGTTTTATAGATGGCCGAATCCGTATTCTCCATGGTGTTCTATTTATAGGATAAGGTTGAAATAAAGACATAATAGAGAAATCTATATTAGTGATCATTATTTAAATTGTTGTATGTTTTGATTTTATATCTTAAAGTTTAACCTTTTTTTAAAACTTAAAAAAACCTGCCCCTTCTGCCTGGCTATTTATGTTGGCGGATATACCAACCAAATGTAAGCTCCTTCTGTATACTTCCTAATGGTAAGCTCTTCCATCTTCTGTATACTCTCTAGCACCCAATAAAGTGTAACCTCTTCTGCCTTTGCATGCTTTCTTCTTCTCTAATTATTGAAGGCATTTGGTAGGACACCAAATAATTCAGCCCCTGCTCCCCCTTTGGGGGTAAAGTTCAATAGGCTCAGCAGGCCAATCTCTTCGGCATTTTCTCCATCTCTCTCTTTTTTGAATATTGCATCCACCATTCTCTCTCTAGTTATTTCCTCTTTTTCATTTTTCACATGTTCCTCTCTTTCATTTGCTCTTTTTGCCAAGACCTGTTGCTGACCCTGCCATATCAGACGGGGAGGCCGATTCATTAATAGCGGCAGGTAGCGACAGTTGAGCGACTGTAGCAGTATTTTCACAGCGCCCGCTAGTAGTCGCTGTGCTTGGCCATTGTTCGGTTGAGTCGGTGTGCAGTAATGTTGAATACGGGGTGACGAGTTGCTATTTGACAGGTTCCGCGATGTATGGGTGCGCATGATAGCGACTGGTCAGAGCGACCGGCTCCCACCACATTCATCAAAAAATCACGCTCAAAAAATTCTCGCGCTGTGAAATGCATGTTTAAACCCCAGAGCGCTGGCGGCGATGTGTTAAAAGTAGTTTTTTAACCCCCAAACCACCATATTCTTGGAAACCAAAAAAAAAAAAAAATTTGGAAAGAATTTAGTAATATGAATACAATAATATCAGACCTGTAATATCAATTCTGCACAATTTTTTTTTTTTTTTTTTTACCTTAAAAAATTAACTAACATGGCAGAAGTGGTCACAGAATTTTTCACATTTAAAAAAAAAAAAAAAAACATTAATAACAATTAATTATGAATATTTAAAGATTGTTCCATTGAAATGCATTGGAGAGCGCCAGGTAGCGAGAGGTCATACCTGTCGCTGTTCAAGGTCGGACACTGGCGCTGTGGGCTGAGGCTGGAATAATGCTGAATGAGTGGCTATATGGCGCTATCTCAGTCTCTAAGCAGGATCGGCTTGATAAATGTCTGATTGTGGTGGGGAGCCGGCGTTCTCGTGGCGGTGCCCGTCATTACTGGACGCTCACCAGTCGCTACCTGTCGCTATTCCTTCATAAATAAGGGCCTATGTCTGCCGCCAAGCTCTGTTGCTGATTCTTCCCTTTCTACCTACTCCTCGCTCCCTCTGTGACATGGGGCCCTGCAGTTAGCAGCAGGCGGTCACATGGTCCTGGTCTTCTTACTGGGATTCTGAATGCCAAGCTGGGCTTGTAGAGGGTGGTATGTGTGGATGGGGCATGTGTGGGAGCAATCAACACCCATTTATTATAAAATAGACGTTGGATTGCTTTAATAGCTGATGGATAGTAGGTTTTCCCCTTAAAAGTCCGTAAGTTCCTCCACCTTGTAATTGTAAGCTCTGCTACATTCTGCCCCCCCCCCCCCTTATTTTAAGATTTTAAGCATTGGCAATTTTAATAGCGTATGCATTGTAAGCTCTGCTACCTTCTGTTTTTTTCTGGGGCACTACTTATGGGGGGGTGCACTGGGGCCCAGCAGGTCAGAGGGTCCATCATTGTTACTCCTCAACTCCTTAACCTTATTTATCAAATTTGAACTCCCTTGGCATAATTTAAAAAACATAAAGCAGCATTTGTCTCTGCTATTTGAGTTATTAGTTGTCTAGCTGCATCCAACTGAATTAAAAGACAGAAAAAAGTTTACTGTATGAGCCGTGAAAGGGTCCCACCATGACACCAATGGGGGAATGTTAGCCCATAGCCCTATCAAAATATTTTCTATGTGGCCCCATTTTGGAGTCACGCCTAGGAGCTACAGTATCCCAACACAACTAGTAAGGAACATATTTTCTTAACTATTTGACATTTTTTTTATTTTGATATCTGTTATGGATGGACCTACCTCTGCAAACCCAGCAGCAAATAGAGGGAAGTTGTAGCCACAGTTATGTGGGGTGATGGTAATGGTGTGCCGGGTGTTAGCTGAGCCATTAAAGACGCTGTTCACACTGACATCACTGATGAAAATTCCTCTGCTTGCTAAAGCCGGTGATCTCCGGACAACTGCACCATACACACAGGGGGGAAAAAGCAGCAAAATATCAACAACATTCTGGAGAAATAGATAACCCGACATTTGAGTGATACATGCATTACAAGTACAGGCAGTGGGGCAGTACAGGCTTAACCACAGTATGGGCCCCAAATAGCAACACTGACCATCATGGCTTCAGTGTCTGTTCTATAATGCTAAGGATGGCAACTACATTCATCCGTGCAAGCTTTGTTTCTTGTTATGCAATTTTGAAGACAAGATGTGTAGATAAACTCAAACCCAGTTTGAGCCATTTTGTCCCACTGAAAACTCTGGGGATGTCTAAATGACCTACTTTGCTCTCATTATGGGGAAGATTGTCCCGAATGCAGGGTTGGGGCTACACCTACCTACACTGGTGGCCATTGTATGCTTGCTTATACATAGGATTTTTCCTCCGCATTTAACCCATTAATGCAGTGAGTGTACACACACCTGGAGTGGTGGGATGCCTTAATTACGACGTCCGGGGAGCAGTTGGGGGTTAGGTACCCAGCAGGGCCGGTGCCAGCACAGGATAAACCTGGGCAATTGCCAGGGGCATTGGCATCTTTAGGTGCCCACTAAGGCTCACACTTGGCCATAGTATTATTTTGCAGTGGACCCGTCTGTACAGAGGCGCTGTTAGCGCCTATGTCCGGACGCTCATCTGCCGATAGCTGGCGCTAGTGATGAATCAGCCTGTCTGTCAGTGTTTTCTAAACAGTGGTACTTGTAACCATGGTGGCACTCAAACTACCCTTTGGCGGCACCCATGGCTGCCAGCTGGTGAGAAGCAGAAGGACATACAATGCTGAGGACAAGCTGCTGCCAATCTTCCAATAGGAGCTTCATGAATAAGGATCAATGCACTGGCACTTCTCCACTTTATGCTTAACGAGGACCAACCAAGTGATGAAAGACTCCAGGGACAGCAAATTAAGTATCCATGGCACAGCCTAATTCGGGATATGTAACTCTGGGTGCCTCCCCAACTTCCCTCCAACTGTGTTGGCCTGCACTGGCTGTTCAGATAGGCCTGGTGTGGTAGCGCACATTAACCAGAGGGATGCCTGTGGTTAGTGCTTTCAGGCCCACATCTGATGAAGCCCCAGCGTGACAGAAATGGTGGCCTCTATGTCACAAGGAGAGAACAGGTTAGTTGTGAGCATTGATTTTTAACCTTTTGGTGCAGTGTGTTAAACCTCATAGATCACGCTGAAAACTTACCTTTCTAAAGCTCCCATTGTGCATGTGCGAGTTCTCATCCAATTCTCGCTTTATGCTGCACAATATAAAGTACTGTTTATAAGAGAGTGTCGGCACAGAGAAGCAGGAGCGGCTGCATACACGGTATCCTTGTGGCACAGTTCCGTCCCAAGCCTATAATGGCTGGGCGCAGAAGCGTGCCTCAGCCGCGTGCCTCAGTGCTAGGCATGGGCCAGGGGTAGTGCTGGGTGAACCCGAACGGTTCAGGTTTGTACTGAAATTTCCGAGTTTGGGTTTCCAAACACGAACACGGACCTCAGCCAGAAGCTGAGCAGCCCATCAACCAGCTTTTAGCCCATAGCTAAATTAATGCAGCAGCAGGAAGGGGTTGTACAACTTACATGAGCCCCACAATCTGGTTGGTGTTCTTTCCTGTTGAAATGGCCATGGCTGGGGCTTCAAACTGATGGACGCTCCCATGTGTGAGGACACTGGCAGCAGCTTAATGTAAAATATCCTCATTTATGGGGACGGCCTGTCTTTCTTTCTTTCTGAAGCCCCAGAGGAAAGAACGCAGACCGCCGAGTGCTGTATACTCTGCATGTATTGGTCCCCAAAGTTCGGTTCCCCAATGGGGAAAGAGTTTGGGTTAGGGTTCAGTTCAGAACACAAACCGAACTTTTGTTAAAAGCCGAACTTGCCGAACCTGAACTTATAGGGATTTGCCCAACACTACTAATAAATCGTCCAATACTGCTGCCAGAAGAGCTTGTGCTGTTGTGCCAGGTCTTTAGGTCTTTTTTAAAGGGGATCCTCAGACTCAGCGTCATACTGGCTGTCTTGGGCCCACCAGTGCAAAGTACTCTGGGGGCCCATGCTACAGTTACATGCAAATATCAGCAGCTTATTTTAGGACTTATGTTCACATTATGCCTATTGTGTGTGAGTGGATAACCTGTGCTCTCCTGTTATAGATCAGCTACATCCAGCATTACCTATTACTCCTATCATAGAAAAATTGGACTATTATTACAAAAATACAATTCTGTGAAATACTCACCTGTAGAATTGGTATTATATGCATACAGTACGTCCTGCTCCATATATAATACTTACACATGGGTAATCCTCCGCCAGATGGCGCTGTTCACTGCAGACATGCAAAAACAGGCTCCTCTCGGCCCTTCATATACCCAGGGACCTCCCACAAATCCCCAGCATTGAAAAGCAGTGAGGAAAAGAAGCCGGGAGAAACCAACCACCAAACTGGTAACAAGAACAATGATAACAATCACCATACAGGGGATCCAGAACAAGGTGAAACCAGGATGGGGTGGAGCAGGACGTACTGTATGCATATAATACCAATTCTACAGGTGAGTATTTCACAGAATTGTATTATTCTAAGCATACAGTACGTCCTGCTCCATATATAATACTTACACATGGGACATCCAATAGCAGTGTCCACACAGTAGGGTGGGATCCCCAACAACAAAGGCAACGGCACGTAGTTCAGACTACAACCACCTGCAAAACCTTACGGCCAAAAGCAGCATCAGCTGAGGCCCGAACATCAACCTTGTAAAACTTTGAAAAGGTGTGAACAGAAGACCAAGTAGCGGCCTTGCAAACTTGTTCAACAGAGGCCTGTTGCTGAAAAGCCCAAGAGGCACCAATAGCACGAGTGGAATGAGCCGTAAGACGGAAAGGGGGAGGCCTCCCCTTAGTAGACTAGGCCTGAATCACAGCCTGACGGATCCATTTACTGATGGTAGACTTGGCGGGAGCCAAACCTTTCCTAGGTCCGGAAGGTACAACAAAGAGAGCATCGGTCTTCCTGAAGGCCTTAGTGACAACCAGGTAATACTTCAAGCACCTGACTACGTCCAAGGAATGCAGAACCCGCTCCTTATCGTTGCGAGGATTGGGACACAGAGAAGGAAGAACAATATCCTGGTTCAAATGAAAAGCCGAAACAACTTTAGGCAAGAAATCCGGTTTGAAGCGGACCACCACCTTGTCCTGGTGTCGCTAATAGTATGGAGGCTGAATAGATAGAGCGGCCAGCTCTGACACACGCCTAACCGAAGTAATAGCCACCAAGAAGACAACCTTGAGAGTGAGAACAACCAGAGCAGCCTCTTGAATAGGCTCAAAGGGAGCACCCTGCAAGGCAGACAAAACCAAGTTCAAATCCCAGACAGGGACCATAGGTTTTCTAGGGGGACGCACGTGAGTGACCCCTTGAAAGAAGGTCTTAATCAGGTGATGTTGTGCAAAGGTCTTTTGAAAGAAGACAGACAGGGCAGAAACCTGACCCTTCAAAGTACTAAGTTTGAGACCCAAGTCCAAACCATGCTGTAAAAACTCCAGAACCCTAGGGACGGAGAATTCCCGACAGGGAAGAGACCTGGACTCACACCAGTCAATGTAGGAACGCCATACTCTATAATAGATAGCAGAAGAAGTCTTCTTCCTGGCCTGCACCATAGTAGCCACCACAGAGGCAGACAAACCCTTCTCCATCAAGATGGAGGTCTCAGCAGCCAGGCGGTCAAAGCCAGAGTTTGTAAATTGGGATGGCGTAAGGACCCTTGAGTTAGCAAATTTGGCACCTTTGGCAGATCGTACTGATCTACCGCCATTTGAACCACGTCTGCGAACCACACTCTTCTTGGCCACCTGGGGGCCACTAGAATCACAGGTACCCCCTCCAGGGCAATCTTGCGCAGAACCCTGCTCAGAAGGGGGAAAGGTGGAAACACATACAGGAGTCGAAACTCCTTCCAAGACATGGACAGAGCATCCGTGGCCAATGCCAGAGGATCCTGAGACAGGGAGACGAAGGCCGGGAGCTTGTGATTGTGGCGGGAAGCAAACAGGTCCACGTCCGGTAGGCCCCAACGGTGACATAGAGACTGAAATACCCTGTTGCAGAGGGACCACTCTCCTTGATGGGACATCCCCCTGCTCAGGGCGTCCGCCAGCAGGTTCTCCGCCCCCGGAATGTAGACAGCCGAAATGCATTGTACATTGGCCTCCGCCCACGTCAGAATCTGAGACACCTCTTGGAGAGCACCCTTGCTCCGGGTCCCTCCCTGATGGTTGATGTAGGCAACCGCCGTCCTGTTGTCCGAGCGTACCTGTACCGACAGACCCCTCAGGTGTTGGGTCAATCGCTCCAGTACCAACCTGACTGCCCGTAATTCCAGAATGTTGATGGGCAAATGGGCCTCCTGAGGACCCCACGTCCCCTGGAAGCGTAGGGACTTCCAGAATCCCCCCCAACCTGACAGACTGGCATCCGTTGTGACCGTCTCCCAGGAGGGGGCCAGGAAAGACCTGCCCCCTATCAAGTTCCTGTGGTCCAGCCACCACACAAGGGACTGTCTGACCGAGGGGGGAAGCACACAGAACCCATCCAAGGACGCTGGGTTCTTGTCCCACACTGACAGAAGGTGCAGAGGTCTCAAATGGAACTGGGCAAAGGGCACCGCCTCGAAGCTCTCCACCATCAGGCCCACCAACTGCATTCCCTGCCGGATGGAGAACTGTGGGCTCGAGAGCAGGAACCTCGCCTGCGCCGTCAAAGCTTCCACCTTCTGTTGAGGAAGGAATATCCTTCACTGAACTGTATCCAGAATCATCCCCAGGAAGGGAGTCACCGAGGAAGGGGACAGGGAGGACTTGGGGTAATTGATCACCCAGCCGAAGGACTCCAGGGTAGACACTACCAGACGAGTGTCCAACTCTGCCTGCCGCAGAGACCGAGAGGTGATGAGAATGTCGTCCAGGTAGAGCAGCACGCGTATGCCCCTTAGCCTTATCAGGGACATCACCCCTGCCAGCACCTT
This sequence comes from Gastrophryne carolinensis, assembly GCA_027917425.1. Classification (NCBI taxonomy): domain Eukaryota; kingdom Metazoa; phylum Chordata; class Amphibia; order Anura; family Microhylidae; genus Gastrophryne; species Gastrophryne carolinensis. The sequence continues at coordinate 395,991,700 of CM051239.1, read as the reverse complement.
GGTGAACACCCTGGGAGCCGACGTTAGGCCGAATGGCAGGGCCACAAATTGGTAATGCTGATCCTTTATTGCAAACCTGAGAAACCGTTGGTGTCCTGGAAACACCGGAACGTGAAGGTAAGCATCCTTGATGTCTACTGATGTCATGAAGTCCCCTGGGCGCAGTGAGCCAATGGCCGAGCGCAGAGTCTCCATGTGAAAGTGTCTGTTCTTGACAAATTTGTTGAGGATTTTTAAATCCAGAATGGGCCTGACTGACCCATCCTTTTTGGGTACTGTGAAAAGGTTGGAGTAGAACCCCGTGCCCCTGTCTCCAAGGGGGACCTTGCAAATGACCCCTAGATCCAGGAGACCCTGTACGGCCAACAACAATACCTGAGCTGAAGCAGGGTCTGGAGGGATTTGAGACCCAATGAATCTGGTGGGGGGCCGCACAGCAAATTCTATCTTGTAGTCGGAGGACACAACCTCCTGAATCCAACGGTCTGAGACGTGGCGCCGCCAGACGTGCTCGAAATGCTGTAAACGTCCCCCCACCCTGACGGGCGAGGGCGCCCCCTCATGCCGGAGGGGCCTTGGGAGGGGCTTTGGGCTTGGGTCCCCAGGAAGATCCAGTACGGCGTCCTCTGTTCCTGTGCCAGGAATCTGAGCGGGCCCCAGCGAAGGACACCCCTCTTCCCTGCTTGGCCCCACAGTAGGGGGTTGATAGGGAGCCTTGGCCACGAAAAGGCCGAGTCTGCCTCCTGCGCTGGGGTAACTTGCCTCCCTTGGCAAAGAGGTCTAACCTATCCCCAAACAATCGCAGCCCCTTAAAGGGGAGCCCCGTGAGGTCTTTCTTGGCGGCATTGTCTGCGGCCCACTGGCGCAACCAGACCGCGCGGCGTATAGCAACCACCAGGGCAGATGACCTGGCACACATCTTAATAGCATCGTCCGATGCGGACAGGATAAAGTTCACAAATGCATCACAGCTGGACAGAGCGTTGACAGTATCAGGAGCAACTCATCTGTGCCATCGAGAGCATTCCTCGCCACGGCCCTGAGCGCTACCGCCGTAATGGCTGAGGCGCAAACCGGGCGCAGAGTCGCTCCCCCAAATGCAAAGGCATGACATGCCAGTTGGTCAACACGCCGGTCCTCAGAGTCCCGTAGCGTAGTAGTGTCAGGAGAGTGCATAATAGAGGTGTTGGACAACCCTAGAATAGGAGCATCGACCTCAGGCGGCGATGACCAGCACTTGACCAAGTCAGCAGGAAAGGGATATTTCCTATCCACGCTCTTAGGGACCCCCTTGAAGTCTGCTGGGATGTTCCCATTCTTTAAGGACGAGGCTATTGAAGTGGGTCTGCTCTGGAAATTCCAATCGAGCTTTAGCGGTATGAAAAAGATCACCCCTTTGCCGGGGAGCCGCAGCAGGGGGAGAGAGGGACAGAACGTCAAAGATCTGAACCAGCAGTCTATCAATATCATCCGAGGACCAATGCTCGGAGCCAGACTCTTCCTGACCCCTGGTCTCATCGTCATATGACCCTGAGTCAGAGAACAGTTCCCCTTCGTCCGAGGGGATATGGGCATAGGAATGCAACAAATCATCAGGTTCTATACGGAAGAGTGTCGATTCAGGGTTCAAGTGCCGCCTCTTGGCGGTGGCTTTACGCGCTAATGAATTAGCCAGTAAGTTTTCAACACTAGCCAGCCTCGTGGCCAGATCAGGATGAGAATCCCCACTGGTATTGGGGGTCAGACTCAGGCTTGGGGGAGTAGGTGAAGTGCGGCGGGGTGCAGGCCCAGCCTCAGAGGAGACGGGAAGCACCGATAGCGCCTGCTGTGCACAAGGAACACAGACCCGTGCATTGTCACCGCTGCTAGGTAATACCCCACAAGCTACACACAGCCGGGCTTGTCTCAAAGGAACCCCGTTCACAATATCCTGAGATGCCTCCATATGGTGATTTAATCGGCACAATATGCCAGTAGGGATTGACGCTGGAAGCTACCCTGGATGCCCCAATAACCCGCTGGGAAGTGGGAGTAATTTTTTATGGTCACGACCGGGAGCTACGCTGGGCCGGGAGAAGCCACTGAAAGACATAAGGGGGAACAGGATGTCAGAGCCATGGAATAGAAGTAAAGAAGAGTCGCCCGCAAGGGCACTTACATACAGAGAGGAGAGGACTATCCTCACCACACGCGCGGGAGAAGAAAATGGCGCCAAGCGAACCTCGGAGGGCGGGCCTGAGCCGATCGTGACGCGAAGCGCACCAAGCCGGAACCACGCCCCTCACCAGCGAGCGCGAAGATCGTAAGGCATCAAACCCATGAGGGCACAGAAAGTAGAAAAGTAGAAAAAAACAGAAAAACCTAATGTAAATAGCGCCGGAGCCCGGACAGGCACAGCCGGGAGCAGTACTCGGGCTCTCCGGGCTCTCTGTGACAGAATACTGAATAGGACAGGCGCTCAAGCCAGCGCAAAGTAGGAAGAGCCACTGAGGCTAAGAAAGTGAAGGATTAGGAATAAGAAGACGCTGAGGCGTCTGCGAGCCGCAGCAGGACGAGCGGTGCGAGCAGAGAGCAGACTAATGGTGCTGCGGTTGAAAGTAAGGTAAGAGCGCGGCTCTGATCCCCGTTCCCAGTGAAGGACAGCCAAGCCATAAGCGTGTAAGTATACACTGAGGCCGCCATGGACACAACCCCCCCCCCCCCTTTCTTTTCCCCCTGACTATGGGGGAAACAAGGGAGGAAGGCGACCCGTTGACATAGGGTCCACCGCTACATGGGGCGTGGGGCAATGATGCGGGAGGGGCATCCCCTGAAGGCTCACCATCGGCCTTGACCGCCTACCCTATGGTGGGGGACTGCGGTGGAGCGTTGCTCCGTAAGCACACATGGTGCTGTCTACCTTCACCCGACCAGCGCAGCCCCGGCTGGGAGGCACATCACAGGGAGGACGGATGGGAATAGTCCAACAGGGCAGCAGGCTGTAATAGCCCCGCTCACCTGCGAGAGAGTTGATACTTAATGTCTTCGCAGTCAGCATTGCAGAGAAATCTGGGGATTTGTGGGAGGTCCCTGGGTATATGTAGGGCCGGGAGGAGCCTGTTTTTGCATGTCTGCAGTGCACAGCGCCATCTGGCGGAGGATTACCCATGTGTAAGTATTATAGATGGAGCAGGATGTACTGTATGCTTAGAATATATGGACAGACATTAATTATAAGGATTAGCAGTCATGCTTACCGTTGAAGTCACTGGTTGTCGCCACTTGTCCGATGTACAAGACATCCACATAGAAGTCCTGGACCGGGACTACACCGACTTTCAGCAGCTTGAAGTTCCTGCCAGAGTAGCTCTTTTTTATAAGGGCGAGCAGGTCAAGGCATGTATAGGTCCAGCTGAAAAAAAGGGTAAATGTCATTCCTATATCAAACTATAGAGAACTCCGGGAAGAAAGGTCAGTATCTTCTGAATCTGGGGTTCACAGGTAGCAGGAGTAGGTTAGTTATGTGACCATACACATCACAGATTCTTTCTTTATTTCTCACCTTTTCCTGTCTCTCTTTTATGCGATCTTTCTTTCTCTTTCATTTTTCTTGCCTTTATCTGTCTCCGCCCTGCTCCTTTTTTACTTTTCAATTTCTTTTTCTTCCTCCATTTATCTATCTCTCTTTTTCCCTCTTTCCTACATTCTGTCTCCCAAATTTCCTCCATCTCCCCATCACGTTTCTTCCCTCCTCCTCTCTTTTCATATTCTCTACGTCTTCCTCCCATTTTTCATACCTTCTGATTTTTCCGAAATTTCTCTCTTCTTTTTTGCACTTTTGTTCCTTATTCGCTTTCATTTTCTCGAGCTTCAGTATTTTTATCTTCTTTTCTTGCTGTTCTCTGTCTCCAATCTCTTTTTTATATGTGATCTTTCCTTTGTTCCTTTTATATGCCTTTCCCAGTCTCTGCCTCATTTTCATATGATAACATTCATTTTTTTGCATTTCCCTACCTCCATCTCTTTTATACATGATCTTTTTCTTTTCTTCTTCCCTTTTTCTTTCTCCATTCATCTCTCTTGGTTTCACTCTTTTCTATGCTCTGTCTTTCACCCTACATCTCTCTCCCAACATTTCTTTCCTTCCCCGACCTTTTACTTTTCGACATCTTCCTCTCTTTTCACATTTCCTCATTTTATCCTAATTTTCACCTTATATCACTCTCTGTTTATACTGCATTTAGCTTTATTTCCTAGATCTCTCTCTTTCTGTTTTACACATTCATTCATTATTATTTCCCTGTTTCTAGCTTAAGTATTTTCATTTTTTATTTTCCTCCTTTTTTCTTTTTCTTGCTTTTCCATCATTCTTTTTACGTGATCTACTTCTTTCCTTTTTCTTGCCTTTCACTGTCTGTCTTTCTTTACATGATCTCTTTCTTTCCTTTTATTTTTGTCTTTCTATGGCCCTTATTTATGAAGGAATAGCGACAGGTAGCGACTGGTGAGCGGCCGGTAATGACGGGCCCCGCCACGAGAACGCCAGCTCCCCACCACAATCACACATTTATCAAGCCAATCCTGCTTAGCGACTGATTCATCATTATTCCAGCCTCAGCCCACAGCGCCAGCGTCCGACCTTGAACAGCGACAGGTATGACCTCTCGCTACCTGGCGCTCTCCAATGCATTTCAATGGAACAATCTTTAAATATTCATAATTAATTGTTATTGTTTTTTTTCTTTTTTTTTTTTTTTTAAATGTGAAAAATTCTGTGACCACTTCTGCCATGTTAGATACTTTTTTGAAGGTAAAAAAAAAATAAATAAAAAAAAATTTGTGCAGAATTGATATTACAAGTCTGATATTATTGTATTCATATTACTAAATTCTTTAAAACATTTTTTTTTTTGGTTTCCAAAAATATGGTGGTTTGGGGGTTAAAAAAACTACTTTTAACCCATCGCCGCCAGCGCTCTGGGGTTTAAACATGCATTTCACAGCGCAAGAATTTTTTGAGCGTGATTTTTTGATGAATATGGTGGGAGCCGGTCGCTCTGACCAGTCGCTATCATTCGCTCTCATACAGCGCGGAACCTGTCAAATAGCAACTCGTCACCCAATATTCAACATTACTGCACACCGACTCAGTCGCTATCAACAACCGAACAACGGCCAAGCACAGCGACTACTAGCGGGCGCTGTGAAAATACTGCTACAGTCGCTCAACTGTTGCTACCTGCCGCTATGAATGAATCGGCCTCTATGTCTCCATTTCTTTTTTAACATGATTTCTTTCCTTTCCCTCAGTTTTTCTGTTTCATGTATCTCTTTCTGTCACACTCTTTCATGTTCTGTCTCTAGTTGTCATGTTTCCCCCATCTCTCATTACATTTCTTCTATCTCCCTTTCATTCCACCCCTTATTTAACCCTAAGGCAGTACTAAATAGACTCCCGTAGGCCCCTCATCCCAGGGGAGTACATACCACAGAGGCAGTGCGGGCACATGCCCCCGGGTCCATGGAACAAGGGGGCCGGGTACAAGTGGCCTCACTGGTATGTACTCCCACTCCCTGCGCATACTTACCCAGCCATGTCGCCTTCCTCCAAGCTGGATTCTCAGGACTCTCATCACATTTCTTCCATCTCCCTTTCATTCCGCCCCTGATTTAACCCTAAAGCAATACTAAATAGGAATAAACAGCGGAACAGAATAAAAAGATCCACTTCCCCAGTTCCTATAATAGGGCCTCATTGACCCCCAATCCCAAATAATGGGAGCCAGGTGAGATGTCGCAATTCTTTTTTAGGAGAGAAAATTGCCATTTACTGTAATTGTTTTTCTTGGGGCTGTTTCAAAGGCACGTGAAAATTTACACCCGGTAGACAATGAAAGTGAACGTCAGTTTTCTCTCCTAAAAAATGGAGTGAGAATTCTCACCTGGCTCTGAATCAACCCCAGTATGATAGACAGACACCATCCTGGGGGTTAAATGACAGCACATGCTAACTGCTGGACTAATTCTTCCATATTGCCCAGTCGCGGCAAAGTTTGCAATATGTGGCCAGGCTTTATTGCCATATATTCCAAAAGTGGATAAATGCACACCAAACATCATTAATTTGCAAATAAGATGTATTAGAAATAACAATAAACAGATCGCAGGCTTGAGAAAGGGGCCAGAGGCCTGGAAACGTGGGCTCTCTACACGATCACTGTGCTGATATTTCTGGTAATCTGTTTATATGCGTGTTATGCTACTTTATTGTCTGATGTACGTCATGATTATACCATGCATATGTGTATATACTGTTATCGCCTATCTGGAATGATGCTGCTATCTTGTACTCTGCACTCTGACCAGATGTGTTTTTGTATCTTATTGATGATTTTGGTTCATATATTCCTTGACTATGCTGGTCAGAGCTCATTACCACCTATTGTACTATAGGGCCTTATTCATGAAGGGATAGCGCCAGGTAGTGCCTGTACAGCAGCAGGCAGCGCCAGGTAGCGGCAGGTGAACGCCGGACACGGCAGCAATTACACATTTATGAAGCCGAATCTGGTGAACGACTGGAACAACGCCATGTAGCGTCCGATTCATCATTATCCCAGTGTACAGCACCAGCGTTCAGCCTTGCAGAGCGCCACGTCTTACCTGTCGCTACCTGGCGCTCTCCCATACATTTCTATGGACGATCCTTAAATCCCTTTCCTGATCCCAATTTTTTTTTTCCTTAAAAAAAACTCAAAACCTCTGACATGTATCCTGGGCAAGAAAATGACATTTTTGAAAACTTTTTTGATTAATAATATTTTTATGCAGAATTGTCCTTACATGTGTTCATGTTACAATGTAATAACAATGTAATTCCATATGTTTTCGCTTTGTTACTAGTGGATACATGTTCAAAAGCAGACTTTAATCACACAGCATCTGGCGCTATGGGCTACAATTACATGATTTTGTTTGAGACTGTTTTTTTTATGAATGTGGTGTGAGTCAGTCGCACTGAGCTGGCGCTTCCATTCGGTCCCATACAGTGTAGTACTGCGAATCACAATATATTCATCATAAATATATATTGCCGGATAGCGACTGAGGCGCTCTGAAACTACTAACCATGGCTCTAAAGATGCTCATCTGTCGATACCTGGCGTTAATGAATCAGCCTGATAGAGAACACTCTTAAGGATCGCCTTTGTGACCCCTCATAGACTATACTGGTAATTACCTTGCTTTCTATATAGTCCATAGTATACATGATATATATGGTTACTGGTTAAATCACTTTTTCTACTTTGAGGTGACCAACATTCCGGAAGAGCATATTACCGCATGTGGAATACTTACCTTGTATCCTTTTTTCTGACTATATTACTGTATCTAGACTGAAAACTGTTTATTGTTATTTCTAATACATTTTATTTGCAAATTAATAACGTTTGGTGTGCATTTATCCACTTTTGGAATATATGGTTTAATAGGGTATCCATAGGAGAGATGCCTTAGGATTATACTGCACCCGATTCCTCCATAGTTCACATTTATTGCAAAGGTGTGCCAATAATCACTTCTTATACAGGCTTTATTGCCACCACCAGACATTGTAAAATTCCTCTTATGGTCAGGTTCTTATGGTGGTTGGCTGGGTGCCGCGGCACATCCACAGGTGCAGCAAGTCAGCAGGAAACATCATGCCCCCCCCCACCTTCTGCCATCGGCCTGGTAGCAGCTGCCTCCCCTGTCTCCACTATATGTAACCCCCTGGCAGTAATATAGAAGAAAAGCAATGAAACTGTGATATACCTGCTTCCCTGCATTATGTAGCTGAAATTATCGGTTACAGAGGTCACTGTGCCCAGGCTCGCTGTGTCTTCATATTGAAAGTTTACAGAAATTTGATTGGAGGAAAATCCTTTGTAGGCAAAGCAAAGCTGGAAGCAGAACGGAAACAACGAGTTTATATTTGCTCCATCCTCAACTATTCACAACCAAAATACACGTAAGCCATGCTGCTTAAATGTATCCAAAACAATCCTTATTTTTCCAGGCTAAGTGTAAAAACAAATCATTGTTTGTACAGCTTTCATGCAGAAGATCCATCATGGTTAACTGCTGAATAAAGCTGTTGTTGCTGAGATTCATTCTGAATTCATGACCACCTTTATTTAGCGTTGAAAGGTAGGTGGACCTCTAGAAAGAAGCAAGGGAAAGACAGACAAGTAAAAAAGGAGCAGCTATTCTCCCCTGCGCACACAGGCGTTGGTTTGTCCTAAACTGTCTGATGCAAGTGTGGCGGAGATTGGTACATCCCTCAATGCTAAAAAAAAAGGCAGTCATGACTATATACGCCATATTTTTTCTGCTCCATAAGACGCAACTGACCATAAGACTTAAAGTGGACCAACACCCAGGATTTTGACTATCCTGGGTTTTGGTCCACTTCGGTGGGGCACCCCGATCAGGGCTGTGTGAAACCCCCCAGAAAGCCCCGAAAACTCACCTCACCTCACCCCGCTCCCACGTGACCGCTGCAGCCAATCCCCGCCACCGGACAAGCGCCGCCGCCTCCCGCACGTCCCTCTTACAGGGAGCGCACCCGCGCCGGCCATTCACAAATGGCCGGCGCGGGAGCGCGCCCTGCTAGAGGGACGTGCGGGAGGCGGAGGCGGCGGACACGCATGCGCCGCTGGAACGTGGAAAAGGTAGGATTGTGGGCTTCCTGGGGGTTTTCACCCCGCGGGAAATCCCGATTTTGGATGCCCCGCGGGGAGGGACCTGATCGGCCTGGGAATCTTATAGATTCCCAGGCCGATCCCCCCGGGTGTTGGTCCACTTTAACCCGGGTTTGGAGGAGGAAAATAAAAAAAAGAATATTTTGAATCAAATAGTGTGCTAAAATACTCCCCTTTCAATCATCCCATTACAGACAGTGTGCAGAATCCCACCCAACACCGACAGTGTGTAGAATACCCCCTAATCACCCCATTACAGGCAGGGTGCATCGTCTCCCCCATTACAGGCAGTGGAGCATCCCTTTTAGAGGCAGTGCGTGGCATCCCCCCCATTACAGACAACATGCAAACCACCCATTACAGGCAGTGGATGGACCTCCCATTACCGGCAGCAGGCAGACGCCCCCATTACAGGTAGCGTGCAGACCCCCCATTACAAGCAACGTGCGGCCTCATCCTCCCTACTCTGGAAAGCTAGACAATAGTGAAGCAGCGGGCAGGCAGGGCAACCAATCCTTGCATGCCCTCCGCTGCAGTTGCCGCCGCCGCAAATCACACACACATACATGCACAATCTTACTGGCGCTTCCCAGTTGCTGCAGTGCTGGTTCCAGATAGCAGGTGGGCACGGCCTGTGTCTATGGCCAACACCAGTTATACAGGCCATATCCACCGGAACACAGCAATCAGGAAGCACTGGTAAGATTGAATCTGTGTGTGTGTGTGTACGGCAGCAGCGGCAGTGTGCAGGCAGGCATGGATCAGTTACCTTGTGCGCCACTGCTTCACCATCGTCCAGTGTTCCTGGAGAGGAAGGAGGGAGGTTTACGCCGGCTGCAATGGGGAGGAGGAATATGTGAAAGGAGGCAGCAGCGCTGGATTATGGCTACAGAGCCCTTAACTTGTCTTTTCCCAACCTTTACTGTACATTTGCTTCATAAGCCACACAGACATTTTCCCTCTATCTCAGCGGGTAAAGTGCGTCTTATGGAAAAATACAGTGATCTAGGAGCTGCACTACAGGAAAGGGGCTAAATCTCAACAACATCTTTATTCAGCAGCAGATTATAAAGGATCCTCTGCATGGCAGGTAAACAAACAATGATCTGGGTTTACACTTAGCCTGGATAATCCCTTTTAAAACTGTATTAGTGGTGCCGGTCACAGACCCCCATAGGCCCCTGATCCCAGGGGCGTACATACCACAGAGGCAGTGCAGGCACCTGTCCCCAGGCTCATGGTACAAGCGGCCTCACTGGTATGTACTCCCTCTCCCTGCGCATACTTAACCAGCCATGTTGCCTCCTTCCTCCAAGCTGGATTCTCAGGAACAGTCCCCATTGAGCATGTCGTGCATGCTGCGCGTTTCCCTCGGTGCTGTGCACGCGCTGCGGGTCTCCAACGCAACCAGCGCACGCCATAGGTCTCTATAGCAGCCGGCACGCACTGCGGCTCTCCATCAGATGGGGATAGTGAAACGTCTTCAGGAACATAAAACAGCAAGTCCAGTTGACTTGACTTCTTACTACTGATAGCATAACCTGGAGGAATGAGAACCTTACCTGGTTATAAATAGTTAAAGAGATGGGTCCATACGCTGTCTGGCTGGATGTTTTGATCTCTGCGGAATCAAACAGAACTTGGGGGTTCTTCAAGGAATATCGTCCACAGAAGGCTTCAGTCTCTGATGTCACAGCGCCCCCATATGTAGACTGTATAAGGAACAAATATGTTTAGTGTAATTAACAGATGAAATGTAATCCCCCTCTATAGGGGCGATTCATGGTCAGGGCGCCGGTGATATTGCGCACGCCATTTGGAGCACCAAATTGTGATCGGGTTTGATTCATGGTCGTCAAAATGGGATGCACATTTGTTTTTGCGCCAGTTTGTGCACTAGTGTTCACCAATGCGCTAGAATGCGCCTGAAATTTCCCACTAGCGCCATTTTGGCACACCAAAAGGCGTGTCTCTGGCGCCTGATTTATGGTATGTTTAGAGGGCAGAAGAGCATCCGCAAATGTGGCGATTTGAAGAGTGAATTTCCTCCAGCAAATAAGTGGAGGAAACTGCCGATTCCTATAAGTAACAGGTTAATGTAATTCCAAAAACACATGCTGGCGGCATCAGGCATGTTTTTGAACAACTAAAGTGTCATTTTTAGGGATTGAACCGTTTTTTTTTGGGGGGAGGGGATGATAAAAAGTTGTCAAAAAACACATAAATGAGCCGCCTGTAATAATACATGTGACGCTACATGGCGCTGTTAGAGTCGCTCACCAGATTCCCTTTCATAAATGTGGTTTTGCCTACAGTGCCCGGCGTTCACCAGACGCTACCTGCCACTAGGCACTACCTGGCGCTATCTCTTCTTGAATAACCCCCATATTGGATTGTACACAGGGACAAAGGGTTTATTCATGAAGGTCTAGCGGCAGGTAGTGCATAGCTGCAGGCAGCGTCTGGTGAACGCCGGGCGCTGTAGGCAAAAAACAGCGCCAAGTAGCGTAAGATTCATCATTACAGGTGGCTCAGTGTATAGCGCCGGAGCTCTAGCTTCCACAGTGCCAGGTCTTACCTGTCACCACCTGTCGCTCTCCCATACATTTCAATGGACATTCCTTCTAATCTCTTTTATAAAAAAAAGTTGTTTAATGTTTTTTTGTTTTTTTTCTCAAATAATTGTGTGACCTCTACTAGCCTGGAAAAAGTCATTTTTGAAAATGTTAATTTTTTATATTTTTATGCAGAATTGTATTTACAGGTCTGGCACTAAAGTGTTAATGTCACAATGTTCCAACAATGTCATTCCATGTGTTTTCGCTTTGTTACTGGTGAATATGTGTTCAAAAACAGACTTTAATCACACAGTGTCTGGCGCTCTATGCTATAGCGAGCAGATTTAAAGTGCCAATGCTGTGTGTGTGTCCTTTTTTGGTAAGTATGGTGTGGAGCGCCGAGAGTCGGTCGCACTGAGCTGGCGCTACCTTTCGCTCCCCACAGCGCTGTACGGGTGTTAGAACGCCCAACATACATCTCATTCATCAATGCCGGCCAGGTTACTAGAGCGACTGAGGCGCTCTGTTACAGCGTCCGATACCCGCTTACAGCGTTTACTAGCGGTCGCTCTAAGCGCCGCTATACGCTCATCTGCCGATACCTGGCGTTAGCAATGAATCAGCCACAAAGCTAACACCAAACACAGGGCTACAGCTTGGATTCTGCACAGACTGCACACACAGCTTGGTTACCAGGAAAAAGCCGGTTGGACCCTGGTCCCAGGGACCCATTTGAGGGTCCTCATCATCAAACCCGAACAATGTATAGATTATTTGTAGCATCCCAAGTGCACACACAGAGACAATACAGTCTGGCATAATGTTTCTGTGCAGGGCCCTTAATGTAAGCTGGTGATACTTGAATCTAAATGTGCTATGGGCCCCACAGAGCCAGTTCTACCAGTGGGCCCCAAGCATCCCAGTCCGACACTGCACTCATCCACTCATATCAAATAAAAATGATGAAATATGATTTTACCGGATTAAAATCTGTTTCGTAGTCCCTGAAGTACTGCACAGAGCCGCTTTCTTTTTGCTTTGATATTACATCTGGGCACTGTGCGCTGACCATGTCTAATACAGCTGCTTGTACCTGGAGAAAGGAAATGTTTCAATACATTATAATTCATAGACTGGCCAACACAGTAACAAAGACAAAGATTTTATATAAATAAATAAATAAATATATATATATATATATATATATATATAGAGAGAGAGAGAGAGAGAGAAAAAGAGAAGATTGGGGAGAGAGGTTATAGTTTTTGGGTAATATACCCTATTTATTTCAGTGGTGATATGGTTCTACTGCCCTATTGGCTAATAAGGAGAGAGGGGGGGGTAGGGTCCACTCAGGCTCCTGTGGGTCTTTATTTGTACCCCAGGGGGCAATAGTGGGTCCTATAAAACCTTCTATTCACTCACTGCTGATTGCTGTTGCATGCATTTTATGCTGGCTGGCCATGTTCATTATGTGAGTTCATGTGTATTTATATGTGGGTCTGCTTTTTCATCCCTTGGCTGTCCTGATAATAGGTGAAGGTTATGCCTTTGCACATTGCACATAGCACTTTATAAATAGGTTTATTTGCACGGAATAGTAGTTTTATATCATTAGCTTGTTACTATATAAATTTATATTATTTTGGCACTAGTTGACAGACATATTAGGGAGTAAGAGCTGCAGAAGGTTGTTATATGAGCATTATCAATTGGTGGCCCAAAAGCTAATAACATCTGGGCAGCCTTCATAACGCTGCCCCCCCCCTCCGTCCCTCCCCCCTTTTTCAAGGGTTGTCTGTATATATGTATTTTAACTTGTTTTTAAATGTGTGTATATATGTACATAGTATCTTTGGATTAATAAAGAAGTATCAAATTTGAATCTTAATTTTGGAGTGGTGCCAATTGTTTGGAGGATGGATTAGGGAGTTGTGGGACTCTTTGGTCTTCTTGGTATAGTAGTGCACAATTGTGCCCCCATCCTTCTATTGTGCACACTCCTATAGATGAATAGCTGGTGCGGTCTATTCCTGTTTCTCTTTGTATACATATAAATGACATAACGAAATAAGTGATGTGTGCACATACACAATTAGTGTATATAATAATAGTGAAAAGAAATATTGCTATCAAATAATAGTGGAAAAAAAGGAGAAAATGCTAGTTCATAGAGTTAAGTCCTTGTTGCCTCCGGGGGCTGTTAATTTCGGCCTCCTCCAGTCAATTGCACCAAAATGCTGGGGTAGCTTCAGTTTGTAGCGAGGTGATACCCTCTTGTTTGTAGAATTTTTTTTTTTTGGTCCCGAAGTAGCAAGCTGATACCCTTTAATTAAGTTTGTAGCAAGTGTGTGGTCCCATCACAGACGCATTTCGCTGTGAGGCTTCCTCAGTGTGCGGACCTGTAAATAATCAAAAGACTTGGGCAGGTGTTCGCTGGCGAGGGTTGGGCCATCTCCCAGCTGTTAATGGGGTTTTGTTTATGTTTTTTTGCGAGCCCCTGAAAGGCTTCTTTGGTACATGCCTCAATATAAGGCCCTTATTTAACAAGGGATAGCGCCAGGTAGCGAATGGTGAGTGAACGGTAATGACGGTCACCGCCACGAGTACGCTGGCTCCCCTCCGCAATCACACATTTGTCAAGCCGATCCTGCTTAGCGACTGACAGAGCGCCAGATAGCGAATCATTCATCATTATTCCAGCCTCACCCCACAGCGCCAGCGAGCGACCTTGAACAGCGACAGGTATGACCTCTCGCTACCTGGCGCTCTCCAATGCATTTCAATGGAACAATCTTTAAATATTCTTAATTAATTGCTATTAATGTTTTTTTTTTTTTTTTTTTAAATGTCAAAAATTCTGTGACCACTTCTGCAATGTTAGATATTTTTTTTAAGGTAAAAAAAAAAAATTAAAAATTTGTGCAGAATTGATATTACAGGTCTGATATTAATGTATTCATATTACAAAATGTTTTGAAAAACATGTTTTTTTTTTATCAAAAAATATGGTTGTTTGGGGGTTAAAAAACTACGTTTAACTCATCGCCGCCAGCGCTCTGCGGTTTAAACAAGCATTTCACAGCGCGAGAATTTTTTGAGAGTGATTTGTTAATGAATATGCTGGGAGCCGGCCGCTATGGCCATTCGCTGTCATGCGCTCCCATACAGCGCGGAACCTGTCAAACAGCGACTCCTAACCCTGTATTCAACATTACCGCACACCGACGGGGTCGCTGTCAACAGCCGAACAACGGCCAAGCACAGCGAATACTAGCGTGCGCTGTGAAAGTACCGCTACTGTCGCTCATCTGTCGCTACCTGGCGCATTTAATGAATCGGCCTCTAAGGCAATATGGCGTCCAGCCGTCGATCGGCACCTTCCCTTAGAGAAGCTGGAGGATGGTGATATCTAGGAACACTCCACAGCACCACCCTCCAGCTCCTCTAAGGGAAGGTGCCGATTGCTGGCCGGACGCCATATTGCCCAAAATTTCTTAATAGTCCAGGGCCTGTGAAGTTCCTCTTTTTAATAACTTCTGTGTTCTGAAATAGAAATATTTCTGACTTCGATTTCTGTATAATGGAGAGTTTGGGGGGTTTAAATACAGTCATTTTATTTTTGCCTACAATTTTCCTTTAATGTTTGATTTCATATTTACTGATTCACAACTTACCTCAGCAGCTGATGCATTGGCCGTCACAGGTTTAGAGTACACGTTGTCCCACTCCAGTGTGAAGGCGGCCATGTCAGGGACACCTTTCACTCGCTCCGTGATACTTATGGTTAAATTACTTCCTCCCAAAATATCATATGAAAGCAACTGGAAATCTCCTGCAGATCCACAAAAATACATAATATTACAAAAATTGGAGTACAACCACAAACACACACATATATGTATCATCAATTTGAAAAGCAAGATGGAACTACAGCATTTCCAAATGAGATTCATTGCTGCAATAAAAAAAAACGTAAATCATGTCGCTCGCAATATACCGCCGCCAATGAGCCATGCATTCCGTAGGCACACTCCCACTTTCTCAGGCACAGAACGCTCATTGGTGGTGGTAGGCGGTGGGGGGACCCTATTGCGAGCGATCATATTACTGCTATATATTTTTTGGCTTGCAGATGGTTTGGTCATTGTTACATGTGATTCATGGTTAGAAGGTAGTTTAAAACATCATTTGTATATATGGCTTATAATATTGGGCTTTAGAGATTATATTGGTTGTTATTAGTTATTTTTTATTATATTACTATATATTTATACACTAGCACTTTATAGGTAGGCACTTTACTTTTGAGAGCATCCGGATTACTAGTTGATTTAGCACATTTTGCACTTTTGGAGTAGCACAGCACAGTGTTATGCTTTGTATTAATAGTTTTTTATGTCTTTTGTTGATTTATTTGTGTAATTCGCTCATATGTCTCTCTCCCCACCACCTATTCATCTGTTTATGTTGGTCTGACTTGTGTGTTATTGTATTTATGTATTTTAATGTTTTTAATATGTCTGGATGTAGTTGGTGTTGATATTTTAATCAAATAAAAAATATTTTTTGCATTGATTGGATATTGGTGTGCCTCCCTTTATATGTTTATTTGGCTTTTGGTGGATTGCTGTTGCAGTTTTGGGAGTGGCACCCAACAATTGATTTGTTATGTGGATGACGGGGATAGTGCCGGCCTTTGCTGTGTGCTATGTAAATCATGAAATGGTATATAAGGTTGTATGTATCAAATAATTATAAATATATATACGGTATATATATATATATATATATATATATATATATATATATATATATGTGCGTGTAGGTGCAAAGAACCTATGGCAGATGGGAGTTTCTCCTTGAGGAAGCTAACATCAGAGAATCCATCTTCTTTCTTGAATAATAAATGTATTACACCCATTATACATATAAAAATCTTAGGGCCTTATTTATCAAGGAATAGCGACAGATAGCGACTCGGGAGCCGGCCAGTAAAGCCAGGTACCGCAACTAGAACGCCGGCTCCCCTGCACAATCACACATTTATCAAGCCGATACTGCTTAGCGACTGAGATAGCGCCACCTAGCAACTCATTCATCATTATCCCAGCCTCATCCCACAGCGCCAGCGAACATCCTTGAACAGCGACAGGTATGACCTCTCGCTACCTGGCGCTCTCCAATGCATTTCAATGGCAGAATGTATTTTAATTAATAATTATTTTTTAATATATATATTTTTTTTTTTTTCAAAAAAAAAATCTGTGAACACTTCTTCCTTTGAAAAAGTATTATTTGGGGATTTTTAAAAATTTTTTTTTTTTTTTTTTTTTTGCAGAATTGATATTACAGGTCTGATTTTAAACTATTCAGGTTTGAATATTATTTCAAAATCATTCCATTTTTTTTTGGGGTGGTTAGGGGGTTAAAAAACTACTTTTAACACATCGCCTACTGCGCTCTGGGATTTAAACATGCATTTCACAGCGCTAGGGCTGATTTTTTAATGAATATGGTGGGTGCCGGTCGCTATGTCCAGTCGCTATCATGCGCTCCCATACAACAGCGAACCTGTCAAATAGCGACTCAGCATCTTGTATTCAACATTACGGCACACCGACTGAGTCACTATCATCCACCGAACAACGGCCAAGCACAGCGACTACTAGCGATCGCTGTCAAAATACCGCTACAGTCGCTCAACAGTCGCTATCTGTCGCTATCTGTCGCTATTAATGAATCAGCCTCTAAGACTGATAGCAATTCAGCAGGCAGCTAAAAAAACAAAAGGGTACTTACTTTTGTCCCATGCAGCTGATAGGTGCCAGTCTGGCAATGAGCAATTCACCTGATCGCTGGCACTGGGCCCCAGCATCCCACGCCACCAGGGACCTGACTTTGTAGATGGGGTCGGGATTGTGACTCTCCATCAATCACACAGCACTGCCCTGTCCTCTCCATACATTGCAATAGAGGTAGTGGTCCGAGGTCTGACACTCCCTCTCCATTGTAGTGAATAGAAGGGGCGTGACCTAGTCCCTCTGACTGATGGTGGGGGAGGTGGTCTGGCACAGCGGCACCGGTGAACGGAGTTTAAGGTCTGAACAGCGCGGGATGTAGTGGTTGCAGCGAGGGCTCAGTGCCTACGGTCAGTGGAATCGCTGATCACTGGACTAGCATAGGTCCCTGAATGACTTTAAAGTGGAACAAAACCAGGAATTTTGACCATCAAGGATTTTGGTCCATGTCACCCAGGCATTGAGATTTGGGATGCCCTGCTGTGTGAAAGTCTCTGGGATCACCTGTATACTGACCTAGCTGGAAATCTTATGGTGCATGTGAAGACTCTCATATACTCAGCGGTCTATATGGTACATATTAATACACAGCATTGCGCTCTGTTTGAACACAAAGCCCGGCGGTGGCACTGGGGAGCAGCCTGCTTCTGTCTGATACATGTGCTCCCCCGCCTGCCTAAATAGTGGGGTGTCGGTGCATGCATCACCTGAAACAGTCAGGGATGCCGTCATGACCAGTGGGATTAATGTCAAGGTAAGTATACATGCAATCCCAGGAGGTTTTTACAGGGGCATCCCAAATTAGCCACCCCTGGAGACTTTTAGATTCCAGGGCTGACCGAAGAAAATTTTGGTCCACCTTGCTGGTTGGAGATGTTAAATAATAATGTTTGGTAATGATACAATTCTTTATATACAAGTAAATACAAAGAGAAAAGAAAAAAATAGGCGGCACCAACCAATATGCAATTATTTTGATGCACTGCTCTGGAAAAAGCTCAGACTCACTAGACAATATTAGAACAATGGAGGGAGCCCAAATCCCCCAAATAAAGAGCTGTATCCAGAGACTCACAATTGCACTCACTCGTAATTCCTTTTAAATGATTTATTTCATTAGTAAGACACAAAACAATATATGTTAAAATTCTATACTAAAAAACATACAAGACAAATGTAATCTCACAATCTGCCATAGGGGGGCACAGATGTTCAATGGAGCCAGTAAATCATGATTAATCCCTAAATATTATAAATAATCTAAATAAATATAATAATTAATTATATATTATATAAAGTGCCTGTGCTTCCAACAAAAGGTGCATCAATTCACAACAGATCATCTATCCAAAAGAGTGCAAAAAGCGCAATTATAAAGAGAAGGTGCAAAACATACAATCAAGTGTCCATCTTACATGTCCGTGTTACTGGCAACCAGGGTCCCCCCAGGAAAAGCGCCAACGCGTTTCGTGACGAGATGTCACTTTTTCAAGGCACTGCCTTTGTCTTGTATGTTTTTATTAGTATAGAATTTTAACATGTATTGTTTTGTGTCTTAGTAATGAAATAAATCATTTAAAACGAATTACGAGTGAGTGCAATTGTGAGTCTCTGGATACAGCTCTTTATTTGGGGGATTTGGGCTCCCCCATTGTTCTAATATTATATACAAGTAAAGTAAAGTATAAAGTATTAATGGTGTTATGTTGTGTGGGCGGTACTTGAAGTGTTACAGAAACAAGGCCAGGATCTCAAGGTATTCAGGATTTTGTACTTATGCATAGACCAATAAAGAGACAATTCTGATTGGTGGGTCTCGTCGTACCTCTACGTGACTGGAAGGTCACTGTGTAGACATTTTGGGACCCATTTATCTGTAAATCCACCTGTACGGTATCTGGTTGGATGGACCATAGTTTATTAATGGCTGCTTGCAGTTGCGCCGCGCTGGCGTCGGCTGACAATAGATCTAGAAAAGAATCATATAGAGATGTGTTTAGTGACATCATACTGTATGAGAAACCAAAATAACTGCAGTGCTTCAGAACAACCTGTACAGCTATAGAATGAAATGGGCAGAAATGGCAGACACCTCTATTTTCAAAGTGGACCAAAACCCATGCCGATCGATTCCCTCTCCCTGGTCATCCAGAATTGGGATGCCCCACTGTGTGAAACCCCCCCAGGTCGCACATAAACTCACCTTCTTTCCCGGTCCAATGGCGCATGCACAAGCAGCGGCCGCATCCCCACTATCTCTCTAGCAGGGTGCATGCCCGCGCCAGGCATTTGTGAATGACTGGCGCGGGCATGCCCCCTGTTAAAGGGTAGTGCGTTTGGATCCGCTCGTAATAGACGAGCTCCTAGACAAAGAGGCTTGAGCAGATCCGAGCGCGCTGATTGGACAAACGACCGCGCATGCGTTTCGAAGGACGAGGAAGAGGAGAGTTCGTTCAGGCGACCTGGGGGGTTTCACACAGCAGGACACCCCCGATCAATAGTTCAAATCCTGGGTTTTGGTCCACTTTAAGATCCACAGCATTAGAGTCAGCACAGCAGAAAGATTGAGGATGGGGAGGCAGCAGCAAGTCTTATAGACATATACTTGTCTGGCATTTTTGGTACTGGAGATACTGCAATGGGGGGGGGGGGGGGGTACTGGAGCATAGGGAAGGCATAATTGCCACAGGGGCCAGGACAGTCCTTACATATTATAGGTTATGTTTTATGGAGGGGGGCGCCATGGCCACTGCATACACCACAACCTATGAGATGATGAGATGTGCTGGCCAAGCCATGCTCCATTGTTTAATTGTTGAAGAATGGAGCATCAGTGTAATTTGTAATGAACCTGTATATTATATATGGGGAGTGGTCTGACATTGTTTTTGTATGGACTCAAAGAATCTTGATGGCAGCGCTGGATCTATGTGTCTGCATACCATTGGACTGACAAGGGGGATGGCGCACGCTGTGCCGCCATTGCAGCCAGTTGGTGTGATGCTGATGGAGTGCAGCCAGTGTGGAGCACAGACTGGGAGTGGCAGAGAGGTAAGTTTCTAACCAGCCACCCTATTGCAGCTTCACCTTGATAACTGCTGTGACATGCAAGTGGGAATGGCTCCATTGTACATAGGGCCAGATTTGGGGGGGGGCGTAAGGGTCACGTGCCCTGGGGCCTCCACCACTTGCCCTGTAAAGGGGGCCTCCACCAACCTTTGAGTTATGATGTGGTCCATGAGGCTTTTCAGTCTTTGGTCTGACATTCCGCGGGGCCAGCAACAAAGCTATCGGTGGCAGTGGGGGCCCCGCTCCTGGACAAGCCTTTTATTGTTTTTGCAAACCCATAGCCAAATCCACCACAGGGCAGGAGGGAGAGTCTAAAGCAGCAAAGCCGCCGTCAGTAACACTACAGTGATGGGTGCAGAGCTGTCACTGCACATAAGCCACCAAGCACAGCCACTGGCAGCTCAATGCAGGGAACTGTTTTCTGCTGGACCAGCCGGGTAAGTACACCCCCCCCCCCCACCCAGAATGGCAAAGCAGGAGTTCCTGAGCAGCACGCACCCGCACAAGGGTGGCACAAGGGACTCGATCTGACCTTCCAGTAAGTAGGCGGGTGCCAGACAACCACCAATCAGTTACTTGGCTGGACTATTATTTTAAAGGAAAAAAAATACTGTATCTGGGGCCTCCACCAGATTTTGTGCTCAGGGGCCTCCACCACACTTAATCTGGCCCTGGTTATACACCTAATACATCCATGATAAAAAAAAGACGTTAAACACAACCTCAAAACATAGTACCTGTTTCCTCTGCCCCATAGACGAGTCTGTAGTACATGGCTAGACATGGAGGGGCGCAATTTTTCGTCACTGTAATTGTCTGAACTTCATTTACGACTTGTTGAGTGGAGTTCCAGTTTTGTAGCGTTATAATCTGGAGAAGAAAATACACAACAAAACAAAAAGATCATAAATAAAGTGCAAACCTACTGTTTGCCACATACAATGCCACTTTAACACCTATCCTGCAGCAGTTTTTTAAAGTGGACCAAAACCCACTGAACTTTTGAATTACATTTGGCTAAAGCCTCTGCCGATATTCCCTTCTTATGGTGTAGAACTAGAAATTGATATTTTCACTATTTGAATTGTTCTGGAATACTGATTTTTGTGCTGTTCCTCTCTGTAAGATGGCAGGCGATCAGTCATTGCATAGGTGTGGTTATGACATCATTGCCACACACAACAGTTTCTATGATTGGAGGAGGCGGAGCTTTACAGCTAAACAGGCGCCATTATCTGGGATTAGAGTGAAGCAGAAGCAGTGAAAATTGCCAAAATGCACTCTTCATAGGGGGACCAATTCAGGGGATGTTAGTTAAAAATGTGGGTTTTGGTCCGCTTTAACATTTGTAGTAATATAGAAGAACACTGCAAAACAATAAGTTCATAATGGTGTCTAAATATACTATTGTGTGATTTTCACTCCCAAAAATTGTCTGACGAATCTCTGGAGATATTTCTGGACGTCTGGCCGATATCTGAGATGTCTCAGTTCAGTTCTTGCTTATCATCACTTGCAGAGATCAGGGCCGGCATCATCGCTGGGCTATCCTGGGCTGGTGCCAGGACCCCTGCACCTTGGGAGGGCCCACCTCATGTGGTCATGTGATACACCTCCTTCCATTTTATTCAGGGAGTAGGGATAATGCCCGGTAACCAGGACTAGTCACCATCCGAACATAGAAAGAAAGCAAAGAAACTTTCTATCATTCCTCCTATTATTATCCTTCATACCTGGGCCCTTATTTAACAAGGGATAGCGACAGGTAGCGACTGGTGAGCGGCCGGTAATGACGGGCACCGCCACCAGAACACCGGCTCCCCACCACAATCACACATTTATCAAGCCAATCCTGCTTAGCGACTGAGATAGCGCCAGATAGCGACTCATTCATCATTATTCCAGCCTCACCCCACAGCGCCAGCGAGCGACCTTGAACAGCGACAGGTATGACCTCTCGCTACCTGGCGCTCTCCAATGCATTTCAATGGAACAATCTTTCAATATTAATAATTAACTGTTAATCATTTTTTTTTTTTTTTATGTGAAAATTTCTGTTACCACTTCTGCCATGTTAGATATTTTTTTAAGGTAAGAAAAAAATAAAAAAAAAATTTGTGCAGAATTGATATTACAGGTCTGATATTAATGTATTCATATTACAAAATGTTTTTATAAACTTGTTTTTTTTGGTTTCCCAAAATATGGTTGTTTGGGGGTTAAAAAACTACTTTTAACCCATCGGCGCCAGAGCTCTGGGGTTTAAACATGCATTTTACAGCGCGAAAATTTTTGGAGCGTGATTTGTTAATGAATATGGTGGGAGCCGGTCGCTATGTCCAGTCGCTATCATGCGCTCCCATACAGCGCGGAACCTGTCAAATAGCGACTCATCACCTTGTATTCAACATTACTGCACACCGACTGAGTCGCTATCAACAACCGAACAACGGCCAAGCACAGCGACTACTAGCGGGCGCTGTGAAAATACCGCTACAGTCGCTCGACTGTCGCTACCTGGCGCTATTAATAAATCAGCCTCCCTGTATTCTTATTTTCTAACTGTCATTTCCTAATGTTATTCCTTCTATTCTTACTTTTAGCTTTATTCCTTCTATTTGTCATTGTGTCTATTCTGTCTTTTTTATTTTTCCTGCATTCTATTCTTTCTTTCTGGCTTGTTTGTCCTTCTATTCTTTTTCCTTTCCTGTTTCTGTCATTCCTTCTGTACTTTTTACAGATTTCATGCCTTCTATTTTTTCTGTTTAACTTTGTCATTGCTTCTGTTCTTTCTTTTAGTCATTCTATCGTTTTTCTTTTATGACTTCTATGCTTTGTGTCACACCATCTATTCTTTCTTATTCATTCTTTATCATTCCTTCTATTATTTATCTTTGTCTGTCATTCCCTTTCATATATTTTTTTCATTCAATTTTCTAACACTACACTTGCAACACTACAATGGACCTAATGAGACTGTTGCCCAAGGGTCCACATCTCTCATGAAGCTAGAGCCGGCCCTGACAAAGATCATGCCAACACCCGCTCTTGATTGTCGGTGCCCCCTGTGCTGTAAAACCCAGTATAGCAAATTACTCTCCCAGCGGCCATATACACAAGGGAGGCCACTGGCAACCATGTGACCACAGCAGCCAATCATTTGATTGTGCAGGGGGGAGTGTTTTATAGGATACACTGTGTGCGCGGGGGGGGGGGCACCAGCAACTGCAATGCCCCCCACCCACAACATATTTGAATGAATGTGTGTTGTCCAGTTTAGGTAACTGTAGAAAGAAGTCCACTAGGGGCAGTGTCTATATATCTACTTCACAAATATCCAATAGAGCAGGAGTGCACAACCCTGAGTCAATACTTTAAATTGAAAGCCCAACATATAAAAAAACATACACACACCCAGCAGTTAACACTAAAGAGGACTCAGAGGCTGATTCATCACTAACGCCAGGTAGCGACAGATGAGCGTCTGTAGCAGGCATTTTCAGAGCGCCCGCTAGTAGTCGCTGTGCTCGGCCGTGGGTCGCTACTTTATAGCGACTCAGTCGCTGTTCAGTAATGGTGAATACATTGTGAGGAGTCGCTATTTGACCAGTACAGCGCTGTATGGGAGCGCATGTTAGCGACTGCTCATAGCGACCGACTCACACCATATTCAGGAAAAAAACAGCTTCACAAATCTCTGGCGCTGAAAAATACTTGTTTGAAGCCCAGAGCGCAGGAGGCGATGTGTTTAAAGTCTGTTTTCAAGCATCTATCAACTAGTAACAAAGCGAAAACATGGAATTACATTGTAACATGAACACTTTAATGCCAGACCTGTAATGTCATTTTTGAGGAAATATTTTAAAAATGAAAAAATTATGAAAAAAACTGCTTATTCAATGCCAGAAGAGGTCACAGAATTATTTGTGATTTTTTTTAGAAAAAAAAAAAAAAACCTGTTTAAAGAGAAGAAAAGGATCGTCCATTGAAATGTATGGGAGAGCGTCAGGTAGCGAGAGGTCATACCTGGCGCTGTGCAAGGCTGAACGCTGGCGCTGTTCGCTGAGGCTGTGAAAATGATGAATCAGACGCTACATGCCGCTATCCCAGTCGCTAAACAGATTCTGCTTGATAAATGTGTAATTGCGTGCCGTGTCCGGCGTTGACCAGTCGCTATCTGTCGCTACTTGTCATTAACCAGGCGCTACCTGACGCTATCCTTTCTAAAATAAGGGCCTCAATAGATTAGCAATCCCATGTCTTATCACCCTGCATTTATGGCCAGTTAATATTACACAGTTCCTTGCCCGCAATCTGCTCACAAAACTGTGGCACCACCATGAGAGGCAGGAGCCCCATGTGCCCATTGTAAATATGTTTCTATATATTTCTATATGCTTTACATAAATCTTATAGAGCAGGGGTGCTTTAAAATGAAAGTCCAGCCTAAACAAATATACACTCCCCCAGCGATTAGCCCAATTTGGGACTATAAAACCAAGAATGACTCATCTGTTTGTCAATCCCATGTTGTCCTTTCCAGTTTCCTTGGTCCCAATCTGCTCGTATTATTGTGACACCACAGTAAGTGGTGGGGGCCCCTGAGTAGTAGAGGCCCCGGAGTTGGAGTCCCATGGACCCATTGTATAATACAGCCCTGGCTAACAGATCCTGAGACTAGTTGAGTTTTACAATGCAATCCATCCTGATTTGGGATTCCCCCTAAGTAAAGGTTTTTGTCAGGACTAGGGCTAATTAGACTATGCTTTATAGCAGTGGTTCATTTCTTATCTTGATGATTAGGCAATCCAACCCCTTGTAGCTTAAAGCGGACCTTCACTCTGAATAAGAGTCTATCTTATATGTTTCCCACACCCTGTACATACAGATTGCTCACATTAAAAATCATCCTACCTGCATCTACTGCATGTTATGAGCCTTTAAACATCTTATCAGGCAGCCTGCAAACAGGAAGTGCCTCCTGACTGTGCTGCGCTGCATTCTGGGATTGCTGACCTTTACCTGACCCCAGCTCTGCTCTGTCTGAGCAAAGCACAGCTATAACTCGCCCTCCTGTACCTTATCCCACTCTCCTCTCCTCAGTAAGTGTGATGCTTCTGAGTCAAGATGGAGGCGCCCGTATCCTAAATTCCTGAACAGAGTTGCAGCCCAGTGGGGGAAAGAATAATAAGTTAGTGACTAAAAACATAAAATATATTAATTTTAGATGCTGGGGAACCGTTTTTTAAGAGTTTGGGCTTTTCATTAAATCACGCTGAAGGTCCGGTTTAAGCCATGGAAATAAAATCAGCATTTAACCAGAGCAGTAGCTAGGCTTTCTGGCACCCAGAGTAAAGATTCAAAATGGCGCCCCCCACCTGTGCTCAGGCCCCTCCTTTGGTGCCCCCCTGACCTGCTGCACCCGGGGCACATGGCCCCCCTGCCCCCCAAGCTACGCCCCTGACCTAACCCCCATGCGGTCCTGAACCCCATTAAATTATGAACTACGTATCAACACATTCTATGTCGGAAACTTGTATATAAGTTATTCAGAAATGAGACAGACAGTTGCATAGCTAGTGAAACGTCTTTAAGAAAAACACATAGACCTTATAGTAAATGGCAGCCTGGATGAATGAGATGAATGAGGCTCTTCCCAGACACATTGTGCCATACTGACCTGTTTTTCGAGCACGGTGTCACTCTGGGACTGTATGGTCTGCACCTCATTCACTGCATCTGGGGTTTGCTGCTCAGTATAATTGCTGCCACGTTGGTACAGGCCCACATCAATGGCTGCCGGTCCATAGGAGTTTTGGATGTAGACTTCCATGTAACATCTAAACAAATAAAGCAATAGAAAGAGCAAGTGCACTGATTAAAACAGGTTATCAAAAATTTCTATAAATGTCACCACATTTTGTTAGTATGTGTTTTTCAGTTTAAAACCCAAGATTTTGACTATCCCGGGTTTTGGTCCTTGCCCCCAGGGCACCCTGATCGGGGGTGCCCCGCTGTGTGCAACCCCCCAGGTCGCCCGGACAAACTCACCTCTTCACGGTCCTACAACGCATGCGCGCCCATGGCTTATCAGCGCCGCTTCGTCCAGGAGCTTGTCTAATGTTAGTGGATCCGAGCTCGCTGGTGGCTGTATCTCCCGCTACCTTCTAGCAGGGACCGTGCCCGCGCCGGCCATTCACAAATGCCTGGCCCGGCGGGCACGCACCCTGCTAGAGAGATAGCGGGGATGCGGCTGCTGCTCGCGCATGTGCCGCTGGACTGGGAATGAAGGCGAGTTTCTGGCCACCCTGGGGTGTCACACAGTGGGGCACCTGTGGGAGCGAGTATGCATGCCCTGGAGTCTCATAGACTCCAGGGTGGGTTTTGGTTCTCTTTAAAGAGAACCTCCAATCAAAAATGTAAAGCTTAGTCAATTGCTCCCCTAAAGCCCCCCTATGGCAATCAGTGGTGTAAGCTATTTGAGGTGGATGAACCCCATGCAGATATTGTGGAGTAGCAGGTAGATTCTGAGCATTTCAACTACATTTACTTGATTTACACCTGCTTGTGAAAAACTCAAAATTGCCCCAAATCTCTATGCAATCATCCCATATTTCTAGCCAGAATAAAAAATCCAGTTGTAATAAGCCATCATTGCTCTGCTCACAGCAGAGATCTCCTACATACATTTTAGATGCATTACACTGTCTAAATGATATATGGCTGACGCATGATTGGCAGAACATGCATAAATAATGTAACAGCTTTTCCCTCACATATAATTCCTCCAGCAGCTATATAGTGTGTGTGTGTGTGTAGAATGAGAGACAAGCTGCTCCGTGTTTCTGAGGCAAATATCTCTCTAAGTTTGATGTAGGTTGCTGCTGGCACAGCCAACTCCCCCCCCCCCCCTCCTCCCGCTGATGTGTAAGCAGGACTGTCAGGTGTGTAGTGTAGTATTTAATTCTAGGAGCACAGCTATTCCACAGAGCAGGGTTAAGCCCTGAACATCAGAGGGGAGGATTATGGGAGCAAATTTATTTTTTGACTAGAGGTCCACTTTAAATATTCTATGCGAACAAGAACATTCGCTAAGCCTTTGCTTTTAAAGTAGACCAATATCCACTCATACTGATGAAAGCCACAGGGGCATCTTCTTTGTGACACCCCTCACCCCACCTGATTATAATTCGCTCCCATGGTGCATGCACAGACCTCCTCGGGCATCCCTGGACTGTCTGTGCCAGGCAGAACTAAATGGCTGGTGGCGGACCAGGTGCGTGCAGCCACAGAAAGCATCTATTGGGAGGCGCACAGCAAAGATCATTTTGTGATCATTGGAGAAGGTCCACACGTGTGCAGTGGGAGTGAGGAGCAGTATAAGAAATCAGAAATTCCTGGGAGTGTCTCATCCTAAATCGGGACGCCCCCTTCAAAGCCAAAACCCAGGTGCCTTCAGCATCCACATGCGTAAAAGAGTATTCTAGGATTCTAGGAGGGGTCTTGGAGGGGTCAGTGTGGTTGGGGTTACAGTAGGATTTTAGTTATTTCGGACTGGAGGACCATTTTAATGATAAACTTGATGCCCCCCAAAACTTTTTTAATGCGCGGTGGGTAAAACATCAGGAAATAAGTGTAGTGTTTGTCTTTTGTCCGCATTATTTGATGTTTTATCTGCCAATCGCTGGGCTAACTGGTCTCTTTGCTGCAATGAAATTCCTTTTGGACCCATGTTCCATAAGAGGCACTAGGGGTCCATAGACAGGTCTCCGCACATGTGACCACATTTATTTAGGCCATGAATATATTGCAAAGTCATCAGGTGACTTTGGGGGATGACACACATTCGCCTCACTTACGGTTTTCCTTTTTGGAGGAAGTAATTCTTTGATCTTTGATTGTAGTTGGAGAAATAAGAGGTAGAGTAGCCACCATAAGCAACCTTCACCTGACACAGAACAAAGCATTGGTATATTACATTAAATGATAGACAATCGGAAGAGATAAAAAAAAAAAGGGTCGCAATAAATCCCAGTCACTAATGTATATCTCACCCTTATCCAGAGCCCTCTGCCCTGATTCACTTGTACATCCAATAATATATGTCATCATCACCTTTTCTTGCCTGACCCCCCCACCACATCTTTTAAAGTGGACCAACACCCAGCCTGATCTATAAGATTCCCGGGCCGATCCAATCCCTCCCCGCGGGGCATCCAAAATTGGGATGCCCTGCTGTGTGAAATCCCCCAGGACGCCCACTAACCTTACCTGATTCCCGGTCCAACGGCACATGCGCGGGCCGCATCTTGCTCCTCTCTCTAGCAGGGTGCATTCACAAATGGCCGGCGCGGGCGTGCTCCCTGTTAGAGGGAAGCGCAAGATGCGGCCGCCAGTGTGCTCGGAGCTGCTGAGGTTTGACGCCGCTTTGACGCGTACACCTCAGCGGCTCAGAGCGTGCTGATTGGACGAGCGGACGCACATTCGCCGTAGGAGGGGTGAGGTGAGTTGAATCCTGCGTTCTGGGGGGTTTCATACAAATACATACAAATTAATTTACCTTTTTCTAACTCTTGCAGTGGTAAATTTTAAAAACAAAATGCCGGCTCATATATCTGCAGGCCATCTACCAACAGGAAGTGCTGCTGGGCTTCCTGTTACTGTGCATTGTCAGTTATCTCAGTTGAATCCAAGCAGCAACATGACTGAGATGCTGGGAGAAGAAGCTCCAAAATGGCCGCTACCACTCGAAAATCAATGAGGAGGCGTTTCAGCTTTGAGTGGATGCAGGAGCAAATGTAAGTGCTGACAATGCTTCAGTATCAGCAAGTGAGTTTTGCGGAGTTTTCTTTTCCAACTGTGCCAGACTGTTGGTTCAGTTTAAAGTGGACCAACACCCAGGATTTTGACTATCCTGGGTTTTGGTCCACTTCGGTGGGGCAACCCGATCGGGGGTGCCCCGCTGTGTGAAACCCCGCAGAAAGCCCCGAAAACTCACCTCACCCCGCTCCCACGTGACCGCTGCAGCCAATCCCCACCACCGGACAAGCATTCACAAACGGCCGGCGCAGGAGCGCGCCCTGCTAGAGGGACGCGCGGGAGGCGGCGGACGCACATGCGCCGCTGGAACGTGGAAAAGGTAGGATTGTGGGCTTCCTGGGGGGTTTCACCCAGTGGGACATCCCGAATTCAGATGCCCCGCCGGGAGGGATCTGATCAGCCCGGGAATCTTATAGATTCCCGGGCCGATCCCCCCTGGGTGTTGGTCCACTTTAATAAAGTGCTAATAGGCCCATGACCTACCTATTTTGGTAGCATTAATCATTGATCTCTGCCTTGGGGGTACTTGGTTGTAACTGCTTGTCGCTTGGGGGTACTTGGCATTAAAAAGGTTGAGGACCAGTGCTCTAGAGGCTTTGGGGGCACTTTAGGTCCCTCAGTAATCTGTATCCCAATTGCCCATTTTTTACTGTCACCCGGGGAACAAGAGGCATCTGCAAAGGACTACAGTAATGATGGGTTAGTCCATGATTACCTTGCCCGCTGGGTCTCCGGTCTCATTGAAGTACAGAGCGTAGTTATCATCTCCCCTCACATACAGGGTGTAGTAGTCAGTCTCCGGAGGCACCAAGAAGCCGCTGAATCGGGCGATAAATGGGGAGGTTTCCTGGGGCCAGGACTGAGAAGCTCCATCATACCAATAGGTGCCAGAATAGCCGGCGGTGCTTTCATTGAACGTCGGGGCGTTATTTAGGGACAAGCTGCCGTTCCATCTCTCCACTTTCATTCCTCTGCTTCCTACATAATTGTGGATAGATCAGCTTTATATACACATATACATGTTTTGTTAACTTAACATTATTTTGGGGTTATTTAGGAAACGCTAACACCAGGTAGTGCCACGTAGCGTCAGGTGAACGCCGGGCGCAGTATGTGAAAACCATATATATGAACGCCAGTCTGGTGAGCTCCTCTAATAGCGTCATGTAGCGTCACATGTATTACTAGCGGTGGCTCAGTGTATAGCGACGCTCTCTAGGCTCAGGAGCGACATGTAGTACCTGTCGCTCAGTATCGCTCTCCCATACATTTCAATTGTTCTTTCTTTGGTTGTGTATAAATAGCGTTTTCCTAAAGTAATGTTCTACATTTTTGGTTCAAATCATTGTGTGGCCTCTCCTGCCCGGCAACCAAACACTTTAATTTGTGATTTTTATTATTTTTTATTTCATGCAGAATTGTATGTGCAAATTGGCCATTGCAGTGTCATTGTTACAGTGTTAAAACAATGTCATTCCATGTGTTTTCTCTTTGGTGCTGGTGGATATGTGTTGAGAAACAGACTTTTATCACATAGCTTCTGGCGCTCGACGCTAGAGCGCCCAGCTTTAGAGCGCCAGCGCTGGTTCTGTGTAGTTTTTTCTTAAATATGAAATCTGCGGGACGCACTTAACTGGCGCTCGCTGCAGCATTGTCCTGTTGTTAGATGTAGCGTAGTCTTGGGAGCTTTGACCTCAGGACACCACCTAGCGTTCTCTATTGGCTCTGCAGTGAATCAGGGAGATCGCTTCTACAGCGCCCTCCAGACATCACATTTATCAATGCTGGACAGGATAGTACAGCGCAATGGAACGGTAAGATTAAAAGCGGACCAAAATCCAGGATTTTCACCCTACTAGTTATGGTCTGTTTTAATGAGGTATCCCAATTTGGTGAATCCCCCGCTGTTTTAAACCCCTTGAATTCCCCAAAATCTTACCTCTACCCCCCCCATGTGGCCGCGCATTTGCCATGGGACTGCCAGAAACGTGGCTTTTGTGGGCGATCCCAGGGGTTTCACATAGCCAATTTAGCATGCTCTGGAGGCCAAAAGTCATCCCTGGATTTTACAAGCCCCTGGCCGATTTGCGACATTGGGGCCCCGCCCCAACCATGATGCCGGGGATATAGCATTGGGGTTCCTTGGCTTGTGCGTACAGTGGGGCTGGGTACATGGGGCTTAGAGAGAGAATAAGGGGGCAGGGATTAAATGTGGGAGTTAGAAGCAGCAGCCCAAATGGCCCCAAAGCAGTGTGGCCGAACGGGCATTGTCCCGGGTCGCCC
Organism: Gastrophryne carolinensis; assembly: GCA_027917425.1. Lineage (NCBI taxonomy): Eukaryota > Metazoa > Chordata > Amphibia > Anura > Microhylidae > Gastrophryne > Gastrophryne carolinensis. Next base: position 395,960,446 of record CM051239.1, on the reverse strand, counting down.
TATGGCCAGCCTGTCCTTTATCACAGGAGGAAAGGGATGCACCCTGCAGCGGAGTGCAGCTTTGAGGAACTGGGCATCCCAATTTGTTTTTGTTAAAAATGTAGACGGAATATTTTTCCCAACAGTTTTGCTTAAACCGAGCTAAATTGGCTAAATCAGCAAATGTAACTTTGACCCGAATTCAAACAGCAACACTATGACAGACAATACTGAAGAAAGGATGACAACATGGTATTTAAGTCAACCGCCTAAATAAACTGTTTTGTTAGGTGAGTGCGGTTCAGTAGACGTACCTGGGAAAATGGCCGGAAGGGCAGGCGGTTGGGCCGGGGCCACGCAGGTGATTGTTGTATCGGTTAGTCCCAGAATGCGACATTCCTGACCTGCAGCCACAAAACAATGAAAACACAGCAGTGCAGTTACTTTAAATGAACGAGTTATAGTTAGAGTTTTGTATTGCATTTTTACTTGTTGCTTTTCTAATAAATCTAAATAGATGCAAGTCTAACATGCACAGAAAATACAGCAACAGCGCCACTCGACCATGCTGGCAGAAGAGGATCATGAGCAGAGGTGAGTTACAGCGCTTCTGCTGCTGCAACTTTAGGTGAAGCTGGTTGATGGGCTACTCAGCAGCTCATGAACCAGCTTTTCCGTGTATGCAGGCTAGACGCGGAACTCGAACATGGACTTCTGGCTCAGATCTGGTTTGGGTTTGCCCATCCCTAATCCTAATATAACTAAAATAAACTATACAGTACTTAGTACATATACTATAAATAAAAAAAAAATTACAGCGCAGGTTAACCCCTGTTTCACTTTGGCCCTTATTTATCAAGGGCTAGCGCCAGGTAGTGTCTGACGAGCGCCAGGTACCGCCAGCTATCGGCGGCTACCGAATCAAGTACGCCCGGCGGCGGTCACAATGACGCATTTATCACGCTAAATGAGGCTAGCGCCGGCGAGAGCGTCAGCTAGCGCGGGATTCATCATGTAGCCGACTGCAAGGAACAGCGCCGCTGCTAATCCCATCACAGCGACAGGTATGACCTGGCGCTCCCTGGCGTGGTCCAATGCATTTCAATGGAGCAATCTTTAAATAATCATAATTAATTGCTATTACTGTTTTTTTTTTTTTTTTAATGTCAAAAATTCTGTGACCACTTCTGCAATGTTAGGTTTTTTTTTAACGTAAAAAAAAAAAAAAAAATTTGCAGAATTGATATTACAGGTCTGAAATTCATGGATTCATATTACATAATGTTTAGAAAAACTTGTATAATTTTTACATATAAAAAAAAAGGTTGTTTGGGGGTTAAAAACTACTTTACACACATCGCCGCCAGCGCTCTGGGGTTTAAACAAGGAATTCACAGCGCGAGAAATTTTTGAGCGTGATTTTTTAATGAATCTGCAGCAAGCCGTTCGCTCTGGCCATTCGCTGTCAGGCGCACCCATACAACGCGGAACCTGTGAAACAGCGACCCCTAACCCCGTATTCAACATTACCGCACACCGACTGAGTTGCTGTCAACAAGCAAACCCCGGCCAAGCACAGCGAATACTAGCTGGCGCTGTGAAAATCACGCTACTGGCGCTCATCTGTCGCTACCTGGCGCTATTAATGAATCGGCCTCCCCGACCGCACCACTGGCCGGGTGTATGTCCATTATTTCACAGACTCAATCTGCGGTGCACCAACAGAAAGGTTATTATGGGTCTGGTGTATTATTTTTAACAGTAAAACATTATTATTTCTTGCTTTAAAAATGTCACAAGGTCCTTGGCCTACTTATTTTGGTAACATTAGTAACTGATCCTTATTGGGCGTTCTTAGTTGCCGCTAGGAGGTAGTTGGCATAACAATGTTGAGAACCTGTGTTACACAAATACTAATTACTCACTTACCTCCTATAAGGACTTTGGCAGGAAGGTCGGTCTCATCAAAGTACTGACCAGTTATAGTGATAATGGTGCCTCCCTGCACGCTTCCCGAAGATGGAAAAACTCCTATGACCGCTGCAAAAAGGATTAAAAATTATGAGCAATGTTGTTTTGCCAAGTAAACAGCTTTCAGACAGATCTTTCTTTTCTTACCGGCGTAGGTCTGGTACATGGCAATTTTATTGACACAAGACACAAAATACGTGGCCAAATTTGGCAGACTCCTATAATTAAAAAAAACAAAAAAATATAAGATTGTTATAAAGAAGTTGTTCCTGATTCTGAATTTTGCATTGTCAAGATTCAACATTAAAAATATAGGCCTTGATTCACAAAGGGTAGAAAAAAACTCAACTGGTAGTAAAAAATTCAATTCATGAGAAAAAAGCTTGAGAATTTCACTGTTAGTGAATCACCAGATAGGAAGACAATGAAAGTCAATGGCACTTTTTACTACAGGTAAAAAGGGAGTAAAAAGTTCAATCCCTTTTTCAGGAGTAAAAAAGTGCCATTGACTTTCATTGTTTTCCTATCTGGTGATTCACTAACAGTGAAATTCTCAGGCTTTTTTCTCATGAATTGAATTTTTTACTACCAGTTGAGTTTTTTTCTACCCTTTGTGAAAAAAAAGGCCACAGTGACCAAAAATAATCAAATTGGTCCAAGTTAATATTCAGATTTGGGTTACAAATAAAACTGAATTAAAATTCACCCAGCTCTACTTTTGTATAAAAAAGAACATTTAATTCCAGTAATCAGGGCCGACCTTAGGCTGAAAGGCGGCCTATGCAAGATTGCAGGGTGGCTTATGCCCCCCAAGAAAAATGAGCCGTGAGTCTTACACTAAAAAAAAAAATATTAAACAATAAACATTAAAAGTCAGTCAAATGGTCAACTAAGCAGCTGCGGTGGTGCCCCCACAGTCGGGCGCCCTGTGTGGTCACACGCCTTGCACACCAAAAAGTCTGTCTTTATATAATGTCAGATGTCCTCTTTATGCAACAAATGTATTTTTACATTTAAAGTGGACTTACACCCCTCCATGCAACTATGGGTCACAAGAGGGTCCTGGCTTTGTGAAAGCCTTACCTGGTCCCCAATCCAACAGCATATCCGGGGGTCGTGGCTGCTATACTTTTAGACAGGTGCGCACCCACGGCAGGCAGCTGTGAATGGCCGGCGCAGGCACATTCCCTGATAAGAGGCTAGCGAGGATGTGGCTATTGGTACACTTGGCTCTATTTGGCTGCTTTTGGCTCCATTTATCCCTTAGCCGATTCTTAGCCAAAACTGACAAATGGAGCCAAGCACGCTGATTGGCTGCATGCCCGCACATATTAGTAAAGCTGGTTGTGACACACTGCTTAAGAAAAGACGACATCCATTGTGTCATAGATAGCATATAAGAAATTGCAAGGATCAGGGTTCAAAATCACCTCCAAAATACCTCTGCCCAATAGGTATAAAAATATACTAACAAATTGCAATATGGGAGGTAATGAACACCAAAACAGGACTATGTAGTGCAACCTCATGATTTAATGCTCAAATTATAGTGCAATACAACAGTGAAAGATTATTTACAGTGAGAACAATCAGGTTCTATATGAAAAAACTGGCTGTATACACATCAAGCATAAGTAGGGAAAATACAATTACAGAAACTCTGGTACAAATGTGATGAACAAAAAATGAGAACAGATAAATCAGAAGAAGTATATTCAAGTTTACAGTGTATTTCCCTTTAAGATATGAGGTAAGCAAAACATAATCAAGCAAGGAATGCAATTGGAAAAAAGCGCTTACAGGCTGACCGCAGGTCGCGAGGACACCTCAACGTTTCGGTCCTGAATAGACCTTTGTCAAGAGGCTAGCGGCCCGCACATGCAATGCATGGAGCTTTTTCCTGGCTCCATTATATACAGGTACAAACGTTAAAAGGAGGATTCTTCTTTGCATTATTTAAAGGGCTCGTGCAAATGGAAACTCACCGTCCATAAATGCTGTCTAGAATGAAGCTGACATTATGATGACCTTTAAAAGAAAAGAAGAAATAATTTTATAGTAAATTTGTATTTTGGAAGTTATTCATAAAAAGGAAAGCGCTCGCTCTTGTGGGAGACCTAGGGCCTTATGTAGTGATCTTAGGCCCTTATTTATGAAGGAATAGCGACAGGTAGCGACTGGTGAGCGGCCGGTAATGACGGGCACCGCCACGAGAACGCCGGCTCCCCACCACAATCACACATTTATCAAGCCGATCCTGCTTAGCGACTGAGATAGCGCCATATAGCGACTCATTCATCATTATTCCAGCCTCAGCCCACAGCGCCAGCGTCCGACCTTGAACAGCGACAGGTATGATCTCTCGCTACCTTGCGCTCTCCAATGCATTTCAATGGGACAATCTTTAAATATTAATAATTCATTGTTATTAGTGTTTTTTTTTTTTCTTTTAATGTGAAAAATTCTGTGACCACTTCTGCCATTTTATATAATTTTTTTAAGGGAAAAAAAAAAATTGTGCAGAATTGATATTACAGGTCTGATATTAATGTATTCATATTACTATATTATTTAAAAAACTTTTTTTTTTGGTTTCCAAAAATATGGTGGTTTGGGGGTTAAAAAAACTACTTTTAACACATCGCCTCCAGGGCTCTGGGGTTTAAACATGCATTTCACAGCGCAAGTATTTTTAGAGCCTGATTTTTTGATGAATATGGTGGGAGCCGGTCGCTCTGACCAGTCGCTATCATGCGCACCCATACATCGCGGAACCTGTCAAATAGCGACTCGTCACCTTGTATTCAACATTACTGCACACCGACTGAGTCGCTATCAACAACCGAACAACGGCCAAGCACAGCGACTACTAGCGGGCGCTGTGAAAATACCGCTACAGTCGCTCAACTGTCGCTACCTGGCGCTATTAATGAATCGGCCTCCCCCTCATTCAGATCTGTTTTATTTACTTCAATTGGTTATCTACATCTGTATTGGTGCTAATAGCTAGATTGTTCTATGTCTTTTGTATATTCCTAATAGGGGGGTTATTTATGCAGTAAAAAGTTTTCTGCTTATATTATTGTAATTCACATGCACTTTAAAGGCCCCTCTTTTTTGGCACATTGCAGCTTTGCACATTTTGCATTTACACTTTTTTTCTAGAAATATTTCTATTAATACATGTGATTTTGGATAATGTGTATGTATGTCATGTAGGAGGTCCCATGTTTAACGTATCTTTTAACCATTGAAATTTAGGGGTACATTATTTTCCGTAGTATATTTAATAAAAAACTAAAAATGATATTATCTAGTGGTTGTTGCGACAAAAGAGTTATGGCACCCGGACAGCGAGTGTCTGGGTATTGGAGTTAGTGTTTGAAAATATATACATATTTGCACACACTATTTGACTCCGCAGCTTAAACTATGGCACCAACCCCTTCCCCTCCCCCCTGCACGCCTGGCTGCTTCGGGCTCTGCTGTTGGCTTGACGGTGGCCCCGGCTTTTCCACTGACGAAGCCATGCCCTGCTGCACTTTTCGAAAGATCGGGTTGGCTCTCTCAAAAGAGTCGCTGTGACGAGGTGCCCAGCTCACTGTCTAGGCAAGCGTACCCCCAGCGCCCAGCCATTCAGAAAGGCTGGACGCGGGAGCACACGCAGAGAAGCTGGGGATTGGTGGAGATCGCATCACGGGACCTGCCAGAATCAGGCAGGTTTCACACAGAGGGGCATCCGGTGTAGGAGGGGCAGGCTAGCGGCAGGGCCTGGAATCTTTTAGCTTTCAGGGCCCAGCTGTAAGAGTTTTGACTCAGACCAAGAACCTCTACAATTGGCCCTGGAGTATAAAATATTCCAAGGCCGGTCTGTTGCCTCACCCTGGGGCATCCTGATCCTTTGTAAAGCCCCCTAGGACAAAACACAGCAGCATCCCCGGGTGTCTGGACTGAGCCGCACTCTGGCACCCAGTCATTCAGATAAGCTGAAGGCAGGAGCGTGCCTCGGACTATAGGGAAACCGGGGATGTTTAGGCATGCTACGTCACCCAGCAAATCTGATATCAACCTGTGACAGACTCTGCCATTGGATTTTAAAGGCACTGTTTTTGCATAGACCCATTACTTTCATTTTCTTGAGCATGTCACCAGACAGACTGCCATTGTGTTATTGATTGTATTACAGACTGCTATTGTTATACTGATTGTGCTACAGACTGCTATTGTTCTACTGATTGTGTTACAGACTGCTATGGTTCTGATTGTGTTGCCGGCAGAGTTGAGGGATTGTGTGCCCTGCTCCCATTGGTCTGTGGGTTTGTCATGCAGTTCTCCATCAGGTCCACGGGGGAGGTCCCCTTGCATGGAGCCTTGCATATAAGGCACAGGGTGGCACTAATAAAGTTCAGTTCATCTTCACCCTCAATACTGAGTTCTGTCTCTTATTGGGGGAAACGCTATATTCCTGCAGCGCCTCTCACCATTGGGAAAAGGACGTCTCTGGCGGGGAAGCCCTCCGGCGATAAAGGTTATCGCTACACAACCTATCAGCGAACTCAAATTTGCCGGGTGGGTGTGGCTAGCGCTGCCAGAAAAGCCAGACTTTATAAAAACAGGAAATGGAGGAGGACCAGGGTTAAACTTGATCACTTGGGGCCCATCAGAGAAAATCCTTTTTGGGGTCTACCCACCTTTCAGCTAAAACTCAATTGGATTGTAATATTAATATTATAACATCTGATGTTAAAACTATACTAAATAGCAAATTGAATGTACTAAATAAAAGTCAGAGAACACTCCATGCAGGCTAGAAACACTGTTTTAGTCTTGGATATCTTGCACTGCCCTGATGGTGACCCTCACAATCACTTTAATGAGTCACTCCCAGCCCATCTAGCTGCTGCATATGGCGGTTGTTCTGAATATTAGCTGGTGGTCACAATAAAGTGACCCAACTGTGTATCTAAAACAGGTGCTCAAAAATATAGAGCCTCTCTTAACACCTTATTCCATGTACAGCTTATCCTTCTAATCCCAGTAGCATTGAAGCATTCAAATTTTTAGGATGCCCTACTTGCACACAACTGTACTACTGCCAGCCCATCTTAAAGGCCCCCAGTGGTCACTTGTTAGGCTGATATCGCTGGAACACGAAAGCTGTGCATATCGGCTGCCCAGTCTTGAGCTTGCCAGGCAGAGGTGCGCAGTGGGGTATCCCAAATCAGGTAAACCCATCTGTGGGAGTTAGAAAAAGTATTTATTAACTTTCTTTCCTCTAAAATAATAGCACCCCAATAGAGGGTGACAAGCACTCCACCTATGCATAGCCCCCTTTGTTGCAAGCTAAATACATTCACAATACACCACATCTTACCAACATAGGTGCCAGTATTGAGGCAGGTCATTGAGCCATAGCCATACTGATCATTGAGTTGTAATCCATATCTAATGGAGTAAATAAAGAACAGAGAATGTTATTGGAGCTCTGATAATATGGGATTGTCCAGGCTAGGTGTAAAAACATATCATTGTTTGCTTACCTGCCATGCAGAGGATTAATCATACCGTGCTGCTGAATAAAGCTGTTGTTGCTGAGATGCAACACCTTTCATGTAGCCCAGCCCCTAGAATGTATTTATTCATTATGGCATTAATAAGTGGAACTATCTCCACCACTGCCCTTGCATAAGGCTAAATGGGACACACAAATGCGTGTGTGTGTGTGTGTGTGTGTGTGTGTGTGTGTGTGTGTGTGTGTGTGTAAGGGTAAATAGCTGCTCTCTGCTTTGCTTATGGCTGTCTTCCCCCTAATTTTGTGCATAGGTCCACCTTTCAGTCCTAAAAAAAGGTGGCCATTAATAATTAAAACCCAGGGTGTGGGCTACATAAAAAGGGTTGATTCTCAGCAACAACAGCTTTATTCAGCAGCACTATCCACTCACATAATCCACTAGCAGCCATAGTTGGCCAAGCACCAGAGCAAACTCAGTATACTTAAAAATAGTCACATTACATAGTTTCACCAAAAGAGTGATTGTCCAACCACAACATAGATTATTAGGCAGCTTTTCCCAAAGCTCCAAGGCTCACAGATTTGGGGACCCCTACTTGAATCCACCTGGGAATTCTGAAAATGAGGCAAAATACGCACCCTTCTACATTACTGCGGTTGCAGCAGCTTTATCTGTCCATTCACCACTATGCTGGCAACCAATATGGTTTACAGGTTAGTCATGCACATCACACACTTGGAACTGCTCTACGCCCACCCTGTTGGATGCAAGAGTGGTACAGAAGGGCAAGCCGGGTGACTAACAATGCCCCTTTTTCCATCTTTTTATAGGGATTTTTGTGTGTATAGGTATCTCCAATCAATTTGAAGAAACTTTTGAAGAAACATGAGGACAGCCCCCACAATAGGGTCGATTGGTGTGCCGGTGAGTTTGTGCATGCTATTTGGAGCGTCAAGTCACACTTGGGCTTCTGTTTGATTCATGGTCGTCAAAATAGGATGCGCTTTCATTTTAGCGTCAATTTGCGCAAATTTGCACCTGAAATTTTCTGCCAGCATCCTGTTTGTGCACCAAATTGTTTCCGGTGCCTGATTTATGGTATGTTTAGAGGGCAGCAAAGCATGTGCAGTTGTGGCAATCAGAAGAGTAAATTTCCTCCAGCAAATAGGTGGAGGAAACTGCCGATTCCAATGAGTAACAGGTTTATTTCATTCCAAAAACACATGCCAGCAGCGTCCTTCAGGTTTATGTAAAATGAAAGTGTCAGTTGCAAGTTCTTTTTAGGTATTGAACCCTTTTTTTGGTCTGAGTATCTGTAAAAGTAATTATAAAATGTTTTTGAAAACCACTAAAATTGAGGTCCAAACAACAAAAATGTGGATATTGGGCCCCAATGTTTAGCAAAAACAAAAACAATAAAAAATTATAGTTAAATTATATTAATTTGCATTAATATGCAAACCAAACAGGGATGATATAAGAGAACACCTGGGACAAAACATTAAAGGTTAACTGGAACCAGAATACCCCCCCAAAAAAAAAAAATAAGATGGGTTCTCCAGAGAATACACTCCGAAATGGTGAATAGATCTTCGCAGAAATCACAGATGCTGGAGAGATCAAATTGTAATGGAGAAACAGTAAAGGAAAGGGGAGAAACATGGGGGACCAACAGGACCAAGTGCTCAGCCGGGCCAAATGCGCATGGAGCAGGGCCATTTGCTCTTCAAAACAGCAGACTTACCTCGCAAAAGGTTGCCTCACAGTGTTTGCGCTCTGTCTGAGTGTTTTTGCGCACCGACCATGAATTGACCCTAATGTTTATCAGTGCATGTGTTAGAGCACTGGTGCAGAACCTTGGGGGGGGGGGGTACAGTGGTCCAGATATACAGGGCTGAGGGGAAGACTAGGGTAACAGTGTTTACATTAAGTTAACTCTACTAGGTCTCCTAATGGCCAGTCTGCCCCTGGCCACAAACTGGGCTAATATCCATGTTGAGAGTCTTTAGGTTGGGCCCTTGTAAAGCAGGAATTGTCACTGGGCCCCATATAGGGCACTACCTAAAGACTGTCTTCAGGACTCATCCAACCTCCATAGGTCACCCCCAGTACTTACAATGTGTCAGAGTTGGGTATAAGGAGCTCGCATGGCATCCCACCAGCATAGACCCTGAAATAGTCAAAAGGAAAAACAATGTTGGCAAAACCAAAGGCAACACTAACAATTCAACAGTATTTGAACAACAGTATTTGAATTATACAGAATTACATCCTGACCGTACAGAGGTAATTTACTAAAATGTAACACTTTACTTGTTGTGAGACAAATATATATCCTTTAATAAAATTACCCTTACATGCCCTATTAAAGGTCTACCTTTCCAGTGGGCAATCTATGTAACAATAACCATATGAAATGAAGTCTGGAACAGGTAACCCCTAGAGTCCTGATCCCCAACCTGTAGTCACATGTGGCTCGCGGACCACTGCTTTGTGGATTGTGGGCTGTCTAAGGGGTTGTCTGAGGCCACATTTGGTTTCCCAGTCTTGACAGCTGCAGAAACTGGTAAGCCAGCACACCAATGAGATTTCCCAATTATTAGATTACATTTATTTGGGGCTGGGGGGTTTCACTCATGGGGAGCAAGTATTTTATAGAGCAGGGGGATCCGTAGACAATGTGCTTACTGTTCTGAGAGTAAGTGGGGAGGGGGGTTAGAACACACTCTACAGATATGTTACATATACTAACAATGACAGTATGTGGGCCATGGTGTCCCCAAACTCTTCGCTTTGAAAGTGGCTTGCGACCATCTAACAGTGTTGGGTGTGGCTCTGAAAGGCTAGGGAGCAATGGTGCACAGTGTCTTATTGTTCCACTTCAAGGGGCCATAATAAAATCTGAATAGAGACAATGCGAACCATGAACTTCTAGAATGCTACAACCTTAAAAAGAAAGTATAGTAAACTGCTTCCTCTCTGATGATTAGTGGCATAATATATAGTATCAGAGGGCTTAACCCCATGCAGATGTTGTGGAATGCCATAAAGATTATTCACTCTTGAATTACATGGGGGCAGCCATCTTGCCACACACCTGATAGTCCTGCTTACACAAGAGAATTAATGGCAGCAGGAATTCACATTCACAGTTATATGCCTCAGAAACAAGGAGAAGCTTGTCTGTTATTTTTCAGACACACAAACACTGAATAAACGGCTAATGTAGCAAAATCAAGCTGTGTGAGGAAAGCTGTTACAATGTATCTCTAGGTCGGTGGCGCCCGCAAAAGCATGCAGTCAGCTTCCTCAGGGGGAAAAAATCTCACCTGACTAGCGTTAATTCCTTTATTGTGCCAATGGGTCTAAATTGGAGATTCTGTGAAATCTTCTTATTTTTAAGCATTTTGAGGTCCTATGTAATAGCAAGGATTCCTCACCCAGAGGCCCCAAAATGTCAAGAGGCGAGGAGGAGCCCTTTTGCCCTTTCCCCCCAACACAAAGAGTTGCCTTGCTGTGTCTCTTAAAGCACTGTCCTCTCCTGTTGTCTCTTATATATGCTATATACGCTATCTCCCCCTCCTCGTCCCCTAGGGGTTTGAGGCGACGTTCTCTGGATGAAATGCATATTTTTAAATGAATTTCCCTATTATATTACAAAATATGATAAGGGGGGTTCTTACCTCAGCACCCGGACATTTAACTCTATTACAAAATATGATAAGGGGGGTTCTTACCTCAGCACCCGGACATTTAACCCGGTGGAGCTTAAAGCTGTGTTACTGCCATAGACATCGGTGTTGATCTTGCCATTGATGGTGATTAGGGACCCTGCGAAAGATGAGATCTGTTATTTAAATACAATAATGAGTAAATAAAATGGGGTAATTACTGATACATGGAGAGGCTCCCTGCATTTCAGGAGCCTCTCCGAATCAATGACCCCCCCCCCCCCCCCAATGACATTAAGGTGTTTGTTCAATGAAATATTGACAGCTTTCTGCCTTAGTCACCCAGAACATAATCACGCAGAGACACAAAATTAAATACTACATTTATATATTTTTTAAAGCAGACCCAATTCTTCCTATGGTGGGGCTGCTGCCAGTGTGTGCATTGCTTCCGGTCTCCACCCCTGCACACAGTGAATGGAGAGAGAAGTCGTGGCTTGCTGGTTCGATTTCCAGGCATAGAACATGACTGAAGTGCTCTTGAAGTGCCAAATGCTCCCCAGACGCCACGGTTGGGGCAACCCAACTCTCCAGGTATGTGTACACTCACTGCATGGATAGGTTAATTGCAGAGGAAAAAATCCTATGTGTGCACAATGGCCATATTACCCCCGAAAATGTAAAAAACTAACTCCAAAGTCGAGGCCCATGAGTCTAATTCACTTCAGTGCCATAGCCAGACTAAAGAGGGCTTCTGCTTTCTACCAATCCAGTTCACACCCTGGAGGTCCAAGAGATTTGAATGGTGGGGGAGGTAAGGTGGGGTATATTATTTTATTTATTTTTTACGCCTACAGATGCCCTGCCCTTTAAATTGTACTGGGCTTTGTCAGCCATGTCTTTTGAGACGCTCCCTCATCTCTGACATATCAGTCTGGACTTTTGTTACATTTAGCAGCACACATAGAAGGACATGCTTTGTGGTCTATAGAAGGACATGCTTTGTGTCCATGCAAATGGTGTGAGACCAGGAACACTACAAGATAAACACTCTTTAAAAATAAAGGGATCCCTGCCTGTCTGTTGGTAGAGTGCACGGCAGTGACAGGAGATACTCTGTTGGTTTAAGCTTTGTTTGCTAATACTTTGCAAAGCACAAGCCATTGTCTGGCAGGGGAGATTATGTAAAGGCTCTTGACACTCAGGTTCCCATGAAAGCCTGGGCTGTGTCATTATCTCGGATATAGAGCCCTTTAACACCTTCCTCGTGACAGGCAAAGCCTATGTATTTGCACTTTACAGTATTGCACTGTAGTTAGGTACTAATTGCCACTGCCTAGTCCATTGCGGCCGCCTCCACCAGGTCTTTCTTTTCTGCTGCCAGAATTCATATTTTTTGCACCTCCTCCACTGCTGCTGGGTTTCTGCTGAAGCCTTTGGTCGCCAGGACCTCTCAGTCACCTCTGTTGCCAGCATTATTCTCTGGGTTTCCTCTGGGTTGGGGCCTGGGTCTCCACTGCATGTTTCCAGGTACTCCACTTCTTCTCCACCTGGATGAACTCTACTACTGCTATAGATCTTAGAGTCTGCTGCAATTCCTCCATTGCTGTCACTAGTCTTGGGGTTATCCAAGCCCCCCCTGCCTTAGTCTCCTGGACTCTCACTCGTCCCTTACCTGGATCTATGCTGCAGGGCTGCTATTAGGGCAGAGCACCTAAGACTCCAGTATGAGGCCAGAAGGACCAAGACGTTAAGGAGGGTCTAAGCCGACTGGTTTGGTCACATCAAGGCTAGCCATAAAGATAATGAATTAAAGGCTAGAGTCCCTGCCACAATATACTGTAAGCTGTAGAGAGTCTGGCCAATCGCCCCACCTCTAAGCCTATATGTGATGGCTTGGCCTTTGGTTTGAACTATAGTTTCCCCTCAGTTTCCTATATAGTCTGAATACTAAGGCAAGCCTGGTTTTCTTGGATCCAAACTAGGGGCCCAGCCATCACATAAAGGATTATAGGGGGGGGGGGCACACCATCTCCATAGCTTATGCTATGTCTGAGCTCCCCATACACTATCATGTGATGACTGGGACCCTCAGTTTCCTATATACTGTAGCCTGAATTATAAGGCAAGGTTGCCATGGGGCGAAGTGTCGATGAGCTTCACCGATGTAGTTGTATGAGGTCCAAAGATTTTTGACGGCAGCCCTGCCCTGCCACCACTGGTCTCCGGTTCCTGTTTGCCTTGTTCACTTCAATCTCTGATGGCACCCAAGCCCTCCAGGTTCCTTCCAGTGTGGCCGGTTGGATCCGGGTCTTTTGCAGCTGCTGCCTCCTCTGATGGGCCTCTGTTGACCTTATGCCACGAGATGTCTGGAGCCACCAGGTGGTCTCTGGGCTGTCATGGAGCAGCTTCTGAATTGGTGGTGGGCAGCTGAAATGAAGCCAGGAAGCTTTCTGAATTAGCCGTTGGGCAGCCTTTGGAGCTGCACCTAGCAACCTGTTGAACAGCTGCTGGGCCTCTGCCATAGCCACTGGTCATGACCCCCCCCCCCCCCCCCCAAGAGTGGCGCTATTGAAGGAGGGCCTGGCTTAATGGATCAGATAAGTCATTGGCAAATGTTTCCTTTTTTTCAAAAAATGTAGCCTAGCTTTATTTTTTTTAATTTCATTTGATTTTAATATGAGAGTACATACCTGGAGTCCCAGATAAAGGGGACAAGCTGTTTATAGTTGGGGTGAGATACATCTGAGACTGAAAACAAAAGACAGCCCATTAGAATTACTTCCCCAAATAGAAACAAAACCTTAAAGAACTCCAAACATCATAATAGCACAGAATCTAAAAGTCCCTGTCCGTGGGGTATCCCAAATCAGGATGTCCCTGCAGGCTGCCTGTAACCTTACGTCTACCACAATCCCACTGTGTATGTGTGGGCCTGAGCAAGGTGCCACCAGATGTGAATGTCTGTCGGACACGAGGGTAAGCACAAGCAGGGGATGTTTGCCAGGCCTGCACATGTGCTGTGGGATCACATAAAATGTATCTTTACCAGCATCCTGTGGGGTTTTACACAGTGGGGCATGCTGGTAAAAAGGACCAACTCATTGAATCAAATTTTGGTCCTCTTTAAAATGGCTCAAAGCCCTGCAGCCCTTGGCTTCCCTCTAGTCTTAGAAGTGCACCCGCTCCAGCCTATCTGAATGACTGGGTGCAGAAACTGCTGGTAAAGGCGGGCTTACTGGCGATCGCGGTCGATTTCAAGAAGAACAGTAACAAAAAGCACAGAGTAAGGGGTAGGGCAGCTATTTATGCTTTGGGTGGACATTTAGACTGGTTACTGCTGCTGGAGACAGGCATTGGAATGGAGCTAATCACCCCTGTGAAATGGTATGCTCCAAACCACAAAACCTGTCACCCCTAGATTTTTGTCCTTCCAGAAATTTAAAACCACTAGTTTGGAAGGATTTAATTTTTAAATTGGTGTGTAAAAGTAACTCCTCCTCTTGTTTATCCAGCATGTTTATATGAATTTAAAATGTTAGATGATTTCCCAAGACATCTCCTTTAATTATTAAAGTGGACCAAAACCTGGAATTTTAACTATCCCGGCTTTTGTTCCATCACCCTGGCTGTGTGTGACACCTCACCGGTTGTCCATTGTATATACCTCGCTGCCGTTCCCATGGCGCAGGTGTGGCTCTCCTCCAATCAGCTTCTTCGGCATATTAATGTCCAGCTGCAGAAGCTGATTGGGAGCACTTGCGATTGGTGCGCGGCACTCCCTGCACCCTAAGCTGTGTACGTCCACACCAGCCATTCAGTTACAGCAGGTGCAGACACACACAACCTGAGAAGGATACGAGAGATGGTATTGTTGGTAATTTGGATGCCCCATCGATGGTCCACTTTAAAATAATGCCCCCTATCTGGGCTCTCTATACAGGAGAAAACTGATCAGGCCTCATACTGGAGTTATGTTGTACTGCCCCCCACTGGCTGCCCCTGGCAAGAGGATGCATTATGGGCACAGTGGCTGCTTCTCTAATCCCAAACAAAACCTTAAAATCGACATACCTCGAACATGCACCACCAGACCTGGAAGTTGCCATTGCAGATGTTTTTGGTATCCACAGGTACTCCGTCCACACTAACCCTCACCATGTAGAGGCTGGGGGGCATTGGCCTGTATTGGCGAAAAGAGACACTTTTTAACCCCTCACCTAGCACACCATGCTACAGAGACATCACTGTGATAAGGAAATTTCTTTAATAAAATGATTTATTTTAAAGGTTAGTACATCTAGAATAGAAGCACCCGATGCTCATCTAACGCAGTCAGTTAGTATCTCCTAGCTAGTAACAGGTGGCGGTACAGGGACTACTGATGACACTCCTCACAGTTATCAGCTCAGGGACGATCCTTGTGTTACAGAGGACCTAAATGCTTCCCGCCAAGTTTGCCGGATCAAGGTGAGTATACTCCAAACCAGAATAAATTGAACCTAGGGCCATGTGCTAGTGGTTTTGGTCCTCTTTAAAGCTAAAACATAAAATCTAAATAAAAAAAAAGGTAAAAATAAGCAACAGTAGAAGTATGCTGGACAAATGAAATGTGTGCAAGAGCGCAGGATTGTGCTCATCAGTGGTGCCTGGATTCAATCCTTTTTACAAGGCACTGGTGCGCCCGCACCTGGAATATGCATCCAGTTCTGGCCACCAGTTCATAGAAAGGATGCTCTGACTATGGAAAGGGTGCAGACGAGAGCCACCAAACTAATATGAGGCCGATTCATTAATAGCGGCAGGTAGCGACAGTTGAGCGACTGTAGCAGTATTTTCACAGCGCCCGCTAGTAGTCGCTGTGCTTGGCCGTTGTTCGGTTGTTGACAGCGACTCAGTCGGTGTGCAGTAATGTTGAATATTGGGTGACGAGTCGCTATTTGACAGGTTCCGCGCTGTATGGGAGCGCATGATAGCGACTGGCCATAGCGACCGGCTCCCACCATATTCATTAACAAATCACGCTCAAAAAATTCTCGCGCTGTGAAATGCATGTTTAAACCCCAGAGTGCTGGCGGCGATGGGTTAAAAAGTAGTTTTTTAACCCCCAAACAACCATATTTTTGGAAACCAAAAAAAACAAGTTTTTTAAATAATTTTGTAATATGAATACATTAATATCAGACCTGTAATATCAATTCTGTACAAATTTTTTTTTTTACCTTAAAAAAATATCTAACATGGCAGAAGTGGTCACAGAATTTTTCACATTAAAAAAAAAAAAAAAACATTAATAACAATTAATTATGAATATTTAACCCTTTCGCTGCCAGCCTACCTGCAGCATTTGCCACTCCCTGTTGCCAGACTGAGTTTGACTGTTTTGCGCTACACATGTTCAACTGTCATTTTCGAAAGGCTTTCCAGGGATTTCCCAGGAAAATTATATATTGTTTTTTTCAACAGAGTCTGGGCTTTAACATGAAATGTCTTGTTTGTGTTTTTTAGGTGTATTCTCAACATTTTTGGGTGAAATGTGTGAAAAAAAATAAAAAAAATATATTTTTTTACAATTTGTAGAGTTTTTTTGTAATAAAAAATGTAAGTTTGTCAATAAAATCTTATTGCGTGAGAAACCCCAATTTCTCCCGCTTACAGCGATACCACATATGTATAGGTAGACACCCTTTCCTGCCCAGAAGCCTTTTATAGCTGCTGGATGACAAATGGTTAATTAAAAAAAAAAATGACATAGGGTCCCCCTTCCCGGGGAGGGGGACCCCATTTTTTTTTTGATTTTTAAGGGTTAAAAACCCTTAAAAATCCAAAAAAAAAAATGACGTGGGGTCCCCCTTACCCAAAGTAACCAGCCCGGGACCAGCTATGGGGGCTTGTAGGCACAGAGTGGGGGGGCCAGCTTTGGTGGCCCCCCCACCCTGCAGCCTACGAGCCCACATAGCCTATGTGGGCCCGGGCTCTTCTGCCCCCCCCTGGCCTTTGGGGAGGCAGGTAATGGGGGTGCGGGGGTTAATGGCAATGCCACCCCCCCAGCCATGTGAACTGGTATAAGGGGTCTCATGGACCCCTTACCAGCTCACAAAGGGTTAACTGTAAAAAAAAAAACACCACACAATAAAAAAAAGTATTTTATTAAAAAAAAATAATTTTTTTTTACTGTACTTACCTTCGATTGCAAGCTCTTGTCCCTCGCCGCTCAGCTGACAGATGTCGGTGATCGGTACAGGAGAAGGAGGAGGCAGGAGATCAGAGGATCTCCTGCCACCTCCTTACCCTGTGCCGATCACCGGCATCTGAGAAGTTGAGAAGGGTGAAGCCAGATATCGGGGGCCGGGATGACGTCATAAGCCCCGCCCCCAAGGGGGCGGGGCTTAGCGGCAAGATGGCGGCCGCCATCGAGGATCAAAGGGGAGAGAGCCTCTCAGGCTCTCTCCTGAAGATCGGTAAGTCCTGGGGGGGGATCGGAGGCCCCCCAGGTGAAGAGGAGGGACAGCGGGAGCCAGCGCACATGGAGGTAAGTGAATGTCATTTTTATTTTTTTTTTTTTTTTACAGTTAGCAGCTGCTGCTGCAGAAGCGGGGGGGGGGGGGGCGGCCTATTCCGGGGGCTCTCCTGGAGCCATCCGACCCCCCACGGGGGATCGGATGGCACCAAATTAAAGGGGAGACCCGGCCGGATCCAACAAGGGGTCAGGTGAGTATTTTTTATTTTTATTTTTTAAACTAGAAGCGATCAAAGTCAAGCACGTAACACCTACGGGCTTGGCACTTAAGGCCCAGCCAAGCCAGCACGTAGGTGTTACGTGCTTGGCAACAAAAGGGTTAAAGATTGTTCCATTGAAATGCATTGGAGAGCGCCAGGTAGCGAGAGGTCATACCTGTCGCTGTTCAAGGTCGGACGCTGGCGCTGTGGGCTGAGGCTGGAATAATGATGAATGAGTCGCTATCTGGCGCTATCTCAGTCGCTAAGCAGGATTGGCTTGATAAATGTGTGATTGTGGTGGGGAGCCGGCGTTCTCGTGGTGGGGCCCGTCATTACCGGCCGCTCACCAGTCGCTACCTGTCGCTATCCCTTCATAAATAAGGGCCTATGAGGAATGAAGGATCTTAGATATGAGGAAAGATTAAGGGAATTAAATATGGACTTGATTAATTTGTAAATGGGCAATACAAAAAATATGGGGAAAAACTATTTTAGGTAAAATACTCTCTAAAAACAAGAGGACACTCCCTCCATCTGAAAAAAAGGATTCCATCTCCAGAGGAGACAATCATTTTTTACCATAACAACAATAAATCTGTAGAACAGCCTCCTACAGAAGCTTGTTACAGCATCAACAGCTGACAGCTTCAAAAAAGGATTAGATGCTTTTTTTAAAGAAGAAAATAACATTAACTGTTACTATTAGCTGTTATCAGTAAATAATCAAAAATAACTTTCCACAACCCATGTCCCTTGGTTGAACTTGATTTTTTTTTTGTATTAACTATGGCCCTTATTTAAGAAGGGATAGCGTCAGGTAGCGCCTGGTTAATGAGAGGTAGCGACAGATAGCGACTGGTGAACGCCGGACACGGTACACAATTCCACATTTATCAAGCAGGATCTGTTTAGAGACTGGGATAGCGTCATGTAGCGTCCGATTCATCATTTTCACAGCCTCAGCGAACAGCGCCAGCGTTCAGCCTTGCACAGCGCCAGGTATGACCTCTCGCTACCTGTCGCTCTCCAATACATTTCAATGGACGAACCTTTTCTTCTCTTTAAACCAGGTTTTTGTTTGTTTTTTTTGCCAAAAAATCACAAATAATTCTGTGACCTCTTCTGACATTGAAAAAGCTGTTTTTTTCACATTTTTAAAAATTTCTTCAGAAATGACATTACAGGTCTGCCATTAAAGTGTTCATGTTACAATGTTGTTACAATGTAATTCCATATGTTTTCGCTTTGTTACTAGTTGATAGATGCTTGAAAACACGCTTTAAACACACCGCCTCCTGCGCTCTGGGCTTCAAACAAATATTTTTCAGCGCCAGAGATTTGGCTGTTTTTTTGCTGAATATGGTGTGAGTCGGTCGCTATGAGCAGTCGCTAACATGCGCTCCCATACAGCGCTGTACTGGTCAAATAGCAACTCCTCACAATGTATTCAACATTACTGAACAGCGACTGAGTCGCTATAAAGTAGCGACCCACAGTGACTACTAGCGGGCGCTCTGAAAATGCCTGCTACAGACGCTCATCTGTCGCTACCTGGCGCTATTAATGAATCAGCCTCTATGTAACTATGTAACTTATGATAAAACAGGAAAGCAGTTTGACTTTGCTCCTGGCTTTTTTCATTATGAGTATGGCTCAGGAAAGCCCAATATGTAATAAGGGAAACAGCATGGCTGGTAGTTCTGCAGGGGCGTGTATGGTGCTTGTGGGAATGGCTGTATTTAGGTGATGTTCTATACCAGGGGTTCCCAGCCTTTGTTTAATTAAGTACCACTTTCTAGTTATTTAAAGTGCCACCTGGAAGGTGCATGAATGTTGTCAGCCACCTCAAAACACACTAAACAGCCATTTTTAGCAAATAAATTACACATAAAATTGGCAATTTTATCAATGTTGCAAATCGGGCTTGCATGAAGTATGGATGGCAGCAGATCAGGTTGGAGTGCAGCCTTGTTAAAGCGGACCTTCACCCTGAAGAGCCTATCTTATATACCCCCCCCCCTGTACATACAAATTGCTCACATTAAAAACCATCCTTACTGCATCTACTGCATGTTATGAGCCTTTAAACAAGATGGCGGCTCATGGAGCATTAGGCATCCTGCAAACAGGAAGTGTCTTCTGACTGTGCAACTCTGCATTCTGGGATTGCTGCCCTTTCCCTGACCCCAGCTCTGCTCTGTCTGCGCAAAGCACAGCCATAACCCCAACCCCCTGTACTTTATCCCACTCTCCTCTCCTCAGTATGTGTGATGCTTCTGAGTCATGATGGCCGTGCCCATATCCTCAAGTCCTGAACAGAGTTGCAGCCCAGTCGGTGAAAGAATAAAAAAAAAGTGACTAAAAACTTAAAATATATTAATTTTAGATGTTGGGGAATAGCTTTAGGCTTTTCATTAAATGATGTTGAAGGCCTGGTTTAAGTACCTCTTGATAGGATTTCGAGTAGCACCTACTGGGAACCCCTGTTCTATACGGGGAGGCCGATTCATTAATAGCGGCAGGTAGCGACTGTTGAGCGACTGTAGCGGAATTTTCAGAGCGCCCGCTAGTAGTCGCTGTGCTTGGCCGTTGTTCGGTAGTTGATAGCGACTCAGTCGGTTTGCCGTAATGTTGAATACGGGGTGAGGAGTCGCTATTTGACAGGTTCCGCGCTGTATAGGAGCGCATGATAGCGACTGGCCATAGCGACCGGCTCCCGCCATATTCATTAACAAATTACGCTCAAAAAATTCTCGCGCTGTGAAATGCATGTTTAAACCCCAGAGCGCTGGCGGCGATGTGTTAAAAGTAGTTTTTTAACCCCCAAACCACCATATTTTTGGAAAACAAGAAAAAAAAATTTTTTAAAGAATTTAGTTATATGAATACAATAATATCAGACCTGTAATATCAATTCTGCACAATTTTTTTTATTTTTTACCTTAAAAATATTATCTAACATGGCAGAAGTGGTCACAGAAATTTTCACATAAAAAAAAAAAAAAAACATTAATAATAATTAATTATGAATATTTAAAGATTGTTCCATTGAAATGCATTGGAGAGCGCCAGGTAGCGAGAGGTCATACCTGTCGGACACTAGCGCTGTGGGCTGAGGCTGGAATAATGATGAATGAGTCGCTATATGGCGCTATCTCAGTCGCTAAGCAGGATTGGCTTGATAAATGTGTGATTGTGGTGGGGAGCCGGCGTTCTCATGGCGGTGCCCGTCATTACCGGCCGCTCACCAGTCGCTACCTGTCGCTATTCCTTCATAAATAAGGGCCTATATTTCTGCCTGTCATAACTTGTATTAGGAGCTTTAGTGTGAATGTGGTATTGGAGGGGGTGCCATCCTGAAATCTTACACAGGGATGCCATATGTTTTATATGGATTTGTCATTTCTCTGTATTAATTCCTGGCTCTGTAACACTCTTTTACACAAAAGGAAATAGAAAGCATTCCTACTATGGTGATATCCATCAGTCACGCCCAGCTATTGAGAGGAGCTCCACTCATCTAAAGTGGTCTAAACATTCTCTATAGGATCATTATTTAGCTTCCACTGGAAACAGGACGATTGTGGTGTCCAGATTATTGCTGATTCTACTCTTCCACAAATCAAGATTCATTTTACCGAAGCTAAGTACAGTATAATAAAATGTATTATTAATATATGTAAATATTCTGGTGATAGGCGGTGGGGAGACCGTGGTGACCTTTGTGACTTATGTGATTGAGTTACATACCATGCTATAGATTGGTGTGGTTATTTATTGTCATTGATTGGTATTGCTGCTATTATCACTGTTATTATTACTACTCTTTATGCTGCTTTTGTTCTTTGCTGCTATTGTATATGATTTAGGATATAAGTAATTATTGGGAATTGACTTGTGGCTATATACATTTATAATTGGACTACACATTTTTTTTTTTTTTTCTCACACTCACTTACCTCTTTGCACTTGTAGGTGGTTTGCCATGGTTGAACAGATTTTGTTAGCTATGCAGCTGTTGATTTATGAATTAAATGGTTAAAAGAGGTGGAGGCTGATTCATTACTAACGCCAGGTATCGGCAGATGAGCGTCTGTATAGCAGAGCGACCGCTAGTAGACTCTGTAAGCAGGTATCGGGCGCTGTAACAGAGCGCCTCAGTCGCTGTAGTAACCTGGCCCGCATTGATGAATGACTGTGATGTATGTTGGGCGCTCTAACACTAGTACAGAGCTGCAGGGAGCGATGGGTAGCACCAGCTCAGTACGACCGACTCTCAGGGCTCCACACCATACTTATCGAAAAGGACACACACACACAGCGCTATCCCTTCTTAAAGTGGACCAACACCCTCCCCTGATCAGGACCGATCAGCTCCCTGACTGCGGGGCCCCCCGATCGGGGGTGTGAAACCACTGTGTGAAACCACCCCAGAAACCCCTAAATCCCTACCTGCTCCTCGATCCTGAGGCGCCTGCCGCCGCCTCCCGCGCGTCCCTCTAGCCGTTTGTGAATGGCCGGCGCGCGCGAGCGTCCTGTAAGAGTGACGCGCGGGAGGCGGCGGGCGCGCTCTCTTGTCCGTCGCTGCCTCCCGCTTGTCCGCCGGCGGGAATTGGCTGCAACGATCACGTGGGAGCGGGGAGAGGTGAGTTTTTGGGGCTTTCTGGGGGGTTTCACACAGCGGGGCACCCCCAATCGGGGTGCCCCACCGAAGTGGACCAAAACCCAGGATAGTCAAAATCCTGGGTGTTGGTCCACTTTAAATAACCCCCTTAGTTCTCTCCCCATCGCCTATATACCTGTTTGTGTTGGTGTGTCCTGTATGTCTTTTGTCTATGTATTTTACACTTTTTAATATATCTGGTTGTATATGTTTTGGGTATTATTTTGACTAAATAAAATTGTACATAGATTGGGATATTCGTGTGCCTCCCTTTTTGTTGTTGGTTTCTTTATATTTAGGTATAGTGCATGCAAGGGGTTAGTGCAAGCTTTTGTATGGTGCTATTTATATATGTAGGTGTGTGCAAGTCATTCTATATATTGTATAACATACCCAGATTCAGGTTTAAATACAAATACAAGGGAGACATTCAATCCAAGTGAGGCACAATTTCCGGAATAGTGTCACAGACCACAATGCAAAACCATTCCCTGACCTATGCAAGGGTTGTTTTTGGCTTGTGTTAAAGGAACAGTCAAGACAACGGCAATATTAAGACATCAAGAAGCTCACCTGATGCCTGCCCCATGTGTGTCTTCTCCAGTTCCTGCAGCACACTCTAGATTCTCTAGCAGGTCATCAGTACTTGTCCATCCTTTCAATTCCATATGTCCATGACCACTTCCAAATGTGGTCAAGCGGCTCCCCCGTCCCTTAGCACTCCCAGCATGAGCGAGCCTTGCAGGTCACAGTGGTCGCACTTGCCGAGGTACAGGAGCGGCCTTGTGACCACATTTGGAGTGTGACCATAGAAAAATTGGAACAGAATGGAGAAAACTTTGGAGACCTACTACAGCATCTACGAGGTGAAGCAGTTAATAAAGAAGGGGCAGAGGAGACAGGCTTCAGATGAGCTCTTTGCTGCCCTATTATTTCTATTGCTTAGACTCTCCTTTTAAGTTTATATACATTTGGTAAAATATTTTGTCTAGATTTTGAGATTAGATTTAGTTTGAATTCTTAGAGCAAAGTACTTGGAGCTCACCTGGTGTAGCAGGTGATTTGCGTTGCGTGACTGGCGTCTTTTTCCACATCACATGGGATGGAAAGGGTGGAGGAGACAAGCTGGACGCTGTTCCCCAGGTTGTCGTTCCCATCTCCATAGTTAAACTGGTTGGCCTCTGCAAAGCCTAAGGGAAAAACCAAAAGACTTTCAAGGCGCTAACATCATCAAAGTATCATTAACGTAGACCAACAATAAGCATGCAAACCGCTGCTCCTGGACATCTTGCTCCTGTGCCACCATCTTGCTACACTCTAGAGCAGCGATACTCAACTTGCAGACCAGGGTTCGAATGCAGACCTCGGTGCCAGATTTCCGGACCCCTGCCCTGACAGCTCTGCACTGTTGCTTCTGTGTTGCCATGCTCAGAGCTGCCCCCTTGATCGGCAATATTGTGCTTAGTCTCCTTGGCACCTAGCATTGCAATATGAAGTTCTTGGCACCTAGCATTGCAATATGAAGTTCCTGGCACCTAGCATTGCAATATGAAGTTCTTGGCACCTAGCATTGCAATATGAAATACTTGGCACCTAGCATTGCAATATGAAATACTTGGCACCTAGCATTGCAATATGAAGTTCTTGGCACCTAGCATTGCAATATGAAGTTCTTGACACCTAGCATTGCAATATGAAGTTCTTGGCACCTAGCATTGCAATATGAAGTTCTTGGCACCTAGCATTGCAATATGAAGTTCTTGGCACCTAGCATTGCAATATGAAGTTCTTGACACCTAGCATTGCAATATGAAGTACTTGGCACCTAGCATTGCAATATGAAGTACTTGGCACCTAGCATTGCAATATGAAGTACTTGGCACCTAGCATTGCAATATGAAGTACTTGGCACCTAGCATTGCAATATGAAGTTCTTGGCACCTAGCATTGCAATATGAAGTACTTGGCACCTAGCATTGCAATATGAAGTACTTGGCACCTAGCATTGGAATATGAAGTTCTTGGCACCTAGCATTGCAATATGAAGTACTTGGCACCTAGCATTGCAATATGAAGTACTTGGCACCTAGCATTGGAATATGAAGTTCTTGGCACCTAGCATTGCAATATGAAGTACTTGGCACCTAGCATTGCAATATGAAGTTCTTGGCACCTAGCATTGCAATATGAAATACTTGGCACCTAGCATTGCAATATGAAGTTCTTGGCACCTAGCATTGCAATATGAAGTTCTTGACACCTAGCATTGCAATATGAAGTTCTTGGCACCTAGCATTGCAATATGAAGTTCTTGGCACCTAGCATTGCAATATGAAGTTCTTGACACCTAGCATTGCAATATGAAATACTTGGCACCTAGCATTGCAATATGAAGTACTTGGCACCTAGCATTGCAATATGAAGTTCTTGGCACCTAGCATTGCAATATGAAATACTTGGCACCTAGCATTGCAATATGAAGTTCTTGGCACCTAGCATTGCAATATGAAGTTCTTGGCACCTAGCATTGCAATATGAAGTTCTTGACACCTAGCATTGTAATATGAAGTTCTTGGCACCTAGCATTGCAATATGAAGTTCTTGGCACCTAGCATTGCAATATGAAATACTTGGCACCTAGCATTGCAATATGAAGTTCTTGGCACCTAGCATTGCAATATGAAGTTCTTGGCACCTAGCATTGCAATATGAAATACTTGGCACCTAGCATTGCAATATGAAGTTCTTGGCACCTAGCATTGCAATATGAAGTTCTTGGCACCTAGCATTGCAATATGAAGTTCTTGGCACCTAGCATTGCAATATGAAGTACTTGGCACCTAGCATTGCAATATGAAGTACTTGGCACCTAGCATTGCAATATGAAATACTTGGCACCTAGCATTGCAATATGAAGTACTTGGCACCTAGCATTGCAATATGAAGTTCTTGGCACCTAGCATTGGAATATGAAGTACTTGGCACCTAGCATTGCAATATGAAGTTCTTGGCACCTAGCATTGCAATATGAAGTACTTGGCACCTAGCATTGCAATATGAAGTACTTGGCACCTAGCATTGCAATATGAAATACTTGGCACCTAGCATTGCAATATGAAGTACTTGGCACCTAGCATTGCAATATGAAGTTCTTGGCACCTAGCATTGGAATATGAAGTACTTGGCACCTAGCATTGCAATATGAAGTTCTTGGCACCTAGCATTGCAATATGAAGTACTTGGCACCTAGCATTGCAATATGAAGTTCTTGGCACCTAGCATTGTAATATGAAGTTCTTGGCACCTAGCATTGCAATATGAAGTACTTGGCACCTAGCATTGCAATATGAAGTTCTTGGCACCTAGCATTGTAATATGAAGTACTTGGCACCTAGCATTGTAATATGAAGTTCTTGGCACCTAGCATTGCAATATGAAGTTCTTGGCACCTAGCATTGTAATATGAAGTTCTTGGCACCTAGCATTGCAATATGAAGTTCTTGGCACCTAGCATTGTAATATGAAGTTCTTGGCACCTAGCATTGCAATATGAAGTTCTTGGCACCTAGCATTGCAGTTTGAAGTACTACCTGGACTGGAAGTGGGATTGCAAGGTATTAGCAGCCTTTTTTAGTTTAGCCTGGAGAATCTAGTCTCTCCCCCAGTGTGCTGATTTATAACTAACCCAGCCCCTCCTCCCCGCAACAGCCCTCCACCCGCACCTTCACCATGCCTTTAAATGGACCTTTGCAAGATGTGGTTGAGTACCCCTGCTCTAGAGTATGTATCCCACAATCCTCCCGGGTGTAGCCTTTAACCCTCCCGGTAAGCTGCCCCCGGTCAGCTTTTCTTACACCAGGAAGTGAAGCAGTGAGCGTAAGGTACGGGAGTGGATGGGAGCGACGGCATCGAGTGGCGCAAGTCGACACTCAATGAGGTGCTGACGTTGGTCGGTGACTCGCATCACTGGCCACTATTCTGCAGCTTACTGTTCATTCATGGAGTGCGGATTACATGGCGGACACCCCAGGGCTTACCAGTGCCAAAGAAAGCCTAAAATATATAAAATATTCTGGTTTAACACTTTGTTTACCACTTATTTCCATATGTAGCAGCAGAAAAGACAGAGCTGATGATCACTCTGCTGCCTAGTCTGTGGGCTGTGAGGAAAGAGGAGTCTATTGAGGAGAGTGTGTGGCTATTAGGAGCCATTAACAACTGACACCCCATTCTAGGGAAGGCTGACATAATCTGAGTTTATATAACTGGACTTGTTTTGTATGAACGCCATTTCCATCATTTATCTGATAAGAGTCTGGCACATGACGAAGAAAAGGCGCATGCAATTTGGTATGATTTGATCACCTTCAACTACTAAGAAGCTCTATGTTTTCTGCTGCTATTTTATATGGACTTAATTTTGGGGACCCAAGTCTTACACGTTGAGCTAAATATTCTTGATCTATGTTTTAGCGCAGTATTGCATTCTACTATTTTTATTTCCATATGTAGTTTCCATGTTTTCTATGTGAATGACTGAGACGGTAAATATACCCCCAGACATTCACTAGCAGTAGTCAGAGCTCAACCAACTCTTAAAAAAACAGATAATTTCCCATCTAAAAATGAATGACCTATTGGACCCAAAACAACACGGCTTTACTGAGGAACGATCATGTCAGACCAATCTTATTGATTTCTTTGACAATGTCACTAAAGTGTTAGATGAAGGTGGTGCTGTGGATATCGCCTATCTGGATTTTATCAAAGCCTTTGACACTGTACCACATAAGGAGCTCATAGATAAGTTATTGAAGGTAGGACTCAATCCCTGGATAGTTCAGTGGATTTCCAGTTGGCTGAAGGATCGGTATCAGAGTGTTGTTGTAAATGGTATGCAATCTGAACAAAGGCGAGTTACAAGTGGTGTGCCGCAAGGCTCTGTCCTGGGTTCCATTCTTTTTAATATATTTGTAAGTGACATAGGAGAAGGCTTGGTAGGAAAAGTTTGTCTGTTTGCTGATGATACAAAGGTTAGTAATAGGGGGATATTCCTGGAGGTGTCTGCAACATGGAAAATGATTTAGCTTTACTGGATAGATGGTCAAAACTGTGGAAACTAGAGTTTAATGTCTCTAAATGTAAAATCATGCACTTGGGTAGAAGGAATCCCTGCTCTGAGTACCGTATTGGCAGCACTGTGTTAGCCAGGACCTTGGAGGAGAGAGATTTAGGGGTACTGATTACTGATAGCTGCAAGATGAGTGGACAGTGTAGCCAGGCAGTGGGAAAAGCAAGCAGGATGCTCGGCTGCATAGCTCGAGGCATCACCAGTAGGAAGAGGGAGGTTGTGATGCCGCTGTATAGAGCTCTGGTGAGGCCACAGCTAGAATACTGTGTGCAGTTCTGGAGACCTTACCTGCAAAAAGACATTATTCAAATAGAACGTGTCCAAAGGCGGGCAACGAAAATGGTGGAAGGACTTAAACTTAAAACTTATCAGGAGAGACTTAAAGAACTTAATTTGTACAGTCTGGAGGAAAGAAGGGAGAGAGGGGACATGATTGAGACCTTTAAATATGTGAAAGGATTGAATAAGGTTCAGGAGAGAAGTGTTTTTAAGAAGAAGCTTAATGATAGAACAAGGGGGCACAACCTGAAGCTTGTCGGGGGGAAGATCAGGAGCAATGTTAGAAAATATTATTTTACAGAAAGAGTAGTAGATGCTTGGAACAAACTTCCAGCAGAGGTAGTTGAAAAATCAACAGTCACTGAATTTAAACATGCCTGGGATAAGCACACATCTATCCTAACATAAAGAGAACATACAGTATACACATAAGATACAGAGAACATACAGTATACACATAAGATAAAGAGAACATACAGTATATACATAAGATACAGAGAACATACAGTATACACATAAGATAAAGAGTACATGCAGTATACACATAAGGGCAGACTAGATGGACCGTATGGTCTCCTTCTGCCGTCAACCTTCTATGTTTCTAACCAAGAAGATAGTTTCCATTACACAGAGTTCCTAAATCAACTCTAAAAAGGTGTTATGCAAAATGTTTCGGTCATGCATAGCCCGGTATTCAAATTATTTTGCTAACTAAAATACGGGCAATGAGTTTCTGATTTTCCAGTCCAAATTGTCAGTTGGTGGGCTTGGCTTTCAGGTCACACCACATTCTTTAGGTCTTCTCTAGGGCAGCATGTTTTGGTATAGTGGCCAGGGTTTGAAAAGAATAGGACTAAAATATGGTTGTCAAGAGAGCCTCTGCCTCTATAACCCTTATCTATGAGCAACCAGAAAATTAAACTAAAAAAAAGAAATCTGCACCTGATTGGATGTTGCAAAACAGTATCGTTCTCGGGACTGAATTTTAGTTTGAGTCAGAGATTTTCACAAACATGTACCTATTGTGGTATTTATAAGGGTCATCTAAATGATTTATTCAATTTCGAAGACAATGGGAACCTTATTTAAGAAGCGTCAGCGCCACTTTTTGGACCTCAGTGGATTTAAAAAAGAAAAAATGGTAGCACTGATGCGGGCGCCAACTACCGTCCTATTTAACACTAGCACCAAAAATGATGCAGCGTCAGGCGCTCTGGTTAAAGCTGCGCCAGATGAAACCATAGAGCACAATGGGCAGAACTGGATTGTAGTGTTTATTGCTTATATTTAATATTACGGTAAATACATTTTTTTACAGAACTTGCTTTGGAACTTGTCAGTAATGAAAATGCAGGACCTAGATGGTCCAAAATGTTTTTTGAGGGGTTATTAAAACTGATTCGAATGGCTTCTTTTGCTTTACAATGTGTAATTAGAACACCAATAACTAAAATGCAACCTAAACGCAGTGTAAAGTTTGCCCCCTTTGTCCCCAGCAGTGATTTCTTGTAACTGTAATGAAACGCTGACCAGCGCCAGAAAAATACAGCACCAAAGATTTCAAGGAGGAAAAAATAAATATAAATATATAATAATAATATAAATATAGTTGGAAAATGGCAGAACAAAGTGGAGATTACTGGGAACATTTAAAGCTAATTACCATAGTAGTGTTCCGCTCAGCGGCTGCTAGCGCCAGATTAGACGGGAATGCCAACGCTCCGAAGCTGGCGCTATAGCCACAAAAATGATGCTAATAGGCGCACATCATAAATAAGGCCCTAAGTTTTGAGTACCTCACCTGTAGAATTGTCCTATTGCAGTGTTTAGTGAGAACGACTCCTAAAACGTATATTTATTTGGATAACCCCTTCATTCTTTTTTTATGAATGCCTCTATAGAGGGCTGTTATACTGAAAACAGTTTTGTAACAAAAATCCATTGCAGTGAATAGAGGGGGCATGCCATAGTCACTGTAATGGATGGCAGGGGATGGGCGATCCATCATCAAGAATACAGATGTAACCGGCGGTTGATATGAGTGGTGCGAGACTTGGGTCTGGTAAGATTTAGAGCACTAGACTAGAAGCGATTGTTTGCGGGGGCAAAAGGTATATTAAATAGTATTTTTTATTTTACTGCCTGGACGATGAGTATCCCAGGGTTTGATTAATGCCCTGGAGCATCCCAATTTGGGAAGCCCTTGCTATGTAAACCCCCCTGTTTGCCTGGTTTGCTTACCTCACCAGCAATTCCATGGCGCATGCGCAGACTCTCCTGTAATTAGTGATCTATGCCATGCATATAAATGAGCAGTATAGAACGCTGTTTGTAAATGAAGACATGGCATCACTGAGAGCATCCAGAATCCCTTCACCCGCTGCCCCTCTGTTGTGCTGGTCAGGGATAGCCTCACTCACCCAAATTGGGATGCCCCAGGCACAGGCAATCTGACAGTCCTGGAGTTTTTTAAACTTTAGGCCAGCACAGAAGGGTTTTGGTCCACTAACAACTATAATAACAAAAGGGTTTAAGGTTTACTACACTTCCGTGCCTTTCTTAGTATGTGCACCAACCAGAGGCTGGTGTCACATATCTTCAGCTACCTAACACAAAATGTCACAGGTTCTTCCAATGTTAAAGCGGACCAAAATTCAGGATTTTGACTATCCTGGGTTTTGGTCCTTGGCCTCGGGGCACCACAATCGGGAGTGCTCCACTGTGTGAAACCCCCCAGGTCGCCAGAACAAACTCAACTCTTCCCAGGCCTATACGCGGCCGCTTGTCCAATCAGCACGCTCGGATCCGCTTAAGCCCCTTTGGCCAGGAGCTCGTCTAATAAGAGTGGATCCGAGCGTGCTGACGGCCGCATCCCCCGCTAACCTCTAAAAGGGAGCGTGCATTCACAAATGACTGGCGCGGGCACGTGCCCTGCTAGAGGCATAGCAGAGATGCGACCGCTTCTCACGCATGCGCAGTTGGACCGGGAAAAAAGGTGAATTTCCGGGCTACCTGGGGGGTTTCACACAGCACGGCATCCCAATTCTGGATGCCCCAGGAGGGAGGGAATCAATTGCCCGGGAATCTTATAGATCTGATCTCTGTGGTGGGTTTTGGTCCATATTAAAAGCCCTTTCATGCATATAGGCATTCCAAAAATGTGGTTTGGCATGTGTGTAGCACCTTGGATCTCAAGCTTAATGTTGAGTGAATTATTTTTCCTATCACCTAAAATAAATGACCTCATATCTATTGTGCAATGCATCATTTCCCATATCTAGTTCTCTTTCTGAAGATGAGCCAGAAGCGGTTGAAGCTGGTGAACATGAGATTAATGGAGATGCCTGCTAGTGGCTGGTGGTCATAACCTGACGCCAAGTGTTTCATGTATTGTGAGATAAAGATGGGAAACCCAGGATCATGGACGTTTGCTCTTTGATAGCTCTGCGTTGAGGGAGTCCTATAACTCCTATCGGCATCCGTGTTCTTTAATGGGTGTGTGAACTCCGAGGAACGTTTCCAGCGCTGTCATTATCTGACAACCCAAACTTATCTCTTAGCAGCACATTGCGCTTGCTGAGAGATCTCTCACTCCTACTTACAAAGGTTCACAAACATTTTTCCATCCCGGTATTAGACCTTGTTATACTTGTGTTACACATTAAATATTACACTCCTCTCTTTCTAAGTAATTCTGGGCCACACCCATGACCATGTAATGAATAGAACACGGAGTACTGAAACATAAAACAGCATGTACTGGACAAAGCAGGGCCGGCTCCAGGTTAGTGGGGGGTCTTGGGCAAAAGAGTCTTAGTGGGCCTTAAAATAGTGCGTCACATGATGTCACCTTTCATCTTCTGCTGCTGATCACCCTCCAGTCCGTATTACCTTCTCTATATCCACCAGTCACCCTCCAGTCCTTATTGCCTTCCCTATAGCCACCAATCACCCTCCAGCCCTTACTGCCTTCCCTATAGCCACCAATCACCCTCCAATCCATATTACCTTCCCTATAGCCACCAAGCATCCTCCTGTCCTTATTGCCTTCCCTGTAGCCACCAGTCACCCTCCAGTCCTTATTGCCTTCCCTATAGCCACCAATCACCCTCCAGTCCTTATTGCCTTCCCTATAGCCACCAATCACCCTCCAGTCCTTATTGCCTTCCCTATAGCCACCAATCACCCTCCAGTCCTTACTGCCTTCCCTATAGCCACCAATCACCCTCCAGTCCTTATTGCCTTCCCTATAGCCACCAATCATCCTTCAGTCCTTATTGCCTTCCCTACAGCCACCAATCGCTCTCCAGTCCTTATTGCCTTCCCTACAGCCACCAATCGCCCTCCAGCCCTTATTGCCTTCCCTACAGCCACCAATCACCCTCCAGTCCTTATTGCATTCCCTATAGCCACCAATCACCCTCCAGTCCTTATTGCCTTCCCTATAGCCACCAATCATCCTTCAGTCTATATTGCCTTCCCTATAGCCACCAATCATCCTTCAGTCCTTATTGCCTTCCCTACAGCCACCAATCGCCCTCCAGCCCTTATTGCCTTCCCTATAGCCACCAATCACCCTCCAGTCCATATTACCTTCCCTATAGCCACCAATCATCCTCCTGTCCTTATTGCCTTCCCTACAGCCACCAATCACCCTCCAGTCCTTATTGCCTTCCCTACAGCCACCAATCGCCCTCCAGCCCTTATTGCCTTCCCTATAGCCACCAATCATCCTCCTGTCCTTATTGCCTTCCCTATAGCCACCAATCACCCTCCAGTCCATATTACCTTCCCTATAGCCACCAATCATCCTCCTGTCCTTATTGCCTTCCCTATAGCCACCAATCTCCCTCCAGTCCTTATTGCCTTCCCTATAGCCACCAATCTCCCTCCAGTCCTTATTGCCTTCCCTATAGCCACCAATCACCCTCCAGTCCATATTGCCTTCCCTATAGCCACCAATCACCCATCAGCCCCCGCTGCTTGCTCCGCTGCCAATAAAGGCGCCGTCATTGCTGTCAGTTGTCACATGGCTCTCGACATCTTCTGAGCTTCCATTAACTGCCCTCTGTTCCATGCCATCTTCTCCATTGTTGCTGATCATCCCCAGTTGCTGAGGCCAGCCATGAGCAGGTCTGCACACAGCACCTGGCATTCAGTGGTTCGGGTCCACTGTAAAATACTAACATGGCCAAGAGTGAGCCTGAGTGGGCCCCTGAAAATGCCAGGGGCCCTGGTAATTGCTCAGGTTTGCCCTGTGCTGGCGCCAGCCCTAGTACAAAGCTCCGGCAAAGGAAAAAAAGGCTTCCAAACATTCTCTGCAACTGCTGTACATGTCAGCCGGCAGATTTGTAAACCCCATCTTTGGCATTCTATTCCCAGGTTCTACGTCATGATATTGCAGGAGGGCATTTCATACATAATGGAAGAGGATCGGGAACAACGAGATTTGAACAACGGCACAGGGTCAAAAAGGTGTAATTGCTGGTCCTGCCACTGAACCCTCTGTCAATCTGGGACTTTGGAGACATTGCTGGGTCTATTATTGGGAAAGGAAAGAGGACCAGATGGCAAAACCATCCAAAAGGTACTGCCTGTGGGTTGAAGGATGCAGAGGATATTAAGTCAAAAAAATGGTCTTTGGTTGGCTTTAAGGGGTTAAATCCTTTTTAGTTTTTTTTAGAAATTCCAAACACAGTAACACATCAGTGACTCTTAGTACTCACCTTGCCCCTTGATGGTAATTCTTGTTGCTCCATTCACACTGCCATAATTAGGCATAATCTGAGACACGTACATTTGTCCATCTGTAAAGAAGATCATAAAAATGTGTTTTCAATGAGCTCTAATAAAGATATAACCTGCTGAGGGCAGTTTCTACGGGAGGGTGATCAGCTCCAAGGCCATTGGTGGCGCCTTTGTCCCAGACACCCTGTTTACTGCACATGATTCAGGGCCATTGTTAGTTGTACAGGATATCAGACAGGCCCCTCATTCCCCTATATTGGGTTCAGTAATACCCATATGGGACAGCAGCAGCACCATAGGATGGGTGAGGAGCAGTAACTTGTTTTTCCTCCATGCTGTTATCTGTTACGGTAAAACCAAAACTATGACGGTCTAGTACCAAACAGCGCGGTCAAGATCAGATGTGACGCGGTTGTGCGTGCGTTCTGCTGTTACATCACATTCAGGTACATCTGTGTTTATCATAAAAGGTCAAAGCCAAATCCTACATTGCTGCATGAGATGGAATATTCCCTACTCAGCAATTATCCACTGATAGGGGACCATCCAGCTACATTATCTGTAGTTTCTTTCAATGTCAGCAAATCAGGGGGACTTACTGTACATTTTTTTTTGATGTTCATCTATACCAGGGCTTTGCCATGGCGCTGAAGACAGCTGCGTGCATCGTGGCTTTAGACTCGGGTTCCCGCACCCCTCCTCAGCCCAAGGAGGTGGGAAATGTTAGAAATAAAAAGTAAGTAAAAAGTCAAAGTAGTCCTAGAGCCTCTAAAAACTACTGTTGGTCTTCTTAGAATACTGGGGATGGGGGGCACTCCCTTAAAAATCCTTTTAAAAAAAAGGGGCAGTAGTGGCCTGCAGGTAAGGAAGCGGCCTTGTGACCGGAGGGTTGCTGGTTCAATTCCCTGCCATGGGACATGACTGAAATACTCTTGATCAGGACACCTACTTACCAGGTAAATTAGGGGAGTAGTTGGACAGTAGTGGTAGTAGTGCTCTTGTGCAAGGCACCCTAAGGCAAGGCTAGGCAACTTTATGACTGAAGTTCTCTTGAGCGAGGCACCTAATCCCCAACTGCTCCCAAAACCCATTTTGACTATCCTGGGTTTTGGTCCTTTCCCCTGTGTGACACCCCCGAGATTACCCGATCTCACTGACCCTTCCCCGGTCCTGCGACGCATTCGCGGCCACTCGTCCAATCAGCCTAAATGGCTTGACGTCAGCGGCTCTGAGCTCACTGGTGGCTGCATCCACCGCTTCCCTCAAACAAGGAGCGTGCCCATGCCAGCCATTCGCAAATGCCTGGTGCGGCACGCGCCCTGCTAGAGGGATAGCGGGGATGCAGCAGCAGCTCACACATGCTCCGCTGGACCAGGAAGCAAGATAAGTGAATGGGGCAACCTGGGGACTTCACACAGCAAGGCATCCCGATTTTGGATGCTCCAGGGGGAGGGAATCAATCGGCTCGGGAATCTTATAGATTTCTGGGCCGATCGTGTTGGGTTTTGGTCCACTTTAATTAGGCCACCAATCCGGGCATGTGTATAATTACTGCACAGATTGGTTAAATGCAGAGGAGAAATTCCTATGTGTGTGCAAGCATACAATTACGACCAATACCCTGTACATACTGATTGCCTACATTAAAAATCACCCTTACTGCATTTTATGGGCCTTAAACATCCAAGATGGCGGCCTCAGGCTGCCTACAAACAGGAAGTATCTTCTGACTGTGCTGCTCTGAATTCTGGGATTGCTGTCCTTTCCCTGACCCCAGCTCTGTTCTGTCTTTGCAAAGCACAGCTCTACCCCGTCCACAGTGCTTTTGCCCCCCTCTCCTCAGCATGTGATGCTTCTGAGGCAAGATGGTGGAGCCCATATCCTGGAGTCCTGAACACAGTTGCAGCCCAGTGGGGGAAAGAATAATAAGTAAGTGATTAAAAACATAAACTATATTAATTTTAGATGCTGGGGAATCGTTTTTTAAAGGTTTTGGCTTTTCATTAAATGATGCTGAAGATCCGGTTTAAATCTTTGTTTTAGATACCTGCACACACACCCACAAGCATTCCAATGCAGCTGGCCACTGGTTCGATATATGGGGTAGAAAGCCTGACCACCAGCAGACCCCTATTCAAATAACCAGCATCAGCCCTTGGGTCGCTGCATTCCTCATCTCAAATTGGGATGTTTGTCTGCCCTAAAAATGGCCAAAATAGGGTAATACTTCTTATTGCTGCATTTCTGCAGCACTCCCATAGTGCTTGTGTAGAGGAGTAGCTGGGCTTTCTGGCACCTGGGGAAAAGATTGGAAAAGGCTCCCCCCACCTGTGCTCCGGCCCCACCTTTGGCTCCCCCCTGACATGCTGCACCCGGGGCAAGTGCCCCCCTGCTCCCCCCTAGCTACACCCCTGGTTAGTGACTACCAGTAGCCAATAGGGTTTGCTGGGCAGCTTAAGGGCCAGGCAATTCCTTGTCCTAAGGGGAACCTGATTTATCATGCCCCTCAAACTAAACCCCAAAGCTCACATTTTTACTTCCCTCAATCCTCAGCTAAGCTTCCCTGCTTCTGCCCTGCGCAACCCCAACAGCATTGAGACATTGAGTAAAGTTAAGCCAGCCAGCGTTTGAAGGGTATAAAATGTTCCAGCGTTTATTTCATCATCATGTCAACGCGTTTCGGACATAGGGTCCTTACTCATAACATTGTCTTGTCATAAATAAGGACCCTATGTCCAAAACGCGTTGACACAGGGACCTACTATCCTATGCCTTTTATTGCCTGAATTATTGGATGACTTTTTAATGATGATGAAATAAACGCTGGAACATTTTATACCTTTCAAACGCTGGCTGGCCTAACTTTACTGAAATTATATTGAATACTGGGTGAGCACTGGGAGCTGCAGCCGCCTTTGTCTGTTTCCCGCTGGGAGAGGAATTCCGCCTCAGGTAGAGCTGACAATTTACAACGTTTTACCATTGCACAGCATTGAGACATTCAAGTCTGTCTGGTGGTGAATATCTGGGAATGGCGCTGGAGCATGAGCTGTGGGAGTGAGGTGAGAAAACACAAAAGGTGCATAATAAATCGGCCTGCCTCTAGAAGAGGTCTAAAATGGGCAATAATTATAGGTCTTGGGCATAAATTGACCAGGCCTCAAAGTGGGACAGCTTAGACCAGTTTGTGGGTGAAAGGCGTGTGGAGGTCTGGTTTATTTACAGGCTTTTAACCCTTTTGTTGCCAAGCCCGTAACACCTACGTGCTGGCTTGGCTGGGCCTTAAGTGCCAAGCCCGTAGGTGTTACGTGCTTGACTTTCCTCGCTTGTAGTTTAAAAAGTAAAAATAAAAAATACTCACCTGACCCCTTGTTGGATCCGGC
Source organism: Gastrophryne carolinensis (assembly GCA_027917425.1). NCBI lineage: Eukaryota > Metazoa > Chordata > Amphibia > Anura > Microhylidae > Gastrophryne > Gastrophryne carolinensis. The sequence goes on along the minus strand of CM051239.1, from coordinate 395,923,388 downwards.
CGGGTCTCCTCTTTAATTTGGTGCCATCCGATCCCCCGTGGGGGGTCGGATGGCTCCAGGAGAGCCCCCGGAATAGGCCGCCCCCCCCCCGCTTCTGCAGCAGCAGCTTCTAACTGTAAAAAAAAATAAAAATAAAAATGACATTCACTTACCTGTGTGTGCGCTGGCTCCCGCTGTCCCTCCTCTTCACCTGGGGGGCCTCCGATCCCCCCCCAGGACTTACCGATCTTCAGGAGAGAGCCTGGGAGGCTCTCTCCTCTCTTCTTCTCGATGGGGGCGGGGCTTATGAAGTCATCCCGGCCCCGAACGGGCTTCAGCTTTCTCAGCTTCTCAGATGCCGGTGATCGGCGCTGGGGAAGGAGGTGACAGGAGATCCTCTGATCTCCTGCCTTCTCCTTCTCTGGATGCCGATCACCGGCATCTGTCAGCTGAGCGGCGAGGGACAAGAGCTTGCAATCGAAGGTAAGTACAGTAAAAAAATTTTTTTTTTTTCTAATAAAATACTTTTTATTATTGTGTCGTGGTTTTTTTTTAACAGTTAACCCTTTGTGAGCTGGTAAGGGGTCCATGAGACCCCTTATACCAGTTCACAAGGCTGGGGGGGTGGCAAGTCACCTGCCCTAGCGGGTGGCTTGCCATTAACCCCCGCACCCCCATTACCTGCCTCCCCAAAGGCCAGGGGGGGGCAGAAGAGCCCGGGCCCACATAGGCTATGTGGGCTCGTAGGCTGCAGGGTGGGGGGGCCACCAAAGCTGGCCCCCCCACTCTGTGCCTACAAGCCCCCATAGCTGGTCCCGGGCTGGTTACTTTGGGTAAGGGGGACCCCACGTCATTTTTTTTTTTGGATTTTGAAGGGTTTTTAACCCTTCAAAATCCAAAAAAAAATGGGGTCCCCCTCCCCGGGAAGGGGGACCCTATGTCATTTTTTTTTTTAATTAACCATTTGTCATCCAGCAGCAATAAAAGGCTTCTGGGCAGGAAAGGGTGTCTACCTATACATATGTGGTATCACTGTAACCGGGAGAAATTGGGGTTTCTCACGCAATAAGATTTTATTGACAAACTTACATTTTTTATTACAAAAAAACTCTACAAATTGTAAAAAAATATTTTTTTTCACCCAAAAAAATTGAGAATACACCTAAACAATACAAACAAGACATTTCATGTTAAAGCCCAGACTCTGTTGAAAAAAACAATATATAATTTTCCTGGGAAATCCCTGGAAATCCTTTCAAAAATGACAGTTGAATAAGTGTAGCGCAAAATAGTGAAACATCGTCTGGCAACAGGGAGTGGCAAATGCTGCAGGTAGGCTGGCAGCGAAAGGGTTAAGGAACAAATATCCCCAGCATTCTAAGCTAATCATGTGTGTAAGTAGGTGTAGCCCCGGTCACATGCTCCAGGAATCTTTGGTTCATAAAAGATGTTGGTGATTAAGGTCAGCCAATCCATGCATTCCACTAACGCCATTCAACCAAGCAATCTTCCCCATAATGGCAGTAGAGCTGGACTTTATGGTGTTACCAGAGTTTTGAGGGGGACAAAATACTCTAAAGTGGGTCTGTCCCGCTGGTCAGTTTAGTTTTGTTCCTCTTTAAAGTGGACCAACACCCAGGGGTGATCACCCCCACCAAAAGCCCCAAAAAACTCACCTGATCGGCGGTGGCAGCGCTGGAGGCGGCGGCGGACGCGCTGTCTTGTCCGCAGCTGTCACCCGCTTGTCCGTGGCTACGTGGGAGCGTGGTGAGGTGAGTTTTGGGGGCTTTCTGGGGGGTTTTACACAGCGGGGCACCCCTAATCGGGGTGCCCCCCTGAAGTGGGCCAAAACCCAGGATAGTCAAAATCCTGGGTGTTGGTCCACTTTAAAAGTATGGCTGCTCAGTATGGTATAGGTCAGTTCAATATGCTTGTATAGTATGGAGGTCTTTCTGGGTTATAGGGGACCTAAATTGTATGGGTGGGCTGCAGAACCTTGACCAATATGGGGGGAGGGGATTTAGTTGGGTCACAGACTAGCACAGATGGTCCCGTAAGTAGGAGCTTTAGGGTGCAGAGGAGAGCCACCAAACTAATAAGGGGAATGAAGGATCTTAGTTAAGAGGAAAGATTACGAGAATTAAATCTGTTTAGTCTTGAGAGGAGACGGCTGAGGGGGGACATGATTAACTTGTATAAATATATAAATGGCCCATACAAAAAATATGGGCGAACACTATTTCAGGTAAAATCCTCTCTAAAGACAAGGGGGCACTGCCTTCGATTGGAAAAAAAGAAATTTAGTCTCCGGAGGCGACAATCATTTTTTACCATAAGAACTTTAAATCTGTGGAATAGCCTCCCACAGAAGCTTGTTACAGCATCAACCGCTGACAGCTTCAAAAAAGGATTAGATGCTTATTTAGAAAAAAAATAACATTAACAGTTACTATTAGCGGTTATCAGTTAAAAAAAATAATAAAATAAAATAAATAGCTTCCCCTATAAAATAAAATAAAAAAATACTTCCCCTACCCCAACACCATTGGTTGAACTTGATGGACATGTGTCTTTTTTCAACTGTATTAACTATGTAACTTTATAGATAGTTCCTTGGTCAGTATCCATGGTATTCTATATGGTTCCTTGAGTAGTATCGGAGGTGCTTAATGTTGTATGGACATGGCTGGCCTTCGGGGTGTGCGAGATGTGTCATCACACAGGGCACCATGGTCAGAGGAGCGCCATACACCTGCACCCACCCACTTGATGCCCTAAGCTGCCCGCCCGCCCGCCAGCTCAATGTAAATTGGAGATGTTGTGGGTACACGGTTGGTTGGGTCAGAACAAGGGGTGCCATGCTCATCTCTATTCTGCCCTTTAAAGTAGACCCAACCAGCTAATTCTGTATCCTCATGGCATACCAATGTGGGGTGTCCCACTGTGTTAAACCAATGGGATCACCAGCCATACCCAGCATGCAAGCAAACCCATGGCAGGCTTCCATCTAATCAGCACTCTATGCTGTATATCATGGCAGGGCATAGAACACTTTTTGTCTACAGAACCCAGCATAGAGAGCTAGGTGCAGGTATCGCCAGCATGGCACATCAGCCAGGGTTATGGCCCATGTATGCACCATGGGATTGCTTGTGTGGTAGATATACCAGCAATCCTGGGGGTTTTCACACAGTGAGACATCCCACATTGGATTTCAGGCCTGACAAATACAGGTTTTAGTCCACTTTAAAGTGGGCCAGCAAAAAGGATCTCCCCCACTTCTGCATTGCCTCCCCATAGGCTGCCAGTTCACCACCCCACATGATTGGTCACAGGTGGCATAGGAACTGCCATCCAGTGGCTAGGGAATGCTTCTCCAAGTGGATACACCTGCCTCTGGAAAACCCCAGGGCAACCATGTCGGGCTGGAGGACGGTGGTGAGGAAGCACAGAAGTGTGATGGGGGGCATCATCCTGTAGTCTCGCACAGGGTGCCTTCCATCCTAAGGCTGCCCCTGTGTATGGGTGACACAAAGGTTGGTGTAAAGGGGTTCTAGGGTGATCGTGGAGGTGGATGCTATGGAAAGTGGGTAGAATAAAATGACCATTTTGTAGGGACCCAAAGTGGGATATCTTAAACAAGTTTGCATGTCATAGGGGGATGGCTTAACTATGGGCTTTCGAGGAACAAATATCCACAGCATTCTAAGTAGGTGCATCCCTGGTCACATGGTCTATGTTATTGACTGAGCCTATACTCAGCAGCCAATCCAACAGTCAGCAGTTGTAAACTGACCAGACACCCTGAATCCTGCTTTCAGTGGGAAATACTTTCCCATAATTTCAGCAAAGTGGGACGTTTAAATGTCCTCCAAGTTTTCTTGTAGGACAAAAGCCTCATAGTGGGACATCTGGTTAGTTTGGTCTAAAAGCACAGCAGGTCCCTCAAACTTTTGCGAATAAGTAATCTGGAAATATGGGTAGCCCAATGGGGACCCTAAAGCCATCAATGTATAGGCCTGGAAATTCCAAATGGAGAACTTGATAAAGGCAAAGCAAACCAATGAACATTTAGCAAACATACTGTACCTGTGTGTTGGATGGTCAGAAGGACGAGGAGGGGAACCGCAGCCAGATGCATGGCATAACCAGCCATTGTCCACCCCCAGCCACAGCTACAAAAAACAAAAGAAAAGACCATGAAAAACCATGTGAAGTCACAAATAAACCACATATTACTTTTCGGGCCAGAATTGGCTAAATGTGGACTGTAAATGTGGACTAAATGTGGACTGTGTGGTCATGTGAACCAGCTCCCCACTGTGTGGTCATGTGAACCAGCTCCCTTGTGTGGTCATGTGAACCAGCTCCCCACTGTGTGGTCATGTGAACCAGCTCCCCTGTGTGGTCATGTGAACCAGCTCCCCTGTGTGGTCATGTGAACCAGCTCCCCACTGTGTGGTCATGTGAACCAGCTCCCCTGTGTGGTCATGTGAACCAGCTCCCCTGTGTGGTCATGTGAACCAGCTCCCCTGTGTGGTCATGTGAACCAGCTCCCCTGTGTGGTCATGTGAACCAGCTCCCCACTGTGTGGTCATGTGAACCAGCTCCCCTGTGTGGTCATGTGAACCAGCTCCCCTGTGTGGTCATGTGAACCAGCTCCACTGTGTGGTCATGTGAACCAGCTCCCCTGTGTGGTCATTTGAACCTGCTCCCCTGTGTGGTCATGTGAACCAGCTCCCCACTGTGTGGTCATGTGAACCAGCTCCTCTGTGTGGTCATTTGAACCTGCTCCCCTGTGTGGTCATGTGAACCAGCTCCCCACTGTGTGGTCATGTGAACCAGCTCCCCTGTGTGGTCATGTGAACCAGCTCCCCTGTGTGGTCATGTGAACCAGCTCCCCTGTGTGGTCATGTGAACCAGCTCCCCACTGTGTGGTCATGTGAACCTGCTCCCCTGTGTGGTCATGTGAACCAGCTCCCCCCTGTGTGGTCATGTGAACCAGCTCCCCTGGGTGTTCATGTGAACCAGCTCCCCCCTGTGTGGTCATGTGAACCAGCTCCCCTGTGTGGTCATGTGAACCAGCTCCCCTGTGTGGTCATGTGAACCAGCTCCCCTGTGTGGTCATGTGAACCAGCTCCCCTGTGTGGTCATGTGAACCAGCTCCCCTGTGTGGTCATGTGAACCAGCTCCCCACTGTGTGGTCATGTGAACCAGCTCCCCACTGTGTGGTCATGTGAACCAGCTCCCCACTGTGTGGTCATGTGAACCAGCTCCCCTCTGTGGTCATGTGAACCAGCTCCCCACTGTGGTCATGTGAACCAGCTCCCCTCTGTGGTCATGTGAACCAGCTCCCCTGTGTGGTCATGTGAACCAGCTCCCCTATGTGGTCATGTGAACCAGCTCCCCTGTGTGGTCATGTGAACCAGCTCCCCTGTGTGGTCATGTGAACCAGCTCCCCTATGTGGTCATGTGAACCAGCTCCCCTGTGTGGTCATGTGAACCAGCTCCCCACTGTGTGGTCATGTGAACCAGCTCCCCTATGTGGTCATGTGAACCAGCTCCCCTGTGTGGTCATGTGAACCAGCTCCCCTGTGTGGTCATGTGAACCAGCTCCCCACTGTGTGGTCATGTGAACCAGCTCCCCTGTGTGGTCATGTGAACCAGCTCCACTGTGTGGTCATGTGAACCAGCTCCCCTGTGTGGTCATGTGAACCAGCTTCCCTGTGTGGTCATGGGAGAGCTTGCTGCATCCTGGGAGCACTGCTAATCTACAGAAGAATCTGCAATAGAAGCTGCTTTTTAAAGGACAACTCTCAATGATCACCCATGAAAATGGAATGCTATTATAGGATAGGCTACAGAAAAAAAATTATAATTTACTGGTATTTAAAAATTTTTAAAAAAACGTTTTTTTTGGCACTGAAAGCTGAAGGTGATAGATGTCAGAAGAAAGTGACAGAACTGAATAGCCTGGCAAGGGGAGGGGCAGCGTGTATTTGCTCCTTAAAGGAGCACTATTGTGAAAAATGGGCCAATGATAAAAATGTTATTAGAAAAGGTTGTAGCACACTGATATAATGTAGAAACACAGCAGCATAAAATATATAGAAAAAAGAGGACCACAAGGCGTGGGTTCAATACTCCCCAGTACCTCTGCTTAAACATGTACTGAAACAAACCATATATACAAAATGGGAAGAATGAACACCAAAAGAAGTTATGCAATAAAGTTCATGTTTTAATGCCTATAAATGAATTGTACAAAAATTAGAGTGAAATTAATTATATATTTATAGTGCATACAAAGGTTCTATGGATGAGCAATATTTACCCAAACCAGGGGGTATTGATATGCAGCATGTACAAGAGAGCATACAAATCATTACACATGAGGTAGATACAAGGGAAAAAATCTGAATCGTGAGTAGTAATTCATTGATGTATGTCCCTTTAACATGAAAATCAATAGCATAACAAAGATCACAAACAGTTACAAAAAGTTGCAGAGAATTAAGACTTACAGGCTGACTGCAGGCAATAATGAACCTCAACGTTTCGGTCTAAAGTGACCTTTCTCAAGAGGAAGATCCAGAAGTAAAACTGGGGTCCATGCAGGTTAACAGCCCCACGCGTTCCGCTGTCCCAGAACAGCTTCTATTACCAATAACTAATTATCTTTGATTGTTGCCCGAGCGGTCACACTGAGCTGGCGCTACCTCTCGCTCGCTGCAGTGCTATATTGTTGTTAGAGCGCCAAACACACATCACATTCATCAATGCTGGCCAGGTTACTACAGCGACCGAGACGCTCTGTTACAGCGCCCGATACCCGCTTGCAGCGACTACTAGTGGTCGCTCTAAGCGCTGCTATACAAATGCTTATCTGGCAAAACCTGGTGCTAGTAGTGAATCAGCCTCCACATTTAATTTGAACACAAATCCAAGCAGAAACAGTGGAGTTAATGTACAAACCCGATCTGCAGCTTAAATGCAAAAGTGTGAAATGCAAAGGCAAAGCCTGTATTAGTCTAAGCCAAAACATGCTGAAATAAATAAATAAATACATATAAACAGATTAATAAATAGAAAACATAGATAATTAAATAATAAATAAAGAGATAGAAATAGATAAAAAAAAATACTATTGATAATTTAAGAGATTTATAATTTATGAATAATTAAATAATGAATAGATAATACAATAATAAATAAAAAATAAATATTAGATAAATACATATTTAATAAATAGATAAATAAATAAATAATACCATTTATGATTTAATAGGTGTATCATTTATAAATAAATAGATGAATAATATATAGATAATAAAATATTAAATGAAAATAAATAAATAATAGGTAAATCATATATAATATATATAATAAATAGATACATTAAAATTATAATACTAAGATATATAATTTATAAATAAATAATAAATAGATAATAAAATAATAAATAAAAAAAAAATAATAGGTAAATAATAATAAATAGATAAATAAAAAAAATGAATAATACCATTTATAATGTAATAGGTTTATAAATAAATAGCTAAATATTAAATAGGTAATAAAATAATGATACATAAATGAATAATTGATTTTACATATAAATTATTATTATTATAATTATTATTGTTTATTTATATAGCGCCATCATCTGCCGTAGCGCTTTACAAAGTAGTAATTACAGACAGGGTAGAAACATACGGTACATATACTATTTAAAAAAAAAAATATATATATATATATATATATATATATATATATATATATATATATATATGAAATAGATAAATAAATAGAATATTACTTACCTGCAAATGTAAAAAGATAGGCGCCGCTAAAAATTTCCAGAGCTACTTCTGCAATACAGTGTCAGTGATGGTGGCGCTTTAAATGTGAAGGCAGGAAATCCCAGGGAATCCCCAATTATGACATCATTTCCTTAATAAGGTGTGTATTTGTTCAGCCACTCGAGGAATACTTTCTTACGAAAGGACTGAAAACAGCCCCCACTGTCAGCTGTGTTGGGAACCTCTTTTCCAAAAAGGTATTTTTTTTTAAATATAAAAGCACTTACTATCTAACCTAATAAATTAATTTATAAATTAATTAACTTATTCATTATAATATTAAAGAAGTCACATGTGGAAATCAGAGAGTATTTTCACTTTCAAAAAAGTCAGTATAATTCCAGTAAATTCTACTAGGAAGCCTCCTTAAATGCAATCCAATGTTTCCCTATGAGCAAGTCCGGGATCCCAGAGCAGAGGGGGCACTGGCCGGTGAAGGTTTGATCGGAAATGTTTTGCCTGCTGCTGTGTGTAGCCGGGTGGACTTTGTGAAAGAGGAAAATGGTTGGTACACTCCCTCTAGAGGGGGGAGGCTGGAGAGGAATAGCAGAAGAGTGGTATCACCACCTATTCAAATTTATTCTAATAATAAGGCATTGCACAACTTTATGGATTAGCCCTAAACTCTACCTACATGATTGGGACTGTAAAGCAGATTAATAAGCAATGGTTTTCTAAACTCTTGTGTTGCTTGATTATGGCCCTTATTCATCAAGCGATAGCGCCAGGTAGTGTCTGACGAGCGCCAGGTAGCGGCAGCTAACGGCGACTACCGACTCAAGTACGCCCGGCTGCGGTCACAATGACGCATTTATCAAGCAAAATGAGGCTAGCGCCGGCGAGAGCGACGGCTAGCGCGGCATTCATCATGAAGCCGCCTGGACCGAACAGCGGCGCTGCAAATTCCCTCACAGCGCCAGGTATGAGCTGTCGCTCCCTGGCGATGTCCAATGCATTTCAATGGAGCAATCTATAATTATTCATAATTAATTGGTAATATTTTATTTATTTATTTATTTTTTTAATGGCAAAAAATCGGAGAACACTTCTGCAATGTTAGGATTTATTTTTAAGTCAAAAAAAAAATATATATATGTGCAGAATTGATCTAACAGGTCTGAGATTAATGTATTCATATTACAAAATGATTCGAAAAACATGTATAATGTTACATTCAAAAAATATGGTTGTTTAGGGGTTAAAAACTAGTTAATACAGATCGCCGCCAGCGCTCTGGGGTTTAAACAAGGAATGGACAGTGACAGCACATTCGGAGCGTGATTTGTTGATGAATATGAAGCTAGCCGTTCGCTCTGGCCATTCGTTGTCAGGCGCTCACATACAACGCTGGACCTGTGAAACAGCGACCCCCCAGCCCGTATTCAACATTACCGCACACCGACTGAGTCGCTGTCAGCAAGCTAATGCCGGCCAAGCACAGCGAATACTGGCTGGCGCTGAAAAAATCACGCTACAGTCGCTCATCTGTCGCTACCTGGCGCTATTGATGAATCGGCCTCAAAGTCTCTCTTCTGCCTGCAGATGGACAGAATTGGCCATAGGGTCCCTTTTAGAAAATAATATAAATGCACTTGCGGAGCCTTATTTTAAAAAACATCTCCCTGCGCCCACACTGCAATGCGGGCTGAAGACAGCCGGCGCTCTGCACTCAAGTGCTCCTGGCACTATGAGGCTGATTTATTAATAGCGCCAGGTAGCGACAGTTGAGCGACTGTAGCGGTATTTTCACAGCGTCCGCTAGTAGTCGCTGTGCTTGGCCATTGTTCGGTTGTTGATAGCGACTCAGTCGGTGTGCAGTAATGTTGAATACAAGGTGATGAGTCGCTATTTGACAGGTTCCGCGCTGTATGGGAGCGCATGATAGCGACTGGTCAGAGCGACCAGCTTCCACCATATTCATCAAAAAATCGCGCTCAAAAAATTATCGCGCTGTGAAATGCATGTTTAAACCCCAGAGCGCTGGCGGCGATGTGTTAAAAGTAGTTTTTTAACCCCCAAACCACCATATTTTTGGAAACCAAAAAAAAATATTTATAAAGAATTTAGTAATATGAATACATTAATATCAGACCTGTAATATCAATTCTGCACAATTTTTTTTTTTTACCTTAAAAAAATTCTAAAAAGTGGTCACAGAATTTTTCACATTTAAAAAAAAAAAAAAAACATTAATAACAATTAATTATGAATATAATGCATTGGAGAGCGCCAGGTAGCGAGAGGTCATACCTGTTGCTGTTCAAGGTCGGACGCTGGCGCTGTGGGGTGAGGCTGGAATAATGATGAATGAGTGGCTATATGGCGCTATCTCAGTCGCTACCTGTCGCTATTCCTTCATAAATAAGGGCCTATGTATAAGCTTATGCGCTGGAGACCCCTAGCACCGGCTGTGAGCGCCGGAATTACAGGTGGAGGCTGATTCACTACTAGCACCATGCAATGCCAGATGAGCGTCTGTATAGCGGCGCTTAGAGCGACCACTAGTAGACACTGTAAGCGGGTGTTGAGCCCTGTACCCTAGCGTTGCGGTCGCTGCAATAACCTGGCCGGCATTGATGAATGTGATGTGTGTTGGGCACGCTAACAACAGTATAACGCTGCAGCGAGCGATAGGTAGCGCCAGATAAGTGCGTCTGGAACTCGCTGCTCCCCACCATATTCAAGAAAAACCTACACATACACAGCGTCGGCGCTCTAAACCTGGGCGCTGTAGCATAGAGTGCCAAGCGCTGTGTGATTAAAGTCTGTTTTTGAACACATATCCACTAGTAACAAAGCGAAAACACATGGAATGACATTGTTTTAACACTGTGACATTAACACTTTAGTACCAAACCTGTAATGACAATTTTACATAAAAATATAAAAAATCAAAAAACATTTATAAAAGTGTTTGTTTGCAGCCAGGAGAGGTCACACAATGATTTGAGCAAAAAAATAATCATTTTAATTGCCAAACACATTATTTATACACAAACAAATGAAAGCCCATTGAAATGTATGGGAGAGCCACACTGAGCGAAAGGTAATACAAGTATGTAGCGCTCTTGAACCTAGAGCGCTAGCGCTATATGTTGAGCCGCCTCTAATACATGTGACGCTACATGGCGCTGTTAAAAGCGCTTTTTTAAATGTGGTTTTGCGTACAGCAGATGCTGCCTGCCGCTACGAAGCACTATCTGCCGCTTAAATAACCCCCTAGATTTAATACTGCACACACAGCACCCACATGGGCGCTGTAGAAAGGGGAAGACAGGCATACAGCGCCTGTTACAATCTACGATTTTAGTTTTTTTGGGAGGATGACTGCACATTTTCACAGCGGAAACACCAGGAATTTCATTGGAGACACTTAGGCCCTTATTTAACAAGGGATATCGCCAGGTAGCGAATGGTGAGCGAACGGTAATGACGGTCACCGCCACGAGAACGCCGGCTCCCCTCCGCAATCACACATTTATCAAGCCGATCCTGCTTAGCGACTGACAGAGCGCCAGATAGCGAATCATTCATCATTATTCCAGCATCACCCCACAGCGCCAGCGAGCGACCTTGAACAGCGCCAGGTATGACCTCTCGCTACCTGGCGCTCTCCAATGCATTTCAATGGAACAATCTTTAAATATTCTTAATTAATTGCTATTAATGTATTTTTTTTTTAAATGTCAAAAATTCTGTGACCACTTCTGCCATGTTAGATATTTTTTTTAAGGTAAAAAAAAAAAAAAATGTGTGCAGAATTGATATTACAGGTCTGACATTAATGTATTCATAATAATGTATTCAAAAATGTTTTGAAAAACATGTTTTTTTTTTTTTTCGAAAAATATGGTTGTTTGGGGGTTAAAAAAATACTTTTAACCCATCGCCGCCAGCGCTTTGGGGTTTAAACAAGCATTTCACAGCACGAGAATTTTTTGAGCGTGATTTGTTAATGAATATGGTGGGAGCCGGTCGCCAGGGCCAGTCGCTATCATGCGCTCCCATACAGCGCGGAACCTGTCAAATAGCGACTTCTCACCCAATATTCAACATTACGGCAAACCGACTGAGTCGCTATCAACTACCGAACAACGGCCAAGCACAGCGACTACTAGCGGGCGCTCTGAAAATGCCGCTACTGTCGCTCAACTGTCGCTACCTGGCGCTATTAATGAATCGGCCTCTTAAATGATATGACACAGGTTGTTGTTTTGCATGGCCCAAATTGCAAGATTGCAGCGCAACCCAAAAGTGCAAAAAATGCATACAATTACAATTCCCATGGCACATGCACCATCCAGGGCCGGATTATGAGGGGGGCGCAAGGGGTCCGAGCCCCGGGGCCTTCCCCACTTGCCTTGCAAAGGGGGCCTCCACCAACTTTTGGGTTATAGTCTGGTGCAGGAGGCTTTTCAGTCTTTGATCTGACGTGCTGTGGGGCAAATGACAAAGCAATTGGCAGCAGTGAGGGCGCGCCTGGGCAAGCCATTTTTTGTTTTTGCTAACCTGCAGCCAAAGCCAGCACAGGGCAGGACTGAGAGTCTAGATCAGCAAAGCCGCCACCAGCAACGCTACAGTGATGGGTGCAGAGCTGTCACTGCACATAAGCCACCAAGCACAGCCGCTGGCAGCTCAATGCTGGGAACTGTTTTCTGCTGGACCAGCCGGGCGACTACACTACACCCCACCCAGAATGGCAAAGCAGGAGTTCCCGAGCAGCACGCACCGGCACAAAGGTGGCACAAGGGACTCGATCTGACGCTCCAGTAAGTAGTATTATATTAAAGGAAAAAGAATACTCCGATCCGAAAGATCCGGCCCTGGCACCAGTCCCAAAAAAATGGCAAAAAGAATGTAACCAACCCAGCCCATTGAATTCTATGGGATAAGCCCACACGTTGCCCTTATCCCATAGGTATCAGAAAACACATTTGTTTTCAGTTTTATCATCCGTTATAATGATATGATCAGATAGTTACATGGGCAGATTTCATTGTCAGCTCATATCCAGCAAGACGCGAGGTCATTGGTAAAGGTGCTTTAACAAATTCCCCTCAATTAAAGGCTTGAGGTCTCTTGACTCTGTCTCTGATCCTTGGTAACCAAACATTCTAAACTACAAACAAAGGTTCACATTTAATTACTAAGTGACCCCTGTAGCTGGAGGCACCAAAGTGTTTGAAACACAAAAAATCACAGTGAAATCCTAGCAACCAGCCCAGCCCCAGCAAGAGGGGGTCATGCTAAGTATTCGCTGAAGCAAGGTGCACCTTCCGCATCTCAGTGAGCTTTTTAAAGTGGATCTACCACCCGCTTGACTGGCCCTGGAGTTTAAAGACTCCAGGGGAGGCTAATTAGGTAATCTAGGGGCATCCGGATTTGGAATGTGTGAGCCCCCCAGATAAGCCCCCATTCACTCAAATTTTCCGGGGGCTCTCACTCAGGGTTGCAATCTGGAATTTCTGGCCCCATACAGCAGCAATGTCTGGGCCCCCCTCATAACCAATGCGTGATGTCTTAGAGGCCGATTCATTAATAGCGGCAGGTAGCGACAGTTAAGCGACTGTAGCGGCATTTTCAGAGCGCCCGCTAGTAGTCGCTGTGCTTGGTCGTTGTTCGGTAGTTGATAGCGACTCAGTCGGTTTGCCGTAATGTTGAATATTGGGTGAGGATGATAGCATGATAGCCACTGGCCATAGCGACCGGCTCCCACCATATTCATTAAAAAATCACGCTTAAGAAATTCTCGCGCTGTAAAATGCATGTTTAAACTCCAGAGTGCTGGCGGCGATGGGTTAAAAGTAGTTTTTTAACCCCCAAAAAACCATATTTTTGGAAACCAAAAAAAACAAGTATTTTAAATAATTTAGTAATATGAATACATTAATATCAGACCTGTAATATCAATTCTGTACAATTTTTTTTTTATTTTTTTCCCTTAAAAAAATTATCTAACATGGCAGAAGTGGTCACAGAATTTTTCACATTTAAAAAAAAAAAAATAATAATAATTAATTATGAATATTTAAAGATTGTTCCATTGAAATGCATTGGAGAGCGCCAGGTAGCGAGATGTCATACCTGTCGCTGTTCAAGGTCGGACGCTGGCGCTGTGGGCTGAGGCTGGAATAATGATGAATGAGTGGCTATCTGGCGCTATCTCAGTCGCTAAGCAGGATTGGCTTGATAAATGTGTGATTGTGGTGGGGAGCCGGCGTTCTCGTGGCGGTGCCCGTCATTACCGGTCGCTCACCAGTCGCTACCTGTCGCTATTCCTTCATAAATAAGGGCCTTAGTGGTCTCAGCTTAAAGTGGGCCAAAACCCACTGCAATTGGCCCGGGAATCTATAAGATTCCCAGAGCGATCGATTCCCTCCCCCCGGGGCATCCAAGATCGGGATGGCCCGCTGTGTGAAAACCCCCCAGGTTGCCCCATACACTTACCTTGCTTCCCGGTCCAACGGCGCATGCATGAGCCACAGCCGCATATGCGCTATCCCTCTAGCAGGGCCCATGCCCGCGTCAGCCATTTGTGAATGGCCAGTGCGGACACGCTCCCTGTTAGAGGGAAGCGGGGGATGCGGTCGCCAGCGCGCTCGGACGAAGCCTTAGTTGGCGTTGACATCAACCTCTCTGAGAGCGCTGATTGGACGAGCGGCCGTGCATGCGCCGTAGAACCGGGAAGAGGTGAGTTTTCTTCGGCGATCTGGGGGGTTTCATGCAGCGGGGCACCCCGGATCGGGGAAAGGACCAAAACCCAGGATAGTCAAAATGTTTTTTTGGCTACTTTAAACTGAGCCTCTGGCCCCAAGGCATCCAGGCTTACCTCGGGATCCAGACCATATAAGAAACAAAAATTCTAGGGGCCCAGCCACCATATTATATGTTATGGGGGGACCAGACACAATATAAGTTGTATAGACACTGGGCCTCTCTATAACCTATGTTGGGGCCTGAGTTTGAACTGTACTTCAAAGGCAGCCAGGCTTCCCTTAATTATCAGGCCATAAAGGAAACTGAAAGTCAGACTATGGGGCCCAGCCATCACATTACATGTTGTGAGGTGCCCAGACACATATATAAGCTCTATAGAGGCTGTCCCCCTCTGTAACCTATGTGTGATGGCTTGGCTCCTAGTTAGAAATGGGCCCCAAGGCAAACCAGCCTGCAGGAGGGGGAAGACCCTCATTTATTATCAAGCCAGCAGCAATAGTGTGACAGCGGCTGTATAGCGGCACTAGTAGCGACCGCTAGTAGACGCTGTAAGCGTGTATCGGGTTCTATAACAGAGCGCCTCAGTCGCTGTAGTAACCTGGCCGGCATTGATGAATGAGATGTCTGTTGGGCGCTCTAACACCAATACAGCGGTGCAGGGAGTGAAAGGTAGCGCCAGCTCAGTGCAACCGACTCTCAGCGACTCACACCATATTTAACAAAAAAACAGACACACACAGCGTCTGCGCTCTGGATCTGGTCGCTGTAGCATAGAGCGCCAGATGCTGTGTGATTAAAGTCTGTTTTGGTCACATATCCACCTGTAACAAAGCGAAAACACATGGAATGACATTGTTGTAACATTGTGACATTAATACTTTAATGCCAGACCTGTAATGGTAATTCTGCATATAAATATAAAAGATCCAATAAAATTTCAAAAATGACTTTTTTAGGCCAGGAGAGATCACACAATGATTTTGGGGGAAAAAAACCTGTTTAAACAGAAGAAAATGAACGTCCATTGAAATGTATGGGAGAGCGACAGTGAGCGAAAGGTAATACCTGGCCGCCTGTAATAATACATGTGACCATACATGGCGCTGTTAGAGGCGCTCATCAGATTCGCTTTCATAAATGTGGTTTTGCGTACAGTGCCCGGCGTTCACCAGACGCTGCCTGCCGCTACGAGGAACTACCTGCCGCTATCTGTTCATGAATAACCCCCTAAGTTTCGCCACTAGCACTGTCTCACCAAAAGTGGGTCATCTGGTCAGTGTATGTGGGCTGCCCTAATTACGGTGCCCGGGTGACCAGTTGGGGGGTTGGGTGACTTGCTCAAGAGCATTTCAGTGAGGCTCCAGGACCGGGATTTGAACCTGACACCCTCTGGTCACAAGTCTGATCTGATGATAGGCTGAAAAGTTTGTTGCATGCAGCAACCTCACCATAGATACATACTATACACTGAGGGACTAGAAAGTCCCTCTGCCCTGCATGAGGAACTATTTAACCTGGATGGGAGGTCCTACATGCACGCAACTGTGGGCGCTTTCCTGGCACCCCTGTAGCTGAGACGCGCTCCCCCGGCCAGCCATCCAGATGGGACGGGAGCGTGCCACACGCCGCAGGGAAACCAGGGATACGGCTGCTCCTGCATACTGGGCTCTTTGTTTAGAATGGGGCTGAATTCTGATCATTGCACACCATACAGCACTGATCAGGCGAGAGCCCACACGGGGAACGGGGCTTGCAAAAATAGCGATCACAAGCGCAATCACTCCAAAAACGCAGCACGCAGCTCAGCAATGGTCGCCATCCATGAATGTGCGGCTCTTCTAATCGGCGCGCTCGGAGCTTCTGAGCTATGCACGTCTGAGCGACGTCTTAGCTCAGCGGCTCCGAGCGCGCTGGCGGCCGCATCTCGCGCTTCCCTCTAACAGGGAGCGTGCCCTGCTAGAGGGATAGTGGGGATGCGGTTGCACGCATCCACTGTTGGACCAGGATTAAGGTAAGTGTAGCGGGAGAAATGGGGGGTTTCACACAGCAGGGCATCCCGATTTTGTGAATGGGCCGATCCAGCTGGGATTTGGTCCACTTTGGTCCAGGTAGTGCCAGATTAGTGTCAGGTGAATGTCAGGTCCCAGTGAAAACTGTGTATTTATCAAGTCAAAAATCCAGAGTTCCTCTGCCAGGTAGTGTCCCATCTATCAACAGCGCCGGCGTTGGGATGAGTTCCCTGAAGTGCCAGATAGGGCCGAGTGCTCACCCTGCACTGTGTGGCCTGATCCCATACATTTCAATGGGCTGATTATAATTATTTAGGCTGGTGCATGTGCCACGGGATCCCTGGGCTGATTGGCATTATTTTTGGATTAATTTTTAGAACTTTAGTGTTGCGCTGTGAGTGCAGTGAGAAAGCCGTGAGAAAGCTATGTCATGTTTTTCAAGTGTTCCTAATGCAATTCCCATTTTTATCAAAAAAAAAATTCAAGAACCCTAAAAAATTAAAAAACTGGGATTCCAACAGGCGCTGTGTGCCTGAAATCCCATTTTTTTGGACCTCTTGGAGTGCTATGTAGCATTTTTTAATAAATATACTCATCTTGTGGCGCTCCTGGCCGGCGCTAGGTGTCGCTAGTGCATAGGCTTTTATAAGATGTGCGTTGCAAACACTGCCTGACCGGGAGCGCTACAGCTACGGCATACACTTATTAATCCACTTAGGGAATACTTTCTAGGAAGTAGATTGCCTAGGAAAGAGCCTCCACTGTCACTTGGTGTTAGGCACCTTTTTTCCAAACGATAGGAGGTAAATGCAAAAATGAGGAGAGCCCTCGGTCCTTAACTAACTAACATAATTAATACATTACAGATATTCTGGATGTCTTATGTGGAAAGCGGATTCATTTTCACGTTCAAAAAAAGGATGAATATGAAGTCCAGTGAGCACATCACAACTACAGGCAGGGTCGTATTTACCATTAGGCAACCCTAGGCACGTGCCTAGGGTGGCAACCTGGAAGTGGGGGAGGACAGTGCCCTTACTACTGTAGTAAAGAAAAGAAATTAGAAATCATATAGCCAGAACATTAATGCCTCCTAACAAACACCCCCCAGCCACAGAATAATGCAGAGTGTATTTGTGTAAAGGGGGGGGGGGGGGGGCAATGGGTTGAACACAGACCAGAGCATCTCCCCTCCACTGGTCATGTGACTCCTGTATGTCAGAATGCAGTAAAATATGGAACATGCTTGTCTGCTTCTTGTCTGCTTCTCTGCATTTCCCCCTTTGTGCCCACCTCTACACTCATTCTCTGCATCTAGCCCATTACACTCTTTCCCCCTACACACTGTTTTTTAAATGGACCGTGACCTAACTTAAACAAAGGGGGCGCAAGCACTTAAAGTGCCTAGGGCACCATAACCACCAAATACGGCCCTGACTACAGGGATGCCGGGGATGCAGCTGCTGACAGAGACAGTGTCATGGGAGCCGCCGGTAAAGGTGAGATTCACCAGCACGGCAGCGCCCCCTGGGGCCTCTAGTCTGCATTAAAAATTGGGATGCCCCAGGGAAGGCTTTAGACTCCAGGGGCTGGCCGTTGCAACTTTTGAGCCACTTTACTAATTGAAGTAAGTGTAACTCTGAGTGTACATTGGGGTGTGAACTGCAACCCCCATCTCAAGAAGCTTTTTTTTATTCTAAAATAGAGAAAAGTTTAAGAAAGTGTAAACGTTACAAAGCTCACCGAGATGCAGGTTGCAAGTCACATACAAATGTGCACCCAGAGTTAGGCTGACACTGGGGTGGCCACCCTTCAGTTGCCGGTGAAATGCTGCCAGTAGCAGCCTATGAGAAAGGGGATTTAAAAAAACGTTGCTTGCAACAAGATAAGAAAACAATGAAAGTCAATGGCACTTTTTTACTCCTAAGAAAAGTAGAGAACTATTTACTCCTTTCTACACTGTAGTAAAAGCCGCCATTGACTTTCATTGTCTTTTTATCTAGTGATTCAGTAACAGTGACATTCTCAGGCTTTTTTCTCATGAATTGAATTTTTTACTACCATGAGAATTTTTTTCTACCTTTATTGAATCGAGGCCAATACATGAGAAAAACGGTACACAAATCAGAACAGTACTCCAACAACTCCAACAACCCGTCAACCTGCCCTCTGATGTCCATATATGCAGATTTTTTCATTCAATCTATGATTTAATCTGTTTTTTAAAATAAATCAAATGATTGATTTTAACGACTTTCACTTCCCTTGATGTTGACATTTTTTATCTTTTTGCGGCATATTGAATTATTTTTTTCATTCTTCCATTAACAACACACTGATTGGGGGTGGTGCTCATTTTGAAGCAAGTGTAACTCTGGGAGCACCTTGTTTGTTTTAATCTTTCCCCAAAAATCACCTGTACCTCTACAGGTGAGGTGCATCATTTTTCCAATGATGTAGGGATAAGAAACAGTACCTTATGTGCTATGCAGTAAAAGATCCAAGTCATTAAGCAAACCCTACTGGGTGCTGTTATTTCCCTACATATTGGAAAAATGCCCCATGGCAGGTGCAGGTGATTTTTTATTTTTTATTGCACTTTTTTGTGTGTTAAAATTAAAAATCTCACCGAGATGCAGGTGGCGATTCACATCCAAATGCGCACCCAGAGTTACTAAATCTGTAGCATGATCCCCAATGTATCTATCACTCTATGGGGGTTTGGTGATTCTTAGTATAAGAGACGGTGAATGTATTTCCTAATACTGAACACAATAAAATATCATTTTTCAGATAACCATGGCATTTAATTAATGTTTATTAATATATGGCATTTATTCATATATTAATATTATAATTAATAATTGAAAAAGTTATACCTACTTTTGCACCCCCCTATATATATTATCTATTTTAATCTATGTGCAAGCTGGTTACCTGGCTGTGAAGCTGTTGGGATTCCCCCTCTTGCAGTGATACAGGTGACAAGTGTTGTATCGGCTGAACTGACGCTCATCTGGTTCTCGCCTGGATTTATATGCGGCTCCCATTAACAACCAGCAGACACACTGGTCGCTTCATGTCACCTGAGGAATTTGTCATTGTCATTGTGCGCCTGGTGACGTCCACCTGCTGATTGTCTTAGCCATACAATTACCGTTGAAAAGTCATGATTGACAGGTTCACTCAGACAGGACGCTCGGGAGACAGAGCCTTGAAGATCGTTCAGATACGAGTGATGTGAATAGCAACATGCGATGATGACTATAGACTGATATCAGTAGAAAGTAAATCAGAGGACAAGACTATTTATAGAAATAAAAGAAAGTTTCTTACGGTTGTCTGAGGAAGCATTGAAAAAAATAAAAAGCGAAACACGTCAGCAGCTTTTCAGAATAGGAGGTTTGTGTATATTTTGCTCATTGGTCTAACTTTCACTGCACATGTGGAAACTGAGAGCCTTTGCATTCAGTGAGGCCTTTTTTCTGTTGTTCATTACTGTGCTATTATGTAATAGTTCGCGCCACCTTTATACAGACTATTTTACTAAATATATGGTACTTAAAGCTGAGATGGGGGCAGTAAAGGGTTCGTTTCAGCACCATGTTCCGGCATTTTCACACATTCTTTTATTGAGTCAAATTTGTTTATTCATATGTTTCCCCTTACTCCACATTCACCAGATCTTTTTTTATGGTACGCCATTTTTTGGAGTAAACGTGCATATTGAGCCAGATCACACACGCACATTTACCATAAATGTGTAACTTCATATAATTCAGGGAGTGTTTTGCAGAGGGGGTAGAGTGTGCGCAAACGGGTTGTTATGAGCAGTCAATTTACGATAATTAGAAAAAAACAAAAGTGCCCACCCCCCAAGAGCCAGCTAGATCAGACAACAGGCCTTGGCCCTGCCAGTGCTCCAGCCCTTATACCCTTGGGTATGGGTTCTCAACTTTTCCAGGGGTGCTGTGGCTCTGCCAGGGGTGCTGCAGTCAACCCTGAAAGAACATGCGCCCATACCGATGGTCACCGGAGTTTTCTGCATCCCTGGTGTCCCAAATGGGGGTACGGCTAATCAGACAGGGTATCGCCACCAATGCTGGCTGGTGACAGAGCTGCCCCCTACCCTGTGAGCTGGTATAGGGGTCCCCTGTATTTCACGTTTTGTTCAGTGAAGATGATCGCTCGTAGTCCAATGCTGTTAAATGTATCTATTCCGCAGATCAGGTCCCATGCCGCGGGGGGGGGGGGGGGGGGTTGATGGCCATGGTGGGTGCACTAGTGATCAGGCCCCAGCAGTGAGAGACTCGTTTAGGATTATTAGGTAAGATCAACTGTGCTGGAGTGAAGAGAATCCCTTTAAAGGCTGATTATTCTATCCTATCCAAAGAAGTTTGTTTTGCCATGTATATATAATGTACATAATAGGACAGGGCCAACTCCAGGTTTATGCGGGCCCTTGGGCGGCATGGTCTCAGTGGGCCCCTTTGCAGTGGAGAGTCGTAGGTCAGGGGTCTATAAATTCCATGGCCAAAATTAAGAAGGACTGCTTGCCCTCCAACCCCCTATTGGAGCTGTTTTTCAGTGAAACTCACAAAGCTGACCCTAGAAGGGTTAACCACATTGTGCCAGCTGTCAGTGGGCCCCCCTGGGGGGTGGGGGCCCTCGGCAGCTGACCGGACTTGCCGGATGCTGACGCTGGCCCTGTACTAGGAATTTAACATGACAGAGGCAAGGTAGAACACAACAATCAATAAGTAAAAAAAAAAAAAACTGTAGCACTAAATCACTAAAAGCAACAAAAAAGTAACGAAAGTTGCAGAACCTTTTATTTCACCTATAAGTTTTTTAAGGTGACATTATTTTTTAATCTCACTGTTCCTGATCATTTGATTTCTGGTCTTCCTTCCTCTTTAATTTGAGCTAATTTGGCTGCTCTGGTTGCTTTACAAAGACCAGAACCCCCTTCCCCCACTATAGACCCAAATGGGCTTCAGATTCTGAACAATTGTCTGAGCTTCATCTGGACCAAAGAGAGGCAGGTTCCAGCAACACTAATGATCATCTTAGAGTTTATTTTCTGGTTTTCCTAGACTATCAGCTATATACCTGCATTGTTAAACGTCTCCCCTACCATATAACTGATACCAGGAACCTGCATTGTATTCTCAGTCTGACCTACTGACTTGGATTGAACTAAAAGGCCAAGAAAAAAAGACCTGGGTCAGATTTCAAAGCCTTGGCGTTAGCTGTGACTTCATACGTATGTTGTACATCATGGTTTGTGCTAATTAAAGAATGAAGTTAGCTAGAATGATTGGACTGGACATAAACACAATAGATATGACTATGGAAACCTGCAAGGTTTGGTGAGCATAGAAGCTCTATGGTTACCTGCTAAAATCCCCTACTCAACCTGTTTAGAAACCACACACATTAAATTCTTCCTACTTCTTACAACCCCCCCCCCCCCCCCCCCCCCCCGGGGACAGTATAAATAAAGCCACTACAAATCTCTAATTTATAGGTAAGTAGCTTATGTATTTCTAAGCAAAACTATTTTCTTTGCTTTCTTGGTCATAGCGTAAAGCACAGCTTTATGAGACTGATGCCATGATCAGAGACAGCTGTAGGACTACTGTGGCTTACAGTGCTCGCTCAAGCTGACAGCACCACTCAACAGAGTGGCTGTTAGACCACTTTTTTAATGGTCCTTGAGGAATAGAATTAAAGGAGGGGAAAAGGGTTTAGGAGACTAACTACAAACTGATGACGAGGTGGTAGGTACTACACTTCAGATAGCCTCAGTAAGATGTTCACTAACACAGCCCTTCACTGCTGGAAATGTTGTATCGTTGTATCACATATTTTGGGCCTGCCCAAAAATCCAGAATTTCTGGAGGGAGGTAATCCCCATTATCTGGACGGTTACGGGTATGCAGGTCCAAGAGAATCCGGCTCTAATCCTATTACACCTATTAGACTTATCATTAGGGACATACAGGAAATCTCTACTGTCCCACCTACTTGCTGCCAAGCAAGTTATCCCCTGGTACTGGAAACGGGAAAAGGCACCATCGAAAAGAGACTGGACCGGTGAGGTCCTGTACATCAGGGAGATGGAGGACCTGACACTCTCCCTACATGTCAGAGAGCAGCATTTCAGGGTCACTTGGCTCCCTTGGTTGCTATTTCAAGAGTCAGGTGGGTTTAGGGACCTATTTGGTCCTTGAGGCCTCGGGATAGGGCTCTGCTTTGGCCCGTTACGAGAGATGGTCAGGGCAGCGGGTCATTTCAGTGTTGGCAGAATAAACGGGGTAGCTCCAACCTCAATCCATCTCTCCCTTGCCCCCCCACACACCAGCCCCTTAGCCCTATCTTCCCTATCACATCCCATAGGCACACCCCCTTTACTCATCCCTCTTTTTCGAAGTTCAGCACAGCACTTCCATGCACAGTGGAAAAGGCATATTTGTTCTGGGGCAATTGCAATGTCACCCCCCCCCCCCCCCCCTTCCCCCAAGGTATTGACCCATAGAGTCTAGATGTCTTTCTGGAAAACGTGCCTATATATATGGAACATGTGGTGTATGTTATGTGTGTTAGTTGGTAAGATTGGAATCCTGTTTGTACAACTTACTGTGCGAATTGTCACTGTATAAAGTCCGCTTGCCTGGACGTTTCTTGCTTCTCTTTAAACTAACCTATATTTTCTAAATAAAGATTAAAAAAAAGGAGGGGGAAGTTGGAGCTCTGCTATGGCTTTTACCCAGTGCTGCAGAAAATAGAGGAGTGGGACATGGGACAGGCATCAGGTGAGTCAGTTTAAAGGAACTCTGTAGGCAAAGTGCATAAACTATCATTCATCAGTTCATTCCCTAATGGCTACCCTCTCTCTTCCTGTCAGAACTCAGGTGCAAGTATGAACAAGGCAAAAGAGTAGAGGCATGTCCCTAAATACCTTTGCCATAGACCACCAATTGTAGAGTTTGACTGGTGGTCTATAGCTCTGCCCCATTTGTCAGCTCAACAAGAACTAGTACTCTAGTATAATGCAGTCTGAGCCAGTACAGCCAGAGTTCCCCTGCAGCTCAACACATCCCCATCATTAGGAGCTTAAATGGTGCTGACATCTGTCCGTAAGGTGAACTAAAAATTGACAATGACTGTTAGGCCCTTTAGTACCAAAATGGAAAAGCATCCTAAAGCCAAGCCACTGTGGGTCTAAAATGGTTGTGAGCTCACCAGATTGGTCAGTTTAATTTGCAAACCCAGGGATTCCCAAATCAAGTTGCACCATAGACAAAGAATCGCCTGGAAGTGAAGACATTTAGACTCCAGGTGGCAAGACTAAAAGGTTTTGGGCTGCGGCCGCCAGTGTACTCGGAGCCATATCTGACCTCATACTCCGAGCGCGCTCATTGGACGAGCAGGCGCATGCATCGTAGGACCGGGAACAGTTGAGTTGGCTTCGGCGATGGTGGGGGGGTTCCACGCAACGGGGCACCCCCAGTGATGTGGCTGGCAGAGAGGAGCAGAGCTGGATGAGATGAATGAGCCAGTTCGGGACACTGCTTTTTTACCTTTCATCAAGCCCATGGTGCATGCGTGGAGGGCGGCGGCATCACTTGCATCCTTCGTCTAGCCATTTAGTTAAGGCACACAGCCAGAAAAGGATGCAAGTAATGTTGCCACCTGACGCACATGCACTGTGGGCTTGTTGGTGGGGCCGAGGGAGGTATCGCACTGCGCAGATGCAAACTGTAGCAGCAGGTTTTGCACAAGCCTAATTAATGGGGGCAATGGTTCACAGGCGATCTCTGTCAGCTGACAGGGGAGAGCCAATCAGAGGATCCTGGGGCTTTTATAAGGAAGCTGTGGGCCTTGGATCAGTGCCAGAAGATTCTTATGTTTCATCTTAACTTAGAAACAGAACCAACAATGCCTACTAAAACCGTGCTACAATATATTATTATGAATATTAATATATTATATTTAACAATTATAATAAACATTTAAATTTGTGCTCAAATGAATCAAATAAACGCAAGGAGTATATAACCTTAGTCACATCGGTTCATCAATTAACAATCAATTATAGAAAAGTCTATAACATCATACTGTGATAAAATCTTAAGTCCAAACAGCTTCTTTTAAATACCAGCACCAGTGTTCAACACTCCTTTAATTAATTTTATAATCCTTCACCCAGCGAGATAAAATCACGTACCAGATCACAATGATAAGATATATTTCATCTTGCCGAGTCTGCGTCCCTTGTATCCGTGAATAGTATTACATTGGACCTGATCTCGACCCAACCTTTTCATTGGACTCTTGCTTTCTGGACTTTGAGTTTTGGATTAACCCCTGCCTTCCTGCTTCCATGTGTATGACCCAGCTTGCATTCAACTCTGCCTCTCCAGCCAGCCCAGTAACTACTAATGCAAACCTATCCTCCCTTGCGGGAGAGCTATAGGATCTAGACTCCGGTTCTGCAGGGCCGAGCTTGGGTTATGGGCAGTAGTCTCCGTGTGCCAACCGCAGGAGTAGAAGCCGGGTTCCCCCTGCCCATAGTGCTCGCCTTCAAGGTTTGTGACAGCAGCACGCCATCAGAAAGAAAATGGGAAGGAGCAACCATGTTAGAGAAAGATACACTAAAAGATCTGTTGAAGAGGTAGGAGGTGAACCAAGAGAGTACAAAACCTTGGACCCCAAGAGAGAATATCGAGAAGCAGGTAATGGTAAACAGTGTCAAAGGCTGAGGATAGATCAAGAAGGATGTAGTGACCTTTGGTTTTAGCAGTGAGCAGATCATTAGTGACTTTGGTGGGGGCAGTTTCAGTGGAGCGGTTAAAGCGGAATCCAGTTTGTAGGGGATCAAGTATAATGTCATTAATAGTATCAATAGTGCACCTTTTTTTAGCTTCGATCAGTCATGTCTCAGTACAGTACTACTACAGAACTACTGTATATGCAGTGTGAAAAGTGTGGGAACGCCCCAAAAAAAAGCCCAAAGAGTTGGCTGCACCACCAAATATATAGTAGGAAAAGCACATACATAAACCCAACAGACAAGGATAAAAACAACGTAACTGCAATGTAAAACTCTACACCACTTATGTGTTGACTAGTGATGGGCTTCGATTTTGATAGATCCGACAAGATCCTCGTCAAGTTATCCGGCATGTTACCCATTGGTGCTGGCAGGTGGCATGACAGCCATCACTGTGATAGGGGTCCCTTGGAGGGGAGGAAAATGGAGGGGGATTCCCAGGAAGAAAAGGGGACCTTGGTCTCCCTGCATAAGAAGACCAGCCCGGCAGACCAGTATAGGAGAATCTCACCCAGCAGACCACCATAGAGGATGCCGTCGGTAAGGGGACAGAAGAAGCGGACAAGTACTGATAAAATTCATTTATTAAACATTGTGTTGCATCTTATTTTTTTAACTAAATGTGTCTGATGTACCCTTACAGTACAGCCTGATGAAGTGGGCCCATTGTCCCACGGAACGCATGGCTCTAGGAGGTGGCAGGCGGTGGGGAGACATCATGCTTATTGGTGCTATTGCGTGATTTAATTTGATTATGTGGATATTTTGATTGGGCATTGTTATTGGTAACTTTATTTGATCACAATGTGTAATGTGTTATTACTGGATACATGTGGAGATTAATGGGGATAATTATTTTTCTTATTGTAGTTAGGTCTGGCCTAACTGTTTCATGCTTTTGGGTTACACTGGCACTTTATATATATTTATATATTTATTTATGTATTGACTTAGTTGAAGTGATTTATGAATTAGCATGAGCACTTTATGTACAGGTGTAATATTATTGAATTAGGATCCAGATCATAGGCAAGTTTCTTGTTTAGGGATCGTATATTTTAGGTGACGATCATATTGATTGGATATTGGTGGATTGTCTTATGCTATATATTTTCATTTTCTTCCCACCACCTACTCCTCCGTTTATGTTGTTTGTCCAGTGTGTATTTATGTATTTTAATGGTTTTTGAAGTTGTACGTATGTTGTTATTATTAGTATTTGTGAATAAAAGCTTTAATATTAATTGATTTATTTCTTGGAGTGCCTCCCTATACAATTTTGGTTCTAAATATATATACTCTGATGTATACCAGTCCAAATGTTAGGGGGGCCAGGATGCCACGGTGGCCCAGCACCATACACAATAGTGTAGAAAAAAGGGGCTTAACTGTCACTAGTTAAGATTTAAGGAATAACATGTTGCTAGACACGTAACTCTATCACTTTATGATACCCTATAATTTATTCAGCTTAGGAGGGTTGTCAAGAAACAATCATGCCTGTCTACTTTTCTGTGTGTCTGAGTACAGGCATTGCCTGAGATTTTTCCGATCACTCTGATCTGAAGCACCTGTAATTTACCGCTTTACTGTCAATGTGTATAATAGCGTCCATGTGCCTAATTATGGCCTTGCCGCCATTGTCTAAAGCGTGCAAGAACATATAGATCGTCCTAATGATTGTGTAAGATGAGAAGTGTAACTGTAAATAGCAAAACGGGTCCACAAATCTGCTGATTACAGTGGAGGAAAACCTTTATACTGCCTTTGCTGTGCCTTTATTGCCATCTCTGAGATCTGTGATGTCATCTTTCCAGTTCCTTGTTGTCTACAACAGAGAGTTTGCTGTTTCTAGGAAAGCTTTTTACAGTGGGTGAAGGGGAGGTGGTAAGTTCCTATACGTGCAAATGCAAATGTGCTACTGTGCATATTTACTGTTTAGGTACTGTTTTAGGCCAGTGTGAAAAAAATACTGCTAAGTAACAATGTATTTTCAAATAGAAATACTAATAGTTTATTTTTATCATTTAAAAAAATTCAAAGTGAGTGAATAGAAAATCTAAAACGAACCAATACCTAGCATGACCATAATTTTTTCTAGGTTCACTTTCTTTTATTTTTGCTTTTGAAATAAAAAAAATTAGGGCCGCAGGTCCCAACAAACTTTACATTTAAACACACAAAATCACATTTATACCACAGACACGCTAAGAGCCGTATTTATGAATTGTGCAGTTTAGCGCCATTTTGCTGGCACAGTGCTGTTTTTTCAGTGCTGGCATCTCTTTTGGCGCTGCTATTTTGATAGAATAGTGCTGGAAGTTCACAGTGGCTGATGTTAACGGGGAGGCTGATTCATTACTAGTGCCAGGTACCGACAGATGAGCGTCTGTAGCAAGGCATTGAGAGCGACCGCTAGTAGTCGCTGTGCTTGGCCATGGTTCGCTGTTTCATAGGGCCTCAGTCGCTGTAGTAACATGGACGTTATTGATGAATATGTTGTGTGAGTCGCTTTAACACCAGTACAGCTCTGTATGGGAGCGTCAGCTCAGTGCGACCGACACACCATATTCATAAAAAAAACAGCCTCACACAGCGCCGGAGCTCAAAATCGGGTCGTTGTAGCCCAGATTGCCAGACGCTGTGTGATTAAAGTGTGTTTTTGAACATGTATCAAGTAGTACATGCATTAGTAACAAAGCGAAAACACATGGAATTACATTGTTATTACATTGTAACATGAACACTTTAATACCAGACATGTAAGGACAATTCTGCCTAAAAATATTTTAAATCCAAAAAGTTTTCAAAAATGACTTTTTCTAGGCCATGAGTGGGGACACAGTTATTTGAAAATGTAAAAAAAAAATAAAATAAAATAAATAAAACCCTGTTTAAAGAGAATAAAAGGATTGTCCATTGAAATGTATGGGAGAGCGACAGGTAGCGACTTGAATGTTGCTTTGAATGTTTGAATGTTGCATTAGGTATTGGCCGGCCTATGTCAGCGCCTGTTGGCCCCGACTGCCAATTATAACAGCGCCAGTGTGCCCCACTTTGTACCACCATTGTTAAGGCGCTGAACAGCGTACTCACCCTGAATAGAGTGGCATTGGACAGCGTTTCATCATTACAGTTACAAGATATCACTGCGGGGGGACAAACTTTACAGTGCAATAGCTCTAGTAGAATGAGCTGTAACACGAAAAGGGGGTTCCTTCCCCTTGGCAGAATATGCCTGCACCACCGCCTGTCTGAGCGACTTACTGAGAGTGGACTTGGCCGGAGGCAAGCCCTTTCTGGAACCCTCAGTGAGAACAAAGAGCGAATCCAATTTCCTGAAGGATTCAGTCGCAACCAGGTAGTACTTAATGGCTCTGACCACATCCAAGGCATGGAGGGTCTTTTCCTTAGAATTAGTCGGTGCTGGACACAGGGAAGGCAAGACAACTTCCTCATTAAGATGAAAGGGAGAAACGACCTTAGGCAAAAAATCAGGTTTAAAGCGAAACACCACCTTATCCTTATGCCGCTCAAAGTAAGGAGGCTTCATACAAAGCGCTGCCAGTTCAGACACGCGACGCACCAAGGTGATAGCTTCCAAAAAGACCACCTTTAAGGTCAAAATAGACAATGCAGCATCGCACAAAGGCTCAAAGGGGGGACCCTGGAGAGCAGAAAGCACCAAATTCAAATCCCACACCGGTAATACAGGCTTACACGGTGGACATACATGGGTAACTCCTTGGAAAAAAGTCCTGATCAGTCTATGATTGGCAAAGTATCTTTGGAAAAAGATGGCCAAGGCCGAGACCTGGCCCTTGAGTGTGCTCAGCTGTAGACCCAGGTCTAAGACGTGTTGTAAAAATTCCAAAATCCTAGAAATAGTGCGACAAGGGAAACTCTTGGATTCACACTAAGCAATGTAGGCATGCCAAACTCTTTAGTAAATCATGGAGGAAGACTTCTTCCTCACCTGAATCATGGTCTGAACAACCGTGGCCGACAGTCCCTTTTCCATTAGGTTTGAGGTTTCAATAGCCAGGCCGTCAAAGCCAGCATCTGTAAATTGGGGTGCCGCAGCGACCCCTGAGTGAGAAGCCCTGGGTCGTCGGGCATGTAGCGATCGACTGACATATGAACTATGTCCGTGAACCAACTCCGCCTCGGCCAGCGAGGAGCCACCAGGATGGTTGGTACCCCCTCCTGGGCTATCTTGCGCAGCACTCGACCCAGGAGCAGAAACGGAGGGAAAATGCATAAAGGAGCCTGAACTCCGTCCCCAAAATCGCCAGAGAGAGGATATCTTGACAGGGAGACGAACCTTGGGAGCTTGTGATTGTGTCTGGACTCAAACAGGTCCACATCCGGTTAACCCCAGCGGACTCCTGCGTCCGGTCCCAACCGGTCAACAGATTCAATTGAAGAGGTCTCATGTGGAACTGTGCGAAGGGCACTGCCTCGAAGCATGACACCATTAGGCCCACCAGTTTCATCCCTAGACGGATCGATGGCTGCTGACAAGACAGTAAGGCCTGCACATGCACCTGGAGTCCCGCCACCTTCTTCTGGGGCAGGAATGCCTTGACCTGAGAGGTGTCCAACATCATGCCCAGAAAGGACCTCACCATCGAGGGAGTGATAGACGACTTGGGGTAATTGATTACCCATCCCAAATCCTCGAAAGTGGATAAAAGAAAGGCCGCTCTCGGCCTGCTGAAGAGACTGAGCCGCAATCAGCAAATCGTCCAGATAAGGAAGAACACGAATGACCTGGTTCCGCAGGATAGCCATAATGCCCGCCAGCACCTTGATGAACACACAGGGGGCTTGTAATGCTGATCCTCCTGCGCAAACCTCAGGAACTTCTGATGCCCCTGAAAAATCGGGATGTGCAGATAAGCATCCTTGACGTCCACCGTGGTCATGAAGTCGCCCGGCTGGAGCGAGCTCACTGCGGACCGTAAGGTCTCCATGCGGAAATGTCTGAGCATTGTCGCAGCCAGAGCAAGCGACGAAGCACAACAAGCAGGGCCGTAGCCCTGGCGCCAAGCCGGACACTATCGTCCATTGCTGAGACTACAAAAGCAATAAAATCCACACAAGCTTTGAGGTCTTTATACCCCTCCGCCCGCTTGCGAAACTTGGCAATATCAACAAGGCGTCTCACCTTCTTCCTGATGGCTAAGGAGACAATGGCCACGGTACACACAGGGCGAAGCCCAGCACCTACAAATGTAAATGCATGACAAGCCAGCTGATCCATACGCCTGTCAGCAGGAATGCGCAAGGAAGCAGTATCGGGAGACGGCATAACCGTAGTGTTGGATAACCCCGACACAGGGGAATCCACATCGGGGGGATGGGACCAGAGGCAGACCAGCTCTTCAGGGAAGGGATACCGCCTGTCCAGGCCCTTATGCACAGATGGCAATTTATTAGGCCTTTCCCATTCCTTAAAAACCATATTGGAAAAGTGGGCCTGCTCAGGGAAGACCAGCCTCTGTCTCTCAGGCCGAAATAAATCACCCTGCTTCCTCTTAGCCGCTTTAAACAATATGCAAGGTCTCAAACACAGAAGACAACAACCTCTCCGTATCA
This sequence comes from Gastrophryne carolinensis, assembly GCA_027917425.1. Taxonomy (NCBI): domain Eukaryota; kingdom Metazoa; phylum Chordata; class Amphibia; order Anura; family Microhylidae; genus Gastrophryne; species Gastrophryne carolinensis. The sequence continues at coordinate 395,892,384 of CM051239.1, read as the reverse complement.
TCGTGGAGCCACATATCCTCGCCAGAGGAAGAACCAGGGTCGCTGTCATAGCCAACCGACTGATCCCCTGAAGAAACGGAGTCCTTAAACAACTCTCCCTCCTCCATGGAGTCCTGACCTCCAAAAAGATCATCATGATCATCAGCAAAATCTGAGTAACCCGGCTCGATGTGCCGCTTCTTACTTGTGGCCTTCCCAGTAGCCGTGCGAGATAACTGTCTCTCCAGGCTGGACACCCGGTATGCCAAATCGGCATGGGACCTCCGGCTAGCTTCCCCCTCACTGAGGACTGAATGCAATCGTGGGGGTGTTGGCAAGGCCGCAGGCAACGGAGGGCTAGGGGCAAAGACGCCCGCCCTATCATGCTCCAAAAGTACGCCCCTGGCACAAGTGACACAAACCGTGCTGAGTCTGCCCAGGGGGCTGGTACTGCACATGGGGCAGAGCTTCACCCGCCCAGATGGGGCCCCTAGCTCACTATCCCCAGAAGCATCCATTATGGTGATTATAGTGACAATTATATAGGTTACAAGGCACTAACGGCCCAAAGAGATCCCCAATTTAGTCCCTCTTTTGTGATCCCTCTTAAAGGGAGAGGGTGCAGAGAGAGGGGGGGTGGTAGGAGACCGGGAGGAACCACAACCCTCAGCTGGCAATGGGAGGCCCACCTAGAAAACACAAGCAAAGGGAACCATGAGCAATCCCACAGCACATGCACCAAAGCAGATAATAGCAATGACAAGAGGGACTCACGGAACCGCCCGGACCTGCTGGGCACAACAGAAGCAGCAGGCAGAAGATAGGGCTGGAATCGTGAGAACCTCGAGGGGCGGGCCGCGCAGCCGTGACGCAAAACGCATCATCGCGCGGCCCTGCCCCCCCCCGCTGCGGGCGCGAAACGAGCGCCCTTCATGGTCCAAAATGGCTGAAACAAGCAGTAAGGAAGGGCAGCCCACGGAGCCCCCCCCCCCCCCCCCCCGACGTGGAGCGCAACGCGCCCCGCACACCACAACCAAGGCTGCACCCTCGGAAACCAGGCCCCGCCGAAGCGCTGCTCCCCCCCCCCACAGCGCTGTCAATATGGCGGGGAGAGGAGAAGGAGCCAAGGGAGCGAGGGAGGTAAGTATGCCAGTGTGAAGAAAGGTCAAGAGACAGTGAAACATGCACACACAAAATAAATAAAATAAAGCTTGTGGGCACAGACGAGGGCATAACCCATGGGCATAAGGTGGTTCCTCCCCCTCCATAGGCTCACCATCGCCTATGGCCGGCTACCCTTTATGGAGGGTCTGCGGCCCAGAGCCTAGTTCTGTCAACGCCTGACCCCGGCGTTCTCCCTACCTTCACCTGTCCCGTCAGCCGAGGCTGGGAGGCAGAAGTGGGTCCACGGGAACAGTAAAAATAGGGGTGAAGCGGCTGACAGGCTTAGAATGCCCCACTCAGCTGCAGCAGCCAGTGAGAGTATCCAAGACAAGCCTAGCAGCAGCACTGCAAGATGAACTCAGGGATTCTACTGAGACAACCCCATTTTATAGGAGGCCGGGGGGAGTTACAGCTTTGGATCTTGCAGTAACTGCGCCACCTGGTGGCGGACTACCCACATGTCATCACTTCTGCGACGACCTGGACTGGATATAGTGAAAAAAATGACATTTGACGACATCTAGGTCCTACGTTTCCATTACCGACAAGTCGCAATGCAAGTTGTATACAAATAAATGTGGGTTATATTAATTATAAGCATAAAACACTTCTGCCCATTATACTCTATGGGATCTTAACCTTCTGCGCCACTATAAACTTGTGCAGCTTAAACCAATCTCTCCAACAGGAAAGGAAAGGCAAAAGGGGAAAATGATCCCCATGATCCCCGCCGGAAGGCTCACCAGACTAAAACCTGGGGCTGGTTGTCCCTTCAGGTGGGAAACTCCAGCCTTTGAGGGTCAGCTTCAAAATAAGGCGACACCCTGTAGCGCCCACAGGACCCTGGCCCGTACCACTAAATCATCTCAATCCGGTTGGTTTAACCGACTTCAGGAGGCATAGATGTGTCAGCTGGATCAGCAGGACCATAAGGGCCTGGAAGACAGACAGGGTTCCTGAATAAAGTCCTATATAATGAAAATTAAATGTAAAATAAAAATTAATCCATTCACAACCTTGGCAGTCCAGTCCAACTGCAAGAATGAAACTGGACTGGGGAGGCCAGTCGGAAGTGGGGAGGAACCACACCTTTATCTTGCAGTCCCTGCCCTTTGGCCGAGAGTTAACCCATCCGTATCCGATTCCTGATGCCCTGGAGTGGAATATGAGAGAAAGGTGTGTATATAGACAGACCACATGACACTTAAATTTTACATAGGGTGACATTCACTAAGCATGTGATTTCTGAAGGTAATTGGTTGCACCAGAACTTTTTCAAAGCATAGGTGGTAAATATATAGGCACATGCCAATTTTCAGTTTTTTATTCTAAACATTTTTAAAGCATATATATATATATATATATATATATATTTATTTCTCATTTCCCTTCACCAAATCAGACTATTTTATGCAGATGCATCACACACAATTCAGATCAACAAAGCATACAGGTTGTAATGTAACAAAAAAGGGGGGGAAAGTGTGTGGTGGTGGGGAATTTTTATATAAATACAGTAAACTACTGTATATATTTTAGATATACTCCACACCCAACAAAACTGTCATGCACCAACAATTTACTCAAAATATCCGTGGTCCCCTCGGGCTGACCACTTCCTGAAGGTTGACCTCAAGGAAGTGGTCCACCCGAGGGGACCACGGAACGCGTGGGTAAATGGGCTCCTTTGTTAGGGCAGTGGCACCATTTTCTGAGTTCACTTCAGGTGATATTCTCCCATGTTGTGGTTGATAATATAATAATTCTTTCACTATTTGTTTTTTTTCATTATTTATTGCATTTGGCACTTTAGTCTGGTACTAGAATATTGTATTAGATGAAATATAAGAGTTTTTGTAAGGAGGGTCTCATGCACTTTATTATGGCATTTGGGTTTTTTGTATATGTCACCATATGAGATGCCCCGCTGTGGAGTTGTATGTTTTTAGATGTTTGTCGATTTATGTTTTTTAATTGATTAAATACAGAATAATATGGCTGATTGTCGAGTTGAGCGGTGGGGTGGGGTGGTGCCCTTTCAGGGTGTCACTATTTGTGACAGCTGGAGCCACACATTTTTGGTAACTGTTTTATTTTTAGATTGTTATTTTCCCTCAAAGCACCTTCTTCCATTGGCAGCAACATTGAGTGACAGTTGTGCTGGTGTGTTGTGTCTGCGCTGACAAAGGAATGTTGTGTGTGACTAGTAATGGCGGGTATTAATGACATACTGTATGTACCCCATTGTCAGGGGCTGTGACCCACCTGCACAGGGTTCATGTCCCTCATGCGAATTGTTGCTATTGGAAAGTGAAGGAAACACCCAGAAGGAACACTAAATAAACAACACATACATCAGATGCCATAGAGGTCAGCTTGTGTTTTTATACTAAATAGTCCTAAGCACATTATATATTTGAAGAAACTTTTATCACGAAAGGTGCAATAAGATCAAACAAAAAGTTTGTCGAACTGATAGGACTCATTCATGTGGCTGTGTATTCCCAAATACATGTTTCTTTGTTCTCTAAAGCAGATCAAAAAAAGAAAAGAAAAAAAACATTTAATAACATCAGTCAAAAGCCCCCCCCCCCCCCCCCACTTAACTTAAGTCAGTGGCATATGCTGTTTGAGAGGGCTTAGCTCCATGCAGATGATGTAGAATTTTTTTGCAGATGCTGCGCTCCTGGACTACATGGGAGTGGCCATCATGTTACCCATCTAACATACCCGCTTCATTTGAGCATAGTATGCTGCCCCTACCAGCATACACACTGCAACTGAGCTTGGAGTTTCCTTGTGTGATGCACATTTAGATTGTATCTGTTTCTATACAGAATGTTAGGAGGAGATAAAATCTCTCTAGCTGGCCAAGTTGATCAAAAGAAAGTCCCCAACTGGGCTACAGTGTGCCTTTTTTATTTTGACTCTACACACAAGGCAGACTGTCATTGTGGAGGCAGCAAAAAAGCTTGTAATTTTGCTATAAGCAGCTCACATAAAACTTACCTAGGAGACCTAGGCTTCAGAAATAGGGGACAGCATCTCTGTCATGCTGCACACACACTGAATCAACAGCCTATGGGGCAGTACCTGCAGAGCATTGAAACAGTTGTGTCAATGTTTTTAAGAACTTTCAGAGCAATGGATGGCTTTTTTACTTCTGGGTAGTGATAAGGGATTTTAAAGCAGACCAAAACAACTCAAGTCGATTTTCCTTCCCCACCCCAGGTACATTACTGTTTGGATGTTTCCTGCCCTCAATGCTGCTTGGTATTCCTGTTATAGTGATTTTAATTTTCGTTCCCCAGCTTTGCCATTGTATGTCATTGGTTTCTGACAGGATCCCATTGTCCTAAACTAGCTATTTCAGCCCCCTCCTCACAATCTCATGCTAGGAGCAATTAGTGGCTATGGGGGATAAGAGACAAAAGATGATTCAGTTTCCCTTAAAGCGGACCAAAACCCCCATTTTAAACTAGTGTCCCCTGAATATGCTCCCCCCATGAAGAGCAACTTTTGCCAATTTTCACTACTCCTACTTCACTCTAATCCCAGATAATGGCGCCTGTTTTAGCTGTAAAGCTCCGCCTCCTCTATTCATTGCCACTGTTGTGTGTGGCAATGATGTCATTACTACACCAATGTAATGACTGATCTTCTGCCATCTTACAGAGGGAATAGTAAAAAAAAAACAGTGTTCCAGGACGATTCAAAAAGTGAACATATCCATTCCTAGTTTTATACCCTAAGAGGGAAAAATTGGCAGGGGCTTTGGCCAAATGTTTTTCACAAGTTCAGTGGGTTTTGGTCCTCTTTAATTTCCCCCCAAGTTTTCAATTAAAGCCAAAATTGTTTACTGAGGGGTGTTGATACATTTTTAATTTAACCTTCCACTTTAAACATAGAGGAAAACATCCACATTTAAAAACCTGTCAGGTTTTTTGGTGTTCTGCCTTGTTTTCCTCTTCTGGAATGTAAAATAATCATTTGTGTTAGGATTGTGCCTCCTTATCTGTGATTTACTTATCAGTATGCGGTTACCAAATTTCTCATACTCCATGGCCTTGAGAACTAAAACTACAAGTCCCAGAATAGTTTCACTGTAACAGCTTATTGGCTAAGTCAAGCGGCACAAATTATTACCTCTCCAGGTAAGACAGCTGCCAGCAACCCTGTAGCTACTAGAATACAAGATTGTGTTCCATCCAATCTGAAGAAATTGGATTTTAGAAGAATCAACAGGGTTAACCTGTCATTTCTAGCCAATCAGACAACTAGCAAACCAGAGTGGGGAAGCCCTTGATCAGCACAAAAATGTAACGCCAAAGTATCTACTGTCCAATGCGCTTAAAAGGAAAATCCACTTTCATTGTTTACTTCTTATAGGTCACAATGCTGAACTTATGTATTTTTTATGTTAACAAATGTATGTTTTTTCTGCATTCTGTTGCTATTGCAACTGTACACCAAGATCTACGAAAAAGAGAGTAAAACTGCCAACAATAATCCTGAAGAGCTTCTAGACCAGCACTACTCAGAGCAGGCTGCCAGGAACAGATTCCATCTTCCACGGCAACTTCTGGTTTGTGGAGACCCTAGTCCCCCCCGTCCTCAGACTAGCCTCCTATTTAGAAGATATTTGAAGAGGAGCCAGTTCAGCCAATGCTTGGCACTTATTCTTTGACATGACATGTATGACACCCGATCAAACCTGAATAGTTGCCGGACGGTTGTATGACTGGCAGCTAAATGAGTACATGCTAAGCACTGCCTGACTAGACCAAAAGCCTAGTGGCCTGGCTCTGAAGCATAGGCGACCAACTCTCTCCTCAAGGCCCACCAACAGATCACGCTTGGTGGATTTCCACATAGCTGGTTCTATCTGAACACTAATTACTCCAACTGGGCATCAGTGTAGCCCTTAAGAAGGAGGGTTGGGCATGTGTGAGCAAGAATCCAGGGCTGGGTTACAACTTGCCAGTTTGAATGCCACACTGTTGGAAACCCCTGGTGTCATAACCTGTTGGTGGAGGGGCTGATTCTAATAACATCCGGGCTGGACATTTTTTGGGCATGCTTGGAGACCAAACGCAGCTATCCTATGTGGCTCCTAAACCTAGTTCTTTGGAACTCAGTCCCTGTATATCTGGGTTTGACCTGAATCCCATGTATGCATGTTTTATTATCTCCAGATTTCAAGAATGTGGTCAGTTTATGATTAATGCGCTCAGTGGCTTCCTAATTCTTTATGAACTACTGGGTCTCAGCATGTCTGGAATTAGGCTTTGAAATACAGCCCCCCTCCGTATTTGGGAGTTCTACATTTGCGGTTTCGGTTACTTGCGAATGCCTAGGAGGGGGGTTTAAACCTCACCCGGATCCAGTGCCACATTCATCTCCCAGGTACAGGCCGCGTGATTGAACAAGAGCTTGTGCATGAACAATGGGAGTATGGAGCGAGGTAAGGTAACAGGTAAGTTTGGGGCTTTCACAAATAGGCATTCCCCTTGTAAAGCAAAGCCCAGGTGAGTGAAAACAAAAATTACTTACGCTAATTACTTTTCCCTGCAGTTTCCATGACATGAGAAAGACATTCCAACTGTGGAGACGTGGGACGGGAAGTTTGGCAAGTGAATACCAGAGACTAAGTTCTCACACTATTATTAATATATATATATATATTTTATTATTTATGTATATGGATATCTTGCCAGCATTCCCCAGGCAGGAAATCATTGAGGAGATGGAGACTGCAGGGAAGAATCATTACTGTAATTTTCATTTCCCTTGTGCTCCATGACCTCACCCATGAGAGATATACCATAGATCTTACCTCAAGGGTAGGTTACCGTTGCCAAGACTGCTCATTCAAAAGGAGAGATCTTCAGAGTCCACCTGTAATGCTTGATAAATGTAGTTAGACCTGACCACATTGCAGCCTTCTGATCAATGGGGACAGATGAGGCTTTGGCCCAGGAAGTTGAGATAGATCTGGTAGAGTGAGCTCTGACTGAAGATGGAGTAAACGACTCGTCCTCTCTGTAGGGAGTAGGAGAGCATACGCTCCATCTAGTCTGCCCTTATGTGTATACTGAATGTACTCTCTATCTTAGGATAGATGTGTGCTTCTCCCAGGCATGTTTAAATTGATTTTTCAACTACCTCCGCTGTATATAAAATGTATAAAAATGGCATGCCAATGTATCTACCATTCAATGCGCTTAAAGGAAAAGTCCACTTCAGTGTTTATTTCTTGTGGGACACATTTGTATATATATGTAATGGCAATAGAGCTTTTCAGCCATCTAGCGATGGTAGCTTTAGTTACTTTCCTAGACTTGTTTTTCCCTGTGTAGGACAAAGGTTTTTGTTTATTCTAAAAGTTTTGCATCCTAGACAGATAATCCTAATGTCTAAGTCTGTTTTCCTTCTTCCTCATTGCTAGGATCAGGGAGGCAGTATAATCTCCTGGTTGCGATCCCTTTTGGTATCCACTTTCCAGTAGTAAAAAATTCTGGATCCATCATCACATATGGTGCAATATGCTGGCCTCATGGAGAAAGCCTGTAGTTCTAAAATTTTGGTTGTTGTAATGGCACCTAAAACAATAGGTAGAGTACGATAAGGATTCCTTGTTGTCTGAAGAAGGCAATTACTTCAATCATGAAATTTTCTGGAAGCGGACAAGATTCCAAAGGGAACTGGAGATGCTCCACAATCTGATTTATCTTCACAGCTATCCTGAGATGGTGTTGAATAGTCACGTGATAGTAGGCATCTTTAAGGTCCATGGTGGCCATCCACATACCTTGCCTCAAGAGAGAGACTGTGGAGGCTATGATTTCTATTTTGAATTTCTGGTGTGAGACAAACTTCTTAAGTGGTTTTAAATGTATAAATGTATAAGGTTCCTTATCTAGCTGCCGGAGAGGTGCACCACCCAATTCTGTCAATGGGCCGTGGTAAGATAATCCTCAGGCTGTACTGCACAGCCCACAAACAGGGGCATCTCTTTCCATGACAAAAACATTTTTGATGGAACACAGGACAGGAAAGCCACTGGTGAAGATGGTGGGGGTTACCCCTTTTAACTGTCCGGTTATATGAGAATAAGACAGCAAATGGCTGCATACCCCCTACTGGTGATGGTGCAGCCATTTTCAGATCACAAGGCTTAGAAAGGGAAAGGCATGCATTTTTTTAAATATGGGGCCACAGGAGGTGGAAGGGAGACCAGGAGCCTCCCTGGGACAAACAAACAAGGGTTGCTTTAATAGTTGGGAGAAGTGGAGAACATCAGGAGGATGGAGGAGATGGCATTGGAAGAGGTTGAGGGGGGTCTCAGGTGTACTCCAGAATGTGGGTCTTGTAGGAAGTCTTGTGGGGAACCCCAGGTTTCCAGGCTCTCCTGGAAGGGGATTGGTGGTCATAAAGTGGCTAATGGGCAAAGAGTTGGGGTCGTATACAGAGGGGTGAAGCTGGATGCTCTTGGGATGGGGGCGGGAGTATGCTGGCCTCCCTCTCTTCTTCCTTTCCACAGGGGGGAGCTGGCGGGACAGGCGTGGCAGTACTGGCTCTAAAAAGTAGTTTAGCTGGGCCGTCACAAGGTTAACAGGAGGACCATAAAATTCTCAGAGGAACCGGGTGGTTTACAGTATATCGGGTAGTAATCCTGGTGATGGTTATTAGCCCCCTGGGCCTAGGCGGGTGGATGGTATGGTCTGACGGTCCTGCAATGGGTCTAGAGTGATTTTTGAGCCGCCATGCTCGCCCTACATGTTATATTTCTTTTTGTTCCTTGTCTTTTTAGGTCAATATCTTTTTTATTAAATTTTTACATCAAACAATAGAATAGTACATAGCATTAGGACAGAAAAAGGAGAAAAGAACATATTCATGTCCAGGTCTCCCCCCCCCCCCCCATGGGCAAATATAAATTGACATCAAGACACGGAAAATCGCTCCCCACCCAGCCCGACCCCATCAATGGAGGGCCAGATCATACCAGATATACGAAACTCGCTAGTCCTCTATTGGCTGTTGTCATCCCCTGCACCTCAACCAGGCCAGCCAATATACTGGAACCAGGAACCTATAACCACGGAGAATGGGACTGCCTAGGAGCGCCAATGATATACCTTCAGAGGGGAGGCGGCAGCCAGGGGCGGCGAGGAGGCAGAGAAGGACCAGGGACATGAATAAGAAGTATAGAACATAAGGGGAAGGAGAGGGGCAGGGCAACAAAGGGGGACCGAGGGCAGAGGAGAATGGAGGGCCAGGGACAAGGACCAGGGCACACACATGGACAAGGACGAGAGCAGTTATAGGTCTTTTTATTCTTTGTATTGTTAAAACTTCATTAAAGATATATTGCACAAAACAAACAAGGGTTGTAGTTGTGCTTTAAGGCCACGGTTTCCCTACTAATGGAGTATGTAAGCTGCATCGCTCACAATCCATATTGATAGGGATCTAATTATATGTGCTTGTGCTCACGCTCCATATTGATAGGGATCTGATTATATGTGCTTGTGCTCACGCCCCATATTGATAGGGATCTGATTATATGTGCTTGTGCTCACGCTCCATATTGATAGGGATCTGATTATATGTGCTTGTGCTCACAATCCATATTGATAGGGGTCTGATTATATGTGCTTGTGCTCACAATCCATATTGATAGGGATCTGATTATATGTGCTTGTGCTCATGCTCCATATTGATAGGGATCTGATTATATGTGCCTGTGCTGACGCCCCATATTGATAGGGATCTGATTATATGTGCTTGTGCTCATGCTCCATATTGATAGGGATCTGATTATATGTGCCTGTGCTCACGCTCCATATTGATAGGGATCTGATTATATGTGCTTGTGCTCACGCTCCATATTGATAGGGATCTGATTATATGTGCTTGTGCTCACAATCCATATTGATAGGGGTCTGATTATATGTGCTTGTGCTCACAATCCATATTGATAGGGATCTGATTATATGTGCTTGTGCTCACGATCCATATTGATAGGGGTCTGATTATATGTGCTTGTGCTCACGCTCCATATTGATAGGGATCTGATTATATGTGCTTGTGTTCACACTCCATATTGATAGGGATCTGATTACCGGTATATGTGCTTGTGTTCACACTCCATATTGATAGGGATCTGATTATATGTGCTTGTGCTCACGCTCCATATTGATAGGGATCTGATTACCGGTATATGTGCTTGTGTTCACACTCCATATTGATAGGGGTCTAATTATATGTGCTTGTGCTCACGATCCATATTGATAGGGATCTGATTATATGTGCTTGTGCTCACGCTCCATATTGATAGGGATCTGATTATATGTGCTTATGCTCACGCTCCATATTGATAGGGATCCGATTATATGTGCTTGTGCTCACGCTCCATATTGATAGGGATCTCATATGTGCTGACAGCAGCATTATATAAAATGCAAACAAATGGTAAGGTCACACTATTGTGATTTGTACACACAGAAGATATACGCAGAGCACCTCAGGAATTTGGCATGACTTTATTTTGCAGTCCAAATCAGAATATAAAAAACACACACACTGGCACTGGGAAATAAATGGTGCAAACAATTTTTAAATAAAAAAAGAAAAACTAGGCTAGAGGCTGGCATGTTGTGCCAGGAAGGCTCTTATCCTCTGCAGAAGCTCCTTCTTCACACTGTCAGGCACCAGAGCTGAAAGAAACAGGAGCACAGTCACTCAGTCGTTCAGGGCAAAGCCATAAATACAGGTGAAGGATACAAGCAAAGGGGATCCATATGCAACAGCACATTTATAGGGGACTTATACTCAGGAGACTCCTAAATTAGAAATGCATCTTAAAGCGGACCAAAACCTACCTAGCTTGTGAAATACATTTGGCTATAGCCCCTGACGATATTCCCTTCTTAGGATGTAGAACTAGAAAATACCATTTTGTGAATACTCACCTTGTAAAATGGGTATTATAAGTATGTCACACACCCCGCTTCAAGATAATCATTACATGTGGGTAGTATGGTCTGAAGAGGGCGATTTGCAGAGATGATTGAGGAAAGAAAGCCCCTCCCAGTCCATAAATACCTGGGACCTCCCACTCATTACCCAGTATAAAGAAAGCAGTAAGGTAAGGGACCAGGAAGAGCCAAATATTAGTCATAACAACGCAAGGTTCACAAAACGATGGATCCAGAATACAAAAGGGCGGGTTGAAGCGGGGTGTGTGACATACTTATAATACCCATTTTACAAGGCGAGTATTCACAAAATGGTATTATTCTAAGTATGTCACACACCCCGCTTCAAGATAATCATTACATGTGGGACATCCAAAAGCAGTGTCCATAAAGGGTGGGGATCCAAAACAAGGCATAAAGCACAACTTAAACTACTGCAGCCTGCAGAACTTTGCGGCCAAAAACAGCATCCGCTGAGGCCCGCACATCAACCTTGTAAAAACTTTGAAAAAGTGTGAACAGAAGACCAGGTAGCGGCCTTGCAAACTTGCTCAACAGAGGCCTGGTGCTGAAAAGCCCAGGAAGCCCCAACCGCACGAGTAGAATGAGCTGTAACACAAACGGGAGACTTACTGATGGAAGACTTAGCGAGCGCCAAAACCTTTCTTGGGCCCAGAGGGTACCACAAAGAAGGCATCAGTCTTACGAAAGGCAGACGTTACCACCAAATAGTACTTCACAACTCGAACCACATCCAGGGAATGCAGGATCCTCTCCTTTTCGTTACTGGGATTAGGACACAGAGAGGGCAAAACAATGTCTTGATTTAAGTGAAAAGGCAGAAACCACCTTAGGAAGGAAATCCGGGTTAAAACGGAAAACCACCTTGTCCTGATGTCTTTCAAAATACGGGACCTGAATGGACAGAGCCGCCAACTTAGAAACACGCCGAACAGAAGTGATAGCTACCAAAAAGGCCACCTTCTGAGTAAGGGAAGACAAGGCAATATCATGCAAGGGCTCAAAGGGAGGACCCTGAAGAGCAGAAAGAACCAAATTCAAATCCCAAACCGGAATCAGAGCCTTCCTAGGGGGGCGCACGTGCGTAACCCCCTGGAAAAAGGTCTTAACCAGCGGATGAAGCGCAAAAGATCTTTGGCAAAACACAGCCAGGGCAGACACCTGCCCCTTCAGAGTATTAAGTTGGAGCCCTAGATCCAAACCATGTTGCAGGAACTCCAGGATTCTAGAAATAGAGAATTCCCTGCAAGGGAAAGCCCTAGTCTCACACCAATCAATATAAGACCTCCAAGTCCTATAGTAAACGGAAGAAGAAAACCTCTTCCTAGCGCTAAAAAGAGTCTGAATAACCGCATCAGAAAGACCTTCCTCCTTCAAGATGGAGGTTTCCGCAGCCACGCCGTCAAAGCCAGCGTTGGTAAATTGGGGCAACGTAGATGACCCTGTGTGTGCAGATCCGGCAGCAGGGGCAGAACGAACTGATCTTCTGCTAACCTTACCACGTCTGCGAACCAAACCTGTCTTGGCCACCTTGGAGCCGCCAGAATTGCTGACGCTCCTTCCAGAGCCAGCTTGCGCACTACTCTGGCTACCATGGGAAACGGAGGGAACAGATACAGAAACCCCAGATCCCTCCAGTTCAGGGACACGGCGTCCGTCGCGAAGGCTAGCGGATCCTTCGCCAGAGACACAGATGCCAGAAGTTTGTGATTGTGACGGGAGGCAAAGAGGTCCACCACCGGTGAACCCCACCTGAGACAAATTGAATGAAACACCTTGGGACTGAGAGGCCACTCCCCCTTGCGGGCTGACCACCTACTCAGAGAGTCCGCCTCCGAGTTCTCTACTCCCGGAATGTGAACTGCCGAGATGCACGGGACGTGGCTCTCCGCCCAGTCCAGAATCAATGACACTTCCCTGAGGGCACTCCTGCTGCGAGTCCCTCCCTGGTGATTGATGTAGGCAACCGCCGTCCGATTGTCCGACCGAACCTGGACCGGCAAGCCCTGCAGGAGATGAGTCAAACGAAAAAAGAACCCTTCTGATGGCTCTCAATTCCAGAATGTTGATAGGCTCGTGGGCTTCCAGGGGTCCCCACAACCCCTGAAATTGCAGATCATTCCAGAAGCCCCCCCATCCTGAGAGGCTGGCATCCGTGGTGACCACCTCCCAACGAGGAGTCTGAAAAGACCTGCCCTTCAACAGATTGGTTGAGTTCAGCCACCACCTGAGTGGTCGGCGAGCCCGGGGAGACATCAGAAAGAATTGATCCAGCGACAGAGGAGATCTGTCCCAGACAGACAATAGATGTAGTTGTAGCGTCCTCGTGTGAAACTGGGCAAAGGGGACTGCCTCGAAGGAGGCCACCATCAACCCCACCAGTCTCATTCCTAGTCGAATGGTCGGACGAGGAATGGACATGAGCGACCGAATCAATTCCTGAATCAAAAGAACCTTGGATTGAAGAAGGAACACATTCCCAGAAAGGATACTATCCTGGACGGGTAAAAGGAGGACTTGGGATAGTTGATCACCCAGCAGAACCTCTCCAGAGTGGATATTACCGTCCTGGTGTCCAATTCCGCTTGGCTGAATGATGATGCCATGATGAGGAGATCGTCCAGATATGGCACTATGCGAATTCCCTGCGCTCTAAGAAGAGCCATCACCCCAGCGAGCACCTTGGTGAAAAACCCTTGGAGCTGTGGTGAGACCAAAAGGAAGAGCTACAAACTGAAAGTGCCGATCTTCCACCACAAACCTGAGGAATCTCTGGTGCGCGGGAAAAAATCGGAACATGGAGGAAAGCGTCCTTGACGTCTATGGACGTCATGAAGTCCCCCTGACGGAGAGCGCGGATAGCTGAACAACGCGATTCCATGCGAAATTTTCGCAGCCTGATAAACCTGTTGAGGATCTTCAGATCCAGGATGGGCCGGATAGAGCCATCCTTTTTGGGGACCGTGAACAGATTTGAGTAAAATCCCCGACCCTGATCTGATAGGGGCACTGTCGAGATGACCTCTATCTCCAGAAGACTTGAAAAACGCCTCCCGAAGCCCCTGTGCACCAGGTGCGTCCGGGGGCACCCTAGACCTGAAGAAAAGCAGAGGAGGACGGGACTCGAACTCCAACTTGTAGCCGGAAGACACGACTTCCCGGATCAGTTTGTCCGAAACCTCCCGAATCCAGATCAGAGAGAAGTGTCGCAGCCGTCCCCCCACCCGCACGGGTGAGGGCGCCCCCTCATTGCTGAGCAGGCTTGTTCGCAGGTTTTGGGTTATGAACCCCAGTTGTATCCTGAGCAGGCACGTCCTCTGCCCCTATTCCAGGAATCTCCTCTAGTGGAAGGGAAGGCGAAACCTCTTCCTGCTCTGGATCCGCGAAAGGAATGATTGAAAGAAGCCGCCCCGCGAAAGGGACATCGTTGCTTCTTGCGTTGAGGTAACTTACCCCCCTTAACTACTGAATCCAATTTTTCTCCAAAAAGCCATAGCCCCATGAATGGGAGAGACGTCAGCGACTTTTTTGGCCCAAAGTCGGCCGCCCACTGGCGCAACCAAACTGAACGCCTTATAGTCACCATCAGAGCAGAAGCTTTTCAAGGCGGCTAACATGAAAGACAAGAATAACTCACAACGTTTAAGTCCCAGAAATTCGTCACTGTCCGGGTGCAAACCGGAAGATGACAACAAGTCTCTGACCACCGACCTGGTAGCCACCACCAGCAGAGACGAAGCGCAAAAAGGGCCGTATGGCTGCCCCAATACTGGCGAAACCATGACAAGCCATCTGGCCAATTCGTTTATCCCCTCCATTTTTAAGAGAAGAGCAATCGGGGTTATTCAAAAACGGCTGAATTGGATAACCCCAGAATTGGTGCATCCACCTCAGGGGGGGGTCGTCCAGCGCTTAACCGTGTCCGAAGGGAAAGGATATCTTTTATCCCAACTCTGAAGAATGCCTGGGAGCCGAGCCGGCCTCTCCCATTCCTTAGAAATAATCTTATCAAAATGCCTTTGATTAGGGAATTCCAAGCGCGGCTTGGATTCCTCATAAAACTCCCCATGTTGATGAGGAGCAACCTCTGGAGGAGAAATAGCCAGAACCTCAAACATCTGAGCAAGGACATTAGGAGTATCCAAAGAACTCCCTGACCCCTTCTCAGAGTCCGCGCCAACGAATAGCTGGTCGTCCGAATAATCCGATTTGTCAAATAGCTCCCCTTCCTCCAGAGGGGAGTAATCTGACCAATCCAGGCGATCCTCATCGTCATATTCAAATGTCGGTGGGACCGGTGACAAATGCTTTCTCTTAGCTGGAGCCTTCTTGGCAACCGCAGAAGAAATAAATTTTTCAATATTAGTCAATCTAGCACACACATCAGATTGCGACTGCCCACCCGTGACAACGTCACACGGGACACGGGCCAAGACGGGGTGGGAAGGGGATGACGCCGGCGGTGCTGAGCCAGACGCCTGGGGTTCTGGCTGCCGTGTAATAGTCTGCTGTGCACATGGTATACATAGAAATACGTCATCCCCTGTTAGGGATACCCCACAGCCCATGGACTTCCGGGATTGCCCCGAGGGGAGCCCGGTATCTGGGGATGCCTCCATACGGTGAACTTATATGTAGTCGCAATGACCGAGGGAATTACGCTAGTAAGCAACCCGGGATGCCCTTATAATTGTCCCAAGTGGGAGGATTTTAACATGGAATTTAACCCAGGGACCCAAGGACCGGAAGAAGACCCCTTAAAACCTAAGGCGTTCTACCTGAAAGACTGCCGGATATAAAGGGTTACATATAAGTAAATAAATAAATAAAAAAATATAATATATATATATATATATATATATATATATATATATATCTATCCCATAGGGCCACTCACTGTGCCTTCCTGCGTGAGGTAAATGGCGTCCACCACACACGCAGCTCACAGAGGCAGAGAGGATCCTGTGGGCGTGGCCAGCACTGAGCGCGCGATATGCATAGCTCCGCCCCCTTACAGAGTGGAAAGCGGGCTCCGCAGTGGGTCTGCGCCCCTAATGGCAAAATGTGTGAGGTAAATTACCTCAGAAAAACACTATAGCGCACACATATACCGGCGCCATGGCAAGAACAGCAGCCACGGCGCCGGTAACCACAAAGACCCCAGGGATGTAATGGGTGCGGGCCGCGGCGACGCGCAATCGCCCGGCCCCGCCCACTGTGGCCAGCGCGTGAGGGGAGATCTCCCCTCACAAGATTAATGGAACCGCCAGCGCAAATAACCGCGCCGCGGCCATTGCGGTAGTCACCGCAACAAAAAACAGTAAAGCCAGGGGCACAAGCCAGTGTCAACAGCCGGCCCCACCCCCCAACTACAACTTCTGAGGAGAAAAGTTCTCCTCAGCTCTGGCGCCAGTAGCAGCAAGCGCCGCTGTTAAAGTGAAACAATGCTCAATAAATAAATCCTAACTCTGAGGTAAAAAAGGTGGCCCCCGACATTTTATCCCCACCACCACAGGAGAAGGGCATCAGGAAAGGGGGGCCAAGGGACAGGGCATCCCAAACCGGGGTCACCAGCCCGGATAACCGCCTACCCTCTGGTACAGGGTCTCGCGGTGGAGCATGGCTCCAGAGCACTAAAAGTGCCATTCTACCCTCACCCGGGATACAGCCTAGACTGGGAGGCATGTGTATTGGGACTTATAAAAAACATAACCGGGTGGAAATAGAGAGAAAAGCGGGCCGGGAATAAACCCGGCTACCTGAAATCCCCCTGTGCAAGGAGGAGACATCATCTTCTGACTTGCTCGCCGTCTGCAGAGATGGAAAACTGGGTAATGAGTGGGAGGTCCCAGGTATTTATGGACTGGGAGGGGCTTTCTTTCCTCAATCATCTCTGCAAATCGCCCTCTTCAGACCATACTACCCACATGTAATGATTATCTTGAAGCGGGGTGTGTGACATACTTAGAATATGGATCATTTCGTTTTTCAATTCGTCCTGGAACACCGTTTCTTTTGTCCTCCCTCTCTGTAGGATGGCAGGTGATCAGTCATTACATTGGTGTGGCAATGACATTATTGCCACACACAACAATGGCAATGAATGGAGGAGGCGGAGCTTCACAGCTCAAACAAGGGCCATTATCTGGGATTAGAGTGAAGTAAGAGCAATGAAAATTGGCAAAAGGTAATCCTCATGGGGGAGCAATTCAGGGGATGCAAGATAAAAATTAGGGTTTTGGTCCTCTTTAAATATATTTAAATATAAGACTCTTGGGGGGGTTGGTCTACCTCTTTATGGGCGTATCACCACAGATAGCCCAGGAAACTCACTCTTCTGCCATTCCCTCAGCAAAGGCTATGGCTGCTCAGCTTGATATTCTGTAAAATGTTTTCTGACATTGCTTCTGATCTTCACTCTGACCAGCTTCAGGTTGCGATTCCCTCGTCTCTAAACTGGACCAACAGCCTTTTGCTCCTGCATCCACTGAAATCTGAAATGCTGCCTCACCGATTTTCTCCTGGTAGCGTCCATCTTGGAGCTTCCTTTCCCAGCCATGCTGCCGATTTCAACTGACAAAACTGATTTAAACTGTGTGTATCCCCCCCCCAGGTCATCGTACAAACTCACCTTCGAGCTATTCCTGCGGCGCAGACGTGGCCGAAACAGAGCATGCCGATTGGCTGATCGGCCACTCAGCCAATTAACACGATCCATTTTGCATTTTGCACTGGAAGCTATCGGCCGCATCCCTCCTCAGTTTCTCAATGTTGCCATGCCTGTCCAGCCCATTTAGAAAGGCCTGGGGAACAGGTATACGACTGCGGCACCGGAAGCAGGTAAGCGAAATGGGAGATTCAGGGGGTTTCACACAGTGGGGCAACCTAATTCGACGGCCATGGACTCTTGTATACTCCAGGGCTTCTGTTCCTCTTTAAAGTGGACCCAAACCCACGCAGATCGGCCCAAGAATTTATAACATTCCCGGGCCATCCAAAATCGGGATCCACCGCTGTGTGAAACCCCTCAGGTTGCCCCATTCCCATCCACTTACCTTGTTTCCCGGTCCAATGACGCATGCGCAAGCCGCGGCCGCATCCCGACTGTCCCTCTAGCAGGGAGTGTACCCACGTGCAGAGGGGGAAAGGACCAAAACCCAGGATAGTAAAAAATTTTGGTCCACTTTAAGGTCACACTACATTTTTTCAGCATCTTGGAGGAGTATTTTTAGACACAGAGATGCTATTTGCAGTAGTTAACATTAGCAATATAGTCATACATGATATTAAAGCAAACACCTTCTCCCTGGAGTCTTTTAGAAAGCCCCTTCCTCCCTGGGATGCCCTGTGTGAACCCCCTGGTTTCGGCAGATACATGGCATGGGAATCAATTCCATGGTGAAAGCTCGGGTCACCATTGGCATCCTCAGCACTCCTCCATCATATGTGAATGGCTTGCAGCAAATGTGCACAGAGGAGGGGAGTGATCATTGGGAGACACACAACAATCCTTTTATTTAGAATTAACGGACAATCAGTAATATATGCACTGCAATCTATTCTCACTGAATGAGAAGCTGCACATCTACTCTGGGAGCATACAGCAAGCTACGAAAACTGGTGATTACAGGGGTTTCAAAAACACAGATTCTAGGCTGGTGGTTGTTCCTCTTTAAAGTGGCCTGAAACCCAGCCCTACAACCCCCCACCCAGCATCCTGATTAGGGTTACACTGCTGTGTGAAACCTGGTGTTTGTTGACATTGTTTATTATGATGCACAAGGGACACCAGTGCAACACTGACCTCTAGTGGTTACCATCCCTTAACACCAAATCAGGCTTAGCACAGGTCAAGGGAGGCGTTTTTAAAGTTTGAAACTTTAAAGACTTGGTTGGAAGACTTGGCGGGAGCCAAACCTTTCCTAGGCCCAGAGGGCACCACAAAAAGGGCGTCAGTCCTCGGAAAGGAAGAAGTAGCCACCAAATAGTACTTCACACAGCAAACCACATCCAGAGAATGCAAAACCCTCTCCTTGTCATTGCTGGGCTTAGGACACAAGGAGGGTAAAGATGAAAGGCAGAGACCACCTTAGGAAGGAAATCTGGCTTGAAGCGGAAAACAACCTTGTCCTGATGCGAAATAAGGAGCCTTACTGGACAAAGCCTTCAACTCTGATACACGCCGAACAGAAGTGATAGCAACCAGAAACGCAACCTCCTGAGTAAGCGTAGAAAGAGCAATATCCTGCAAAGGTTCAAAAGGAGGACCCTGAAAAGCAGAAAGAACCAAATTCAGATCCCAAACTGGGAGCAAAGGCTTCCTAGGAGGCCGCACATGCGTAACCCCCTGGAAAAAGGTCTTAACCAGAGGATGAAGAGCAAAAGACTTTTGAAAGAAAACCGCCAGGGCAGAAACATGCCCTTTCAGCATACTAAGCTGCAAACCTTGGTCCAGACCATGTTGCAGAAATTCCAAAACCCTAGGGATAGAAAACACCCTGCAAAGCAAGGCCCGGACCTCACACCAATCAATATAAGACCTCCAAATCCCATAGTAGATGGCAGAGGAAGACTTCTTTCTAGCCCTAACCAGAGTCTGAATGACAGCATCAGAAAGACCTTCCTCCTTCAGGATGGAGGATTCAGCAGCCACGCCGACAAAGCCAGTGTTGGTAAATTGGGGTAGAACAGTGGACCCTGAGTGAGCAGATCCGGCAGAAGGGGCAGATCTAACTGATCCGCTGCCAACCTTACCACGTCTGCGAACCAAACCTGTCTTGGCCATCTTGGAGCCACCAGGATTGCTGACGCGCCCTCCAGGGCCAGCTTGCGCACCACTTTGCCCACCGTGGGAAACGGGGGAACAGGTACAGAAACCCCAGATCCCTCCAGTTCAGAGACATGGCATCCGCTGCCAGAGCCAGCGGATCCCGCGAGAGAGACACAAACGCCGGAAGCTTGTGATTGTGACGAGAGGCAAAGAGGTCCACCTCCGGAGTCCCCCACCGGTGGCAAAGCGAGCGAAACACCTTGGGACTGAGCGACCATTCCTCCCGGCGCGATGAGCACCTGGTCAGAGAGTCCGCCTCCGTGTTCTCCACTCCCGGAATGTACACCGCCAAGATGCATGGGACATTGCTCTCTGCCCAAGCCAGGATCAAAGACACTTCCCTGAGGGCACGCCTGCTGCGAGTCCCTCCCTGGTGATTGATGTAGGCGATCGCCGTCCGATTGTCCGACCGAACTTGGAACCGGCAAGCCCTGTAACTGATGAGTCAAGTGAGCCAGAACCAACCTGATGGCTCTCAGCTCCAGAACATTGATGGGATCGTGAGCCTCCTGAGGCCCCCACAGTCCCTGAAACTGAAGATCCTTCCAAAATCCCCCCCAACCTGACAGGCTGGCATCCGTG
This sequence comes from Gastrophryne carolinensis, assembly GCA_027917425.1. Classification (NCBI taxonomy): domain Eukaryota; kingdom Metazoa; phylum Chordata; class Amphibia; order Anura; family Microhylidae; genus Gastrophryne; species Gastrophryne carolinensis. Next base: position 395,871,825 of record CM051239.1, on the reverse strand, counting down.
GTGACCGTCTCCCAACGAGGGGTCAGAAAGGATCTGCCCCTCATCAGATTGCTCGGTTCCAGCCACCACCGAAGGGAATGCCGAATCCGGGGAGACATCAGAAAAGACTGATCCAATGACAGCGGGGACCTGTCCCAGGCCGCCAAGAGATGAAGCTGGAGCGTCCTTGTGTGAAACTGGGCAAATGGAACCGCCTCGAACGAAGCCACCATCAATCCCACCAGTCGCATCCCCAGCCGAATGGACGGGCGAGGGATGGATAGGAGAAGCTGAGTCAATTCCTGAATCAAAAGAACCTGGGGGAGGAACACCCTGGCCTGAGACGTATCCAGAGACATTCCCAGGAACGCCACACACCTGGATGGAGAGAGGCAGGACTTGGGATAGTTGATCACCCAGCCGAATCTCTCCAGGGTGGCTACCACAGTCCTGGTATCTAGCTCCGCCTGGCCGAGAGAGGATGCCATAATAAGAAGATCGTCCAGATAAGGCACGATGCGGATTCCCTGGGCTCTGAGCTAGCACCTTGGTGAAAACCCTTGGAGCCGAGGTAAGGCCAAACGTAAGGACCACAAACTGAAAATGCCGATCTTCCACCACGAACCTGAGAAATCTCTGATGCGCCGGGAAGATTGGAACATGCAGATAAGCATCCTTGATGTCTATGGACGTCATGAAGTCCTCCTGCCGAAGTGAATTTATGGCAGAGCAGAGAGTTTCCATGCGGAATTTCCTGGGACGGATAAATCTGTTGAGAAACTTCAGAACCAGGATGGGACGAACGGAGCCATCCATCTTGGGCACCGTAAACAGATTGGAATAGTATCCCAGGCCCTGGTCTGAGGGAGATACCGGGCAGATGACAGCCATGTCCAGGAGATCTTTTACTGCCGCCGGGAGCCCCTGCGTGGCCAGAGGATCCAAGGGCACGCGAGACCTGAAGAATCTGGGAGGAGGCCGGATCTCGAACTCCAGTTTGTAACCGGAAGACACCACTTCCCGGATCCATCTGTCCGAGACCTGGGAGAAGTGTCGCAGCCGTCCCCCCACCCGCGAGGGTGAGGGCGCCCCCTCATTGCTGAGCCGGCTTAGCAGTGACTTTGGGCTTGGAGCCCCAGCTGTGACCTGGACTGTTCCAGGGATCACCTCTGGAGGGGAAGACAGCCGATCCCCATCCGGCTCTGGCCCCACGAAAGGAAGGGGTAAATGAAGCCGCCCCCCGAAAGGGACGACATTGCTTCTTCCACTGAGGTAACCTACCTCCTTTTGCAACCGAATCCAATTTTTCTCCAAAGAGCCGCAAGCCTTGAAAGGGAAGAGCCGTAAGAGACTTTTTGGACACAAAATCAGGCGCAACCAAACCGACCGCCGAATAGCCACCAGCAAGGCCGAAGTTCTACTACACATCACCATAGTGTCATCCAGGGCGGCTAGCACAAATGGCAAAAACAATTCACACCGCTTAAGGGCGGTGAACTCATCACTAGCCGGGTCAAGCCTGGAGCTAGACAACAGGTCCCTGACAACAGACCTAGAAGCCACGATTAGAAGCGCTGAAGCACAAACAGGCCGCAAGGCCGACCCGACACTGGCAAAACCGTGACAAGCCATCTGGTCAATGCGTTTGTCCTCACCGTCCTTGAGAGTAGAACAGTCAGGAGAATGCAAGACAGAGGTGCTAGGACAACCCCAAAACAGGGGCGTCCACCTCGGGAGGGGACGACCAGCACCGGAAAGGGATATTTCTTATCCCAACCTGGAGGGACACCCGGAAGCTGAGTAGGCCTCTCCCATTCCTTAAGAATAATGCCGTCGAAATGCCTTTGATTAGGAAACTAAGCGCGGCTTAGCCTCCTCAAAGAACTCCCCCTTCTGCGGAAGAGTCACTTCAGGAGGAGAGATTGCCAGAACCTCAAACATATGAGCCAGGACCCTAGGGGTATCCACAGAATCCCCCTGACCCCGCTCGCCATCAGCGCCAACAAACTGCTGATCGTCAGAACCATCCGACTCCTCAAAAAGCTCCCCTTCCTCTAGCGGGGGGTAATCAGACCAGTCCAGTGAATCAAACTCCTCACAATCCGAAGCCTGCGTGGCTGGGGACAAGTGCTTTCTCCTAGCCGGGACCTTTCTGGCCACAGCGCTGGAAAATAATGTTTCCAGGTTGGACAATCTGGCACACACCTCAGATTGCGACTCCCCACTCGTGACAACATCACACGGGGTACGGGACAGGCGGGGAGGGGTAGGGACCGGCGGCGCAGAACCAGACGCCTGGGATCCGGACTGCCGCCTAATAGTCTGCTGCGCACATGGTATGCAAAGGAAAACATCATCCCCTGTAAGGGATGCCCCACACCCCAAACACTGCCGGGGTTGCCCCGAGGGGAGCCCGCGCCCGGTATCCTGGGAAGCCTCCATATGGTGATTTTATTGGTAGTCGCAATACCCAAGGGAATTATGCAAATATAAGCGACCCGGGATGCCCCTTTAGTGTCCCGAGTGGGAGGATTTATAGGGAGTTCCTAATTAACCAGGGACCCTAGGACCAGGAGGACCCTTTAGGATCCGACAAGGGTCCACCTGGAAGACAGAATACAGGGCTGTTCAGCACCTCAATCATGCCCATGCACACACAAATATATATACTAATATTGCAATAATAATAGGAGGGACTGGGTTATAAACTCCCAGCACTATGGTGCATAAGACAGGCACACTATAGATATAATAAATAGACACATGAATACAGTGAGGACAAGAAGTAATGGGGCCCCAAGGGCCACTCACGTAGGAGATACGTCCGTCCTGCCAGAAAGCGAGCCCGAGAGCAGAGGGAGAAGAAGAAGGGCGGGTGCGGTTCGCGCACGGCCCCGCCCCCCTCCCCTGACAAGCGCGCCGTACCTGAGGGGAAGAAGCTCCCCCGCTGAATCTGATCAAACGGCCGGCGTTGCGGCACAGCCAGCGCCGGCTGAGTACAACAATGTGCATACCAGAATCACACGCGCAAAATAAAGATAATCAGGGAGAAGGGGACCCGTACGCTGCCCCCCCCCCCCCCAATGAGCAAGGGCAATCCGGGAGAGGGGGAATCCATGTTGGAAGGTGGACCAGGCAGAAATAGACAAATAAGCGGGCCGGGAGTTACCCCGGCTACCTGCAAGGAGGAGACATCTTCTGACTTGCTCGCCGTCTGCAGAGATGAAAGACTGGGGATGAGTGGGAGGTACCAGGTATTTATGGACCGGGAGGGGCTCCCTTTTTTTCAATGACATCTCTGCAAGATCGCCCTCTACAGGTCGGTATAACCCAAGTGTAATGACTATCTGAAGCGGGGTGTGTGACATACTTAGAATATTCTATTAGACACATGAGAATCAGACTGATTGTAGGACTCACCTCTGCCCTTGGGAGTAATTTCTGCAACCAGATCATCAACTGTAACATGTTCCAACCCTTTATCATTAATTACATCTAAAAGAGATAGAAAAATAGTATATAAAATATACACAAGTCCCAACTTCACAGTATAGTGTGTAGGAAGAGAAAGCCGGGGGCACGGATTCCCTGAGGAGCCGTAACATCAGACAAGCCCAAGAGGTGCAGTAGAGAGAGAACACACACATTTATTTTAAATGGATTGATTTTACAGTCCCTCTTAAAGTGAACCAAAACCCAGGATTTTGACTATCCTGGGTTTTGGTCCTTTCCCCCGGGGCACTCCGATCGGGGATGCCCCGCTGTGTGGAACACCCAGATTGCCGATGCCAACTCACCTCTTCCCGGTTTTACGGCGCATGCGTGGCAGCTCGTCCAATCAGCACGCTTGGAGCCGGCACGTCGTCTAGCATCCCCTGAACTGCTGCCCCCACAAAGAGAACCTTTTGACATTTTTTATTGCTCCTGCTTCACTCTAATCCCAGATAATGGCGCCTGTTTTAGCTGTAAAGCTCCGCCTCCTCCAATCATAATAACTGCTGTGTGTGGCAATTATGTCATTGCCACATCGATGTAATGACTGATGCCTGTCATCTTACAGAGAGGGAAAAAAAAAACAGTGTTCCAGGATGATTCAAAAAGTGAAAAAAATCTATTTCTAGTTCTGCACATTACACAGATACATACACTCACACACTTAAAGCGGCCCAAAACCCCATTGACCTTTTGAAATACATTTGACCAAAGCCTCTGCCGACTTCCTTCTTAGGGTGTAGAACTAGAAATGGATATTTTCATTCTTCAAAAAGTCCTGAACATGTTTTTTTTGTTGTTGTCCCTCTCTGTAAGATGGCAGGTGATCAGCCATTGCATAGATGTGGCAATGAATAGAGGAGGTGGAGCTTTACAGCTAAAACAGGCGCCATTATATGGGATTAGAGTGAGGCAGGAGCAGGGAAAATTAGCAAAAAGGTGCTTCTCATGGGGGGAGCAATTCCGGGGATCCTAGTTAAAACTGTGGGTTTTGGTCCACTTTAAATAAGACCTAAAGATTCTAAACACACTGGGCTGCAATTTCGGATGCCCTGCTCTGCGCATATGTGGACATTATATGCTTACAGTGATTGCACACATGCCCAAACCATGGCGCCTGGGGATTGGTTGCTCAAGAGAACTTTCAGTCATGTCCTAGCCAGGAATGAAACCTGCAAGCCCCCAGTCAAAAGATCTGTTCTTTACCACTAGGCAATGACTGCTCTGAAAACCTTAGCTCACCAGCAGGGCCACAGCGCAGGCTTTCCTGCAGTCAGCATTCCTAGCCATGCGTTTTAAAGAGCAACCAATAAAGCTGAATAGACTGGCCAGCCGCAAACATGGGTGCACGCAGCCGCTAGAGAAAAGCAGTGGATGGCGCCAGCCTCATGCACCACGCATGGGATCACAGACAAGGTAAAAAAAATAAGGGGGAACCAAGAGGGATGAGGGGTTTCAAAGAGCAGAACATCACGATTTATCAGGGGATCGACCGACCAGTTCCAAACATTGAGAAACTAGACACGAGGAAAGCTCAAATGACAACAAGCATCTGTGCATGTGACACAAGGTAGGTCCCCTAATACGCATCTGAGGACCCGCCACCTCCAGATTCTGCACCTAAACACCAATGGTCAGTCTGTGCCTGTACTCCACATGGTCAGAAGCCGGGATGGACCAATGATGTGGGTGTGGCTGCAGAAAAGCCTTGTGCTAGTTGGATGGTCTAATGTTTAAGTTCATTTAAGTCCCTAGTATCATCCATCAGCTCTCAGCAGTCACAATAAAAGCAGGGGTGGTGGTATCTTCTCCTCCCACATTTAAAGCAGACCAACAAATAGGAATTTTACTTACCTGGGTTTTGGTTCACTTTACAGGTGTGAAAGCCCCAGTATCTGCTGCTTACTCATCTCTCGCTATGCTCCTGCGGTGCATCTGTGGGCTCTGTTCCAGTCAGAACCACCCTGCATAACTTTTAAGTCTTCAAACCGGACCTTCACCCTGAATAAGAGCCTATCTTATATGTTTCCCCCACCCTGTACATACAGATTGCCCACATTAATCCGGACCTTCACCCTGAATAAGAGCCTATCTTATATGTTTCCCACACCCTGTACATACAGATTGCTCTCATTAAAAATCATCCAACCTGCATCTACTGCATGTTATGAGACTTTTAACATCCAAGATGGCGGTCTGCGGATTCTCAGGCTGCCTTTAAACGGGAAGTGCCATCTGACTATGCCGCTTTGCATTCTGGGATTGCTGTCCTTTTCCTGACCCCAGCTCTGCTCACAGCTATAACCCCCCCTCCCCTGTACTTTTGACCCCTCTCCTCTCCTCAGTATGTGATGCTACTGAGCCAAGATGGCAGCGCCCGTATCCTAGTGTTCTGAACAGAGTTGCAGCCGGTGGGGGAAATAATAATAAGTGACTAAAAACGTAAATTATATTAATTTTAGATGCTAGGGAATAGTTTTTTAAGGGTTTGGGCTTTTCATTAAATGGCGCTGAAGATCCGCTGTAATAGAGCCAATCGCTGGGCGTCTGCACGCAGCAGAGGGAGTAGCCAGTGATAGACGCCGTCAGCCATATGTATATTCTGAAAATGGGTGCGCACACACATCAGTTAGATGACTGCCACATATACCACCGGATGCCTGCACATATGCTGTGGGATTGAATCTCAAGGAGAGTGTACAGGCGACCAGTGGGGTTTCACACAGCGGTGCCTCCCAAATTGGGATACCCCAGGGAAAAGCTGTAACCCGGCCCTGGATTCTTTTAGACTAAAACTGTCAGGATACCATGGTTTTGGCCTAAATTTATACGCGTAAAAAGCACCTGTTCTGGCTGAAAAACAAAGAAAGGGCACTTACCTCCCAGCCGATAGCTGCCGTCCCCCAAATATAGCAAGGGGTGTATCGCATGAGCACTTAAGCAAATTTTAATTCAGTGATCAGAAAAAGAAAAGGCTGTGTAGCCAACATCGGAGGACAGCAGTTCTCGGGACTCTGTGGGTTAGACCCTAAAGACTGGGAGGTAAGTGCCCTTACCCTTGTTTTTAATACCGTTGACTACTGCTCATCCCCATATAAAACAACTTCAGAGACAAGGATGACATGCATTGTTATTTCTATAATCCGGTCCTAGTCTGCGATGCTTTGCAGAGTACACAGAGGCACGGCGACATGCACGTATGGCGACAGAAGGGGAAAGCGATTGTATTTACACACACACTAGGGTCTTAATCCAGCGTTCCACATATAGGAAACTTGTTCAGTAACAGGTTACCCCACTGCTCCTAAACAGTCTGCTCAGTTCTATGGCCTCGGGCACATTCCTGCAGCACAGAGGCAGTTAATCCAGGTGCCAAGGTGCTGTCAGTGCAGGACAGACAGACGTCACCAGAAATAACGGCTCCATACCTTTGCAGTGCGCCTTCAACTGGTCTCTCCAACCGCATTCAATCAGCTTTGCTCTTAATAGTTCTTTAAGGCTGAAAAGAAAAATATTTTTAGATTTTGTTTTTAGAAGCAGAAAAGCTCAAAATCCTATTCTAACTGCTCTCTCTGCCACTAATGAAGAGACTGCTCCAACCTTTAGGTCATAGGGCTGGAATAAGAACAATAGCGTCTATACTCCTGGAACAAACAAGCAGGACTTTGACACAAACCTGGACTGCCTTTAAATAGCCATCAGCACCTCCGCCGATCTCTACTCACCTCTTACCAACTCACTCCTGCCGACTTTTTGCCACCTCCCCTGTGCTCACCACTACAGGACAGTGGGATAATGCCCTGCTTTGTGAAACCCCCGCAGCTGCCGGTAAAAACGCACCTGCTGGCGATCCCGTGGCGCGTGCATTGGCTGCTAGCCAATCAGCATCTCACGCTGCATGAATTCCTTACTATCTGCTCTGACGTCACAGCTGTGTAGTAAGGATGAATGGAGTGTGGGTACTCGCCTCAGAGAGATTTATAGCGAGTTATAGCAATTTATGCAGCCGTGGCATGCGCTGTTGAATTGCCTGTTGCCGGTTTACTCTGCGATCCTTGGGTTTCACACAGTGGACCATCTTAAAGAGGGAATTAAGAAATCGCAGGTGGTTTATCGTTAAAGCAGACTCAAACTCAGGATTATGACGTCCCTGTATTTTGGGCTGTAAGACCTCTTAGAACTGCAACTCTTGACTCCCTCCATGCGCACACAGTACATGTGTGGGTCTCCCCTGCATCCCGTGCAGAGATGTAGCTGGGTACACGGTAATTAATTAATTGCAGTGCAAAGGAAGCCCACCTGGGAGCATCAAGAGAGGTCGGGGGCAGCGATTATGGGGTGGAGGGGTTTACACAAAGGGTCACCAAGCCCCAGTGTATTCTGGCTCAAGGGGCCAGGTAAAGAGGGGTTTGGTCCGCTTTGGCAGGACTCAATATGTGATTTATAGGCATTGGCTCATGTTGGGATGTTGGGCCATACACACATTAAAATATAGTGACAAATGACCTTCCAGCTTTAATGGGTCTGTTACAGAGAAAAAAACCACCCTGGCCACTGGCCTTCCCCCTAATTCAGGATGCCTCCCTGTGTGAAACCCCCCCAGGGCGCCCACAAACACTCACCACACAAAAGGCGCATGCGCAGGCTCTCATTCAATGTGCCGTTACCATGTCATTCGGCAAAAGGCTATCATGGTTGTCAACAGGCAGCATGCGCTGTAGTGTGCAGCACGGTCCAGCCCCAGCCATTCAGATAGGCTGGTATGGAAGCACGTGTTGCCACATCTCCGGCCCTGCCTGTCACAGAACATCTTAGGTTTATTTTAATTCTCTGTGTGTGTATGTTGGGGTAATACATATGTGTGTGGGTATATATTATACACACACACACACACACACACACACACTTTAGTTGACCTGCCTGTAAACCCCTCATTTCTTTTCTCCCCCCTCCCACTTGGATTTTACTGTTATCTAACCCTCACATGCCAGGTCAATGCTGATAACCATCTCCTACTCACCTAGTAATAAAACCACTTGGAAAAGCCAAATAAACAAATTGCAAATAGATATCCCAGCTAGGTCCCTCATGCTTGTCACCCCCTCCCTTGGAATGTGGTCAGTTGGTATCCTATAGCACAAATGGGAGGGGTAGGGAGACCCACTGTTCTGGGGCCTATAAGCATGGCTGGAAGAATGGCCAGAGACACTCGATCTGACCATCAAGAGTGACACGCTGCTTTTAACATCCAAGCAAAAGACCAGAAAGCGTGTGAGGACAATTGATTTGATCAAACAGAACGCAGCCCAGACGGACCTTTAAGTATCTTTTCCACCTTCTTTTATTCTGCATTGCTATTTATCTTATTTACTGTGTCTTATAGTTAATTCTGCCGTTAAGCACCTTGCATCGTGTTTCTTGTTGTTTTGTGTTTTCTGTTTGTTTAAATAAATTCTAAAAATACAGCAGATGTTCACTTATGCTTTTGATTAGGGATATAAAAGGCCCACGCTAGTCTGAAGAGCCTGGCTACCTTACTTGCCTAGGACGCTCGATCGCCCCCACCTGGAAGTGGTTGTGGGTCGATCGATACGTTCGATCTGATTGTATTGTGTGTGGCCTGTATTATATTATAGAGTTGAGCACTGATTGTGCTCTGGTGGCAGCAGTTTATAACCACGTGTGTTGCCAATTCAAGAATTGCAGTGACACACGTGGGGTACGATTGGTCGGTCTGATCAGATGAACGATCAATAGGTCTGATCAACCCGTGCAATCGTCACACTGCCCATCTGTAAAGCTGGGATGGGAGCACACCGCACGGCCATTCTAGTCAATGGGAGCCATTTGCCGAATGACATAGGGCAGACAGCTGTGCAGCGAGGAAGATGTGAGTGAATAGCGGCGTTCTGGGGGTTTCACACAGCAAGGCATCCCAATTTGGGATACCCCAGGGGAACAGAACGAAATTGGGGAAGTTAAATTCCTAGGTTTTGTTCCACTTTAGGCTAGAGCAAATGGGAGCAGAGATTATGAGATGTACATCAATTGCTGCCGTCTCTGTGCTGGCAATTATCACCACTTTCACTTTTACTGAAAAGCTTCTGCCCTCTATTTCAGCGACAGGAAATGACGCCACAGTGATATTTTTGGCCAGGAGAACTATAGAATAGTTGTTATAAGGAGGCACAGACTGTCACTATCATCTCTGATGCTCACAGAGATAAGGGGCGAGCACATATTTCACACACCAAAAGAAGGGCGACACGGGCTCCAGCATACTGTGTACATAACAGATGCTCGCATAGCTTGATGTCTAATGGAAACTATTAGAAATATGTGCTTGTCCCACACAGATAACGCCAGCAGGAGTATTAAGACTATAAGGCAGGTCTATGTAGTGATAGTCTTGTCAAAAAATAACCAGGTTTGGCGTGCTGGCTTCAGTCAGTTCAGGCACTTTCAATTATAACAGAGAAAACAGGAAATCCAAGGTTAAGGTAATACCATTTATTGGCTAACTCATTTAGATTGAAAATGCAAGCTTTCGAAGCTGTTCAAGCTTCTTCTTCAGGCATAATACAGATCTGTAACTTAGACACAGAGAAAACAGTAACCCTCGGGTGAGACAGCCAAAGGAGGCTGCATAGAGACATGAAAAGGATCATCCCACGTCACTGTCTGCAATACATCACCACACTCCTGAAGCAAACAGACAGCTTTAGAAAAAGTTAGTCCACCTCGGAATTTGTTCCCATCAGACTCCCAGATCAGTTTTGCTAAAGCTCCATTACTTACAGACTGCCACTCTTTCCGCAGTTGTCAGAATGAATCTCCAAGCCAGGTCTTGCATTCTGGCTTTAAGCCTCTGAGTGGACATTGTGACGATTGCACGGGTTGATCAGACCTATTGATCGGTCATCTGATCAAACCAGCCAATCGTACCCCACATGTTTTACTGCAATTGTTCAATTAGCATTTGGATCTATTTGTGATTTGTTTATTTTGCTTTTCCACGTGGTTTTATTACTAGGTGTGGGGGGGGGGAGGAAGTGAGTGGGAGAGGATTAGATAAAGGTGAAACCCAAGTGGGAGGGGGGACAAAAAATTTGAGGTTTTCACCAAGCAGGCAGGTCAGCTAAAGTGTGTGTGTACACATACATGTATGTATGTATGTATGTATGTATGTATGTATGTATGTATATATACACACACACACACACAGACACATTGATCAGTTTGGTCACAGACATCAGAGACTTTACTATAGACTAGAAATAGTCTAAAGAAAATTACAAATCTGATCTAGGATGCAAGGTCGGCCTTTGGGGTGTGCGATCGCACAGGGCACCATGGTCATGTACAACTGCTCACTCCTAACCTGCCCACCAGGCCAAGCTCAATGTTAATTGGAGCTGGAGGTGCCATGCCCACCTCTGTTCTGTCCAAACCGGCTCGGCTCATTTCCTATCCCAATGTGGGATGCCCCACAGCGTTAAAGTCCCTGGAATCTCCAGCATACCCACACTGCACTACCATGGCACATACGCAGGCTTACATCGAAACATCACTCCATACTGTATATGTTAAAAAAGGAAATAGAATTTTTACTTACAAAGACCGACATAAAGAGCTTGGAGGAGCGGACATACCTAGTTTTTGGCAGCACATCAGCCAGGAAAGCCAGGGATGTGGCATGTGCATGCTCCATGGGATTACTTGTGAGGCAAGTATACCATTGATCCTGGGAGGTTTCACACAGTGGGGGATCCCACATTGAGATGCTCCGTGGATAAAGAAACAGCTGGCTCTGGAGTCTTTTAGATGTCAGGGGCAGCAAATGTAGGTTTTAGGCCATTTTAAAGTGAGCCGGCAGTCAAAAATGGCTGAGGTCCACTTACTCATAGCATCATGTCTGATACAGGAGGAACTCCCACACTTCTACATTACCTCCTCACTGTCTGCCAGTTCACCACCTCACATGGAGCAGTAGAACTGGCAGCCAATGGCTAGGGACTGCTTTTGTAATTGGGTACCTGGGCCTAGCATTAAACCGGACCTTCAGCGTGATTTAATGAAAAGCCCAAACTCTTAAAAAACGGTTCCCCAGCATCTAAAATTTATATATTTTAAGTTTTTAGTCACTAACTTATTATTCTTTCCCCCACTGGGCTGCAACTCTGTTCAGGAATTTAGGATACGGGCGCCGCCCTCTTGACTCAGAAGCATCACACTTACTGAGGAGAGGAGAGTGGGATAAGGTACAGGGGGTCGGGCTATAGCTGTGCTTTGCTCAGACAGAGCAGAGCTGGGGTCAGGTAAAGGTCAGCAGTCCCAGAATGCAGAGCAGCACAGTCAGGAGGCACTTCCTGTTTGCAGGCTGCCTGATAAGATGGCAGCTTCCATAAGCCACCATCTTGGATGTTTAAAGGCTCATAACATGCAGTAGATGCAAGTAGGATGATTTTTAATGTAAGCAATCTGTATGTACAGGATGTGGGAAACATATAAGATAGACTCTTATTCAGAGTGAAGGTCCGCTTTAAGCTTAATGCTAGGCTATGCGCAGGGGGCTTCCAGCAAACCCTGGTGGCTGTCTGCAACCATGGAGGGGGGCAGTAAGCCAATAGTTAGGAAGTGTAGGTGGGTGGGGTGCCATCCTGTAGTCTTGCACATGATGCCTTTTATCCTAAAGCCGGTCCTGCTGGGATCCCTAAGAGAGGGACACGAGCCTCAGGGACTAGAAGTCGAGGAAGAAGAAATTCCTCTTCCTTTCTGTGACCAGAGCAAAGAGACAGCATGGACCTGCCACTGCATCAGGTGAGCTGCCAGATAACTCAGAGGCCGCACTAGACTTTCACCCAAAAAGTCGAAATACTCCCCCCAGTATCTTGGAGAAGTAAGCAATTTGCGGGAATTAAATGAACCAATCTAGAGCTATAGGTAAAAAAAAGAAAAGAAACAGGTTATCTATTGGAGAGAAACGAGCGTCTAGCAATGCTTCCCTGCACCTGGGAATTTGGGAAATGCAAAACCCATTTTATCTCTATAGGGGCAAAGTGACCTGGGGAGCTGTTCTGGGCTTTTCACATATGTTTGTATGTGGGATGATAGCGACCCCCTCATCCCACATACATATGTCTTATTTCAATCGTATTAAACTATGTAACTATATATAATCCTTAAAGTGTGTTAAAACCAGACCAGCTACCCACCCTTGGGGCATCCCAATTCATTGTGTGAAACCCTACCAGTCTTTGGATACATTTTACCTCACCGACGAACCCATGGCACATGTGTGGCCGCATCACTAGAATGCTTCTTTTGAGGGTGGCATGCACCAGAATGCCGAATCCAGCCGCAGCTGAGACACCAAACGCCCGCCGCCATCTTAAGCTTAATCTCTATTATGCTGGAAGGGGCTGGAGTGGCCCTTTAAAGTGGACCAACACCCTGAGGTGATCGGCCCGGGAATCTATAAGATTCCCGGGCCGATCACCTCACACACCGCGGGACATCCGAGATCGGGATGTCCCGCGGGGTGAACCCCCCCTGAACACCCCAAATCCACCTACCTGGTCTTCCTCCCTCGCGCCCCTCTAGGCATGCGCGTGCCCGCGCCGGCCGTCTCTGAATGGCCGGCGCAGGCGCGCACACGCCAAGAGTACGTTGTACTTGTACGTTGCTGTCAATCAGCTTGTCCGTCGGCGCCGATTGGACGCGCGGCCACGTGGGAGCGGGGAGAGGTGAGTTTTGGGGGCTTTCTGGGGGGTTTCACACAGCGGGGCACCCCCGATCGGGGTGCCCCGGGGAAGTGGACCAATACCCAGGATAGTCAAAATCCTGGGTGTTGGTCCACTTTAAAGTGTTACCCTGATTTTTAAGTTTGACTGGCCATTTCCTTTAAAGGACACATGTAGGCAAAAAAAAAAAAAAAAATCTGCGATTAAAAACCCCTTCTTAGAGCTCAATTATAACGTTTTTTTAACATCTTTTTGATTCATTCTGCTCACCTTAGTGGCCACTTGTGGATTAAAATAAAAGCCCCAGGGGCCATCTGAGTTCCACTCTCTCTGGCATCGCTGCCACGCTGTGTGAAGCTGCCCGGATCGCCAGTTTTACTCACCTGATTCTGCACCGTGGCCACATCCCTGCTTACCTTTAGCAGTGCACAAACTCTTGACAGGCCTTTCTGAGTGGCAGGTGTGGGCACACCACAGCTAAAATCCAAGTGGGGGGATGTGGCGCACCTGGCTTTCTTCGGCTTAGCCACTAAGCTCAGCAGCTAGCTGGGCCAAAATGAACCAAGATAAACGGGGCCACTCAGCCAATCAGCACACTCTGTTTCACCTGTGATGTGGGGAATGAAAGGATGGAGAGTTTTTATAGTGACCTGGGGGGATACACACAGCAGGCATCCCAAAGACTGGACTTCCGCTTTAATATTCTATTGGGGAGATCTGTGCGTCATGTTTTGCCTAGACTACTTTAAAAAAAAAAAAAAAAAAGTTTACAGATGTTAGTTGGCACTAGCGTGCCACTGCTGTACTCACCGCTCCCTCTCGCCAGTCTCAATAAGCTTCTGGTTGATGGCTGCTCGTATCTGAGCGTCTTTATTCATGATGCAAGCTTACTGGAAAAAAGCAAAAAGAAACCGTAATGAGAACTGTGCGTCCACATGAAAAAAATGGGAAAATGCCTCTAGACACATTGCAATAGCAGTAAGCCATTATTTCAGCATCAGGAGAAAGTCCACTAGAGATCAGCAGATTTCACATGAAAAAGCAGAATGGTACATTCAAATCCTGTTGTCCCGATTCTTCTTCCTTCCATTAAAGTGATCCTATACTCAGAATGACATTACGTAGTCACCTTCTACCACCAGCCCGAAGCCCCAACACAGCCTGTGTTTTTTTTTGTTGCACAATATTGATAAAGACACAAACAGGATGCAGTATGATGTTAGAATGGCAACCATATGGCTTCATGTCTGTACAGCAGCACCCCCAGTGCTCTCTAGCGATGATTCATTCAGTCACACACAGCTCAGCATTGACAGAAAGGAGACAGGGATGAAGCTAATCACATTTTGTGGTAAAGCAGACAGCAGCTGACATGATGGGGAGAATGGGATCAGCCTTTTTAGTTAAATTAACTGCAATAGGTCTGTAAACACTAAAAGCTAAACTGCCACATATACCCCAGTATAACTGTACATAGAAAACCATATATACGTGCTCCTGTGCCAAATGCTTGTCTAAATGCACAACACAAGAAGCGGATTGGAGGAGAGCTGCGTCTGCACTGTGGGAATGCTGGAGAGGTATGTATATCCTTCCAGTGTTTCCAAGGCACATGCACAGGTTGAAACAACATTCCTGTGGCCAATAAGCGCACCTGCGGCAGACATTTCTGAATGACCAACATTCTGAAGGGAAGTACCCCGCACTGTATTCATTCACAATAGATTAGGCGTCACCCAGCAATATATTCTGGATGGGGGGGGGGGAGACTACTTGTGAGCCGAGGGATCACTGGAGATATAAAAATACATTTCAAACCATGGGGGTTCAAACACAGGTCCTAGTACAGTAAACCGGAACCAAGGTGAGAGAAAACCCCTAGTTAGTCTTATAGTCCTCCAGGATGGCTAGCCACTCACTTCCTCCCCCTAAACAGGAAACACAAACTGACAAGAGTATTAAGTGACATAGGAGAAGGCTTGGTAGGAAAAGTCTGTCTGTTTGCTGATGATACAAAGGTTAGTAACAGGGTGTATATTCCTGGAGGTGTCTGCAACATGGAAAATGATTTAGCTTTACTGTATAAATGGTTAAAACTGTGGAAACTAGAGTTTAATGTCTCTAAATGTAAAATCATGAATCTGGGTAGAAGGAATCCCTGCGCTGAGTATCGTATGGGCAGCACTGTGTTAGCCAGGACCTCGGAAGAAAGATTAAGGGATACTTATTACTAAAAGCTGCAAGATGAGTGGACAGTGTGGCCAGACAGTGGGAAAAGCAAGCAGGATGCCCGGCTGCATAGCTCGAGGCATCACCAGTAGGAAGAGGGAGGTTGTGATGCCGCTGTATAGAGCCCTGGTGAGGCCACAGCTAGAATACTGTGTGCAGTTCTGGAGACCTTACCTGCAAAAAGACATTATTCAAATAGAAAGGGTCCAAAGGCAGGCAATAAATTTGGTAGAAGGATGGAAGCGTTTTTAAGAAGAAACTTAATGATAGAACAAGGGGGCACAACCCGACTCTAGACGGAGGGAAGATCAGGAGCAATGTTAGAAAATATTATTTTACAGAAAGAGTAGTAGATGCTTAGAACAAACTTCCAGCAGAACTAGTTGAAAAATCGACAGTTAATTAAAACATGCCTGGGATAAGCACAAATCTATCCTAAGATAAAGAGAACATACAGTATACACATAAGGGCAGACTAGATGGACCGCATGGTCGCCTTCTGCCGTCAACCTATGTCTATGTTTCTAGCCCTGCCTCATTCCTCTCAGCCCTCAGTGTTTTAGGCAATCATAAAGGAAAAATCCAAGACCCGAAGGGAAAAAAGAAACACCCGTGCAACCAAGCCCGAATGGAAATGAAAAAATGGGGTGGGGTGTAGGACAACATCCTGGAGGACTTTGGAAACACTGTTGCCGATACGACTAACTGGGGTTCTCCCCAGGACGGCTAGCCACAGAAGGCAAGCAAACACACAGCGTCCTCCCTCAAAGTGGGCAGACGGCGTGAACAACAGTCTTTCTGAAATTCTGCTGGTCGTGCTTCCACAAGTCCACCTTGTGGTGTCACCACACACCTAGACCAGATGGCGGCCTTACATATTTCCTCCATTATAAGCCCAAGAAGCTGACACTGCCTTAGTGGAATGCGCTCTAATAACCTGGGGGGGCATCCACTGCTTGATATGCCACATAGGCTGTCTTCCACATACTCTGACAAGGTTCACCACACCAGACTTTCCCTTAGCTGCTCTGGTAGGGTGACTAACCGATCCAGGGAGGCTTGATCCTTGTCCCATGTGTCCAGAAATAAGGCCTGCAAGGGACCAGAATGAACTAGGCCCAGGAAACGGATAGTATGGAGGAGGTAATTAGACAGAGTATGGCCAGAATCTGCCTCAGAGAGGTTGACTGGAGGAAGCGCTCCCGGAGCCTGATCCAGAACCCAATACTTACCTTGACACTGCTGCGAACCAGGAATCCCACGACCGCTTGCGGCAGTGCCCATTGTCCAGCGTCCCCCGCCCTGCCACCTGCTAGGGAACACCATACCCTGGAGCTCTTGTGTAGGGAGCCTGGCACCCGGCCAGGACCTACACTGGATATGGGGGGGGGGGGGGGAGAAGGAAAGAAGAGATAGTGCCCATGATGTTCCGCTCTCCCCTATAGGGGGTACAGAAAAATCCTACAGAGAATACCCAACTTAGCTGAGGTTCTGTAATAAAAATAGTGGGTACACATGGACAGCAGAAGGATCCGGACCCCCCCCCCCCCATCATCCCTCAATCCACAAACATACTCCATCACATGTTTCCTGAGGACTGAGGGGAAAGGACGGGGCATTAAAGAGGAACATGAGACCTAAAATAAAAGGGCAGATTCTCTCTCCCCCCCAATCGCCCCCTACTTATCTCTTGGATGTCACCGCAGGCTGGGTTTTGTTCCTCCTGGTTGGGGCATCCACATTGGGATGCCAATTTCTAGTGGCATCCCTGCTCACCTCTAGCTGTGGGGCATGCCCACACCAGCCATCCAGACATGCATGGGACAAAAGCATGCCAAGCTAAATGTATAGCGGGGATGCCACGTGGGATAGCCAGCAAGGTGACCGTACTGGGTAATCCACAGTGATAAACTCAGCAGGGAACCCCCAATTCAGTACGCCCCATAAAGAGGAAGACCACGGCCGTAAAGTCTAACAGTCTCTAGATAGGTGGTTGTTGGGCTATCCCAAGTTCTCTTCACTGCTCCACTGTGTGAAACACTCCAGATCTTCCATACAAACTCACCTTTCCCCTGTCCTACAGCGCATGCACAGGCTCTCCTCCAATCAGAGCTGTTTGCCGAAAGTTAAAAATGCACGCCAAACAGGTCTGGGCAATCCAGGGCCATCAGAGTTCCAATCCTCGGGGCATCCTGAATTGGGATGCCCCGCTATGTGAAACCCCTCGGATTCGCTGTTCCACTAACCTTCTCCCGGAGCCCTTGCCACTGCGGCTCAGCTGTATGCGCACTCCAGTGCTAGGCCTTTCTGAATTGTCAGCACAGGCACGCCCCCCCCCCCCCCGAGAGGAACAATAACTGGGAGTGTAAAATTACCGGTTGTTCCTCTTTACAAAAACCCACCATTGTCCTCACAGCACATGCACATATTTGCATTCCATTAAATAAAAGCTGAGTGGAACAGGGGGCATCCCCGCTCCCTTCCAACTGTGGGGCATCCAGAAATGCCTGGGACAG
This sequence comes from Gastrophryne carolinensis, assembly GCA_027917425.1. Lineage (NCBI taxonomy): Eukaryota > Metazoa > Chordata > Amphibia > Anura > Microhylidae > Gastrophryne > Gastrophryne carolinensis. The sequence continues at coordinate 395,853,866 of CM051239.1, read as the reverse complement.
TTAAAGGTAAGGAGGGGATTGGCCTGTGAGGTGACTACTAATCCTAAGTCAGGATGCCCCATAAAGAGGAAGACCATGGCCCTAAAATCATATTGGCTCTATAGAGGTGGTTGTTCCTCTTTAAAGCGGAACAAAGCCCAGGATTTTCACTATCCCAGGTTTTGGTCTGTTCCCCTGGGGCACCCCGTGAAGCTCACTTGACTCTTTGGACACGCGCTGCGGCTATGGAGCAGCCTGCCGGAATCCTAGCCGTGCGGGCAATACTTGGCTCCCTTTAGCTGTGCTTGGCCCTGCACAGCCAGTAAGGGAAAATGGTAGGAATATTGGGCTGTTTAAAGTGGACCAACACCCAGGATTTTGACTATCCTGGGTTTTGGTCCACTTCCCCGGAGCACCCCGATCGGGGGTGCCCCGCTATGTGAAACCCCCCAGATCGCCCGATTCAACTCACCTCACCCTGCTCCTACAGCGCATGCGCATCCACTCGTCCAGTCAGCGCGCTCAGAGCCGCTGAGCTATACGTGTCAAAGTGACGTCTTACCTCAGCGGCTCCGAGCACGCTGGCAGCCGCATCTCGCGCTTCCCTCTAACACGGAGCTCGCCCTGCTAGAGAGAAGCGCGAGATGCCACCGCGGCCCGCGCATGCGCCGTTGGACCGGGATTCAGGTAAGGTTTGCGGGAGTCCTGGGGGGTTTCACACAGCAGGGCATCCCAGTTTTGGATGCCCCACAGGGAGAGATTGGGTTGGCCAGGGAATCTTATAGATTCCTGGGCCGACCCGGCTGGGTGTTGGTCCAATTTAAAAAAATCTCGGGTTATTTCAGAGACCGGGCATCCCAGTTCAGGATGTCCCCGCAGAAAAAAGTAAGCACGACCTGGAGTCTCAGACTCCAGGGTGGGTTTTGATCCACTTTAAAGTGGACCAAACCCCACTTTGCAATCTATGAGACTCCAGGTCATGCTTACTTCCTCCCCCTCACCGCCCAGGGCATCCCAAACTAAAATGCCTAGCTGTGTGAAACCACCAAGTAAATGCAACTTTCCCCCCGAGCCCACAGAGCATGCCTCCTTTCTAGGCTAGTCTCAGACTCCAGGGGCAGTTTTGATCTACTTTAACCCGATCCACGGCAGTAAGAACAGGCAAACCCATACTTCCCAAGTGTCCCTGATTTGGAGTTCATGTCCCCCTGTCCCTCATTGTTTCTATTTATCCCTAATTGCGGTTTTTAATAGGCAGATCTGCAGCAATAAATGATGCATTTGCCTATTCCAATTGTTTCTATTGTTGTAACTGTTACATCCTATCTCCTAGCCATCCCTCAATGAGGGGGCGTGGCCTAATTTAACAAATGTCCCTCTTTCCCACCCTGAAAAGTTGGGAGGTGTGCAACCCCCCAGCTTCTAGGGTGTTCTAGATTCCCTCAGGTGCCCTGGCCTGCCCATCAAGCCCCACAGTAAAGATAAGCGAGACACATGTCCTCCCATGTGCAGATTTCCCTGGGCAGCCATACACAGCGATGGCGGCGGCTGCGGCGTCTCTTGGCCGGAAGTGTCGCGCACTTGCAATAACAGGGAACACAACGCGCCACAATAACATGAGGTAAATGTGGCGCCACAACACAAGCGGCCTCTCCTCACCTGGGCCTCGCTCCGCCACACAAACCCCACGAGACACTTCGCTTGGTTGCCTAGCAACCGCCTGAGGAACCACCGTGACTTTCCTCGCTAGCGGCCCGCCTCACATTGACGTCATCACACTGCGCTTTTTTTGATATTTGACCTCACTAAATAAACATTTTAGCATTTATTTTTGGGAAAGAACCCTGTAACACCCCCGTAAGAAACTTCAAATTCATTCCCGTATTATTCCAAAGAGAATTCTAAATATTGCAAACAAAAGACCACATCCCGGCGCACATGGGTCTGAGAGTAAATCCTTCCTCTCCGGAAGCGGAACATTGCACACGCAGGAAGGTTCCGCTGAGGTGTTGCATTACCGGGCTGCTGTTGGCGGAGAGATGGCGGCAGCCAATTACTCCCTACGGGTGAACAGGCTGCTGCTGGACCCCAAATTCGAAAGCTATAAGTTATCTCTGGACCCCCTGCCGTGTTACGGGGTGGAGCTGGATGCAGGTGAGTGCACACGTGACTTCCGGGATGTTCAAGTGGCCACAAAGTGTGGAGGTGTCTGTCATCATTCTGGGGAGACTTCTCCTTAAAGCGGTCCTTCACTCTGAATAAGAGCCTATCTTATATGTTTCCCACACCCTGCACATACAGATTGCTGACATTAAAAATCATCCTACCTGCATCTACTGCATGTTATGAGCCTTTAAACATCCAAGATGGCGGCTCATGGAACATCAGCCAGCCTGCAAACAGGAAGTGCCTTCTGACTGTGCTGCTCTGCACTCTGGGATTGCTGACCTTTTCCTGACCCCAGCTCTGCTCTGTCTGAGCAAAGCACAGCTATAACCCGCCCCCTGTACTTTATCCCACTCTCCTTTCCTCAGTATGTGATACTTCTGAGTCAAGATGGCGGCGCCCGTATCCTAAAGTCCTTAACAGGGTTGTAGCCCAGTGGGGGAAAGAATAATAAGTAAGTGATTGAAAACTTAAAACATGCCTCCCAACTGTCCCGATTTTCCCGGGATTGTCCCGATTTTTGAGAAGGATCCCGCGGTCCCGGAACATTACCAAATGTCCCGGGACGCCCTGCGCTGTGACAGCCCAGGGCCGCAATGACGCCGGCGCGAAGATAACTTCCTGGCGCGTGGGGTGAGAGAGTGGGGCGGGCGCACGGGGGTGGGTGGGCAGGCGCACGGGGGTGGGGGGGCGGGCGGTATGCTGGTTTGGGGATACGTACGCATGCAGGGGTGAAGGCAGCCGACATTGCTGGAGCTGGAGAGCGTGGCCGGGGCGTGACGGGGGCGTGGCCGGGGCGTGACGGGGGTGTGGCCGGGGGCATGGCTTGTCCCGCTTTCACGTTTTCAGAAGTTGGGAGGTATGCTTAAAATATATTAATTTTAGATGCTGGGGAATAGTTTTTTAAGGTTTGGGCTTTTCAATAAATCATGGTGAAGTTCCGGTTTAAAGAGGACTCACTTTCATTCATTAAAGCGGAACAAAACCTGGAAATGTGACTTTCCCTGATTTTGAATTGGGATGCCCCACTGTGAACCCCCAATGGTTCACCCAGTAAAACTCACCTCTCATGGGTCCAACGGTGCATGCGCGGACTCTCATCCAATCTGAGCTCTTTGCAGTGTTTACATCCTTAGGCAAAGAGCTCTGATTGCCTTCAATGCGGAGCGCGTGCGGCCACATCCTTGGCATCCCCTGCTACATGCACGCTCCTGCCCCAACCTATCTGAATGGCGGGAGCGTGTGCCAGGTATGCGACAGCACATGCTCCTCATTAAAAACAATCAGAGCTATTTGCCTTTCCACGCATGTGCCATTGGATCAGCAAAAGGTGAGTTCTTACCATCCTGGGGGTTTTGCACAGTGGGGTATCCCAATTCGGGATGCCCCATGTGAAAGCCAGCGGCGGCCCTGTAATCTTTTAGATTCTATGCCCCGCTGTGTGAGCCCTCCCCGTTTTCCCATACAAAAAATTAACTTGCCACGCTCCAACCGCGCATACGCTCTCGTCCAATGAGAGTCGTCTGCCGTGACTTCATAATTCGACAGACGGCTCTCATTGCTTACATTGCTGCATGCTCTTCATCCCTGTTGTCGTGCATGTGCTCCCGTCCCAACCAGATAGGTGAGGTACCGGGGGGGATACTGCAGCATGTGCTCCCTATTCAAGTGAATGAGAGTCACCTGTCGATAGTTTTTATAGGCACCCTGGGGGGGGGGGATTCACACAGCAGGGCATCCCGAATTGGGATCCCGAATCAGGGGAAAAGCCAGAGACCAACCCTGAAATCTTTGGACAAGGCCCTGGAATCTTGGATAAGCGCCTGCACATGCGCAGTGGGGACAATGGAAAGGTGAGTTGTTTGGGCGATCTGTGACCCCCCCCCCCCCCCGCTACAGATTGCCCAAACAACTCACCTTTCCGTTCCCACGGTGCATGTGTGAGGGCTTGTCCATTTAGCTCCTTATGCCGTGCATACTAATACACAGCAAAAGGTATTGTTTTGGATAGAGCACCGGCAGCCATATCCCCGGTTTCCCTATCTGAATGATTGCATGTGGGAGCGCACATATCATGCCGGGAATGTAGCCATAGATCGCGGGAGGGACTGGTGGAGAGGGTAAATTCCCTACCCCTGGGGCATGCTCGCTCTGTGAAGCCCCGAGTAAACTTATAGCCGAATGAAAATTTTTGTCTTGTGTATTGGGTGAATCCGGATTTGGGATGCTCCGCTGTGTGACACCCCCCAGATAGCTCATAATAACTCGCCTCTTCCCATTCCAACGGTGCATGTGACTATGTAATTCGGCAAACAGCTCTTATAGGCTTCAATGGGAAGTGGCAGTGGGTGCGTCTCAAGCAGCGGGCGTGATCAGAATGGCTGGAGCGCGCACACAGCCCGAGGATGCAGGGCATAAAGCCATTCTCGCTCCCCATTGGAAGCGCGAGACGCGGCCTCCAGCGGCTCTGAGCGCTCTGGACGAGCGCCTGCGTAGGAGCGTGGTGAGGTGAGTGTTTCCAGGCGTTCTGGGGGTTTTCACACAGCGGGGAACCCCCGATCGGGGTGCCCCACCGAAGTGGACCAAAGCCAGGATAGTCAAAATCCTGGGTATTGGTCCACTTTAAGGGTGTGTGTGTGTGATAGTCGACATGAGAATACTTGTACTTCCTTTATGTCCATAAGGTGGCAGTACAGGAAAGCATTTGATCACTATTAGATTATGGAGCATATTTTCAGTTGAGCTTTTGAGAATATTTAGCAAACTTTGCCAGACAAGAAACCCATCAGACTTTAAAAAAAAAAAAAAAAAAGCTTCAGAAACTGGAGCAGATAAAGAGACACACAAAGAAGTAAGAGCAAGTTATTTACAATAAAACAGAAAAAGAATGTGATAGAGCGAGAGTTGTGGATGTGCAGTCTCCAAGCTTCTTCTGTTATCATGGCTTCCTGTCAGGGAGGTAATTTGTGCCTTTGACAGAGCCAACCGCTTGCCTCATAAATAGGGAGACAAGACACTGACATGAACATGAATTAATTTCTCATTCTTCTCTCTCCCTCTGTATTTTAAAGTTGCCCATTAGAATTGTGACCCACAGATCCTTTTCTACATGAGTCCCCCTGCGGGAGCCTATTGGTGGTCTGTAGTCAACATGAAAAGTTTGTACTTGCCATATAACCCTTATGGGACAAGAAACCACCACCAGGACTTAAACCGGACCTTCAGCATGATTTAATGAAAAGCCCAAACCCTTAAAAAACTCCCCCAGCCTCTAAAATTAATATATTTTATGCTTTTAGTCAATTACTTATATTTCTTTTCCCCACTGGGCTGCAACTCTGTTTAGGACTCTAGGATATCGGGGCCGCCATCTTCCCTCAGAAGCATCACATACTGAGGAGAGGACAGCAGTGTAAAGTACAGCAGGTCCCAGAATGCAGAGTGACACAGTCAGAAGACACTTCCTGTTTGCAGGCTGCCTGATGATCCATGAGCCGCTATCTTGGATGTTTAAAGGCTCAACATGCAGTAGATTTTTAATGTGAGCAATCTGTATGTACAGGGTGTGGGAATCATATAAGATAGGCTCTTATTCAGGGTGAAGGTCTGCTTTAAAGTGAATGTCCAGGCATTAATAAACCAAACTGTATACCCCCCTTTTGTCCCCCGCAAATGCTCACCCCTACTTTGATCTTACCTGATCGGCAGATCCAAGTCCTGTGCTACCTGGGCCAGCTCGTCAGTCAGTCACTTTCATGAAGGTGGCCCGTCCCCCGCCATTAGCCACAGTGGCGCTGGCACATCCCCTCCATTCACTTAAATAGAGGGAGCGTGTCAAGGACTAGTATGCCTATGTATTGCAGCCGATGGACAGGGCATGCCCTGGATGCTATGACTGATGAGACGGAGGTGGCCTGTTGTCGTGAGGGCAGCTTTGACCAGCTATCGGCCTCCGATCTGCCGACAAGGTAAGATTCAAAGAGTAACAGCGATCATCTGCGTGGGACAGAGGTTGATTTTCCTAAAGCAGCTCAAAAGCAGGTGGCGTGGCCCTTCCTGCTGGCCTGCCTTCTAAAAAACGAGATGCCCCACTGTGCCTGCTGGCGTGGGCTTGGCAGTGCGAAAACCACTTTTTTTACCAGGCCACCGCCTAGCCACCCACATCGCCCAAGGTACTTGGTATAGGTGGGCGGGTGGGTATCGTTCACCATTTTTCACCATTGTGCGCTATATATGTTTAACTGTTAACATTTGCAGGGATTTCCAGGAAAATGACTTATTTTTTTTTTTTTTTATCAGCAGAGTTTGGGCTTTAACATCAAATGTCTTGTTTGTCATTTTTTTCAGTGTTTTCTTAATATTTGCGGGTAAAAGTACATTTTTTTTTACATTTTGTCATGCTTTTTAAAAATAAAAAAAAGTATTTTTTCAAAAAAATCATATTGTCTGTATCCGATCAAATCGTTCCACAACACCATGCTCCTAAGCAACTGCCACTGTCCTGACTTCACCATGTGTTTTTGTATACCATATTATTTGCCCTATAAGACACACCTAGGATTTGGAGAGACAACCAAATATGCTAAAACACAGCGTCCCCCAAAAACCAAATAATGAGCAAGGTGCAGAATCCCCCCATTACAGGCAGTGTTGCATTCTCCCCTCCCATTCCCCATATTTAGTTGTGGCATGCCCCCATCCCATTCCCTATATGCAGTGTGGCATGCCCCCCATCCCATTCCCTATATACAGTGTGGCATGCCCCCATCCCATTCGCTATATACAGTGTGGCATGCCCCCCATCCCATTCCCTATATACAGTGTGACATTCCCCCTCCCATTCCCTATATACAGTGTGGCATCCCCCCTCCCATTCCCTATATACAGTGTGGCATTCCCCCTCCCATTCCCCATATACAGTGTGACATTCCCCCTCCCATTCCCCATATACAGTGTGGCATCCCCCCTCCCATTCCCCATATACATTGTGGCATCCCCCATCCCATTCCCCATATACAGTGTGGCATCCCCCCTCCCATTCCCTATATACAGTGTGGCATGCCCCCCCTCCCATTCCTCATATACAGTGTGGCATTCCCCCTCCCATTCCCTATATACAGTGTGGCATGCCCCCCCTCCCATTCCTCATACACAGTGTGGCATTCCCCCTCCCATTCCCTATATACAGTGTGACATTCCCCCTCCCATTCCTCATATACAGTGTGGCATTCCCCCTCCCATTCCCTATATACAGTGTGACATTCCCCCTCCCATTCCCCATATACAGTGTGGCATCCCCCCTCCCATTCCCCATATACAGTGTGGCATCCCCCCTCCCATTCCCCATATACAGTGTGGCATCCCCCCTCCCATTCCCCATATACAGTGTGGCATCCCCCCTCCCATTCCCCATATACAGTGTGGCATCCCCCCTCCCATTCCCCATATACAGTGTGGCATGCCCCCCCTCCCATTCCTCATACACAGTGTGGCATTCCCCCTCCCATTCCTCATATACAGTGTGGCATTCCCCATATACAGTGTGGCATTCCCCCTCCCATTCCTCATATACAGTGTGGCATCCCCCCTCCCATTCCTCATACACAGTGTGGCATTCCCCCTCCCATTCCTCATATACAGTGTGGCATGCCCCCCCTCCCATTCCTCATACACAGTGTGGCATTCCCCCTCCCATTCCTCATATACAGTGTGGCATTCCCCCCCTCCCATTCCTCATACACAGTGTGGCATTCCCCCTCCCATTCCTCATATACAGTGTGGCATGCCCCCCCTCCCATTCCTCATATACAGTGTGGCATGCCCCCCCTCCCATTCCCCATATACAGTGTGGCATGCCCCCCATCCCATTCCCTATATACAGTGTGGCATTCCCCCTCCCATTCCTCATATACAGTGTGGCATTCCCCCCTCCCATTCCCCATATACAGTGTGGCATTCCCCCTCCCATTCCTCATACACAGTGTGGCATTCCCCATATACAGTGTGGCATTCCCCCTCCCATTCCTCATATACAGTGTGGCATCCCCCCTCCCATTCCTCATACACAGTGTGGCATTCCCCATCCCATTCCCCATATACAGTGTGGCATCCCCCCTCCCATTCCTCATATACAGTGTGGCATCCCCCATCCCATTCCTCATACACAGTGTGGCATCCCCCCTCCCATTCCTCATATACAGTGTGGCATTCCCCATATACAGTGTGGCATTCCCCCTCCCATTCCTCATACACAGTGTGGCATTCCCCATCCCATTCCCCATATACAGTGTGGCATCCCCCCTCCCATTCCTCATACACAGTGTGGCATTCCCCCTCCCATTCCTCATATACAGTGTGGCATGCCCCCCCTCCCATTCCTCATATACAGTGTGGCATCCCCCATCCCATTCCCCATATACAGTGTGGCATCCCCCATCCCATTCCCCATATACAGTGTGGCATGCCCCCCATCCCATTCCTCATATACAGTGTGGCATTCCCCCCCCTCCCATTCCTCATACACAGTGTGGCATTCCCCCTCCCATTCCTCATATACAGTGTGGCATTCCCCATATACAGTGTGGCATTCCCCCTCCCATTCCCCATATACAGTGTGGCATTCCCCCTCCCATTCCCTATATACAGTGTGGCATTCCCCCTCCCATTCCTCATATACAGTGTGGCATTCCCCCTCCCATTCCTCATATACAGTGTGGCATTCCCCCTCCCATTCCTCATATACAGTGTGGCATTCCCCCTCCCATTCCTCATATACAGTGTGGCATTCCCCCTCCCATTCCCCATATACAGCGTGGCATTCCCCCTCCCATTCCCCATATACAGTGTGGCATTCCCCCTCCCATTCCCCATATACAGTGTGGCATCCCCCCTCCCATTCCTCATATACAGTGTGGCATTCCCCCTCCCATTCCCCATATACAGTGTGGCATTCCCCCTCCCATTCCCCATATACAGTGTGGCATCCCCCCTCCCATTCCCTATATACAGTGTGGCATTCCCCCTCCCATTCCTCATATACAGTGTGGCATGCCCCCCCTCCCATTCCCCATATACAGTGTGGCATCCCCCCTCCCATTCCCCATATACAGTGTGGCATCCCCCCTCCCATTCCTCATATACAGTGTGGCATGCCCCCCCCTCCCATTCCCCATATACAGTGTGGCATTCCCCCTCCCATTCCCCATATACAGTGTGGCATGCCCCCCCTCCCATTCCCCATATACAGTGTGGCATGCCCCCCCTCCCATTCCCCATATACAGTGTGGCATGCCCCCCCTCCCATTCCCCATATACAGTGTGGCATGCCCCCCCTCCCATTCCCCATATACAGTGTGGCATGCCCCCCCTCCCATTCCCCATATACAGTGTGGCATGCCCCCCCTCCCATTCCCCATATACAGTGTGGCATGCCCCCCCTCCCATTCCCCATATACAGTGTGGCATGCCCCCCTCCCATTCCCCATATACAGTGTGGCATGCCCCCCCTCCCATTCCCCATATACAGTGTGGCATGCCCCCCCTCCCATTCCCCATATACAGTGTGGCATGCCCCCCCTCCCATTCCCCATATACAGTGTGGCATGCCCCCCCTCCCATTCCCCATATACAGTGTGGCATGCCCCCCCTCCCATTCCTCATACACAGTGTGGCATTCCCCCTCCCATTCCTCATATACAGTGTGGCATGCCCCCCCTCCCATTCCCCATATACAGTGTGGCATGCCCCCCCTCCCATTCCCCATATACAGTGTGGCATGCCCCCCCTCCCATTCCCCATATACAGTGTGGCATGCCCCCCTCCCATTCCCCATATACAGTGTGGCATGCCCCCCCTCCCATTCCCCATATACAGTGTGGCATGCCCCCCCTCCCATTCCCCATATACAGTGTGGCATGCCCCCCCTCCCATTCCCCATATACAGTGTGGCATGCCCCCCCTCCCATTCCCCATATACAGTGTGGCATGCCCCCCCTCCCATTCCCCATATACAGTGTGGCATGCCCCCCCTCCCATTCCCCATATACAGTGTGGCATGCCCCCCCTCCCATTCCCCATATACAGTGTGGCATCCCCCCCTCCCATTCCTCATATACAGTGTGGCATTCCCCCTCCCATTCCTCATATACAGTGTGACATCCCCCCTCCCATTCCTCATATACAGTGTGGCATTCCCCCCTCCCATTCCCCACATACAGTGTGGCATTCCCCCTCCCATTCCTCATACACAGTGTGGCATTCCCCCCCTCCCATTCCTCATACACAGTGTGGCATTCCCCCTCCCATTCCCCATATACAGTGTGGCATTCCCCCTCCCATTCCTCATACACAGTGTGGCATTCCCCCTCCCATTCCTCATATACAGTGTGGCATTCCCCCCTCCCATTCCCTATATACAGTGTGGCATGCCCCCCCTCCCATTCCCCATATACAGTGTGGCATCCCCCCTCCCATTCCCTATATACAGTGTGGCATCCCCCCTCCCATTCCCTATATACAGTGTGGCATGCCCCCATCCCATTCCTCATATACAGTGTGGCATCCCCCCTCCCATTCCTCATATACAGTGTGGCATCCCCCCTCCCATTCCTCATATACAGTGTGGCATCCCCCCTCCCATTCCTCATATACAGTGTGGCATTCCCCCTCCCATTCCCCATATACAGTGTGGCATCCCCCCTCCCATTCCCTATATACAGTGTGGCATCCCCCCTCCCATTCCCTATATACAGTGTGGCATGCCCCCATCCCATTCCTCATATACAGTGTGGCATCCCCCCTCCCATTCCTCATATACAGTGTGGCATCCCCCCTCCCATTCCTCATATACAGTGTGGCATCCCCCCTCCCATTCCTCATATACAGTGTGGCATCCCCCCTCCCATTCCCCATATACAGTGTGGCATTCCCCCTCCCATTCCTCATATACAGTGTGGCATCCCCCCTCCCATTCCCCATATACAGTGTGGCATTCCCCCTCCCATTCCTCATATACAGTGTGGCATCCCCCCTCCCATTCCTCATATACAGTGTGGCATCCCCCCTCCCATTCCCCATATACAGTGTGGCATCCCCCCTCCCATTCCTCATATACAGTGTGGCATCCCCCCTCCCATTCCCCATATACAGTGTGGCATCCCCCCTCCCATTCCCTATATACAGTGTGGCATCCCCCCTCCCATTCCCTATATACAGTGTGGCATCCCCCCTCCCATTCCCTATATACAGTGTGGCATCCCCCCTCCCATTCCTCATATACAGTGTGGCATCCCCCCTCCCATTCCTCATATACAGTGTGGCATCCCCCCTCCCATTCCCTATATACAGTGTGGCATCCCCCCTCCCATTCCCTATATACAGTGTGGCATCCCCCCTCCCATTCCTCATATACAGTGTGGCATTCTCTGCTATAAAGTAGCAAAATTTTTCACCTGATGCAGAATCAACCCTCTTGCCAGGGAGGTTTGGGGGGACATAGGTTATCCGGACACATTCCAGGGGGAATGTTGGATAAGTTGAGGGGGGCACCTGGCTGATGACAGGAGGAACACAGAGGGGTGAGTATTGATAAATGTAACTCACAATAGCATTTGAAAAGACCACTAGAAATGCCAAAACAGAAATAGCGATTTAGGCTCCTTTCACACTGGGATGAGGCGATTGCCCTCCAATCGCCAGTGAAGCGTTGCCTATAGAAATCTATGGGCGCTTTCACATACTGGCGGGGCGATTCCACTCACCCTGCAAAAGCCCTGAAAGCAGCATTTTTGCAGAGATGGTAAATGTGATTGCAAATGCCATCGCTACTAAACACCTGTCAGTCGCCAGTACACAGAAGCGAGGCGTAGCTCCAGCGATTCTCGGCCATCTTTTTGTAGCCCCAGCTGGGGCCAAATTCAAACAAACACCGCCGCCACCGCCACCGCTGCTGCTAAGGAAGGGCTGAGGTGAGTTCCAGCAACTTCCTGCTGCTGCACCCTTCCAGCTTTTCTGTGTTCAGCCGGACGCTAGCTGAAGTGGGAACCCATAGACTTCTAAGAATGGGAAGAAATGAACACCCATAATAACTGCTGTGCAAGAGAAATAGTTATTTAATACTGTGACACAAAAGGACAGCACATTAAAGTGGACCAACACCCAGGATTTTCACTATCCTAGGATTTGGTCCACTTCCGCGGGGCACCCCGATCGGGGGAGCCGCTGCGGTATGCGCGTCCAAGCGACGTACAACCACAGTGGCTCCGAGCACGCTGGCGGCCGCATCTCGTGCTTCCCTCTAACAGGGAGCGTGCCCGCGTACACACCCTGCCAGAGAGAGGCGCGGGATGCGGCCCGCGCATGCGCCATTGGACCGGGAGTAAGGTAAGGTGAATGGGGTGTCCTGGGGGGTTTCACAAAGCGGGGCATCCCGATTTTTGGATGCCTGGCGGGGAGGGATCTGAGCTATAAGATTCCCAGGCCGATCAGCCAGGGTGTTGGTCCACTTTAACAATGTGTAAATACAGAAACAAAAATATATACAGTAGAATGACCACTAGGTGGCGCTGTGTCCCTGATCACAGAACTCCAGTGTAGCCCATAATGAATGCATAACACAAGAAGAAAAAAAGTCAAAAAATGCAATAAGTCATATGCAGTAAAGGCAACCTTTAAATGGGCACTTTTTGTTTCTATTACATGCTATTGAGCAATGGATTTCTCTGGCTGTTTGCCCATTTAAAGGTTGCCTTTACTGCATATGACTTATTGCATTTTTTGACTTTTTTTCTTCTTGTGTTATGCATTCATTATGGGCTACACCAGAGTTCTAGCGGTCATTCTACTGTATATATTTTTGTTTCTGTATTTACACATTGTTAATGTGCTGTCCTTTTGTGTCACAGTATTAAATCACTATTTCTCTTGCATAGCAGTTATTATGGGTGTTCATTTCTTTCCATTCTTAGAAGTCTATGGTATGTGTGATGCGCAGTGAGTGGACGCATTTTGGGACCTTTTGAACCCCTCTCTTTACCGAACTTTATTTTATTTCATTTCTACATTACTTAAAGTGGACCAACACCCAGGGGGGATCGGCCCGGGAATCTATAAGATTCCCGGACCGATCAGATCCCTCCCCGCGGGGCATCCGAAATCGGGATGTCCCGCGGGGAGGAACCCCCCAGGAGGCCCACAATCCTTACCTTACCGACGATCCAACGGCGCATGCGCGAGACGCGGCCGCGTCTCTCGCTTCCCTCTAGCAGGGCGCGCTCCCGCGCCGGCCGCTTTGTGAATGGCCGGCGCAGGCGCGCTCCCTGTTAGAGGGAAGCGAGAGACGCAGCCAATGACAGCGCTCTGGTATGCATGTCCAAGCGGCTTTGGACGCGCATACCAGAGCGGCTCTGAGCGCTGTCATTGGCCGGACGAGGTCACGTGGGAGCGGGGAGAGGTGAGTTTTTGCGGCGATCGGGGGGGTTTCACACAGCGGGGCACCCCCGATCGGGGTGCCCCACCTAAGTGGACGAACACCCAGGATAGTCAAAATCCTGGGTGTTGGTCCACTTTAACAGTGTGCTGCGACCTTTTATTAATACTGAAGTGGGAACCTAAACTTGCAAAGTTCGGTGCAAACTCGATTATATATTTTCGCTCACTTTCTGTGAATTGGCACAATTTGTATTGCTGGATAATCTTCACATCGCTCCACATGATCGGCGTGACCCAGACCTGATTAAAACTAAAGCGCTCCTTTGCTTGCTTGAATTATTACCTCCCAGGGTTGCCATGGCAACTGACAATCTACCCCCTGTAAATACATTTGTTACATTCCTGTGTAAAGACTTTGTATACAAGCATCGATTTTTGACTCCATCTCGCCTATAAAAGATCAGATTGTATCCCTGTAGGTAGATGGGTCAAGAAATCAATGGATTTGTATAAGCCTGCAAGACTAGAAAAGTTTCTTCTGTCTGCTATTTTTAAAGCTGACCTACACCTACTGTTGCTGTAGTGTGCAGTGGCGGACTAGGGCTAGAAATCAGCCCCGGATTTTACCAGACATCCCTGCTGAGGCCCCCAACCATGATACTGGGCCTATAGCATTGGGGTCTGGGTTTCCTTGGCTTGTGGGTGTTAAAAGCAGCAGCCCAACTGGCCCCAAAGTAGTGGGACCCACAAGGCATTGTCCTGGGCCTCCTATGGCCAGTCCGCCCCTGGCAGCGTGTGTCGCAGCTTCCTGTCCCCAAGCTCACCTGTTACTGTTTATGTGTTAAAGCGGACCAAAACCCAGGATTTTTACTATCCTGTGTTTTGGTCCTTTCCCCGGGTGCCCACTGTGTGAAACCCCTCGAGATCTTGGGGGGTTTCACACAGCGGGACACCCCCGATTGGGGGGCCCCTGGGGAAAGGACCAAAGCCCAGGATAGTCAAATTCCTGTGTTTTGGTCCACTTTAAAACATTCAGTCAACACCAACCCCTTCCTCCCTGCCTCTGTTCCTCCTTCTTACCTTGTCCAGCCCTGCAGTTCCTTTTCCATGTGGATGGGAAGCTGTTGCACACAGTGGCTCAGAGAGAGCTGTAGCTGTATGTGCAGTGACTTCCTCTACCCCAGGAGATCCGACCTTGAGCCCATCTCTGCCTTTGGTACCATTTCTCTCTCCGATCTCCTGGCTCTGACTTTCGGCTACTTCACTGGACTTGACTTTGTGTCATCCCTGGGTACATTGACAACCTTAAACCTTCTGGCTCTCTACCTTTAGCTTGTCTCTGAATATTATCTTTGCTCCATCCTTCAGCTCATCATCGTCTCCTTCATCTCATAGCTGGAACTGCTGTCCCATCTTCTCTGTTCCCCGGGAGTTCAACCATCAGACCACATCTCTATCCACATCCCTATCTAAGACCTGGTGACACTTAGGTTTGTGTGCATGTATAGCAGCCTGGCAAATGGGGGCTTGACTCTAGGCAGGAGCAGCAGTAAAGCTTGGGAGGTTGTGGTTTGACAGAAGGCCGGTGTCCTGGGCACTTACAAGTATTATGTGGATTTTTATTTTTTTGTGGCACTTAGGTGCACCTCAATAACCCGGTACTGGCTACAGGTTAGTTGTTCGCCTGGAAAATGATGCCGAGTACAGGTAGCTGCCGCCTTGTGCAGAGAAACGCTCAGACCTCCGATCACCACAACAATGGTGCTAATCAGTTTGAGGACCCCAAGATGCTCCATATTTCTCCTATAACGACACTGATGTGTAGCCTGAATGGCTGGGTATGGGTGTCTTTCTTCCCCGGAAGGTTCTGAATGCCTTAGATTACGTTTTTAAACCAGACCAACAGCCTGGCACAATTGGGAAAAGAAAGGTAGCGGCCATTTTGGAGCTTCCTCTCCCAGCATCTCAGCCATGAGAATTGCTGCACACATCTCTACCTGCTTACCTCCATCCACCTCTGCTCACCTTACCTTGTCCTGTCTCACCTTTACCCACCTCTGCTCACCTTACCTCCATCCACCTCTGCTCACCTTACCTCTTCCTGTCTTACCTTTACCCACCTCTGCTCACCTTACTTCCATCCACCTCTGCTCACCTTACCTCCATCTACCTCTGCTCACCTTACCTCTTCCTGTCTTACCTTTACTCACCCTGCTCACCTTACCTCTTCCTGTCTTACCTTTACCCACCTCTGCTCACCTTACTTCCATCCACCTCTGCTCACCTTACCTCCATCTACCTCTGCTCACCTTACCTCTTCCTGTCTTACCTTTACCCACCTCTGCTCACCTTACCTCCATCCACCTCTGCTCACCTTACCTCTTCCTGTCTCACCTTTACCCACCTCTGCTCACCTTACCTCCATCCACCTCTGCTCTCCTTACCTCTTCCTGTCTTACCTTTACCCACCTCTGCTCACCTTACCTCCATCCACCTCTGCTCACCTTACCTCCATCCACCTCTGCTCACCTTACCTCCATCCACCTCTGCTCACCTTACCTCCATCCACCTCTGCTCACCTTACCTCTTCCTTTCTTACCTTTACCTACATCTGCTCACCTTACCTCTTCCTGTCTTACCTTTACCCACCTTTGCTCACCTTACCTCTTCCTGTCTTACCTTTACCCACCTCTGCTCACCTTACCTCTTCCTGTCTTACCTTTACCCACCTCTGCTCACCTTACCTCTTCCTGCCTCACCCTTACCTAACTCTGCTCGCTTCACCTCTTCCTGTCTCACCTTTACCCACCTCTGCTCACCTTACCTCTTCCTGCCTCACCCTTACCTAACTCTGCTCGCTTCACCTCTTCCTGTCTCACCTTTACCCACCTCTGCTCACCTTACCTCTTCCTGCCTCACCCTTACCTAACTCTGCTCGCTTCACCTCTTCCTGTCTCACCTTTACCCACCTCTGCTCACCTTACCTCTTCCTGTCTTACCTTTACCCACCTTTGCTCACCTTACCTCTTCCTGTTTTACCCACCTCTGCTCACCTTACCTCTTCCTGTCTGACCTCTACCCACCTCTGCTCACCTTATCTCTTCCTGTCTCTCCTCTACCCACCTCTGCTCACCTCACCTCTTCCTGTCTCACCTCTGATCACCTTATCTCTTCCTGTCTCTCCTCTACCCACCTTTGCTCACCTTACCTCTTCCTTTCTCACCTTTACCAACCTCTGCTCACCTTACCTCTTCCTGTCTCACTTGATACAGCATCTACAAAGAACTGCAGGAAATGGAGGAGAGGCACATGGGACAGGCTTCAGTAGAACTCCTGCCTTATTTATTATTGCCATTGGCTGCACTGTCCCTTTCAGGTCTGCTTTAACTTTGCTTTACTCCCTAAAAAAAAAAAAAAAAAAAAAAAAAAAGTTTTGTGAGAACCAAAGCAAATGTGTTGTCCTCATTACAGTCTGTAAGTCTGTAAAGCTCCAGTACCAATTTCTTTGCCCTGCAGTATCCACGAGTAATGCTTGGTTACCCCGGCATGTGTTGATATCCACCTTCTAATTTCCAACTGCTGCTGTGGCTGAATGGACAGCGGGAGGGGTCATTGTGGAAATAATTTGTAAGAGATTAATCTGACACCTGGGGGGCTGGGAAATGACTGCACTCCTCTGATTCCCATCTCCTTTCTTTCTTTCAGCGGTTGCAGAGGTGAAGCTGCGGGAGGATCAGTATACTCTGGACCATGCGCGTGCCTATGGCATGTACAACTATCTGCACAGTAACCCCTGGTGCCCGGACAGCGTGCTCTATGTGGACCAGCTGGGAAGAGTCTTGAACCTGACCGTGACTTTGGTGAGCAAACATTAAAGGGATTGTCCAGGTATTAAAACAAAAAACAAACTATACTCGCCTTTTTATCCCTGCAGCAGATCGCTCCTATTCCAGTGCATGGAAACTCACCTGATCGCTTGTTCCAGTCTGATCCCTTGAGGACCGACTGGACTGGTTCCTACAATTGGGGGAATTTACAAGTGCCGGAATAGGAGAGATTAGCTGTGGGGGAAAAAAAGGTAAGTTTTTTTTTTTTTTTGTTGTTGTTTTTTTTTTCTTATTGCCTGAGCAGTGACTTTAAATATTAGCTCTTGATTTGGTTGATGCTGCTTTGGCTGGAAATGGGGGAGCACCAGTTAAACCGGACCTTCACCCCGAATAAGAACATATCTTATATGTTTCCCCCACTCTGGACATACAGATTGCTCACACATATCTTATATGTTTCCCCCCACTCTGTACATACAGATTGCCAACATTAAAAATTATCCTTCCGGCATCTATTGCATTTTCTGAGCCTATAAATATTCAAGATGGCAGCTCATGGAGTTTCAGTGATTAAAAATTTTAAATATATTAATTTTAGATACTGTATTTAAGGGTTTGGGCTTTTCAGATGTTAGGTTCGTACCCTAAGTGGGCACAGCTTCTACTTCTGTTGTCAGAGTCCAAATCATTCTAAGAGTGAATAAGACACAGAGAGACCGCTGTGTAGTAAAGACTCAGAGCGCATCTGGAGCAAATGTGCCCTTTTTGTTTATTTCCAGCTGCTAATACACTACAAGCAAAGTAGGCGTTACTAACATATTGTTTATACATTGAATCATTTTCATTGGTCATCTGGCACGCCCCTTTCTCAGTATACACCCCATAGGGAATGTCAGACTTTTTCTTGTAATTTTATTGTTTGTCTGACATGCTCCAAGTGATGACCTAGGACAAGTACAAAATATGAAAACATTTCTTGGGATGATATGAGTTATGGCGTCACAAGCTGTATTTTGGCTAATAATGCTGTGAAGGCTAAAACCTTGAAGAGAAGAAGTGGTGTTCACACAATAAAATACAGATAATAGACATTCTTCAGAAAAATCACCAGATGCTTGTTTGCTTAAAAGTCAAAAGTATTCATGTTAATTGCAGTCAGGTTAAAAGCTTTACTGTTTTAACCCTATCAATTCCCCCTTTGACATCTTCATCTGAATAAAATTGGGCTGGGTCCTCAAGGAAAGGTGATAGTGAATTCTTTCCTCAGGTACTTTCCCAAACCGGCGAGTTGTCTGAGGGAGTTTCAGATCTTCTAAGCTGTCTCCATCCCCTAAATACTCGAATTCACATCCTTTCCAGGAAGAGTCCCTCATCATCAGATGGAGTGCCAATCAGGATTTTCTGTAAAGCAAACAAACTAGAGTTAGCAAGCCAATATCTAGGCATTAGTAATATCTTTCACTGCTTTTTCCTTTTACTAATTTATTTACCAAGCATAATGCTAGCTTAATAGAAGTATAAACTATGAATATTAGCATAAGACCCATCAGTAAATACATACCAATAGACTTCAGTATTCCATAAAACCAATTTCCAATACTTCCAAAGATTCCACTCATACCTTGGAAAGGGTTCCACCCATCCTTTCCAATATCTCTTGCTCTATTTTGCAATTCTCTTACTTTTTCTACATGCGCCTCTACCGCATCGCTATCATCATCTATCCAGGTACAACAATCATCTCCGATAAAGGTACAATACCCACCTTGACTGGCCAATAGATAATCTAAGGCCATCTGGTTCTGCAATACCATCTTTCTTACCTGTCTCAGTTCTAGATTACCTAGGTTTACCGCTTGCATTGTTTCATTGAGCATTGTATCTATCAAGGTGGAGAAATTATTCAGTCTGATCATCATCTCCATACCCCATCCTGTCCATTCCGGAGTTAAAGCCCACCACATGTCACTAATAGTGAACAAACTCCTTTTAAATCTAAGACGTACTGTGGCCTCCATCTCTGCTTTCACGGTGTCATTGTATATTTTAATACCTGGCATTACTTTCCCTATGTAACACGTACCTTGTCCATTTGTGGGAATCCATGCATATGCCCTTCTACCACATATGAAATAGATTCCACTGTTTAGTATTACTGAATAATTCTGAAAAACTGCTGTTAGCAATGATGTCATTTTCATTGAAGCATTGAACATTTCATTATTTGTGTCATTATACTTTGTTATCTCAGTGCCATTTATGGTTACATTGTGGAAGGATACCCCTGCTATAGTGAGATTAGTGTGGGCAGCTGTACAGTTGGACCTTCCTAGTATTTTTGAACCTGGTCTAGAAATGTTAAGACACAAACCTGGTGACAGGGGGACGGAAATCACTATAAGGAAACTGGGTTTTGATTTCCTTTCCTCCGTCACAGTCTCTGAAGTTATTACCTTGTTAATTTCACTAAATTCATCTGGTTGCAGTGGGATTGCTACCCATGGAGCCCCAGTTGATTGTCTATATTTAGCACTACACACCCAGCAGTTGGTTCTGTTTGTAAGGTTTGCTGCTTGTAGGTGCATTCTAGCAAAACTATTGTCTTTCATCACTTCCCTGAGGGCAGAATTAATAAATTGCCAAGCTACTATTAAGCATAAAATATAACCCTTCATGTTCCTGATTTAGTTGGAGCTAGTTTACAATGACTAGCATGTATCCAAGAAGACTTCCCTTCTAATTTCACCGAGGTAGGTGTAGTCAGTAGTACTTGGAAGGGTCCTTCAAAGCGGGATTCAAGTGGTCTTCTTGAATGCTTTTTCACATAGACATAGTCTCCAGGATTTAGTCTGTGAGTTCCTGTAATTTGTTCAGGATCTGGAAGAGAATCAAAAACACTTTTGTGCAGTTTAGTGAGATGTTTCTGTAACTGTATGACATAATCTGTCAAACTGTCTGCTTTCAATACAAGACTTTGTGGGAAGTATAAACCTGTTCTTGGTGCATTTCCAAACAATATCTCATAAGGAGACAACCCTGTTTTCCCTGTAGGGGTGTACCTTATTGAGAACAAGACTAGTGGCAGGCAATCAGGCCATGGTTTATTTAACTCCTTCATAGCTTTCTGTAATTTCAATTTAATAGTGCCATTTAGTCTTTCTACGCTTCCAGAACTCTGTGGGTGATAGGGGGTATGGAACGCTTGTCTTATCCCCAACATAGCCATGACATTCTGCATAATCTCCCCTGTAAAATGTGTTCCGCGGTCAGACTCTAGGACCTCAGGTACCCCAAAATGTGGTATCAGTTCTGTAATCAATTTCTTAGCTGTAGTCTTTGCTGTGGCTGATTTCACTGGATATGCTTCTGGCCAACCTGAAAACAGATCTATACACACGAGCACATATTCAAAGGGCCCACTTTTGGGAAGCTGTATATAGTCAATTTGCAGTCTTTGAAATGGATATAGGGACTTCGGCTGGTGTTTACGGGGTGTCTTAATAACCTGTCCTGGATTTTCGGACAGACAGATGCTACAGGCCACACAATATCTTCGTGCAGCTACACTGAAACCAGGTGCTATCCAATGGTTATTGACTAGTCTTACCATGGAGTTAGCACTCAAATGGGTGGGGAGATGAGTCAGGGCTGCTACCTCAGGAAATAGAGAACTAGGCAAGCACAATCGGTTCTCCTTCCTCCACATCCCATCTTCCTCAGCTGCTCCCAACTTTTCCCATTTCTGTTTCTCCTCCTTTGTAGCCTGTTTTTGTAAGATCTTTAATCGATCCATACTTACCGGTTCTTCTCTTAGGCGTCTCATTTCTTCACCCTTAAAAGGAATCAAAGCTGCTTGTTTGGCTGCTAAATCAGCCTTTTCGTTTCCCCGAGCCTCTTTGCTTGTGCCTTTTGTGTGTGCAGCTACCTTAACAATAGCTACTTCTTTAACCTGATTCAGATTGGTCAGAATTTCCTTAACTAATTCTGCATGCCTTATGGGAGTTCCTGCTGCTGTTAGGAATCCTCTTGCTTTCCACAAGTGTGCATAATCGTGCGCCACACCGTAGCTGTAGGCCGAATCTGTGAATATATTTCCAGTGGTATCTTTCAACAATTTTAGGGCTACTGATAGGGCAGTGAGCTCTGCTTCTTGTGCAGACATATGTGGTGGTAATGGTTCTGCCTTTATAGTCTCATATTCTGTGACTACTGCATATCCTGTATGGAATTGGCCTTTGTCATCAGCATATCTACTTCCATCAACAAAAAATTCACTCTCAGGATTCTGTAAGGGTTTGTCATGTACATGGGGTAAGCCCATGGTTTCTTGTTGCATTAACTCTATACAATCATGACAGTCATCTAAGTCCTCAAATTCAAGAAAATTTTCATCCTGTGTCTCATTCCCCCCTTCTGAATCTGACTTCTGTATGGGGAGTAGAGTGGCAAGATTCAGACTTGTGCATCTTTTGAATGTAATGTTAGGGGGTAAGAGAAGGGTGCATTGTAGTCTAAGTTGACGTGCCATGGAGAGGTGTTTAGGATTTACTTGTGATAGTATCCCATGTATGTCATGATTGGTAGAAACGGTGAGTTCATTATCCAATACTATTTCAGCGGCTTTATCTACCAACAGTGAAACTGCTGCTACTGCTCTTACACATGAAGGTGAACCACGCATAACCGGGTCCAAATGTGCCGAATAGTAAGCTATTGGTCTTTGTTTCTGGCCATGTAATTGAGTAAGGACCCCTGTTGCGTGTCCTGTTATTTCAGTAGCCATAAGTGTGAAGGGCTTAGTATAATCTGGGAGTCCCAAAGCTGGTGCCTGTGTGACTGCCAGCTTCAGTTTGTCAAATGACTCTTTAGCCTCAGTGGTTAGGCAAAAGGGTGTGGTTTTAACACAATCATATAGAGGCTGCATAGCAGCGCTAGCATGCATAATCCATTGTCTACAATATGAGATGAGGCCTAGGAAAGCTCTTAGTTGTTTGTGAGTCTTAGGTGGAGACATATTTCTAATGATTTCCACTCTGTCTTTAGTGAGGTGTCTAGTGCCTTGTGAAATACAATGACCTAAAAAGATGACTTGTTGCTGACAGTACTGGAGTTTCTGTTTACTGGCTTTGCAACCATTGTCTGAAAGAAAAATCAATAGAGACACTGTGGCCTGTTCGCAAGTGGACTTATCTGGGCAACAGAGCAGTAAATCATCCACATACTGCAGAAGGACACAATTAGGGGGTGGCTCCCAGGCTTCTAATACCGACTGTAGTGCCAGGGAATAAAGGGTGGGGCTGTGAGACATTCCCATTGGGAGCCGTGTCCATCCCAGCTGACGTGATTGGAATGTAAAAGCGAAAAGGTGGTAAGATTGAGGGGCCAATGGTACAGAGAAGAAGGCTCCAGTTAAATCCACACAGGAGAAAAAACTACTTGTGATTGGGATCTGGGACAATAGAGTGTGTGGGTTTGGTACTACCGGGGTAAGTGGGGCCAATATACTATTGATGGCCCTCAAGTCTTGTACCATCCTGTATTGGACAGGCTGTCCTGGACCTAGAGACTTTTTCTTGACAGGATACAAGGGTGTATTTGCTCCTGACTTTAGTTCAATTAACACTCCTTTCTTCAATAGTTCTCCTATTTGTTCCCCTATAGCTTGTTCTTGTGCAGCAGATAAGGGGTACTGTTTCAACTGTGGCAAAGTCACACCAGGCTTGATCAGTACTTCCACCGGTGCTACCGGTAAAAGTCCAACATCAGTTCCCGATTCTGACCATAGAGAGCCGGGGACTGATGTCAGATTCGGGTTTTCCTCCTGTCCTTCTGCACATTCAACAGTATAGATTTCTTCTGCCTGTATTCTCATGCAAACATCTAATTCTTCAATTTGATCCGGCAGGGTTAATGTTACCAGACCATCTTCATTATAACTTATATTTGCTGATAACTTCTGCAATATGTCTGCTCCGAGCAGGCAGGTGGGGGCAGTGTCTGAAATCAGGAATTTTGATATAAACATGTGGGGTCCTATTCTCCCCCTCAAAGGCTTAGTAACACTCAATACTTTAGGTAAGCCTTCAAATCCAGTAGCAATTTGTGTATCTTCAGATACTTGATCAGGTGTAAATGCTTGGGAATTAACTACTGACCTAGTGGCTCCTGTGTCTACCAGAAATTCTATTTCTTTTCCCTCCAATATCACTGGGACCAAAGGGGATCTGGCAGACACATCTAAGGAGACTGACGCTAGTCAATCGGTCTCATTTCTTTGTTTTTCGTTAGCCTCAGACCCAGAGGTTTCTTTCCCCTCTTCAGCGATTCTTTTTCGGCAATTTCTCTTTATGTGCCCAAGCTTGTTACAGTAGTAACATGTAGGCGGTTTTCTTCTAAACCTGCTGTCCTGCCTTGCTGTTTCTTGATTATCTGATGTTTGAGCCACCATAATTTTCTTTACTTTGTTGTCAGCAAGATCCATTTCTATACCCTGTGCTTTGGCCAATAGGGGGGCTGGCAATTGGGTAGTTCTCCAGTCTGGGGTACTAGCTTTTAGTTTTTCCCGTATTGGGGTTTTTAACCCGTCAATGAAAGCTCTTACAAACAATCTCCTAACCCCATCAATAGTGGTGTCTAATCCTTCATCCAAATAATGTTGTTCCAGACTTAAATAAAAGTCTGTAACTGATTGTGTAGGACCCTGGATCCCCACTGCAGCCGTTCCCCTTTCCCTTTGTTTTTCTGCACAGAAGTCTTCTAATACATGGCAGAAATCTTCCCTGGATAGAGCAGTTCTCGGATTGCGGTCACTATTGTCTGCTTGCCTTGCAGGTTGAAGCCTAGCAAGGAGCATTTGGAACTGAGTGGGAGTCATTTTCATCCTACACAAATCCTCCCCATCTTGCCAGGTGGCATTATGGGATTCCATCATCTGTCTTACATATCTACTAAATCTAGAAGGACTTGTTAATGGGTCGGGTGCATTCTGTAGCAAAGCCATACATTCCCCAGGGGACCAGGGCTTATAATATCCCAACAAAATAGGCTGTCCAGTAGTTTCATCAACATGTCGTGAGATGCGGGTCCTGACAGGAGCTAACATGGGATAAGGTTGTTTAGGCATTTTTCTCAGTTGACACACATCACATTCCCCACTATCTCCCTGATTGGGTGCATTGCAATGAATACAGCACCAAGGAGCATTGGAGATATCTGACAATGTTTTAAATGGATTATTTGGTCCTAGTTTCATTTCATATTTTGTTATTATGCCTGAATTTCTTATCTCCCCACAACAGGCACATTTCTTTTCTTCTTTCTCATTCCATAATCCACATCTACATTGCCAATTGTCATCCCTATCTTCTCGTTCCTGTGCCACATATTGTCCAGAAACGGGAAGATCGGGGTACAACTTACTTATTTCTCTCTTTCTTACTTGTGGTGAGGTCTTTGGCCCATATGGGGGAGGCCCTGACATTTTCTCTGGGGGAGGTGCCTCGGGTTGTTGCGGGTGTAACAACGGAGTAGTATTCCATTGTCTCCTATGTGGACTATAAGTCCATCCTTCTTTATCTGCCTGTTTTGCCAACTCATAAGCACATTCTACTTGATGTTCCCAATTTCTATCCTTTAATATTCCCTTTTTAGTTTTCATTATGTGTTCCCATTTTTCTGGGTCTAACTGATGTTTATGTTTAAGTTTAAATTCTTTCCATATATAAGTTAATTGTCTGGCTGCATCTTTCCCATGTCTTTGTTCTGTGATCTGTCTTACACTCCTCCAAGTCTCATCATCTGGGATTTTTTTGGACAAACTTTTTCCCATATCTTTAGCTGTCCGGTCCTAGGTAGCTTATTGGGGATAAATAGATTTATCTTTAAATCTTTATATTTAAATTCCCTCGTTGCTTTCCTCCTAGGCAGCTAGAATCCAGAAAACCTCTCCTGGGTTTTCTCTCTGATGTTGGATTATCTTCAATCCCAGACCTATTGCAAATAACAAAAAATAACAATATGGCCAGGAGCGTCAATCACACATCTTCTTCTATCATATGGGGAATGTCCCGTCCTAAGTACAGGCGTACTTTATACCCTCCCAGTATCGGACTTAAGTTCTTTCTCTTCTGTCTAACTCAATCGAAACTTGTCCTGGACTTATAGAGTTATTCCAGGCTCATACAGTCAACCAGACAATGGTTTATGTGATATATCGGGATTTAAGCATGAATCATGACCCCCGTTAAGGCGCTTTCATGAAACAGTTCGGCATACCCTCGACAATATCTCATACCAACTTGACGTGGCTCATTCAAACACACAAGAAGGGAATAAGGATTTGACTTTTAACTTCTTTCAGTCACCACTTGCGTTCACCGTCACTGGGTTATAGCGGGTTTCCCCTCGCCAGTGGGGTGGGGCGTCTAATGACTGTCCAAAGTTGCAACACAATACAATCTGTACAACAGAAGTTCTAAAAAGTTTCTATTCAATAACCCCCTTCGCAGAGACTGGATAAGCCAACTTTACCTCAAGACAGGACTCTCAGTATCTCACATAGAAGAGCAGAATATAAGAGAAATTAAATGTTCTCTCACCTGCAGGGTTTGATCTGCTGTTCTCTGGAGGCACCGAGGTTGTGTCCCGTCCTATCAGCAAAGCATCTCTTGCGAAATCCGGGCGGGGGTCCCTGTTCGGGCGCCAAGATGTTAGGTTCGTACCCTAAGTGGGCACAGCTTCTACTTCTGTTGTCAGAGTCCAAATCATTCTAAGAGTGAATAAGACACAGAGAGACCGCTGTGTAGTAAAGACTCAGAGCGCATCTGGAGCAAATGTGCCCTTTTTGTTTATTTCCAGCTGCTAATACACTACAAGCAAAGTAGGCGTTACTAACATATTGTTTATACATTGAATCATTTTCATTGGTCATCTGGCACGCCCCTTTCTCAGTATACACCCCATAGGGAATGTCAGACTTTTTCTTGTAATTTTATTGTTTGTCTGACATGCTCCAAGTGATGACCTAGGACAAGTACAAAATATGAAAACATTTCTTGGGATGATATGAGTTATGGCGTCACAAGCTGTATTTTGGCTAATAATGCTGTGAAGGCTAAAACCTTGAAGAGAAGAAGTGGTGTTCACACAATAAAATACAGATAATAGACATTCTTCAGAAAAATCACCAGATGCTTGTTTGCTTAAAAGTCAAAAGTATTCATGTTAATTGCAGTCAGGTTAAAAGCTTTACTGTTTTAACCCTATCACATTAAATGATGTTGAAGGTCCGCTTTAATTTCAGGGGAAATGTTTTGATCTGATTTGGGGTGCCCTGCTATGTGAACCCCCCCCCCCCCGAATTGCCTGTAAATAAAACGTACCTTTCCTTGTTGACACAGTGCAGCGCTGTATGTTGTGCATAATAATGCACACATAACAATATATTCCCGCACAGCTAGAGCAATTGTCTCAAACTGGATGCTGGCTAAACAGGAGAAAATGATCACCCAATAACAAGTGGTGCACAATAGTAATACAAAATATGCGGACTGCCATTCAGACCGCTTGCTACCTGTGAGAAAATAGCCGCACTACAGTAAATAATATAAATTAATACATACTTTATTCACAATTGGTAAATGCACAGCTGGCCCAGAAACAACAAACCTTTAAAAACAAGTTAAAATTCAAAGACGGAAGTCAGGTGGGCAAATCTAGACTTGTAATTCATAATGTACATTAATTAGTTAAATTCGTGATGATAATATTAGCTGCTGAGTGTAAACGGGTCCTCCGCATGCAAGAGTTGAGAGAAAAGTGATTGCACAGGAGTGTATAAATATATTTATAATAATGTGCAAAGAAAGCTTTGTGCAAATTAAGTAGTAGAGTGTGGAGACAAAGACTCCATAAGCCCTAAACTAAAGTGCTGAAGTGCCTGGAAAGTGCTAAGTGCAAAAATACAAGAGTGCACTAAAGGTAATTGCGTCAGGGCTACCAGATACACAAGGCAGACTTGAATAAAAAATCAACATAAGTAATCACCTGTAGTGAGCGTATACACTCTGAGGAAGTGGCAGGAGCAGAACGCCACGTAACGTGTCGGTGGTGCTGTTAAGACGGGCAGTTTAGGTGGACTTAGACGCTCACTACAGGTGATTACAAGGGTGGGGGGTTCTCCTTATCAACGGGGATGTGGCCTCAGACAGAAAATGTAGCATGGGAGCCCCGGAATAGGTAAGTGGATGCAGGCTGATCTGGTGGTCAGCACCCCAAGATTGCTTGATCAGCCATTGTCCAGACACACTCAAAAGTATTCCCGTTGTAGTGCTATACATGGTTATGTTTTTCATTTTTTCCTTTTCCAAAACAAAGCTATAGTGCAAGAATAATTATAAAAAATATATAAAAATTTCACCTCAAGTTGTGCTTTGCTCTGTGATGGGCATGGCAGGGCTGAGCGATGCAAGCATGCCATGTGCATTGCATTGGCTTGAGCTGGGCTTGAGTAACAGTGTGGAGAGCTCTATTCTAGGCTAAATCAGGGGGTCATTTCTATCAACTGGTGTCCGGAACTGGACGGCATATTCCAGATGAGGGCGCACTAGTGCCTTGTAAAGAGGGATTACATCCATATCCCATTATTCTATGCCTCTATTAATGCATGATAATTGCCCCTGAGGATATGCATTCTCCTGAGGACATATGTGACCTGCAGATTATTACAGTGGATGCCCAGACACACAGTGTCCAAGTCAGCCTGAAGCCTGTAAAAATCAATAGACTGCACTGTGCTCCATATTTTGGTGTCTGTGAGCAATATGGCTAAAATATATTAGGCCTTCTCTGAATGCCCCTGTCATTTGTCTCAGAAGGCCAAAATTAAATGCACTCTGATTTCCGGGATAGGGCGCAATTGGCAACTATTGCCACAGATGGCTGATGTTGTTAAACACCAGTCTCACAGTGCTTTCACATGGGGCCATGACAAAGATCGCTAATACAATTTTCACCTGAAGGCTGGGAGCCTCGTTCTAGAGGCAAACTTATGGCCACCAGGACCAGGAATTTGGAAACCCCAGTGCACATTAGTCAGAAGCAAAACACATTTTCAGACCCTGGAGGTCTGGACTTGTCTATACATACGTCCCATACATACGTCTAGGAGACACAGTTCTGCAGAACTTGTGCAAGAAGCCATATATCATAGCGGTGTTTGGACTCAAAGCGCATCCAGAACCCTGTTGGACCCACTGACTCCAGTGTCCTATGACATTATGACAAAAAGTTAGGCCCCCAAAATAGTTTTTAGGGATTTGAGCTGTTCCTTTAGACAGGGAGGGGGTCGCATCCCCTTCCAAAGGGTAGGGGAGAGTGTCTGAGTTGTGAATAAAGGTCGGGAGCTTAGACTCTCCTGGGTCTTCCATTAGGTGGTCACCTGATGTTTGGAGAGATCACCAGGACCCTACAATGCCCCCTGTGGTCGCTGCCTATTATCTGTTCTTCTGACCTGTACTCCATCAACTTATTGTATGTATATAGTTGTCTAGTGTGCTCTTAAAGCGATTAAATATATAAATTAATCTTGGGATGTTCTGTATTTTGATCCTAAACTCTCACTTGTCTATTTTTCTCTGTCATATTGCACGCTAACTGCCTGATTTCTGGCCTTCGATAGACTCGCTAATGGACCTCGCCTGTCTTAAACAGAGCTGTTGGCAATAATACAGGCTTACAGGTTGAACAAAGAAGCCCTGCAACCATTCGGGCCAATTGACCCTGTATTAATGAAATTGTAAAATCAAAGCATACTAACCTTCTCTACAGCTGATCCCTCCTGCTCTGCTGCTGGAGAAAGCTGTTTTTTTGCTGCTAGCTATCCCCCAGATTTCTCTCTGCACTTAGACAGGGGAGGAGCAAGTCTTAGGTTGCTCCACTCTAAGGCTCCACCAAGTCGGTCTGCCACTTCAAGAAATTCTTGGTGGGGGATACATGGAGTGCGGCTACCACTTCAAATCTGGTGCAAGCTTCATGGAGTCCAGCTGCTCTTCTAAAGCCACCTGCCTTTGTCTGTGTGGGGTCCAGCTGCCTCCCCAAAAGCCATATGGCAGTACATCTATGGGGTCTAGCTGCCTCTCCAAAAACCATCTGCCGTTGCCTCTGTGGGGTCCAGCTGCCTCTCCAAAAGCCACATGGCGTGGCCTCTACGAGGTCCAGATTCCTCTTCAAAATTCTCCTGCCGTGGCCTCTTCGAGGTCCAGCTGCCTCTCCAAAAGCCACCTGGTGTTGCTTCTATGGGGTCCAGCTGCCTTTCCAAGAAATACTTGGTGGGGAATACATGGAGTTTGGCTACCGCTTCAAAGGCCATCTGGCGCAAGCTTCATGGAGTCCAGCTGCTCTTCAAAGGCCACCTTCCGTTGTCTCTGTGGGGTTCAGCTGCCTCTCCAAAAGGCACATGGAGTGGCCTCTGATGTCCAGCTGGCTCTCCAAAAGCCACCTGGCGTGGCCTCTGCGAGGTCCAGCTGCCTCTCCAAAAGCCACCTGGTGTTGCCTCTATGGGGTCCACCTAGTAGTGGCCCTACGTGGTCCATCTGCCACTTTAAAGCCACTTGGGGGTGGTGGCGCTTCAAAGAGCACCCCGGAGTGGCTCCATTGAATTCAGATGCTTCATCAAAGGCCACCCAGCTGACACCGAGGCTTCATCTCCAGAGGTTCCAGGAGAGGAGGCAAGTGATATGGAGACCAGGGGCAGAAGAAGAAGCATGGTGCTTCCAGAAGGGGTACGGAGGGAATCAGGCGGAACCTGCGGAGGTGGCACGGGGAACAATGGACTGATGGAGAACCAGGCATATGACTGCTGATGACCCAGAGATGAGTGGCAGCAGTGGAAGACCTGGTGAAGGCATTAGAGATGGCTGACGAACAACAACACAGTTCAGGTAAAACGCAACTGACTGAGTTCATGAAAAGCCTCATGCAAATAACGTGGAGGGGTCATGTGAGAGAATAAAATATTACCTATAAAAGGTTTATATGCATGCTTTATTCAGAGGGACACATTTGAAGACCAATATTTGAAGTGTTGTGGCTACATGAAGTAAGCTGTTCTTTTAGTACCTTGTTATTGAGGTTTCAGTGACGCGCTTATATATGTTTTGTCCTTTTGCGTTTATGCCAGTTCATATCCTTTCATTCAGTTCTTGCTGTACAATCCCTGGCGCCAGTCCAGAAATGCCTCCATATCATAGAACGATATTTATCAGGAGAGAATTTCTAAGTTTTCTTGTTGTCATAGCGACAAAACTTTGTAGCCCTATTGCATGCCCTTTTAATCCACCCCTGGGTTATCTGCTTATTGGCTCAAAACTTAATCGCTGTTTCATGCTTTTTTTTTCTTTTTTCTTTTTTTTTGCGGCATGTTTTTCAGTGGTCGGCTGGTCTCCTGTTGAGTTCCCCTCCCCCCTCTGAAACCTATGTTCTTTAAATGAAATAACATGTCTTCCGTCACAGTGATGGTTTTGCCTGGTCCATCATTTCATTTGTGGTTCCTCTGCTGTCATGGTAACGCAGGCCATGGCACGATATGCACTGTGTGGCTAGAATGAGGTTAAAATGTCTATTTTTGTTAACCCTTTGATGCCATGGATCGGTACAGTCGTGGCAAACACACTTGCTTCAGTGCTGATTTACTGGCAATTTGCATTATCTCTTGATTGTTATGAAGCATGATCAGATGAATTGCGGTTATTCCTTGCCAAAAAGAAATTTAGCTTCGGCTGGGGTGGGAGCGTGCGCTTTCCGCCCGGAGATGCAGGAGATCCCTGATTGGACGAGAGCCCATGCATGCGACATTGGATAGGGGAAAGGTGAGTTATTACCGGTGCCCTGGAGGGTATCACACTGTGGGCCTTCCCGCTTTGGGATCCCCCGATGGAGAGCCTGTGTCCAGTCCTGGAATCTTTTAGGCTCCAGGCTGGCTGCTGGTGGGTTTTGTTCCCTTTTAAAAGAAAATCTCCCTTTTGTCAGGTTTTTGGTGTTCTGCCTCATTGATTTCCTTTTCTGCAATGTAAAATAAATGTTTGTTAAGATTGTGGCCCCAATGTGGACACGATTAGCTAGCCATAGTCGGGAAGTCTCTGCAGCACATAAAACAGCCAGATGCACAGAATATAAGGAATGCAATTACAAAATACTCTCCGGTTGTTACAGGGTGCCGGCCACATTACACAAGTGGTTTCCAGACGTGTCCCCTCTTTGCTGACGGTGCAGACAGGAGAGGGGGGGACCTCCTCCACATTTTTTGGTCTTGTTAAGTTTGTTAAGGCTGTTAAGGTTTTGGACAGTAGTCGAGGGGACTGTGGAGCAGGTGTTGGGGGAGGCGCTCCCGGGGACCCTGCCTTCTTCCTTCTCCACCACTCGGAGGTGCCCGCCAAGAGGTATCAGAAATCTATTCTGGGCCAGCTGGTTAACGCGGCGAGGGTGTGCATTCCTGTGCATTGGAAGAATCCAGATCCACCTAGTGTCTCTCATTCAACAAGGTGACAGAGATTGAAAGGTTTGAGGGCAAAATTACAGAATGCACCGAGACGTCTGATGCACATCACCTTACATGGTCTGGTTGTGTTAGTAGATAGAATTCGGTAATGGCGGTTGCACTGTACTCCTACTTCACTCTTTCTCTTTCTAGTTTCTTTTTCTTTCGGTCTTTCTTGTGTGCTCTTCTGCCTTAACGTAGTCGTTCTGGTCGTGGGATGACGGGTCTGGGAACAAGAGCGCTAGGCACCGTGTGGATGGCCGGGCCCTAGCGGGTGGAACCCACCAAAGAGCGGTCGGTTGGTGGTTTGGTCACGGGGCGGCGCCCGGGGGGGGACTGGCCCCCGAAGGTGATCTCTAGAGCCACTTGCTCTTTAGTAGACAAAAAAAATGAGTGTCATGTCCCACGACATGCATTTTATTTTACCTGGGGTAATAGTTCAGTATATGTTTATTTACATAGGCTCAGCAGTGTGCCTTTAATTCCTCTTGTCCCTTCCTGGCTCCCTTAGTCTTGCTCTGATGCAAGTAACTCATCCCTTCTTCCCCTTTTTACTCTGACATCCAAGCAATGCACACCTGCTGCTCCCTTCTGCAGCTACAGTAATTTTACCTGTTGTTGCTGTATGTATTATACCACAAGTTTCCAGCTGTATTGAAGGTACATGTCTGCTGTAACAAGATTCTGTACCAAAATAAAGCTTTTGAAATTTAACCACGTGATCCAAGAACAATTGTGTAAGCTATCTGCCAAACCTTATCACAGACACACACAAGGAACGTGGAGCTGTCTACAGGATTCCACTACTGCCATTTGGGTGATTCAGAATAGAGAGCACACAAAGTTTGTCAGGTATTACTTTATTATGTTGTTTCAGGAATACGTTTGCTGATTACAGTCTTTGTAAAATGCTTGAGTGTATGTAATATCTCTTGAACTTTAACCCTTTAAGTGCCAAGCATGTAACACCTACGTGCCTTAAGTGCAGGCTTAAATACTCACCTGACCCCTCGTTGGATCCGGCCAGGTCTCCTCTTTAATTTGGTGCCATCCGATCCCCCATGGAATAGCGCTGCAGCAGCAGCTGCTAACTATAAAAAAAAAAATAAAAATGACATTTACTTACCTGTGGCCGCGCTGCCCCCGACAGGTCTCCTCTTCACTGGGGGGGCCTCCGATCGCCCCCCACCCCAGGCTCTTTCGTGGCGAGGAGAGGGCAGGAATCGCCCTCCCCCCACTTCCTGCATCGTGACTGCTATCCCTGCCCCCTGGGGGCAGGGGCAGGTGACATCATTGTGATGTCACCAGCAGCCAGCTTCATAATACCGGCACCCGAGACTCTGAATCAGTCTGCTCGGGTGCTTGGAGGAGAGAGGTGGGGAGGGGGAGAGGGCTGTGATCGCCCCCCCCTCCCCAGGCTCTCTCCCCCAAACACCCGAACAGACTGTCAGCTGTCATCGCAGATTGCCGGGGGACAGAGGATCGGAGGTGAGTAAAGTAAAAAAAAAAAAAAAATAAATGTAATTTTTTTTTCTTATGTGTCAGTGTGTTTATTTTTACATTTAACCCCTTGTGAACTGGTAAGGGGTCCATGAGACCCCTTTACCAGTTCACAAGTTTGGGGGCTGGCAAGTCACCTGCGTCTAGCAGAAGCAGAAGAGCCCGGGCCCACATAGGCTATGTGGGCTTGTAGGCTGCAGGGTGGGGGGGCCACAAAAGCTGGCCCCTCCACTCTGTTCCTACAAGCTGGTCCCGGGCTAGTAATGCTGGGTAAGGGGGACCCCATTTCATTTTTGTTTTGGATTTTTAAGGGTTTTAACCCTTAAAATTCCAAAATAAATGCCCCCCCTCCCTGGGAGGGGGGACCCTAATGTCATTTTTTTTTCAATTAACCCCTTATGTTCTGTCGCCCAGCAGCTATAAAAGGCTTCCAGCTGCAGCAGGAGAGCAGAAGCCAGATTGATCAGCGTGGGACACAGGGATGGATGGGAGGTAAGTATTAAAAAATATTAAAATAAATAAATAAAATATTTTTTCTGCTTGTTTCTGTGTTTTTTTTTTACACTTAACCCCTTGTGAACTGGTAAGGGATCCATGAGACCCCTATACCAGTTAACAAGGCTGGGGGCTGGCAAGTCACCTGCGGCTAGCGGGTGACTTACCGTTAACCCCTGGCACCCCAATTACCTGCCTCCCCAAAGCCCAGGAGGGGGGCAGAAGAGCCCGGACCATGGCTATATGGGCTTGTAGCCTGCAGGGTGGGGGGGCCACCAAAGCTGGCCCCCTTGCACCCTGTTCTACAAGCCCCCATAGCAGGTCCATGGCTGGTTATGATGGGTAAGGGGGACCCCATATCATTTTTGGGGGATTTTTTAACCCTAAAAATCCCAAAAAAAGGGCCGCCCCCCCAGGAGGGGGGACCCTAGGTAATTTTTTTTAAAATTAACCCCTTATGTTTATAGTGTGGATAGTAGTAGTATTTTATTTGTAAATGTTATAAAGTGCTATTTTCAGTTTAGGTGGTCTCCTGGGCAAGAATAGTGGGGCTACCAATACATATGTGGTACTGTTGTAATCGGGAGAAATTGGGCTTTCACATGCAAAATGGTTTTCTCTAATAAAGTAAATGTTTTATTTAAAATAAAGGAGACAATTGTCTAAAAAATTTTATTTATTTTTTTGTTTTTTTACACAAAAATATTTAAAAAAAACAGTAGAAAAAAGACATTTCACGTTAAAGCCTAAACTCTGCTGCAAAATATATATCTATAATTTTCCTGGAAATTCTGGCAAAAATCACGGTTAAACATGGAGCAGGATGGGGAAAAATGACCTGTCAACAGAGGGTGACAAAACTTCAAGTAGGCTTGCAATTAAAAGGGTTAACAGTACCTATGCATGTTGGGTATTGTTCTGCTCGGGGGATCTTGCTCTTTCAGATTTAGCTTGTTGTTTCATATTTATATTTTAGGAAAACATGTTGTTATTTATTCAGTTTTTTAATTCATTTTTTTAGGGAAACCCTGTGCAACCTAAGAATTCTTCGAGGGATTACTTCCATAAAGGTGAGCCTACTACAACAAGCTGGATACTCTTAGAAAGCTTAACGTGTACTATCAGGGAATATATGGTTTATCGGGGATATTCCAAATGTAAAGGGTTGTTTTGGTTGAAAAATTGCAAGGTGCGCACTTTGTCGGCAGAGCTGAAATTTTCAAGTAAAATTACTGTTACGCGCACGCTTTACTTTGTGGTGTTTGCCAACTCTTCCCTTGACAGGACCTATGCATGTTGGGTATTGTTCTGTTCGGGGGCATGCTTTTTGAGATTTTACTTGTTTTTTCTTGTTTGCATATAGTTTTTTTTTTTTAGGAAAATGTGGCTCGATTCTTCCTTTTTATTCTTTTTTAGGGAAACTTTGTGCAACCAACCAAAGAATACATTGAGGGATTACTTCCAGAAAACTAAACCTACATAAACAAGCTTGATACGCCTAGAAAGTTTGAGGCGTGTACTTCCAGAGAATATATAGTTTGTGGGGGGTATTTCAAATGTAAAGGGTTGTTTTTCTGGAAAAACTGCAAGGTGGCCATAGCGCATAGCGCAGTTGTATTTTATCTGAAAATCTCCTAAAGCTCTGTTTCAGTTTGGGGGAGTCTCCTGGGCAGGAAAGGGTGTCTATCTATACATATGTGGTACCGCTGTGACCGGGAGAAATTGGGGTTACGCACGCAATAAAATTTTATTGACAAACGTACATTTTTTATTACAAAAAAAAACACTACAAATTGCAAAAAATTTTTTTTTTATTTTTTTTGCATATTTCACCAAAAAGTATTGAGAATACACTAAAAAAAGGCCAAACAAGACATTTCATGTTGAAGCCCAGACTTGTTGAAAAAAACAATATATCATTTTCCTGGGAAATCCCTGGAAATCCTTTCAAACATCACAGTTGAACATGTGTAGCGCAAAATAGTGAAACATGGTCTGGCAACAGAGGGTGACAAAAGCTGCAGGTAGGCTGGCAGCGAAAGGGTTAAATAGATTAAAAAAAAAGTCTCTGCCAGGTAACACAGAGTTGCAAACAAATAGAAAGCAAAAGCTCAGCACCTTGAGGACATCATTTTGTCACACAATAATGGAAACTTTGAAAAATGCCATTGAAAGTGGAATTTTGCACTGAACCCATCCACAAAATGACCTGCTAACCGCATTTCAATGAGCTTTGCGTGGGGGAAAGGGTTAATATGGACAAGGTAGCTTATTGCACTCTGTCATGCTAATTGAATAAGATCAGACTGATTACTTTAAAAGGGGGTGGTGCTTGAAATTGACGTCTTCTGTTGACCATGGTTACCTCCAAGGAAACATGCAATCATCACTGCTTTGCATCAAAAAGGCTTTACAAGAAGCAACATTGCTGCTCGTGAGATTGCCACTATGTCAACCATTTATCTAACCAACAACTTCAAGGAGAGAGGATCAAGATTTAAAAAAATCTTCAGGGTTCCTGAGAAAGTCTAACAAGTGTCGAAACTGTGCCCTAAAGAGGGTTCAGTTATGGGATTGGCTCAGCACCATTGTAGAGCTTGAACAGGAGTAGTAGAATCCAGCACGTCTGCATACACAAGCATTGCTGGGCCGGATCTCTTTACCTGGTGAGCATTCAACATCCAGACCTACAGAAGTGTGTTATGTATGCTTAGCCCTCATGTGCACTTAAAAGGGATTCATAAACTTCCTCACTCTATCCACCATAGGGGGCAGGGATGCAGCAGGCTGTAGGTCAGCTTTAAAGTGAGCCAATCAAAAGGATTTTGGCTTTCCTGGTGATTGATCCTTGCCCTGGGGGCATCTCAATGTAGGATGCCCCAATGTGTGAAACCCCCCAGATTGCCCACTTTCACTCACTTTTCCGTCATACCCACAGCGCATGCACGGGCACTAGTCCAATCAGTGCTTTATGTGGCACATACTAATGCCCGGCATAAAACCGCTGATTTGAACTTCTCGGCGGCCACATCCCAGGGTCCACTGTGGAGTGCATATGCACACCCTCTTTTTTCCATGGGATGCCCCGCTGTTTGAAATCTCTCACTTCGCCCATAAAAACTCACCTTCCCTCGCTCCAACAGCATGCCTGCTGTGACTACATCATTCACCAGGGAGCTCTCATTGACTTGAAAGGGGCGGGAGTGCACGCACAACGTTGAGGATGCAGGGGATGCGGCAGCATGTGCTCCCCATTGTAAACCATGAAAGCGATCTGCTGAATGATGTGACCACAGCAGGTGGCTCTCATTGGACAAGAGCCCACACATGCGCCGTTGGAGCCTGGAAAGGTGTGTTTTTTATGGGCGAACAGGAGGGCTTCACACAGCATGGAACCAGGGAAAGCTAAATTCCCGGGTTTTATTCCATTTTTTATAATCTGGGAATCTATAAGATTCCCAGGCCGATCGATTCCATCCCCTGGGGCATCCAAAATCAGGATGCCCCGCTGTGTGATACCCCCCAGGTCGCCCCATACACTTACCTTGCTTCCCAGTCCAACGGCGCATGCGCAAGCCTCGGCCGCATCCCCGCTATCCCTCTAGCAGGGCGTGTGCCGCTTCACAAATGCCCAGCGCGGGCTTGCTCCCTGTTAGAGGGAAGCAGGGGATGCGACCGCCAGTGCACTCTGAGCCGCTGGCCTTAGATGCTGTCTTAGCGCGACGTCAGCAGCTCCGAGTGTGATGATTGGGAAGAGGTGAGTTTGTTGGGGTGATCTGGGGGGTTTCACACAGTGGGGCACTCCCGATCGGGTTGCCCTGGGGGAACCAAAACCCAGGATAGTCAAAATCCTGGGTGATAATCTTACACATCCTGGTTACCTGTTCCCTATGTGATGTACTGATCTTATGTACTGTATGATTACGACTGGTTATAAGCATATAGCTGTGTGTAGAAGAAAGCAGCTGGTAGCTGACAGCTTGAGCGGCTGCGGATCATCTGTGCGCACGTACCCACTGCATATCGGGAAGACGGGACAGCTTGAACGCAAATCTGGAGTACTCCTGGCTACATTTCAGTGTTGCTTTTTATACATAAAAACATATCGTAATGCAGAACAAGTCAGTAAAAATGCAAATACGGGTGGATGACGGCTCCAGACAGACCACACACATTGTTATTTAAAGCCGACCAAAACCCACATTTTTAACTAGCATCCGCTGAATTGCTCCCCTCACAAATAGTAACTTTTGCTTATTTTTACTTCTTCCGCTTCACTCTAATCCCAGATAATGGCGCCTGTTTTAGCTGTAAAGCTCCACCTCCTCCATACACTGCCACTGTTGTGTGTGGCAATGATGTCAATTACTAATCACCTGCCATCTTACAGAGAGGGAGAGAAAAAAAAAAGTGTTCCAGGACAATTTGATAAGCGAAAATATCCATTTCTAGTTCTACACTCTAAGAAGAAAGTATCAGCAGGGGCTTTGGTCAAATGTATTTCACAAGTTCAGTGGGTTTTGGTCCTCTTTAAATCTGACAAATGCTGCTTTGGGAAAAGGCAGGGATGCCAATGACAAATTGCAGATCAGAAAAATGTATTATATCTCTTACATTATTTACTGTAAAAGAAAGTTGCACTGCGCCCAGCACAAGGAGTAATGGATTTGACCATCACTCCTTGCAGTGGGCGTAATTATGCAAATTATTTCTTTACATATCGGGCATTAAGAAAGCAGCTGAGTGTGCAATGCCAAGGATTAGCTTAAAATAGGCTACAGAGGGGGCGACAGAAAAATGGCAGCCACGTCCATGAGTAAGGACCCTGACAGCTGCCATTTAAAGCGGACCTTCAGCATCATTTAATAAAAAGCCCAAACCCTTAAAAACTATTCCCCAGCATCTAAAATTAATATATTGCCCAACACTAGTCGCAAGGAAGCCACCATGTGCAGAGCCCTATATTAAACTAGCCTGGCACAGTTGGACAAAAAAAACTCCCCGGCACTCCCTTGCTCCATCTGCATGCATGATACTGAAGCATTGTCAGTGCTTACTTACTCTTGATTCCACTCAAAGCTGAAATGCAGATTTTCTCCTGGTAGCAGCCATTTTGGAGCTGTTTTTCCCCGGAATCCCAACCATGCTGCTGCCTGGATTCAACTGACATAATCCACAATTTACAGTGGCAGGAAACCCAGCAGCACTTCCTTTTTGCAGGTGGCCTGCAGCTCCATGGGGAGCCCTTTTGATTGTAAAATGGACTAAAGCGAGAGTTCTAAAAATTTAAAATTAATTTTTATGTGTAGCATTTAGGGGTGTCAGAAAAAAATGATTCGGTCAAGTGTTGCGATATTTCATTCAACGGCTCATTTCATTCTGACTCCCCCCGCTACTCACCTGGCCCCTTGTTCGGCTCTCTTCTTCACCTGGTGGGCCTCCGATCTCTTCAGTCTTCAGGAGAGTGCCCGACCGACCCTCTCCCTCTGCCTGGTAAGGGGGCTGGCATGTCACATGCGGCTAGCGGATGGCTTGCCATTAACCTCCGGCTCCCCAATTACCTGCCTCCCCAAAACCCAAGGGGGGTTGCAGAAGGGCCCGGGCTCATGGAGGCTCTGCAGGTTTGTAGCTGGCAGGGCGGGGGGGGGGGGGCACCAAAGCTGGACCCTGCACCCTGTTCTATAAGCCCTGCATAGCTGGAGGGATTTTTAATTCCAATAAAAATGGCCCTCATCTCGAGATATATCGTCTTTCAGACAGAATCAAGATATATCGTATCGTCATACGTGTATCGCAATACGTATCCTATCGCCAGATTCTTGCCAATTCACATCTCTATTAGCAATCCAAATTACCCTGGGGAGAGATGCATATGAGCATTGTGTTTTCTAAGGGTGTTGGTCTGTTTAACATGGGTCTCTCAATCAGAGGTGCTGGCCACATATTTCTTCTAGCATATTATATTCAAGCTGGCCTCTGGCTACTGGACCAACACCACTCAGGATCTATGCAAAGGTTCGGGAGGTGGGGGTGGGGGGTTGCACAGACCAATGAACCAGGACGAGGACTTCTTATTTTATTTTGATGTCGGGCTGTAAATAATGGAAACCAACACTAAAAGGTTTTTCCTGGTGAACAGCACGGCTTGCTTCATTTCAATTCTTCACATCTGGGTAATCCGCCACAAGGTGGCGCAGTCGACTGACCTCCCGGCCCATAAAAAGGGCAGGAATTACCCAGAGACTCCCAGAGGTTATCTGCAGTCCTGACTGCGAAGACAGAAGATTTTCTCTCTCCGGTTATCCGCAGGTGAGCGGGGCATACCAAGCCCATCGGCCCTGCAAGCCTATTCCCACCTGTTTCCGGACCCTTCTGCCTCCCAGCCCCGGCTGATGGATCAGGTGAAGGTAGGGGAACACCTGGGGTCTGGAGTTCAGGGAGCTATGCTCTGGGCCGCATACCCTGTAACCAAAGGGTATCCGGCCATAGGCTTATGGTGAGCCTGGATGGGGGAAGGGAGAAACCACTCTTATTTTGTATATATCCCACATGCTTTATTGTTGTGCTTGTGTCACACTTTCACTACTTGTTGAACTTTTTCTGACTTTCTTGTGGGTTCCCCCCCCCCCCCCCGGGACCGGGATTCGGGACTGGTCGCGTGCTGGTGGCATGACAGCTGCGCCTGTTGGCGCCATTTTGCTGTGGGCGCGCTGCACCCGTTAGGTGGGTGCCATTTGAGGGGAGCCTTCCTCCTCTTCTGCCTCCGGGCGCCATGTTGTCACATTTTGTGGCGCCCAGAGGTTCTCGCGCTGCGATCCGCGTCATCACCGCGTGGCTCGCCCCTCGAGGATCATTACCTTCGGCGCCATTTTCTGGCCTCCTCCTCTTCTCTCCGTCCCCACTTCAGCCCAGGAGGGCAGGCTGCTCGTGTGCGGGGGTCTACGGATCCCTCTCTTCCTGCGGTGACCCGGTCTGGTCCTGGTGGAGGCGGCTGCTGTTTACTCCATTACTGGTCCGTGAGTCCGCCCTTCATGTCATTTGCGTTTTATTTCTCGGTGGCTGTGCTGTGGGATGCTCATTGGCTCTTATTATGTTTTTCAGACGGGCCTAGTTATTGCACTTGTGGTTTCTCCCGGGCCAGTACCCCCTCCCCCTTTCTTGTTAAGGGATACTTGGGGGCATCCCGGTTGGGGTCTCCTATCCCTGAGTGCCCGTGCCTGGCTTAATTGTTTGCTATTTTTGCGATTTCTGTAATCACCATATGGAGGTTTCTGGGGATAGTGAGCTTGGGGGCCCTCCGGGGCAGGCTCAGCTGTGTCTCATGTGTGGGGCATCCCCTGTGAGCGGTCGCAGCGTGGTCTGTGTTCCCTGTGCTCAGTGTCTTTGCGGACCAGGCTGGGGTGAGCGCTACTCTCCCCAGTCCCATCCTGCCCGCAGCATCACCTACTCCCCCACGCCTGCATTTAGCTCCCAGCGAGTATTATACTTTAGTTATGCGTGTTACGGGCCAGAGGCTCCGCCTTTTTCACTGGTTTGAGTGGCCTTTGCGCTGTTTGAGTTTACATCCGGGGATGTTGTTGCCCCTCCCCCGGGTGACGTCTCTGCTTCCATCTCGCCATTTTTGACTCTGGCGCGCCTCCGGCCGGGACGCGTCAGAGCCTGTCATCACGGGTGCGCCACCGGCCGGGGCGCGCCCGCTGGCGTGAGAGGCTGTTGCCTGGGCTGAGCTGGCCAGCGTCATTGGATTTACTGCCTCAGGTGTTGGGAGCGGCTCGTTGTCATTGGGCAGGTAAGCGCATATATACAGGGGATAGGGCTACTTTAGAGCTTGTCCTGAGGAAGTGACGCGTTGTTCGACGTCACGTAACGCGTAGACGAGCGGGGCAGTGGGCAGGTGGTCGTTCTGGTATGTGAGTTCATTGTCTCTTGTTTATGGGGGCCGTGTTCTTTGGTCTCCCCTGGCGTTGTGTTCACTATTGAGTTTTACAGGTGC
The DNA here is from genome assembly GCA_027917425.1 of Gastrophryne carolinensis. Classification (NCBI taxonomy): domain Eukaryota; kingdom Metazoa; phylum Chordata; class Amphibia; order Anura; family Microhylidae; genus Gastrophryne; species Gastrophryne carolinensis. Next base: position 395,811,946 of record CM051239.1, on the reverse strand, counting down.
TTGCAGCCTGCATGGCTATTGGCTTTATATAGATTTATACTTGTTTAAGTTTCATATTATTTATTTGTATTATTGTATAGGATACACTGTTTAAGAGATAGGTTGTAGGTTAGTTTGCACATAGCACACATGCACTTTATACTTAAGCCAGGCATATGTACATAAATTTTGACCATTTTAGATTCCTACCTCCGCCCCCACTGCCCCTGCTAGTTTCCCTTCCATTGTAGATATAGAATTGTCTTATATGTTTTTTAGCTATGTTCAGTGTTTGTCTTTGTCAATAATAAAATGATATGGATTTTTATTAAGTAGTGGTGGTGCCATATTTTGTAGGGTGTTTGGGTGGGCAGTGGGACCTTCCCGTCTAGAGCTTTTGGTTATTGAATCACCCACATGTGCACACCACAGGTTGTTTATTTTTCTTCATTATAGTAGTTATCTTCAGTGCAGTCCTAAATCACCCTTTATAGTGTACATCAATCATCAGGGCGGGACTCGGAGCAAATGAGCCCTCAAGGAGGTGTCCTTGATATTGTCTTGGGCAGAGGAGAATGTTCCCTGCATATCAGCGGTTTACATCCCAGGGGTGGAGAACCAGGAGGCGGACTCCCTGACCAGGGTGACGTCTTGTCCGGAGGAATGGTCCCTCGACAACAAGATTTTTCATGCCCTGTGTCGCCGCTGGGGTCAGCCGGACGTGGACCTGTTTGCGTCCCGTCACAATCGCAAGCTTCCAAGATTCGTCTTTCTGTCAAGAGAGCCTCTGGCCTTCGCCACGGACACTCTAGCCATTCCCTGGATGGATTTCCGGTATGGTTCGCGGACGTCGTCCAGATGGCGGTGGATCACTTCGTCATGCCCGATCCAGGGCTTCTCACTCGGGGACAATTGCGCCATCCCAATTTACAAGTGCTGGCTTTGATGGCTTGGCTGCTGAAACCTCCATCCTGATGGATAAGGGATTGCCGGATTCTCCATTTCTAGGATTTTGGAGTTTTTACAACATGGTCTGGAGTCGGGTCTACAACTTTGTACCCTCAAAGACCAGGTTTCGGCCTTGGCAATCTTTTTCCAACGATCTTTCGCCAAACATAGGCTTGTCAAGATTTTTTTCCAAGTAGTTACTCATGTACGTCCACCGCGTAAGCCCCTGCTACAGGTGTGGGATTTGAACTTGGTGCTTTCTGCTCTCCAGGGTCCTCCCTTTGAGCCCTTGTGCAATGCTGTGCTGGCCGTTATGACTCTTTAAGGTGGCCTTTTTGGTGGCTATCACTTCGGTGCGTCGTGTCTCTGAGCTGGCGGCGCTTTCTATCAAGCCTCCTTATTTTGAACGGCATCAAGAAAAGGTGGTGTTCAGTCTTAAACCTGAATTTTTGCCCAAAGTTGTTTCTGCCTTTCATCTGAATGAGGTCATTATCTTGCCTTCCTTGTGTCCTGCCCCTTCTAATTCTAAGGAACGAAGCCTTCATCCTCTGGATGTGGTCAGGGCGCTCAAATTCTATTTGACCGCCAACTGCGTCTGTTTGGAAGTCTGATTCTCTGTTTGTCCTTCCTGCTGGGCCTAGGAAGGGTTTGCCTCCAGCCAAATCCACTATCAGCAAGTGGATCAGACGGTGGTGCAAGTGGAGGGGAACCCCCTTTTCGTGTTACGGCTCATTCCACTAGGGATATTGGTGCCTCTTGGGCTTTTCAGCACCAGACTTCTGTTGAACAAGTTTGTAAGGCCGCTACTTGGTCCTCCGTTCATACAAGGTTTTACAAGGTTGATGTTAGGGCCTCAGCTGACGCTGTTTTTGGTCGCAAGGTGCTTCAGGCGGTAGTGTCTTGAACTGCCTGCTGTTGCTCACTGGGGATCCCACCCTTCTTCATGGACACTGCTGTTGGATGTCCCAAATGTGAAGAACTGAAATGAAGCAAGCCGTACTGTACACCAGGAAAAATACAATTCTGTGATTACTCACCTGTAGAATTGTTTTTACGGTGTACAGCACGGCTTGCTTCATCCCGATCTTGTTATTGTTATCCTCTTTTGCCTTGTTATGGTGATTTTCGTGAGAGAGTTATTTTTTAGTGGGGCTGTGTTTTTGTTAACATGGTCTTGCCTCCCTGCTTCTTGCTTTACTGCTTTCAAACACTGGAGTCTCTGGGTAATTCCTGCCCTTTTTATGGGCCAGGAGGAGCCACAAGTCTTTCTGCAGTCGACTGCGCCACTTTGTGGCGGATTACCCAAATGTGAAGAATTGAAATGAAGCAAGCCGTGCTGTACACCGTAAAAACAATTCTACAGGTGAGTAATCACAGAATTGTATTTTTACTTCCTGCCGCTTGGAGGCAGTGAATGCATCTTTTAATTGTGTTTGGTTCAATGCTGAAGGCCCTCAGGATTGTGTGCATAATGATTGCTCAATGTAACTGCTGGGCACCGTTTTAAGGGATTCGGCCGTCATCCATATTTCGATTGCTGCTAGCAGAACTTTTTTCAGTGCCATTGTTAATATCAGCCTGAAAGCTTGTGACTTTCGGCGCTATCGGAATGAAAAGCTCGGGCTGTCATTGTTCTGCATTTTAGATGTCTGTCTACTTGTCTGCAGCTGGCCAAAGCCAACACCGCATCAATGAATGGCAAAGAATAAATGTCAGCCACTCATTTTTTTGAACCTTTCATTAAAAGGAAAACTTTCTGTATGGAGGATAGAGAGGTGTGTGATGAAGGAGTTGGGTAATGGGCAGCTTTGCTCTCTGATGTCTGAAGTTGTAAGGATTTATGTGCCTGCTTGTTAAGCTTTTATGACTTTCTTCATTTAAAGTGGACCAAAACCCAGGATTTTGACTATCCTGGGTTTTGATCCTTGCCTGTGTAAAACCCCCCAGGTCGCCGAAATAAACTCACCCCTTCCCGGGCCTATGGCGCATGCGCAGCCACTCATCCAATCAGAGCGTTCGGATCCGCTCATGTCATGTCATATAGAGTTCCTTTTAAAAATGTACCGGTATATGAAACCACTGCAATTCTTTTCACAGCCATTGGTACATGTTTCTAATGGCCCGTTTACATGGAGCAATTATCAACTGAGAAATTGTTAAAGTGAACCACAATTCAGTGAGAATCCCTTCATAGAAACAGCCACTGCGATCAAGCGATAAATGAGAATTGGTTAATCAGTCATTTAAGGAATGAAAGTAAGGACAGAAACTCCTAATAAACAATCAATTGAATAAACAGGAGGGGACATCCAGTCCTGAACCCAAACGAGTAGATTGAATTATTGTAATGAGTGGCCTCTTTCCAGCAAATAGCCAGCCCGTCTGCAGCGCACATTGTTGTAAACAATTTAAATTGGAGGTCTTTTCATTTAAAGTTTCACCAACTATAAGAATGTAAACTATATGCATCTAGCATGGGGAATGCTTTCAGAAGACAGCCACACCTCAATTTTTAGATAGAGAGAGAAAAAGACATATATATTATAATGGATGCTTGCTAATAAACCTACTACTGTAGGTCTTGCGTCTCTTTTATGGAAGTCTTACTCCCCATACAGCCACCACAGTTAGCCTTAAGCTGATGAGGCCCACATGCAGGAAGTTAGGGCTGTGTAAGTATAGCAAGATATACTGAAAAGTCCCAAAACCCACCGTGGAGAATTGTGACAAGATGGCCATCCCCATGCAATTCAGGAACATAGACTCTTCCTGCTATTCTACAACATCTGCATGGAGATCCTCTAAGCCCTCTCAAATAGCTTACATCACTGATTACAAGAGCAGGGGATTTGGGGGAGCAATTGACCTTTTTTTGACTAGAGGTCCACTTTAAAGAGGTACAACACACAGGAGTTTTACTTTCCTTTTTGTTCTTCCTTAGTGCATCTGTGTCCTGAATTGGGATGCTCCGATGTGTGTGTCGCCCAATATACTCACCTTTCTTTTGCTCCCACGGTGCAGACTTGGGCGAGCGTGGTGATTGGCACACATAGCCAATCAGCGCTCTTTTTTTCACTCGGCTGCTCTGATAGTTAAGCCGCCTGGGCGGCTAAGGAGCTGAGCGGTGCTGAAGCCGTATCCCCCGCTCAACTTCTAGCCGTGAAGTGCCTGTGCCTCCCATGCAGAAAGGCTGGGCGCGGACATGCACATGGCTAGAGGTGTGCGGTGGATGTAGCTGCAGCGCAGAGACGTGGCAAGGGCTCTGGGAGAAGGTGAGTTAAACTGGTGATCGGGGGGGGGGGGTATTCCTCTTTAAACCAGACCTTCAGCATGAATTAATGAAAAGCCCAAACCCTTAAAAAAAACTATTCCCCAGCATCTAAAATTAATATATTTTAAGTTTTTAGTCCCTTATTATTATTGCCCCCACTGGGCTGCAACTCTGTTGGGCTCTAGGATACGGGCGCCACCATCTTGACTTAGAAGCATCACATACAGAGAAGAGGGGGCAGGGTTATAGCTGTGCTTTGCACAGACAGAGCAGAGCTGGGGTCAGAGAACGAACAGTAATCCCAGAATGCAGAGCAGCACAGTCAGAAGACACTTCCTGTTTGCAGGCTGCCTGATGCTCCATGAGCCACCATCTTGGATGTTTAAGGGCTCATAACATGCAGTAGATACAGGTAGGATGATTTTTTTATGTGAGCAATCTGTATGTGTGGGAAACATATAACATGGTCCTAGAACGGGGGTAAAACTTGGCAGTTACTCAGCCTTCTAAGGAAGCCTATCCGGAGGAATCTGCTGCCTGTTAGGTAGGTAAATTATGCTTAGACTTTACATTTAGTCGACACTGGGCATCTGGGTTGATATGCTTATTGTCCTTTTGTTTTTGTGGTTGATCAGCAGCTGCAGCATTGATTGGCCATCGCTGATGTTGGCCAAGAGGGATAGGCTGTGTACTCCGTATATGGTGCCTTGCACACACTTTCACCTGATTCACTGCAATTTGGCTTTGGGGAGCACAGAGTGACTTCTGTGAACTTCTATGAAGCAGATCATGGATAGGACTGGTTTTCTGGTCTGGGATGCATGGGATGGGGGGTGGGATATAGGTATGTAGCATCCTTGTGGGATTGGTTTGCTTTAAATGCTGGTACCCAAACAGACATGCTAATAGGTTAGCTTGATAAAACAAAACAAAAACTAAAAAAAAAAGTTTTTTGAAATAGTGGCTCTCACTTTTTAGTGGGGCAGTGATGGGGGACCTTATAGAGACATAGTGCCCAAACTGCAACCCAAAACCCAACCCCACTTATTTAATGCAAACATAGCAATTTAGCCTGTTGATGAATTGGTGTCTGGGGTGGGGGATTAGGTAAGGGTTGTGGGTCAGCAGCTGGGGGGGGTGCTAGGTGAGTGGATTAGGTAGGCAGCTGAGGAGAATGCCCACAGACAAGGCTCTGGCAGATGTGCCATAGGTTGGCCACCACTGCTCTGGGGCTTTTTTTTGAAGGTCGAGGAGAGGACGTTTTTCATAAAAAGCCATTAATCCATTGTATCTTCTATTCTTATTCTTTCAAAGCATTTGACACGTGCCAACTTTATGTTAAGCATTTGCCTTTACTGATGCCAAATCCCTTACGGGCTGCTGTGGCCATAAATAAACTATAAGATAAATGTAATTCCTAATGATGGCTTCCCTTGCAGAGTCTTCTATAGATGCCGCGTTGCTTTATGTGTCTGCATTTCACATGAAGGGAGTTTTCATTCTTCTGACAGGTCTTCTGCTGTTATAAAACTCTGTCTGATTAGCCTCCAACTTGTTTTTTTTTAACTGATCACTGTTATCTTAAAGTGGACCTTCAGCGTCATTTTATGAAAAGCTCAAACCCTTAAAAATGATTCCCCCACATCTAAAATTAATATATTTAACATTTAACTTTCCCCCACTGGGCTGCAACTCTGTTCAGGTTTCTAGGATACAGGCGCTGCCTGTAGCATCACAGGTTGCACCAGTGCTTTAAGAGGCGATATATTTTTTGTCCTATAAGACACACCTGCCCATAAGACGCACCTAGGATTTGGAGAAGAACAATAAGAAAAAAAAAATTCTGAACCAAATGTTGTTCTAAAAGCACCATCCCCCCAAAAACCAAATAGTTAAGGTGCAGAATCCCCCAATTATAGGCAGTGTGGCATTTCCCCCTACAATTCCCCATATAGACAGTGTGGCATTCTCCCCCTCCCATTCCCCATTACAGACAGTGTGGCATTCTCCCCCACCCATTCCCCATATAGGCAGTGTGGCATTCCCCCCTCCCATTCCCCATATAGGCAGTGTGGCATTCCCCATATAGGCAGTGTGGCATTCCCCATTCCCCCCTCCCATCCCCATATAGGCATTGTGGCATTCCCCCCTCCCATCCCCCATATAGGCATTGTGGCATTCCCCCCTCCCATCCCCCATATAGGCATTGTGGCATTCCCCCCTCCCATCCCCCATATAGGCAGTGTGGCATTCCCCCCCTTCACCCCCCATAAAGGGAGTGTGGCATTCCCCCCTCCCATTCCCTATAAAGGGAGTGTGGCATTCCCCCCTCCCATTCCCCATAAAGGGAGTGTGGCATTCCCCCCTCCCATTCCCCATATAGGCAGTGTGGCATTCCTCCTCCCATTCCCCATATAGGCAGTGTGGCATTCCCCCCTTCCATCCCCCATATAGGCAGTGTAGCATTCCCCCTTCCATTCCTCATATAGGCAGTGTGGCATTCCCCCCTCCCATCCCCCATATAGGCGGTGTGACATTCCCCCCTCCCATTCCCCATATAGGCAGTGTGGCATTTCCCGCTCCCATTCCCCATAGGCAGTGTGGCATCTCCCCTCCCATTCCCGATAGGCAGAAGAAAATAAACAGAAAAAGGAAACTCGCATATCTGGTGCAGATGCTGCCACAGCCACTGGGAGGCCAGAAGATGGAGGAGTGGCGGGCAGGCAGGGTAACTGATTCCTGCCCGCTGTCCCCACTGCTGCTGGTTCTCTGATGCCAGTGCCAAACGTCCGTTGAGAATGGAAGGGACAGGGATCAGTTACCCTGCCCACCTGCCGCTCCACCATCTTCTGGCCTCCTAGTGGCTGTGGCAGCCTGGCCAGCCGCACGGGGGTGCCGAATATGTGAGTTTACTTTTCTTGTTGTTGTTTATTTTTTTTTAATTTGCCCCTTAAGACACACATTTTTCTCCCCTCTTGGTACAAAAAATATGGTAAATTCCTATCGCATTATTCCAAGTCTCTTTTAACTCGTGATAAAATCGAGGTAGCCATGGAAGCAGATGCTTGGCATTGCATACTGTTATTTAGCCTGTCCTCTATCAGTGTCCACAGATCCTTTACATTTCCAAGTTTTAAATTTACCAAGTGGATGTCCAGACGCTCAAAGTGTCCAAGTCAGCCTGAAGCTTGTGATTATCTTCAATAGACTGCCCTTTGCTGCATATCTTTGTGTCATCTGCAAAAATAGAGACAGTGGCCTTGATTCAATAAAGGTAGAAAAAAATTCTCATGGTATTAAATTCAATTCATGAGAAAAAAGCCTGAGAATGTCACTGTTACTGAATCACTAGATAAAAAGACAATGAAAGTCAATGTCAGTTTTTACTACTGTGTAGAAAGGAGTAAATAGTTCTCTACTTTACTTAGGAGTAAAAAAGTGCCATTGACTTTCATTGTTTTCTTAGCTGGTGATTCAGCAACAGTGAAATGCTCAGGCTTTTTTCTCATGAATTGAATCTTTTACTACTATAGGGCTGTTTGGGGGGGGGGGTTGATGATAAACGCCGCACTCAAGACAGTTTATGGCGCTGACCTGTTGGTAACAAAATGAGGCTGAGCCTTCGCTTAGTGGAAGAGTGGGATAAATGTTCTGTGTGGCAGTGTCTCCACCCATAATAGGGCCCTTGTAACTGTCGAGGAACCTTTCTGAGAAATAGATAAAGTCTAAACAAAACTATGTATTGAGAGCAGAGGGACTACTGCTCTCAGCAATCTCTTAAATCAATCACTGGCTCGGTTGAATATAATAATACTATAAACTTTATATAGCAAATGTTAAAGGTACAAGAGAAATAAAGCATAAACAGTGTAATATATAGATAATGCAATAATGAAAGGCCTAGCTCCAATCAGTCCGTGCGCATATACCCGGGTATATAGTTACTCTATAGCCCAAATACCTCCAAGAGAAAGAGTCTGCGCAGGATGAAAGCTGCAGGGGCCCCTGATCTTGATAGCTGTTCCACTCTTGACACGTAGAACTCGATCACACAGGTGAAGCTTCTCCACGGGGTACACTGTACCTGCAGGTCAGCAAGCTGGGAGTAAAGAAGGAGTTCCAAAACAGCTACAGACGATCTCCACTTGGCACAATCAGCTGAACTGGCACACTCCACCGTAAGGCCCTGGATACAGAAGGCAGCAGCACAGCTCCTGACAGCAAGCCGTGTGCTCAGGTTTCTCTGCTATGTCTGTCCTCTACTTATAGTCTTTTTGTACCTCCAGCACAGGGCAGCAAGTCCAAGCTAGCAGGGGCAGGAAGTATACTATCACTGGTCCTGATTTTCAGGAGACATGCAATGTTCAGAGCAACTTTGTGGTAAATCGGCACTTCCCTACATACTCCCCCTGGTGAAATCTTTACGTCCCGTCAAAGAGAAACTATGATTAAAGTCAACATTAATTAACAAGAAACAACTTTGGATGCTGCAAGAAACAAGTCAGTAGTAATACATGCCAGGAGTAGCAAAAACAGGCAACATATTAACCAAATTGGAAACTGCACCTACCCAAGCATGATAAACTTGGGATCTCCCAAATTATCATAGGTAAAAATGGGTGGAGCATGTCTAACTCTCCCCCCTCTCCGTACTCCCCTCTGAGGTAATCCGGTGTTTTCAGGCTCTGAACTAGGACTGTGAGTCATGGGCAGGGATGGTGCTGGTTCTATAGCGGGATTAGGCTCCTGCCTGGGTGTAATTACTGACTGAGGCACAAACTCTGGAGAGCTAGGACTCAACAACTCTCTTGAAGGGGCAGGAGCAGTTGGGCTAGTGACTTCAGGAACTGCAGTCCAATCACTCTTGTTAGTATCTGGCAGATCAGAAGTGGAATCTGCCTGAGGCTGAGGCGGATCACTCACTGCAAAATCTTCTGAGCCATAAAAATTTATCCTATTAGCATTGGATGACTTCTGCCCTTGTGGTGGCTATACGCTGCTTGGTCTGGCTGCGACAGTGGGGTGCTGACGATGCTGCAAAGAAGGCTCTTACCGGGCTTCCCTTTAAAGGGCTACGCCTGTTTGGGGCCCGTCTAGACCTGTTTGGTAAGAGGGGTAAGTTACCCCAACGCAGGCGGCTGTCTCGGCCCCTTCGGGGCCAGGGTACCTCTTCTAGCCCCTACCATAGTGTTAAACAAGAACCAGGGGTGTCCTACGCGGGGGCTCGCGCTGATTCCTGCCCTAGGAGCAGCAGACAATGCCCTGGCTCCTCCGGGGGGGCTAAGCCCAAATCTTCCACCAAGTCCCCTCAAGCATGATGGGGCGCCCTCGCCCGTCTGGGTGAGGGGACGGCTGCGGCACTTTGCTCATGTCAGGAGGCATCACGCCTCAGACTGGTGGATTCTGGAAGTAGTTTCCTCTGGCTACAAGATAGAGTTTGCTGTGCGGCCTCCCCTAAGATTATCAGGTCCCGGGTACTCCTGGTTCCTGCCTCTGTTCAGGTGCTGGTGCAGGCCATGCTAGGCCTGCAGGGTCTCTTGCAGATTGCCCTTAACAGGCAGAGGCAGGGGCCGCTACACCAACCTTTCCACAGTTCCCCAAAAGGATGGGTCAGTCTGGCCCATTCTGGATCCACAGATTTTCAGCAATTCGTCAATTACAGGCGGTTTCTGCATGGAAACGCTGCGCTGGGCCATCAGCTCCTTGCGCCCCGGGGGCTTCTTGCCGTCTGTGGAGATCAAAGATGCTTATTTTCACATACCTGTGTCTTCTGGACACCGAGGTTGTTCAGATTTGTGTTGGAAGTCCAACACTGCTAATTTGTGGCCTTGTCATCTGGCCTCTCTTCAGCACCCAGAGTGCTCACCAAGGTGCTGACGGGGGTGATGTCTCTGATGAGACCAAGGGGCGTCCTTGTGATGACCTACCTGGACGTCCTTATCACTTCCCAGTCTATACGTCAGGCTAAGTTGGATACTCGGCTGGTGGTGTCCATTTGGGAGTCATTTGGATGGGTGATCAAACACCCCAAGTCCTCATGGTCCCCTTCATTGGTAACTCCATTCCTAGGAATGAATCTGGATACAGTTCAGGCAAGGATCTTCCTTCCTCAGCAATAAAGTGGACAATCTGGTTGCACAGGCTCAGTCCCTCATAGCTGTCCCCGTCCCTCCACTAGGCAGGGGATGCAGCTGGTGGGCCCGCTGGTGGTGGGCTCCGAAGAAGTCCCTTATGCTCAGTCTCCCTTGGGCCCTTCTGCAACTTCTCCTATTGTTAAACGGGACAAGGATCCAGCATCCCTGGAGCAGGGTCTGTGTGCCTTCCCCCCTGGTAAGGAGGTCCCTCTTGTAGTGGATGAACTCAAGGAACCTGTCTGGGGGCAGTTCACTTCTTGCCCAGGATAGTTCTAACTCGCTTGACTACTCCTCTTCAGGACCTGCCCGTTCAGGGGCACTCTGTCTATCTGACGGCAGTTGCCTACATTAATCATCAGGGAGGGACCCGGAGCAGGAGGGTCCTCCAGGAAGTGTCTCTGATCCTGATCTGGGTGGAGGACAATGTTCCCTGCATATCAGCGGTATTCGCTCCGGGGGGGGGTCCCTCTGCAAAGGGTTTGTCAATCCCTGTGTCACTATGGGGACCAACCAGTTGTGGATCTGTTTGTGTCCCGTCACGATCAATGTGTCCCTGGTGGTCTAGTGGTTAGGATTCGGCGCTCTCACTGCCGCGGCCCGGGTTCGATTCCCGTTCAGGGAAAACAATCTTCTCAAGCTCTCGGCCCTTGTTCCCAGGATCCTCTGGCCGTGGTCACGGATGCCTTAGTAACGTCATGGCAGGACATTCTGTTCTGTATGTCTTTTCTCCATCCCCCATGCTAGGCAGGGTCCGGCGCAAGTTTGCTCTGGAAGGGGGGCCAGTGATTCTGGTGGCTCCCGGATGTGATTCGCAGTCGTAGTACAGAGGGCAGTAGATCAGTACGTTCTGCCAGGAGTGCCAGATCTGCTCACTCAGGGCCCCTTACGTCACCACATTCTACAGACTCTGGCCTTGATGGCCTGGCTGCTGAAACATCCATCTTGATGGAGACAGGCTTATCTGTCTCGGTGTTTGAGACTATGGGAAGACTAGGAGCAATCTTTTTCTTCCATCTATTATAAGGTATGGCATACCCATATTGATTGGTGTGAGTCTAGGTCTCTTCCCTGTCGGGTGTTCTCTGTCCCCAGGGTTCTAGAATTATTCAGCATGGTTTGGAGTCGGGCCTCCAACTCAGTACTCTGAAGGGTCAGGTTCTGCCCTGTCCTTCTTCCTTTAGAAGTCTTTTGTTCAGCTTTCCTTGGTTAAGACTTTCTCTCAGGGGATACTCAGGTGCGTCCCCCACGTAATCCTATGGTCCCTGTTGGGATTTGAACTTGGTTCTGTCTGCCTTGCAGGGTGTTCCCTTTGGACCTATTCAGGATGCTGTCTGGCTGTTCTTACCCTCAGGGTTGTCCTTCTGGTGACTGTTACTTCGGTGAGACGTGTGTTTGAGCTGGCGGCTCTGTCTATTTAGCCCCCATTCTTGAGGTACACCAGGATAAGGTGGTGTTCCGCTTTATGCCGGACTTTCTGCCTAAGGTGTGTCTTCTGTTCATTGCTTCAAGATATTGTTCTTCCTTCTTGTGCCCTATTCCTAGCAACGCTGAGGAAAGGGTTCTACATTCCTTGGACAGGTGTTGGAAGTGTTCCTTGGTAGTCACTGTGTCTTTAGGAGTACTGATGCTTCTTTGGGCCTACGGCCACTCCATCCTGTATCCGCCCGATCTCGTCTGATCTCGGGGGATAGGCGATGTGGGGCCTGGTCATTACTTGAATGGGATGGTTCCTTCTGGTCCTAGGTAAGGTTTTTTTTGGCTTCTGCCAAATCTACTATTAGCGAATGGATTCGTCAGGCTGTGACTCAGGCCTATCCCACTAAGGGGAAGAATCTTGCTTTTCACCTTACTTCTTATTCTACTCGTGCTATTGTTGCCTCTTGGGCTTTTCGGCACCAGGCTTCTGTTGAACAAGTTTGCTAGGCCGCTACTTGGTCTTCTGTTCATACCTTTTCATAGTTTACAAGGTTGATGTTAGGGCCTCAGCTCATGCTGTCTTGGCCGCAAGGTTTTGCAGGTGGCAGTGGTTTTTAAACTGCCTGCTGTTACCTTTTTTGTTGGGGATCCCACCCTACTTTATGGACACTGCTATTGGATGTCCCAAGTTTAAGTACTATATCTGGAGCAGGACGTACTGTATACTAAGAATAATACAAATCTGTGAAATACTCACCTGTAGAATTGATATTATTTGTATACAGTACGTCCTGCTCCACCCCACCCTGGTTTTTGCATTATTCTGGATCCCCTGTATGGTGATTGTTATCATTGTTATAGTTACCAGTTTTTGGTGGTTTATTTCTCCCGGCTTTTTGTTCACTGCTTTTCAATGCTGGGGATTTGTGGGAGGTCCCCTGGTATTTGAGGGGCCGGGAGGAGCCTGTTTTGCAGGTGAATAGCTGAAGTAATTCTTTGATTAACTTGCTCTCAAAGTCTCTGTCTTGGTCTGAATGCAGTCTGTGAGGTAGACCATAATGGATGAAATACTTCTCCCAAAGCACTCGAGCAACGGTAACTGCTCTTTGATCCTTTAGTAGGGAAAGCTTGAGCATAGCGAGTAAAGTGGTCGGTCACTACTAATACATTTCCAATTCCTCTTGAATCATTGTCGATGCAGAGAAAGTCCACACCGACCAAATCCATGGGACCCAAACTCTGTAAGTGTTCCATTGGGGCAGCTCGAGCTGGCAAAGCTTTCCTCTGTAGACATCTGAGACATCGCCTGCATAAACTGGTCACAGTGTCTCTCATCTTGGCCCACTAGATCTTGCACCAGGCCATATGTTTTCTCAGGTCCCAGGTGACCATGATAATCATGTAGACTTCTGAAGACCATTCTCTGTCAACAATAGGGGAGAACCAGTTGACGCCTTCCAGGATGATCATGATACAAAACCACACAATAGAGTAGGCCTTTGTCTATCTCAAACTTCTCCCAATCTCTTAAGAACTGACCACACTCATTGGGTAAATACTTTTTCAACAGTTTAGGGTCTTTGGCATGTACTGCTTGGTATAGAGGTCCAATTACCGGGTCAGCCTTCTGACTTCTGATCATCTGCTTTGGGGGTATGGAACAGTTCTCAAATGACCCCAGTGCAGCAGAATAGGCGAACATGTCGGGCACAGCCTCTGGTCCACCTCCCATGGAATCAATAAGTCGCATCTCAGAGAAAGCCACTTGGTCTTCAGTTACTGCAGTCATGGCACATAGGGCTCTAACACCAGGACCAGGGACTTCTTCCCATTCAGTCTCTTCAGTAGCAGGAGTCAATCCTGGCCGTCTAGACAGGGCATCTGCTCCAATGTTCTTTGGGCCTGGTTTATACTTCAGGCTGAACTGATAATTGGATAAACCTGCCAACCAGATGTCCTGTGGCATCTTCAATCTTCAGCAGATCATGGAGAGGTTTGGCTATTCTGGAATAACCTTCTACAAACTGGCAGTAGTATCCACAAAAGCCAAGGAAAGAACGTAACTCTGTGATATTCTGAGGTTGGGGGCCAGTTCACCACTGCTTCAACTTTGGCTGGGTCGGTGGCGACTCCTTCAGCAGAAATGATGTGACCTACATAGGTAACTGATGACCGGAAGAACTTGCGCTTGTCCGCTGACAGCTTCAGCCCTTCGTCTCGCAGGCGATTAAGTACTCTCATGAGCCAGACTTCATGTTTTCTTCTAAAGTAGACCTGAACACAATAATGTCATCGAGTTACACAAGACATTCCCGGGGCACTAGATCGCCCAACACTCGCTCCATTAATCTTTGGAATGTTGCTGGGGCGCCTCTGATGCCTTGTGGCATGCGAGTGAACTGAAAGAAACCCAAGGGACATATAAATGCTTTCTTCTCCTGATCTTCAGGTGCCATGGGAACTTGGTAGTACCCAGATCGCAGATCTAATACGTTGAACCAACAGTTTCCATTCAAAGCCTCCAGAGCCTCTTCAATCTTAGGCAAGGTATACTGATCAGGTATGGTTCTCCTGTTCAGAGTTCGATAGTCTACACATAGACGGATCGATCCACACTTTTTCCTCACCACCACAGTGGGCGAAGCATAGGGGCTCTTGCAGTCCACAATAATCCCCTGGACTTTCATCTGGTGTCTCTGTCTCTATTCATCAACGTCTTTTGGGGCTATCCATCGGGGCCGCTCTCGAAACGGTGTAGCATCAGTTAGACGGAAGGTGTGTTGAGCACTCTTGCCGCAGCCGACATCCATATCATCTGTAGAGATAGCTGCTTTGTCAATTTCTGGTAGATTTGGATCACTCAAATCAAACTTGAGAGTAGGTGAATTTTCTTTAACTTCAACCCGACACACTTCTGCATAGGAGTTGACACCAAGCACAGGATATACATAGGCAACGTCTTGATGATGACCGATTATGACTGGGTGGGGAGAGCAATTTTTGACAGTCACCACCGTAGATAATGCCACTTGGGTCCTCCAATCCTTTCTTTCATCTCCAATTAGTTCACAGGCAATACGGGAGGCCACTCTAAGGACCCTCTCTCCCCCTGGAATCTCCACTGGATGCTTACCGATGTGATATACCATCCCATGCCGGTAACCAACAGAAAGTACATCACAGAGCTCTTTGAGATTGGGTGGCATATCCGCTTCATCAGAAGGTATAACCCCATCTCCTTCAAGAAACTTCTGGAAAGTGTACACTGCTTTACAATTCGTGCCCAAAATCACTGGGGCTGCATGAGAGTCACTGGTGTCTGGGCAAACTAAAGCTGTATTCTCCATAGCAGGAACACTCTTGTCGGCTGAACCCGGGAATAATCACAACCACTTGCAAGCTTCCATCTACGGGTTATGATTCAGAGTTCAGACCCCATAACTCCATCTGCCCGGTGGACTGAGGGGGTATGTTCCTCAGATACTTCTTGTAAAATGAACGGTAGATTAAGGTGACTTGAGACCCTGTATCAAATAGAGCTGGGGTGGAATGACCATTAATAGTGACTTTAACAAAAGATTTTGAACCTAGGAGATGTCCTCTTGATTATGGCTTGAAGCGCTTCCTGCTGCGTCTGGGCTTCTGCACAGGAAAGGCCACACCTTGCACTGTTTCCTCCTGGCACTGTTTAGTGGAATGGCCGATCTGACCACACCTAGCTCAACTCCTAGAGTTCCTCCCCCACCGTGATGCAGCCGGTTTCACATCTGATGGTTTGGGTCTATATGATTCGGAAGGTTCTCTTTGTGTCAGGTTGGAGGGGGTCCTCTTTCTATGAAAACTTTTACTTTTCTAAAGACTGAACCGCACATTAGCTTCTTGTTACTTCACTATATTCATTAATTCAGGAAGGGGAAGTGCTTGGTTTAATAACATCATTTTTCAAATTTGTGCGAGAGGGTGATGGGGCAACAAGCCTCTCACTAGCTGGCTGGATCTCATAGAGTCCACTGAAGAGGGGGATATAGCATTATGACACACCAGACGTGATAGAAGTAACTGCAAAAAATAAAAATAAAAAAATAAAGGTGGAAACATCTTCTCCTTCTGACCTTCTGACGGGGCATTCGGTAATTAGCAACCATCTACTCTAGATCATAGTATGACTCTTAAGTGATCAGACAGTACTTGTACATAGTCCACTGCACTGGCTCCCTCATGAGTGTCCCGGTACGGGCAGATTAATTCTGCAGCTGGTGACAGTAGACTTTCACTAACCCTCTGACGCTTGCTCTCTTATGGGCAGGAACACTCTCTCAAGCTCTGAAGAGTGTGTTCTTTCCATACTTCAAAACTTTCTTCTCCTTGTGGCACAGGGATATTACCAGATAACACCTTCAGCTTCTTATAATGTACAGCCTGTAGTCCCTGTGCTAGCATTTCTATCAGCTGCCTTTCCATTATGTGGCTCCATGTCAATAACTACACTGTCAGAGAAACTACCTGACATTGGCTCTTCCTTTTTTACATAAGCTTGTGCTGGTGCGGGGGTTGAGTGCGTCCAGCCAGGGGCAACTTGATGATATCCCCCTAGATTGTATCGATTTTTCACATCTATTAAACCCACTTTGATCCCAGCGGTGCCTCCAAATGTAGGGCTGTTTGGGGGGGTGATGATAAACGCCCCACTCAAGACAGTCTATGGCGCTGACCTGTTGGTAACAAAATGAGGCTGGGCCTTCGCTTAATGGAAGAGTGGGATAAATGTTCTGTGTGGCAGTGCCTCCACCCAGAATAGGGCCCTTGTAACTGTCGGGGAACCTTTCTGGGAAATAGATCAAGTCTAAACAAAACCATACATTGAGAGCAGAGGGACTACTGCTCCCAGCAATCTCTTAAAGCAATCACTGGCACAGTTGAATATAATAATACTATAAACTTTATATAGCAAATGTTAAAGGTACAAGAGAAATAAAGCATAAACAGTGTAATATATAGATAATGCAATAATGAAAGGCCTAGCTTCAATCAGTCCGTGCGCATATACCCGGGTATATAGTTACTCTATAGCCCAAATACCTCCAAGAGAAAGAGTCTGCGCAGGATGAAAGCTGCAGGGGCCCCTGATCTTGATAGTTGTTCCACTCTTGACGCGTAGAACTCGATCACACAGGTGAACCTTTCCACGGGGTACACTGTACCTGCAGGTCAGCAAGCTGGGAGTAAAGAAGGAGTTCCAAAACAGCTACAGACGAAGTCCACTTGGCACAGCTGAACTGACAGGTGAACAGTCTGGTAGTCAGTGGAATGATCCAGACTCCATCGTAAGGCTCTGGATACAGGAGGCAGCAGCAAAGCTCCTGACAGCAAGCCGTGTGCTCAGGTCTCCCTGCTTGCAGGATGTCTGTCCTCTACTTATAGTCTTTTTGTACCTCCAGCACAGGGCTGCAAGTCCAAGCTAGCAGGGGCAGGAAGTATACTATCACTGGTTAAGGAGGGAGTGCTCTATGATTTCCAGGAGACATGCAATGTTCATAGCAACTTTGTGGTAAATCAGCACTTCCCTACACTACTGTGAGAATTTTTTTCTACCTTTATGGAATCGAGGCCAGTGCCATTAAAACGGACCATCACCCTGAATAAGAGCCTATCTTATATGTTTCCCACACCCTGTACATACAGATTGTCCACATTAAAAATCATCCTACCTGCACCTACTGCATGTTATGAGCTTTTAAACATCCAAGATGGCGGCTCATGGAGCAACAGGCAGCCTACAAACAGGAAGTGTCTTCTGACTGTGTCGCTCTGCATTCTGGGATTGCTGTCATTTCCCTGACCCCAATTCTGCTCTGTCTGTGCAAAACACAGCTATAACTAAACCCCATATTTTATCCTGCTCTCCTTTCCTCAGTAAAGGATGGTGGCCCGTATCCTAGAGTCCTGAACAGATTTGCAGCCCAGTAGGTGAAAGAATAACATAGAAACATAGAAGGTTGACGTCAGAAGGAGACCATACGCTCCATCTAGTCTGCCCTTATGTGTATACTGTATGTTCTCTTTATCTTAGGATAAATGTGTGCTTATCCCAGGCATGTTTAAATTCAGTGACCGGAAGTTTGTTCCAAGCATCTACTACTTATTCTGTAACATAATATTTTCTAACACTGCTCCTGATCTTCCCCCCGACTAGCTTCAGGTTGTGCCCCCTTGTTCTATCATTAAGTTTCTTCTTAAAAACACTTCCCTCCTGAACCTTATTCAATCCTTTCACATATATAAAGGTCTCAATCATGTCCCCCCTCTCCCTTCTTTCCTCCAGACTGTACAAATTAAGTTCTTTAAAGGAGCAGTATCGCTAATTTTTCTTGGTGACTTATATTTAAATGGTACTTTGAATGTAGGTAAGTGTTGGAGTAAGAATTACAAATTTAGAAAAAAATGATGTCTGTGTTGAGCAGCTGGAGACTAATAGTTCATGTTTGTCTTCTGAGTGTCGGAGGCCGACACTCTGGCCTGTTCCACGCTGAGGAGAGGGGGAAACAATGTATCAAAGTATCAGCTGTTCAGTGCTGGCAGCCGTCCAGCATAAGATAACAACATTGCAACATTGCCTGGCCAGAACGTATATATCTAAAACAGAGAGAAAAGCTCTAGAAGTCATTTGGCTGATTTTGACAGTTTTCCCTTCATGTTGGCTCTGCTGCAGAATCTTTCAGTTTACCATTTTCTCTCTCTTTTCTCAACACATTTTTCCATATGATCTTTCTTTCAGCTTTGTGTGTTTTGAGCAAAGCCCAACCCAGGATTTTCACTATCTGGAGTTTTGTTTTGTGCCCCTAGGGGCATCCCGACTTGGGATGCCCTGATATGTGAAATCCCCAAGTTCGCCTGTGAAAACGTACCTTTCCCTGTCCCACGGTGCATGTGCGGGCTCCAATCAGCTCTGTTTGCACGCAGATGGGGAGCCTGAGCAGTAACCTTCCTGGCCGTCCGGCCTGTCTAAATGACTATCTGCGTGAGCGCGCCAGAAAAATGGGGGGATCTGTGGTTATCCAGGGGTCGTTTCACACAGTGGGCATCCTGATTTAGAATGCCCAAGGGGGAAGGTCAATGGCCGGGTCTTATAGACTTCAGGGTCGGCCACTCAGTGTTTTGTTCCACTTTAATACCTTTTAGATTTTCCTGCACAGTTATTCAAAGAAGAATTTCATTCGTTTTCAGTCAGTTTAGTTTATTTTGTATAGATTTTACACATTTGAGTCACCTGGTCTCATAACAAAAGCAGCACCTCACACAAACACAGCCATTACCACTGATTACAGTGTCAGCCTCTGAGGTAAAGTGTTGCTAGGAGACCAGTGGGCTAAATGAAGCAGCTCACTAAATACAACCCAGCAGATCCCCCTATTCAGCAAATGCACTGAGCCATTGTAATTATACAATTTAAATGAAAGGCAGATATTTTTTCCTTTTTCTATCGCCAGATTATTTATACACATGTTAGACGCTATTGTGTGGCTATTTAATTATTTATCTTTTTTAATGCAAATTTCGCGATACTGCTCCTTTAAGTTTCTCCTGATAAGTTTTAAGTTTAAGTCCTTCCACCATTTTTGTTGCCGGCCTTTGGACCGGTTCTATTTGAATAATGTATTTTTGCAGGTAAGGTGTCCAGAGCTGCACCCAGTATTCCAGCTGTGGCCTCACCAGGGCTCTATACAATATATAATAAGTAAGTGACTAAAAACTTAAAATATATTAATTTTAGAATGTCCGTCAGCCTGTTTTGAGTCCAGTTACAAACTGTATTGGTATTATTCATAATTACATCATTTTTATAAGTTATTAATACATTGGTGCTTTTTCTAGCGATTTCTTTTTAGCATGGCTAGGTAAGAGGTCTGATTTAATATGTTGAATTTCAGAAAATAAAAAAAAATGTGGAAATAATGGGAAAACCTTTGATTTTGGCATTTTCACTGAAACACAATAGGACATGTTCAGACTGAAATGTCCTGAAACTGTCTCATCTTATTTTAAGGATGAAGGAGTGACAGAAGAGGTTGCAGTCAGCCGCTGGTGACAGTCGTGGTTTCAGCACATCACTAGTAGATTCTTTTGTAAAACTTCTTGCTGTCGGTCAGCCAGTCATCCGTGATTTGCATTGAGGTTTTATTGATCTTCTTCAGGTCTTTACTGCTTCTTTAGTCATTTCAGTTTTTACATGGTAATTTTTTTTGTATTCTGGCTGCTGGGTAAACTGATTAATCCCCTTTGCTAATCTCTGCTAACCTCAGGAACCCTCAGTCTGCAGTAATTTAGGCTGTGGTTAAACCGAAACTTCAGCATCATTTAATGATTCCCCAGCATCTAAAATAAATATATATTTTAAGTTTTTAGTCGTTTACTTATTATTATTTCCCCCACTGGGCTTCAACACTGTTCAGGACCTCATGAAACGGGCGCCACCATCTTGCCTCAGAAGCATCACATATTGAGGAGAGAAGAGGGAGTGGGGAAGTGCAGGGGCGGGGGTATAGCTGTGCGAAGGAGCAGAGCTGGGGTCAGGAAAAGGACAGCAATCCCAGAATGCTGAGCTGCATAGTCAGAAGACACTTCCTGTTTGCAGGCAGCCTGACACTCTATGGGCCGTCATCTTGGATGTTAAAAGGCTAAAAAATGCAATAGGTGCAGGTAAGATGATTTTTGATGTGGGCAATCTGTATGTAGAGGGTGGGGGAAACATATAAGATAGACTCCGCTTTAAATATCACCCGGAACAGACATTGTACACAGCAAGGTGATCTGATGTACTTAAAGTGATATTAAAGGCAATTGTTACAACATTGCGTTGGTCTATGTTTGGCACTGTCCTAAACTGTTTTAGTTTTTAAATTGAAGAAGAAATGGCCGAGATTTACAGTTTTACCATATGACTTCTCTTCTGAAGAAAGTGGACGTGGCCCTTCTGTGATGCTGCATAATTATCAGCATAATGGGTGGGGCCTGTAAGAGCTCGAGATTCTGCACCCTGGCTGTGATCCCTCCCTCTCTCCCTTTTGCTTGGTGACATTGGATGCCTAGATCCGCACTCCCAAACACATGCCCGCACTCCCAAACACATGCCTGTACTCCCAAAGGTGGACAAGCAGGTGGGTGACCTTGTAGGTAGGCGGGCAGAAAGCAGGAAGGGAAGAATGACTCCAACAGTGGTGATGGCGGTGGCTTGGGCAGACAGCGGCCTAGAGATAGGAATCCTACCTACAGGCAGCTCCAACTACTGGTGGCAGCTCCTGGTGGACTACTGGTGGGCACCCCTGGCGGTGGCTTTTCTCCACAGCACCCTTGGTGCGTTCAAGTGTTTTGGATGCCTGCACTCTCAAGCAGGGTAGGTGGGCAGGCTGGTGGGTGACCTGGTAGGTAGGTTGGTGGGCAAGCAGAAAGGAGGAAGGGAAGAAGGACCCTGGCAGTGGTGATGGCGGTGACTTGGGTGGACAGCGGCCTCGGATAGGCATCTTACCTGCAAGCAGCTCCTGGTGGACTACTGGTGGGCACCCCTGGCGGTGGCTTTTCTCCACAGCTCGGCAAAAATCTCAGAGTTGCTGTGGTTGTCCTTTCTCTCTCCGTGGCTCCTCTGCCTCCAGCAGTGTCTATTCTCCCTGTTCTTGGGAGGCTCCTTCAGCAAGTGGCCTCTCAGCACTGGTGGATGCTACCTTCACCTCCTGCTCCCAGCAACATTTGCCCCGCCGCTGCTGCATGGGAAGCTTTCAGTGCTGGGGGATAGAGAGCACTGCTAGGAGGAGCCTGGGTGGCAGAAAGTGCCTCAAAGATAATTGGTGGCCCGCATTGGCAGGGTGTGGCCGGAGCCCCAAGTGAAGAAGGGGATTTGGAGGAACACTTTAAGCTGTGCCAAGATAGAAGGCAAAAATTTGGGCTAGACAGCTTTACCGTGTACAAAGTTTGGACAGTGCTTCTGTTGGCCCGTGCGGCTGGATGGGTGGCCAGGAAGGTCCTGTGTGGGGTGATGGGCGGCCAGGTGGGTTCTGTGTGCACAGACACGCAGTGTTTTCTTTGTCCACAGGTGCCCGACTACCTGCAAAGAAGACTCTTGCTTTCCTGTATGCACAGGACAGGAATACACAGACAGGCAGTGTCTCCCCATTCGTATCACTTGAATGTTGTTGAATTTTGAATTTCTAATGTCGTGTTCTGTAACTAATTATTTCTCTTTAAGGACACCGCTCTGGGCAAACCAATGGAAGTCTTCAGATTCCCAAGCGACCTGAGCGCCTGTGACAGACGCCTTTGCTCCTCTCTGCATTTTACCTCTGCCAACTGGGTGACCCT
This sequence comes from Gastrophryne carolinensis, assembly GCA_027917425.1. NCBI lineage: Eukaryota > Metazoa > Chordata > Amphibia > Anura > Microhylidae > Gastrophryne > Gastrophryne carolinensis. The sequence goes on along the minus strand of CM051239.1, from coordinate 395,789,848 downwards.
TTCTGATGGGACAGGAACCCTTTATCTGGTTCACATTGCCAAGTCTGACCAGTCGTCTTCTGGCAAGTGGGAAGTGAGTTAAATTCTTCTTTCTTTTCTTTCTTATTTTTTTTTGCCTGTGGGCTAAAAACAGATCAAATGCCCCTCTATTTAAGGCTATAAGGAAAAGAACACATTCTTAAAGTAGACAAAAACCTGGGCGACCCCCCTCCCCCCCTCCCAGAGCATCCAAAATCGGGATGCCCCTGTGTGAAACCCTCCAGGTTGCCCCATACACTTACCTTGCTTCCCAGTCCAATGGCGCATGTGCGAGCCACGGCCATGGCCGCATGCCTGCTATCCCTCTAGCAGGGCATGTGCCTGCACTACGCATTTGTGAATGGCCGGTGTGGGCACGCTCCCTGATAGAGGGGAGTGGGGGATGCGGCCGGCAGTGCGCTTAGCCGCTGGCCTTAGACTAAGGCTTAAACGACGTGACATCAGCGTTTCTGAGCGGGGTGATTGGACGAGCGGCCGCACAAGGGAAGACCGGGAAGAGGTAAGTTGGCATCGGCAATCTGGGGGGTTTCCCACAGCAGGGCACCCCCGATCGGGAGGGAAGGACCAAAACCCAGGATAGTCGAAATCCTGAGTTTTGGTCCACTTTAAATGACAAGTATTGTTTGCCAAGTGCTCTGTTGACGGGGTGTGTATTTTCTTCAATGACACTTCTCTGCCTCTCAGCTGAGAAAAGTTACTTCTCCTACTGCTTGTTACATTCAGATATATATGTATTAGAAACTAAGCCAGCTGTATCTAAATGTAACACGTTTTCCCTGCACTAGGAGAAGTAACATACCATGTTTCCCTGAAAATAAGACCTAACTTAAAAAATATATATATAAACTTTACCCTTTAAAATAAGCTTAGTAACAATTTGTAATCCAGTAATCCAACCTGATCAGTTGCCTACATTAACCAATAACAATACTCATATTCTTAGTATACAGTACGTCCTGCAGAAAGAATACTTACACGTGGGTATTACTCCGCCAGATGGCGCTGGACTGCAGTAATCTTTATTAACAGTCATCACATTAAAAACAGTTTAAAAACTAACATTGTCCCATTGCTGTTTCATGACCAGCCACATGGGGGAGCCATCCTGCCAGGTACAGTCTAATATAATGTGCATTAATCAATTGTAACTAATACTGAATCCTAGATACACCATCAATGTACAATAATAAAGTGCTATGTGCTAAAACAGAAGTGCATCAATTATTAAAACCGAACATCTGAGTGAAGGTAAACCCAATAAGGGAATGAGGTGCAAGGTATATAAACAAGACATAAAAACACAAGATTAAAGTGGACCAACACCCACCGGTGATCGGCCCGGGAATCTATAAGATTCCTGGGCCGATCACCTCCCTCCCCGGGGGACATCCGAGATCGGGATGTCCCGCGGGGTGAAACCCCCCCAAACACCCCAAACTCCTTACCTTACTCCTCCGCCGCCGCCTCCCTCGCGCCCCTCTAGACGTGCGTGCGCCCGCAAGAGGGACGCGCGGGTGGCGGCGGCGGCGGAGGAGCCGCTTGTCCTCGGCTTGTCCGTCGGCGCGGGGAGAGGTGAGTTCGGGGGGTTCGGGGGGGTTTCACACAGCGGGGCACCCCGATCGGGGGTGCCCCACCAAAGTGGACCAAGACCCAGGATAGTCAAAATCCTGGGTGTTGGTCCACTTTAAGTCCTTACTGTACACTGACAGGAAAGCAGCCCTGCAGCAAGCCCACGCATTCCTAGCCACTAGGGCTCTTCCTCAAGGCTGGGGTAATGACAGGGGGGAGTATGAAGCAACTCCCCTTAAATACCCCTCTCTCTCAAGTCGCCAACCCCGCACCACCACGCACGTGGGCGGCCCCGACGCACTCCGGCCGGAAGTGCGTCGGGCCGTCAAGCCGGAAGTAGCCCTGCGCTCCAGCTTGGAGTGCAGAGCCTCCGCTGTTGTAAAGGCCGACCCGTTCCGTGCGGCGCCCGCCCCCCCACAAACATCCCTCAATGAGAGGAGGGAGGGAGGCAAGCGGCGCACAAATAATAACAAATAACAAATACACATAAACAAACATACAGTGTGATTGCCATCAACATATTGAAATATACAATAACCTGAACTGGTAATCAATTCATCAAATATACAACTGTATTACTATGGAGAGGGCATAATCTCGCCGTGTTTATGATAATCACATGGTCCATGGAGAGCCCGAGGTGAGTATAGGTTGGGCACTCAGGTCCTTGGGGGTCTTTCGTGTCACACATGGCTTAATTTGCATTATGGTTTTACACGTTTATGAAGGTTAAAGTAAGTGATTTGTATTCACATTGCACGTTAGTGTTTTTTGGTGCACGTTTAGTATAAGGCTGGTGTTGGTTTTGGGGTTTTAGTTGCACTTTATGTTGTTCAGGGTGTTGTTGATTAAAAGTATATTATTTTTTGTCACATTAGTGTGTCCCGTTGCCTTGGAGCTCACATCCTCAGTCCATCAGGACCAGGAGATATGAGGTGGCTCAGATTGGAGGACTGTCCCCCTCCCGGTCGAGTTTTTCCCTTTGCTGTCCATGGAAATGTGAAAATGAAGGAAACTGTATTACAGCAAGTTACAGTCTGAGATTGAGGGAAGGGGTCTTTGACCACGGCCACATGTTGATGGACATGTGGAACAGTGGTGGATCTTCCACACTGGATATATCAATATGGTGCCCATGCTATATTTATAAGGCTGTGAATTAATTGCACCAACAACACGGGGCCCTAGGGAGTGGATTTAAGTGAGGTTATTCCGGACACCCCCTATTTGGAGCATTACAACGTGGAGGCAGCTGTTCATTTAGTAACCCCTTCTGCCCTCTCTATTCTAAGCATACAGCACGTCCTGCTCCAGGATAGTAATAAAATGTGGGTAATCCTCCACCTCAGGCGCCGTGCACTGCAGACATGTAGAAAACAAGCTCCTCCCGGCCCTACATATACCGAAGGACCTCCCACAAATCCCCAGATTTCTCTGCAGTGCTGGAACTGCGAAGACATGAAGTATCACGCTCTCGCAGGCGAGTGGGCCTTACGGCCCAAGGTCCTGTGGGACTATTTCCACCCGTCCTCTTCAGAAGAAATATGCCTCCCAGCCTGGGCTGCGCGGGTCGGGTGAAGGTAGGCAGCACCGGGTGTGCTGAACGGAGCCATGCTCCACCGCAATCCCCCTCCATAGGGTAGGCGGTCAGGCCGATGGTGAGCCTCTGGTGGATGCCCCTCCCGCAATCTTGCCCATGCCCCTCACAGACTTAGTCCATGGACACCGTCAGCTTACCCCTCGCTTCCTCCCGTAACTCGGGGGAAAAGAAGGGGGGGGGTATGTGTGGCAGCCCTAGTGCTAACTTCACTTTAGACCTTGGTTTTTTATTCTTGGGGTCAGTGTCGCGCTTGGTTATACAGTGCGAGCCGTACTTTTCATTAACAATCTGCTAGTCGGCAGCATTATTCCAGCTTGTCAGCTCTTTAGAAGTATGCATATTCTCAGCTGTCTTACGTTTTGCCGTTGGTTAGAGCTTCGCACTTTTTGGGGGAGGCGGAGACTCGGCATGACGCGCTCCGCGTCACAGCCCGGCCTGGCCCACCCCTCGAGGTTCGCTGGTGCCATTTTCTCTATCTTCGTGCGCGCGTGGTGTGGTTCACCTCCTCCCTCGGTCATGTAAGTGCCCTCCGGGGCGGCATGGTTCTATGTTTTTCGGGCTGCGCATGGCACTGACTCCACCCCTCTTGTCCCATTATGCCTTTCAGACGCCAAGACTTCAGTGCCTTTCCCCGGCCTAACATATATTACAGCCGGTCCACTCTACAAATTCTCCCACATCACTAGCGGGTTTTTGGGGCATCCAGGGTTGCCTATTGCATAAATCCCTGCGGTCATACTGCTTAATAATCACCATATGGAGGCATTTCAGAATTATGTAACTGGGGTCCCTCCGGGACATGACCGGCTGTGTGCAGTGTGTGGTCGACCCCAGGCTGAGGCTGACAGGGCACAGGTCTGCGGACAGTGTGCAGAACAGGCAGGTTTGCCAACAGAGGAACCTCCCTTCCTTACTCCTGTCTCCCCGCTCCCAAATATCACTCATGACGAGTCCCACTCCAGCGGGGATGACCTGCAATCAGTGTGTTGCCCACGGCGGAGCAGGTGCTTTCTGGATTGGCGGAGCGTATGGGCCCTGGTAAAAAGCGGTCCCTGACGCCTCCTGGCTCCCCGGTTCCTGACGATACCGATGACTCTGCTGATATGCAGGACCCTGACCCTTCTGAGGAAGGTGAGCTATTCTCAGATTCGGGCTCCTCGAACGGGATGCCCGGGGGCTGCGATGTTTCTTAGCCCGGTTCTTGGGGTCTGTGTGACACAGATGAAATTCTTATTAAGATTTTTGAGGTTTTGTCAATCTCCCCACCTGGGGAGATCCCCAAGCCTAAGAGGGAGAGTTTCCATACAGCGCCGCCACGCTTGGAGTTCCTAGAACAGGAACATTTCCAGAATCTTATATCCCAAGAATGGGAATCGCCTTGTAAGCTTAAAGGGGTTCCAGGGGTCTGGGAATGGAAGTACCCTTTCCCTCCTGATGTGGTTAATTTATGGTCAGCTCCCCTGGTAGTGGACGTGCCGGTTATAGGGGTCACATGACTGCCCCTTTTTACCGTACCCTTCGGGATGCCGAGGACCGGCGCATTGACAGACTGGCTTCCCACGCCTTCTCGTGTGCTGTGACGGCTCTGCGCCGGATTGTGCCGCGGCCATCACTGCGGTGGCCGCCAGGACTCTTGTCAGAAAGTTACTAGATCACCGCCCTGAGGACCTCCCTTGGGGGGTGTTTAATGCGCTATCAGACTGTGAGGCATTTGTGAAGTTTATTCTATCAGCACTGGATGACACCATTAAGATGTGTGCTAGAACCTCAGCCCTTGCGGTAGCTATTCGCCACCTGGTCTGGCTGCGACAGTGGGGTGCTGACGAGGCTACAAAAAAGGCTCTCACTTGCCTTCCATTCAGAGGACGGCGGTTGTTTGGGGCCCGTTTGGACCTTTTTGGTAAAAAGGGTAAAGCGCCCTTGCGCAGAAGGCCGCTCCGGCCTCCACGAGGCAGGGTCACCCCTCCACCTCCCTACGTTAGTGTCAAACGCGAACCTGAGGTGTGCTTCCAACTGTTCGGTGTGGATTTCCACCATGGGGCGGGCAGGCAGCGCCCGGGGCCTTCTGGCAGGACTAAGTCCAAATCTGCCAAGACCTCTGGGTGAGGGTACTGCTGCAGCAGCTGTCTCCCATCCAGGAATATACCTTCTCCTTCTGGTGGTTCCAGGATGTAATTCCCCTGGACACAGGATAGCTTTTGCTGGGCGGTCCCTCTCAGTGATTGTCAGGGAGCTTCCAGCCCCTGCTTTTCCTTCAGGAATTGGCGCAGGCCGGACTGGGCCTACGGTGTTTGGGCTTACTGACAGGTTGCCCTTAACGGTATGGGGCCATGGCCTCTATATTATCCTTCCTCCCTCCCTCAACAGTATGAGGCAGTCTGGGCCACGTTGGCCTATGGCAGGCTTGGCAATGCTACCTTCACAGGTAGTCCCTATATGACACCTCTGTCTGGGGTCACGGGACCCCTGTGTGGGGGGGGCTTCCGGCCTCTTGTGAAGTACTAGATCTTCTTAGTTTCCCTTGTGTCTGCTGGACACCAAGACCATCTCTAGATAGTGTTGCAGGACCAACCCTGCGGATAGAGGCAATATTTGGGGCCTCTCTTTCGTCCCCAGGCTATTCACCATGGCACGAATGGGGGTGATGTCTCTGACACTCCTGGGGGGGGGGGGGGGCGTCTGCGTTAGGACCTACTGGGTCGTCTTTCCTTACTCCCCAGTCTCTGCGTCAGGCCGAGAGGATTGGTCGGCCAGAGGTGTCCCCTGGGAGCTACTGGATGGTTGCTCAGTCACCTCAATCCCTCATGGTCCCTTATCCGCTATCCCCCATTCCTGGGGTTCGGTTCAGGCTTGAAACCTTCTTCTCTGGCAATAAGGGGACTCCCGGTTACGGGGGCTCTGCCCCCCTTTACTGGCACCTTACCTTCACCAGGTGGGATGGCAACTGGTGGGCCCGTTGGCGGCACATCTAGGTGATGTCACTTATATACCGAGCCCTTGGGCTCTTTGGCGCAGTAGGTTATTGAGCTTACATATGTCCAGCACCCCGGTGCTTGGTCTGTGCTCATGCCCCCTTGGTAAGGGGGTTCCTCTTGAGCTTCCCATATTTAAGGGCCCCGTCAGGGGGCACCCCCCCCCTTCCTTACTAGCATCTTCCAGTGTATGGTCACCCTGGGTACCAAGTCTTGCAGGTTTGGCGGGGAAAGGGAAAATTCTTCCACAATCCCCGTGGTTTCTAGGTAGGGTCCCCTAGAGGGTCCATCTTACCTGCTGGATTTGTGAAACGGTGTGCCCCTCATTGACTCTATATGGCTGGACTTCTCCTCCCTTAGGATCGGTCGGTTTATTGGGGGACTCCTGGTCTGTTGAATAACAATGGCCTGTTTTACTACTGGTCTAAAGATTGTGGCAGGATGCTCCCTCTGGAGGGTCCTTGATCCTGCCTTGGGTGGGGGTCTACTTCCCCTGCTTCTCAGCGGTATTCGCTTCTATGGATGCTCTTAGCGGCAGGTTATGCTATCCTGGTGTCGCCCGGGGAGCCTAGCGTGGCTCTGTTGGATCTCCCTCCTAACACAGGGGCTCTGCCCTTGTTTCTGCTGTCTCAGAATACTCTGATTCTGGTCTGGGGAGCTGAGTATTTTAGGCATGGACTTGTTATTTATATGCCTTCCCTTCATCACCCTACTTGGGGGGTTCTGCGCACGGTTGGCCTGATAGAGAGTCCCGTGGGATGGATGGCCTGGCTGGCCTTATGAGCTGTGGCTCGCAGATGCCTCTGCTGAGGTCTACTGACCTGTTCGCTCTCTCAGGAGTGCGGTTCTACCCTTGTCAGGTCCCTTCCCTTGTCCCAATATAAGGCTCCTGTCTGGGGATTGACAGCTGATTCATTCACCCCTTGGTGACGGGCCTTATCTTCTGGATAACTTAGCATGAGGGGGGGGGGGGGCGGGGAGCAAGCTCCCCAGCTTCCACTTCCCCCGTCTATGGGGGTTTTTTGTGGTAAACCATATTGATTGGCATGAGCCTTGGTCTCTTCCCTGTTGAACGTTCTCGGTTCCAGGGACTTTAAAGTCATTATAGCGTAAGTTGGGGTTGGCTCCCCATCTGGGGACTCTGAAGGTGCAGGTTCTGTCCTGGCCTTCCTGCAGGAGTCTGGTTCTGTCGCCCTCGTGGGGAATTCCTTTGGGGATTGCTTAGCTGCATCTCCCAAGTAGTCCCGTGGTCCCTGTGGGGATCATCTTTCAATTTTACCCTGCGGATTTCCTGGGGACTTTTTGCTGGACGCTGTCTGAGCTGCCTGGTAGTCCAGGTCGCTTCTCTGGGGCCTCCTGACTCCGTCAGACGTGTGCCTAAGAAGGTGGATCTGGTTACTTAAGCTTGGCTCGAGGTGTGTGTGTATATATATATATATATATATATATATATATATATATATATATATACAGATGTATATGGCTACTGGCACCCCATACCTTGGGGGTGTTCCTTCTTACGACGGGCCTCCGGTCCGAGTGGTCTGTAGGATCAGCGTTTTAGTCCTTCAGTCTAACTATGGACTTTATTCTTAATAATACTTATATGAAGGGCTACATTCCCTATACAGGTGTTGCACTTTTCCCCATGAGGGTTTTCATGGCCTTAGGGAGACTGATGCTCTTGGTGTCTACGGGGCGCCTCTTTATGTATGCGCCTGATATCTCCTTCCAGCGCCGTTGCGCCCTTTGGATTAATCCTTCTGGATGCTCCCTGATCCTGAGTGAAGCCTTGGCTTTGTGATAATTAGGGGTCAATATTCCCGCCTTGGTCGGGTGACCTGTTATGTTTCCCTTAGGGGGTGTTACAAGTTTTGCCACGAGGCTTCCTGGCCTGTGGGCTGGTTGGGTCATTGCACTGACCTATGTTTCTCTTTAGGGGAAAGATCTTCCCCTTTTCCTGTTTATTACGTTCTATTGGTGCCTGGGTACCATTGGCCCTTCAGCACCAGGATTTTTTCTGTTGATTCAGTTGCTAGACTTATGGCTTGTCTCTGTTCATACCTTCTGGTCTGGGTATGAGACTTGACGTTAGAGCCTTTGCTCATTGCATGCCTGTTGCAAGTTTTGCAGGTGACAGCGCCTTTACTGTCCGCTGTGCCTTGTTTTTTCCTGGGGATCCCACCCTGCTTATGGACACTGCTATTGGATGTCCCACATGTTATTACTATCCTGGAGCAGGACGTGCTGTATGCTTAGAATAATACAACTCTGTGAAGTACTCACCTGTAGAGTTGTTATTATATGCATACAGCACATCCTGCTCCACCCCACCCTGGTTCACTTGTTCTGGATCCCCTGTATGGTGATTGTTATCAATAGATATTATTACCAGTTTTTCTGGGTGGTTGTTCCTCCCGGCTTCTCTTCTCACTGCTTTTCAATGCTGGGGATTTGTGGGAGGTCCCGCGGTATATGTAGGGCCGGGAGGAGCTTGTTTTCTACATGTCTGCAGTTCACGGCGCCTGAGGCGGAAGATTACCCACATGTTATTACTATCCTGGAGCAGGACGTGCTGTATGCATATAGTATCAACTCTACAGGTGAGTACTTCACAGAGTTGTATTTTTACTGCTTCTATGCTCTACCTCCCCCCCCCCCCCCCCGCTTTTTCCCCCTCCTTTTTTCCCTCCTTTCTCGTCACCGCCTACTGCTACGAATTATAAGTAAATCAGGTTTTTCTTGATCTGTATGTGCCATGTGAATACTTTGTTTTAAGTATAGTTTGCCAGCTGCTCTGGCGCCGGACTGTGTGTATTTAACCATCAACAAATACACACAGTAAACACTGCCTAGCTAACTAGCCCATTTTTTGCCTTTTATCTTGGCACAGCTTAAAGTGGACCAAAATCCAGGATTTTGACTATCCTGGGTTTTGGTCCTGATCAGGGGTGCCCCGCTGTGTGAAACCCCCCAGTTTGCCTATGCCAACTCACCTCTTCCAGGTCCTACGGTGCATGCACGGCCGCTTGTCCAATCATCATTTACTCCCTGTGTCTAGGCCTACATTATTATTTTTTACTGCACTCCTGTTACTGTTCCTTGTTATGTGATCAGGGACCTTGGGAGGGGAGGTCAGAGGACGTTAATATAGGGGGTCCCCCGCTGGAGGCTTTGCTTGAAAGCTGTATGATGTGTACTTATTGGGGGGTGCTGTATGTGGGGGGGGGGGGGTGTATTTGAACAGTTCAGGTTAAGGCAATACTTACCTTTTTTCTATATATTATGCTTAGTGCATGCAATGTTTTTGTGGGGTATACCTTTCTTGGTCTAGCCAGGGATCGGTGGTTATCATAAACACGGCGAGATTATGCCTTCTCCATAGTAGTACAGTTGTATATTTGGTGAATTGATTACCAGTTCAGGTTATTGTATATTTCAATATGTTGATGGCAATCACACTGTATGTTTGTTTATGTGTATTTGTTATTGTATTTTTTGAGCTGACGGGCAGTAATCACCTCTCCGGTGGGCCGATCCGACGCCGCTCCTCCCTCCTCTCATTGAGGGATGTTGGTGGGGGGGGCGGGCGCCGCACGGAGCAGGTCGGCCTTTACAACAGCGGAGGCTCTGCACTCCAAGCTGGAGCGCAGGGCTACTTCCGGCTTGACGGCCCGACGCACTTCCGGCCGGAGTGCGTCGGGGCCGCTCACGTGCGGGGTTGCCGACCTGAGAGAGAGGGGTATTTAAGGGGAGTTGCTTCATACTCCCCCCTGTCATTACCCCAGCCTTGAGGAAGAGCCCTAGTGGCTCGGAATGCGTGGGTTTGCTGCAGGGCTGCTTTCCTGTCAGTGTACAGTAAGGACTTTATCTTGTGTTTTTATGTCTTGTTTATATACCTTGCACCTCATTCCCTTATTGGGTTTACCTTCACTCAGATGTTCGGTTTTAATAATTGATGCACTTCTGTTTTAGCACATAGCACTTTATTATTGTACATTGATGGTTTATCTAGGATTCAGTATTAGTTACAATTGATTAATGCACATTATATTAGACTGTACCTGACAGGATGGCTCCCCCATGTGGCTGGTCATGAAACAGCACTGGGACAATGTTAGTTTTTAAACTGTTTTTAATGTGATGACCGTTAATAAAGATTACTTTATATTTTTACCCTTTTGAGAGTGCAATTGTCAGTCCCCAGGGACCCATTAAGTGGGGGGTTCTTGGAGGGTACCCCCAATTCTTTCGTGTCTTTATACATATGTCACTCTTAGTTCTATAAGTATAACCCCCCATACGATGCCAGGAGCTGTTGTCCTGTGCACGGCTGGAGGACATGCAGCTTCCCTCTCCAATGTCAGTCAATTCAAAGGCCAGCAACCGGAAAATCCATAAAATCCAGCATTTATTTGAAAAAGCTTAAAAACATAAGAAATGCCAGCTTACCATCCAGGGTTAAAGTGGACCAAAACCCATCGCAATCGGCCCGGGAATCTATAAGGCTGATCCCTCCCCCCCAGGGCATCCAAAATTAGGATGCCTCACTGTGTGAAGCCCCCCCCCAGGTCGCTGTGTACACCTACCTTGCTTCCCGGTCCAACGGCGCATGTGGGAGCCGCGGACGCATCCTTGCTATCCCTTTAGCAGGGTGCATGTCCGCTCCAGGCATTTGTGAATGGCCGGCGTGGTAAGGCTCCCTGTTAGAGGGAAGCGGGGGATGCGGCCGCCATCACGCTCGGAGCCGCTGGCCTTAGACAAAGGCTTAGACGACGTGACGTCAGCGACTCCGAGCACACTGATTGGACAAGCGGCCGTGCATGCACCGTAGGACCTGGAAGAGGTGAGTTGGCATAGGCAAACTGGGGGGTTTCACACAGCGGGGCACCCCCGATCAGGACCAAAACCCAGGATAGTCAAAATCCTGGATTTTGTTCCACTTTAAGCTGTGCCAACATAATAGGCAAAAAATGGGCTAGTTAGCTAGGCAGTGTTTACTGTGTGTATTTGTTGATGGTTAAATACACACAGTCCGGCGCCAGAGCAGCTGGCAAACTATACTTAAAACAAAGTATTCACATGGCACATACAGTTCAAGAAAAACCTGATTTACTTATAATTCGTAGCAGTAGGCGGTGCCCTGCAAATCCCCTATTTTCCAAGTGTACAGCACGGCCTGTTTCATTTCAATCACTATTTCTGGGTATTCCGCCACAAGGTGGCGCAGTTGACTGCAGAAGGCTTGTGGCTCCTCCCGGCCCTATAAAAAGCCAGGAATCACCCATAGACCCCAGTGTTTTCTGTGCAGTCATGACTGCGAATACCAGAAGATGGCTTTCTATGTTATTCGCAGGCAAGCGGGGCAACCCAGCCTGCGGCCCTGTAAGCCTATTCCCACCCGTTTCTGGACCCTCTTGCCTCCCAGCCTCGGCTGCTCGGATCGGGTGACGGTAGGGGAACACCTGGGGTCGGGTGTTCAGTGATCTCTGCTCCAGGCTGCAGACCCTGTACCGAAGGGTAGCCAGCCATAAGCATATGGTGAGCCTGTGTGTCCCTGGGTTCTAGGGGTGAGTTGTGTTTGTTTTTGGGGGTTGTGATTTACTTGTTCCCGGGCTCCTCTCTCTCTTCCCTTCTGCTCTTGTTTTTTCATATTTCCCCCCCCCCCCCCCGTTCCCCTGGTCGCTGCCGTCGTTCCCGCCGCTGCCCCCCCCTCCTTTTCCCCTTCCCCCTCTCCCCGGCGTGGCCGTTGTTTGTTCTAGCGGTCGGCTGACAGCCTGCACGTGTCTGCCGGCCTCATTCCCCGCCGCCACTCCGCGGTGCCATTATGCTGCTCGTCTGGTGAGCTGGCTGCTGGTCCCTAACCACGCTGCGCGTGTCTCAGACCAGTGTATTCAAGAGGTGGTTTCCTCCGGATACAAGATAGAGTTTGCAGCCTGGCCGCCCCCAAGATTCCTCCGGTCCCGGATATCTCTAAACCCTGTGTCGGCTCAGGAACTGCGTTTGGCCGTACAACGTCTTCTGGCGTCCGGAGTCATTTGTCAGGTACCTCTTCAGGAACAGGGTCGGGGGTACTACTCCAACCTGTTCACGGTGCCCAAGAAGGACAGCTCCCTGAGGCCCATCCTGGACTTAAAGGGCCTCAACAAATTCGTCAGGTTCAAGCACTTTTGCATGGAGACCTTACGCTCGGCCGTAAGTTCCCTTCGGCCGGGCGATTTCATGACCACGGTGGACATCAAGGATGCCTACCTTCACGTTCCGATCTTCAGAGGTCACCAGAGGTTCCCGAGGTTCGCTCTGGGGGATCGACACTACCAGTTTGTGGCCTTGCCGTTCGGTATCACCTCGGCTCCTCGGGTTTTCACCAAGGTGCTGGCCGGTGTTATGGCTTTCCTGAGGAACCAGGGCATCCGCATCCCTCTTACCTGGACGACATTCTGATTGCTGCTCAGTCTCTTCATCAGGCAGAGATGAATACTCAGGTGGTGACGTCCACTCTCGAGTCCTTCGGCTGGGTGATATCCCAAGTCTTCACTATCTCCGTCCTTGGTGAGGTCCTTCCTGGGCATGACGCTGGATACTTCTCAGGTCAAGGTTTTTCTCCCTCAGCAGAAGGTGGAGGGCCTTCAGTTGCAGGAGCGGGCCCTGCTGTCGTGTCCTCACCCCTCCATCCGTCTGGGAATGCATTTGGTGGGGCTAATGGTGTCCTGCTTCGAGGCGGTTCCCTTTGCTCGGTTCCACATGAGACCTCTTCAGTTACATCTCTTGTCGGCTTGGGATTCGGACTCAGAAGTCCGTGGATCAGGAGTTTGCTCTGTCCCCTCTGGTCAGACAGTCCCTTTCGTGGTGGTTGGTCCTTTCTGCCTCCGCGATGGGAGATTGTCACCACGGACGCCAGTCTGACCGGCTGGGGGGGAATTTGGCAGTCACTGAAGTTCCAGGGTCAGTGGGGTCCCCAGGAGGCCCACGCGCCCATCAACATACTAGAGCTGAGGGCGATTAGGTTGGTGCTCTCCCAGTTGACTCCCCACCTTCGGGGTCGTGCTGTACAAGTCCGCTTGGACAATCAGACGGCAGTGGCCTATATCAACCATCAGGGAGGGACCCGAAGCAAGTGAGCCCTCAAGGAAGTGTCTCTAATCTTATCATGGGCGGAGGAGACTGTTCCCTGCCTCTCGGCGGTTTACATTCCGGGGGTGGAGAACCAGGAGGCGGACTCCTTGTCTCGTCTGGGGGAATGGTCTCTCAGCAACAAGGTATTTCACGCCCTGTGTCGCCACTGGGGTCAGCCGGATGTGAACCTGTTTGCGTCCAGTCACAATCACAAGCTTCCAACATTCGTCTCCCTGTCAAAGGATCCTCTGGCCTTCGCCACGGACGTGCTAGCGATTCCCTGGACGGAGTTTCGGCTCCTTTATGTATTCCATCCATTTCCTCTGCTGGGTCGTGTGCTGCGCAAGATAGCCCAGGAGGGGGTACCGGCCATTCTAGTGGCCCCCCGCTGGCCGAGGAGGGTATGGTTCGCGGACGTCATCCAGATGGCGGTGGATCAGTACGGCTTGCCCGACGATCCAGAGCTTCTCACTCAGGGGAAGCTGATCCATCCCAATTTACAGACGCTGGCTTTAACGGCTTGGCTGCTGAAACCTCCATCTTGATGGGCAAGGGTTTGCCGGCCTCCGTTGTTGATACTTTGATTCAGGTTTACTACAGGGTCTGGCATGCTTATATTGCTTGGTGTGAGTCCAAGTCTCTATCTTGTCGTGAATTTTCCATTCCCAGGATTCTGGAGTTTTTGCAGCATGAATCATGAGTCTGAATTCGGGTCTACAACTTAGTACCCTCAAGGGACAGGTTTCGGCTCTGGCAATCTTTTTTCAAAGATCTTTTGCCAATCATAGGCTTGTCAAGACTTTTTTCCAGGGAGGTACCCATGTGCGTCCGCCGCGTAAACCTCTGTTACCAGTTTGGGATTTAAACTTGGTGCTTTCTGCTCTACAGGGTCCTCCTTTCGAGCTTCTGTGTAAGGCCGCTTTGTCCATTCTGACTCTTAAGGTAGCCTTTTTGGCCGCTATTACTTCGGTGCGTCGAGTCTCTGAGCTGAAACCTCCTTATTTTGAGCGGCATCAGGATAAGGTGGTGTTCCGTCTTAACCCGGAATTTTTGCCCAAGGTTGTATCTGCCTTTCATCTCAATGAGGACATTGTCTTACCTTCCTATTGTCCTGCCCCTGCTAATTCCAAGGAACGGAACCTTCATTCTCTGGATGTGGTCAGGGCGCTCAAGTTTTATCTGGTTGCTACTGAGCCCTTTAGGAAGTCTGACTCACTTTTTGTTCTTCCTTCTGGACCTAGGAAGGGTTTGCCTCCAGCCAAATCCACTATCAGCAAGTGGATTAGACAGGCGGTGGTGCAAGCTTATTCTGCCAAAGGGAAGGAACCTCCCTTCCGCGTTACTGCTCACTCTACTAGGGCTATTGGTGCCTCTTGGGCTTTTCAGCACCAAGCTTCTGTTGAACAAGTTTGTAAGGCCGCTACGTGGTCTTCTGTTCATACTTTTTCCAAGTTTTACAAGGTTGATGTTAGGGCCTCAGCGGATGCTGTTTTTGGCCGCAAGGTGCTTCAGGCGGTAGTGGCTTGAACTGCCTGCCATTACTCATTGGAGATCCCACCCTACTTTAAGGGCACTGCTATTGGATGTCCCAGAAGTAATGATTGAAATGAAACAGGTTGTGCTGTACACTTGGAAAAATACAATTCTGTGATTATTCGCCTGTAGAATTGATTTTACTGTGTACAGCACGGCCTGTTTCATCCCACCGTTGTTATCATTGTCCTTGGTTGCCTCTTTATGGTGATTTGTTCAAAAGTTATTTTTTGGGAGGCTGTGTATTTTTTAGCATGGTTTATCTCCCGGCTTCTTGCATAACTGCTTTTCAACACTAGGGGTCTATGGGTGATTCCTGGCTTTTAATAGGGCCAGGAGGAGCCACAAGTCTTCTGCAGTCAACTGCGCCACCTAGTGGCGGAATACACAGAAGTAATGATTGAAATGAAACAGGCCGTGCTGTACACAGTAAAATCAATTCTACAGGTGAGTAATCACAGAATTGTATATTCCAAGTATGTCACACACCCCGCTTCCACTATTCATGACATATGGGTTATGGTCCAGTAGAGGGCGAACTTCTGCAGAGATTAAAGCAAAAAAGAAGCCCCTCCCAGTCCATAAATACCTGGGACCTCCCACACATTCCCCAGTTCCTTCTCTGCAGGTTTGCCCTATTTCTGCCCGGACCTTTATATTGTAAGTCCCTATACTAGCCTCCCAGCCTCGGCTGCAGGTCCGGGTGAGGGTAGGAATCACCTTAATAGGTGTTCAGGGAGCCATGCTCCCCCGTGAGACCCCATATTAAGGGGTAGGCGGAATCCGGGTAGGTGATCCCGGTTTGGGATGCCCTGTCCATATATATATATTATGTATTTATTAATATATATTTATGTGTATATCCCTTACACCCATGGTGCGGGATCTCCCCCCCTTCCGGGTCCCCCTCGTAGCCCTCCGGGGGGGGGGTCTTTTCCTGCTCAGCTTTTCACTCTTTATACTGTGTGTGTGTGTGCATGATACAGTGTGCTTGTGGCGTGCACAGATCGCATTTTTTGTTATACGCTGAGGGGAGCTTCTTCCCCTCAGGCTGCGGTGTCGAGGGGGCGGGGCGGGCGCTCGCTCGCTGCCGCGGCTCGCCCCCTCCTGTTGGCGCTTTTTGCGGAACCCAGCCTATAGCTGGGTAACGCGCCGCTGGTTGTGAGGGAGTGCTGTGCTGCTGGCTGCCATCTTGTGTGACACGTGAGTGCCCTCCCGGGGCCCCGCTTTTTAATCATTATTCAGCATATTTGTGTTCCCTTCAGCTGGGGGCAGCGCAGGTCACACTGTGTGATTAACTATTTGTTGGATATTTTGCTCTTTATCTGTGTGTGTGCGCATGTGTTTGACCACTGCTTGTGTCTTTCAGGAGGACTCCCTGCTACCTGCTTAAAAGGGGGTTCTCCCGGTCCTAGGGTCCCTAGAGTAAATTGGGCATCCCAAATATCCTCCCACTTGGGACTTAAAGGGGCATCCCGGGTTGCTTATCAGCGTAATTCCCTCTGGTCATTGCGACTACCTTTAAAAATCACCATATGGAGGCTCCACAGGATACCAGGCTCGGGCTCCCTTCGGGACAATCCCGGCTGTGTGTGGATTGTGGGGTACCCCTTGCGGGGGAAAATGTACTAATTTGCATACCATGTGCACAACAGGCTATAACGCGGCAGTCGGGATCCCAGGCGTCTGGGTCAGTGCCGCCTGTCTCATCTCCCACCCCACCCCGCATTATCTGTACCCCAGTTGACACTGTCATTAGTGAGGAGTCGCACTCTGATGTATTTGCCAGGCTGGCCAACCTAGAGAAAATTATTTCTAGCTCAGTGGGCAGAAAAGCCCCTGCTAAGAAAAGGCATCTGTCACCGTCTACGCCGGTACGATTTTGATGATTATGACTCCCCTGACTGGCCTGATTATTCCCCTCTTGAGGAGGGGGAATTGTTTGGGGAATCTGAGGCTGAAGAACTGCAGTTCCTTGATTCTGATGCTGGGCAGGCGCTGGGGGATGCTGTGGATACCCCCAAAGTCCTGGCCCATCTCTTAGAGAGAAGGGGGAATTCTTTGGCTTATCTAAGCCCCGCTTGGAGTTCCCAAATCAGGATCATTTTAGATAGCATGATTCTTAGAGAATGGGAGAAGCCGAGTCGGCTTCCAGGTGTTCCGCAGGGATGGGATAGGAAGTATCCCTTCCCGGTGGACATGGTGAGGCGATGGTCTTCCCCTCCTGAGGTCGATGCTCCCATCTTAGGATTGTCCAACACCTCCGTTGTACATACTCCTGACGCCACCAAGCCCGCTGCCAAGCCAGCTCAGCAATGAAGAGGCGCCCTCACCCTTGCGGGTGGGGGGACGGCTGCTGCTCTTCTTCCAGGTCTGGGCCCAGGAGGTCACAGACAAGTGGATATTGGAAGTAGTCTCGTCTGGGTACAAACTGGAGTTTGAGTCCTGACCTCCTCCCAGATTCGTAAGGTCTCGGGTGCCATCGGATCCTCGGGCGGCGCAGGGGCTCCTGTTGGCTGTAAAGAATCTCCTGGACATGGCGGTCATATGCCCGGTGCCTCTTTCAGAGAGAGGCCGGGCTATTATTCCAACCTCTTCACGGTTCCCAAAAAGGATGGCTCCATAAGACCCATTCTGGATTTGAAGCTTCTCAACAGGTTAATCAGAACCAAGAAGTTCCGCATGGAGACTCTGTGCAGCCATTGGTTCCCTTCGTCAGGGGGATTTCATGAGGTCCATAGACATCAAGGATGCTTACGTTCATGTACCAATTTTCCCAGCACACCAGAGATTTCTCAGGTTCGTGGTTGGAGATCAGCATTTTCAGTTTGTGGCCCTCCCGTTCGGGCTGACCTCGGCACCGAGGGTGTTTACCAAGGTTCTGGCGGGCATAATAGCCCTGCTCAGAGCCCAGGGCATTCGCATTGTGCCGTATCTGGATGACCTACTCATTACAGCTTCTTCCCTCTGCCAGGCGGAGTTGGACACCAGGACAGTGGTGGCGACGCTGGAAAGGTTCGTATGGGTGATCAACCACCCCAAGTCTTCTCTCTCCCCATCAAGGGAGATCGCATGAATCTGGATACCAGTCAGACCAGAGTGTTCCTACCTCAGCCAAAGGTGCAGAGGGTTCAGGATCTGATACGTGTTCTCCTGACCAATCCTCGCCCTTCTATCCGGCTAGGGATGACTTTGATAGGTTTGATGGTGGCCTCCTTCGAGGCAATCCCCTTTGCTCAGTTCCACATGAGGTCGCTTCAACTCCATCTATTGCTGAAATGGGATAGATGTCCACAGTCCTTGGATCAGTCTTTTCTGATGTCTCCCAGGGTTCGGCAGTCCCTTCAGTGGTGGCTGGAACCAAGCAATCTGATGAGGGGCAGATCCTTTCTGGCCCCTTGTTGGGAGACGGTTACCACGGATGCCAGCCTGTCGGCCTGGGGAGGTTTCTGGAAGGATCATCAGTTCCAGGGGTTGTGGGTTCCTCAGGAGGCTCACAACCCCATCAATGTCTTGGAGCTCAGAGCTATCCGTTTTGGTTCTGTCACGTCTGACATTCCAGCTACAGGGCTTACCGGTTCAGGTTCGATCAGACAGTCGAACTGCGGTAGCTTACATCAATCACCAAGGAGGGACTCGCAGCAGGAGTGCCCTCAGGGAAGTCTCTCTGATTCTGACATGGGCGGAGAGCAATGTTCCTTGCATCTCGGCAGTGTACATTCCGGGAGTGGAGAACACGGAGGTGGACTCCCTGAGCAGGGGATTCTCTCGCTGAGGGGAATGGTCTCTCAACCACAGGGTATTTCGGGCCCTGTGTCACAAGTGGGGGACTCTGGAGGTGGATCTCTTTGCCTCTCGCCACAATCACAAGCTCCCAACCTTTGTATCTCTGTCTCAGGATCCTCTGGCCCTAGCAGTGGATGCCTTGTCCCTTGCCTGGAGGGATCTGGGGTTTCTGTACCTGTTTCCCCCCTTCTCCATGGTAGGCAAGGTAGTGCGCAAGCTGGCTCTAGAGGGGGCACCAGCAATTCTGGTGGCCCCAAGGTGGCCAAGACAGGTTTGGTTTGCAGACGTCATAAGACTGGCGGTAGATCAGTACAGGTTGCCCCTGTTTCCGGATCTGATCTCTCAGGGTCAGCTACGTTACCCCAATTTACAAACGCTTGCTTTGACGGTGTGGCTGCTGAAACCTTCATCCTGAGGGAGGAAGGTTTGTCGGAGGCGGTTATTCAGACATTGATTAGAGCTAGGAAGAGGTCCTCCTCTACCATTTACTATATGACTTGGCGGTCCTATATTGACTGGTGTGAGGCTAGGCCTTACCTTGCAGGGTGTTTTCGATTCCTAGGATTTTGGAGTTTCTACAACACGGTCTGGATCTGGGGTTCCAGCTCAGTACTTTGAAGGGTCAGGTTTCTGCCCTGGCTGTCTTTTTTCAAAGGTCCTTTGCTTTGCATCATCTGGTCAAGACTTTTTTCCAAGGGGTCACTCATGTTCGGCCCCCTAGAAAGCCTTTGGTTCCCGTTTGGTACCTAAATTTGGTTCTCTCGGCCCTCCAGGGGCCTCTTTTTGAGCCGATACAGGATGTGGCACTTTCTGTGCTCACTCAAAAGGTGGCCTTTTTGGTGGCTATTACTTCTGTTCGGCGTGTCTCTGAGTTGGCGGCTCTGTCTATTCAGGCCCCTTACTTTGAGAGACACCAGGACAAGGTGTTTTTTTGCTTTAAACCAGATTTCCCTCCTAAGGTGGTTTCCGCTTTCCATCTCAATCAGGATGTACTTCTCCCTTCCTTGTGTCCTAGGCCTAGCAATGACAAGGAGAGGGTTTTTGTGTGAAGTACTATTTGGTCGCTACTTTTCGTAAGACGGACGCCTTGTTTATGGTGCCCTCCGGGCCCAGGAAACGTTTGGCGCCAGCCAAGTCTACCATTAGTAAATGGATACGTCAGGCCATTGTTGGGGCCTATTCCGCTAAGGGGAGGGTTCCTCCTTTTAAGATCACTGCTCATTCTACTCGTGCTGTTGGGGCTTCCTGGGCCTTTCAGCACCAGGCTTCTGTTGAACAAGTTTGTAAGGCTGCTACTTGGTCTTCCGTTCATACTTTTTCCAAGTTTTATAAGGTTGATGTGCGGGCCTCAGCGGATGCTGTTTTTGGCTGCAAGGTTCTGCAAGCTGCAGTGGTTTAAATTGGTGAATTTTTTGCTGTATTTGGATCCCCACCCATGGCGGACACTGCTATTGGATGTCCCATATGTCATGAATAGTGGAAGCGGGGTGTGTGACATACTTGGAATAATACCATTTTGTGATTTACTCACCTGTAAAATGGGTCCCAGGGTGAGTAATCACAAAATGGTATTTTTCTCATATTTGTGATATTTCAAGCGACCAGAAAGAGCTGGCTGGACGTGCAAGGCTTGAGCATATCTTATGATAGTTACACAGGCATCACTTCCTATTTGTGCACATGTGTTTCAGGCTAATGGCTCTCATGTACACAAGGTTGGAAGTGATGGCTGTACGGGGGGTAAGGCTTGGGGGCGCCACATTGGAGATAGATCCAGGTTAGCATTGATAAAGTGGGCTAAAAGTCAAGAGTACGAGGTAAAAATGGTCTTTCTGAAATCCTAAGGTATTTCAACGGTACATTTCCAATTTCCAAGGTACATACAGACACAGAATAACATGATTCACCCATGATTTTTTGCGGTATTCGGAGCCATGAAGTTCTGAAAATTGTATCGGACCCTTGTTGGTCTTTCTTCTAAATGCACTTTGTGTCTTTTGCAGCTCAGGTATAATCAGGAGCTCGGGGACCCCTTTGTAGTGCTTCACAGCGTCTCCTATGTCTGGTCTGATCTGCAGGTCATTGATGTTCTTCTGCTGAATGTGGAGAAAGATGAGATGGATGTTAAAGGAAGTGGATTCCATGTCTCTCTAGAGTGGATATCTATAGCACTGCCAAGCCAAGGTAAATATTTCCTCTTACATTGGACCTTCAGCATTATTTCATCAAAAGCCCAAACCCTTAAAAAAACTTTTCCCCAGCATCTAAAGTTAATATATTTATATATTAAGTTTTTAGTCGCTTACTTATTATTCTTTTCCCCCACTGGGCTGCAACTCTGTTCAGGACTCTAGGATACGGGTGCTGCCATCTTGCCTCAGAAGCATTACATACTGAGGAGAGGAGAGGGGTGGGGAGTGCAGGGGGCGGGTTATAGCTGTGCTTTGCACAGGCAGAGCAGAGCTGGGGTCAGGAAAAGGACATCAATCCCAGAATGCAGAGCGGCACAGTCAGAAGACACTTCCTGTTTGGAGGCTGCTTGAGACTCTATGTGCTGCCATCTTGGCTATTTAAAGGCTCAGAAAAGGCAATAGGTGCAGGTAGGATTATTTTTAAACCGGACCTTCAGCATGATTTAATTAAAACCTTAAAAAACTATTCCCCAGCATCTAAAATTTATATATTTAAAGTTTTTAGTCACTTATTATTCCTTGCCCCCACCCGGCAACTCTGTTCAGGACTCTAGTATACTCGTGCCGCCATCACACATACTGAGGAGAGGAGAGTGGGATAAAGTACAGGGGGCAGGGTTATAGCTGAGCTTTGCACAGACAGGGCAGAGCTGGGGTCAAGGAAAGGACAGCAATCCCAGAATGCAGAGCGACATAGTCAGAAGACACTTCCTGTTTGCAGGCTGCCTGATGCTGCATGAGCCGGCATCTTGGATGTTTAAAGGCTCAGACAATGCAGTAGATGCAGGTAGGATTATTTTTAATGTGAGCAATCTGTATGTACAGTTAGGGGAAACATATAAGATATGCTGTTATTCAGGGTGAAGGTCCGGTTTAAAGTGAACATGTTACAAGGTTCACTTTAAATTGGACTTACACCCCCATTGCACCTGTTTGCCTGGGAGGATCGTGGTCCACTGGAGCACTAAACGTGCCTAAGCCACTCCCCTTATACAGTCAGAGATACTCACCTTTTCATAGCAAATCTCCATCTCATTGGAGACAGTAAATAGCTATTTCCTGTACCCCATAAAACAGAATTTGATTTATGCTTTTGGCTTCCTAAGAATCTTTAAATTATGATGCTCTGTGCAATATTGTTCAAAGAAACCTGAAAACAATGAGTGTTTATTGCCACTTTGTTTAGCGCGGTGGGGGGCATTGCTGATAACCCCCCCCCCGTAGTGTACCTAGAATCTTCTTACATAACTGTCATCTATATTCAAATCCATCCAATTGATCTTGCTTTAAAGAGGACCAAAACCCACCCTGGAGTCTTTAAGACTCCAGGGCAGGCATACTTGATCCCTCCAGCACACCCCGATCGTTCCCAGTCCAACGGCATATGCGCAAGCAGCAGCCGCATGCCCGCTATACCTTTAGCAGGGTGGGTGCCTGCGCCAGGGCAAGAACACTTGGCCCAAAGAGACCGCACCACTCTGGTATAAAATAATTTGATCTTTTATTGAGAAAATCCCTACTGGTAAAAAAATAATACCCCCTACAAGTAAATAAATAATCCCCCCTATGAGTAAATAAATAATACCCCCTACGAGTAAATAAATAATACCCCCTACGAGTAAATAAATAATGCTATTTGACAAACTGGTCCCAAATAAGCCACGCAAAATTTGATCACAACAATCAATTAGATATAAATATTCTGTGCAAAACCACTGAAAGTGTTAGGGCAATAAATATCCCATTAGTCACAATAAGGAGATAAACTTGTAAACGTGCAAACAACCATAAATGCAAAGTAAGGAAAAAGGGACCAGCAATGATATGATGTTCAGAAATACATCACCAAGGAAGGGGGGGCTCAGACCAGGAGTTTATACCAGAGTGGTGCGGTCTCTTTGCACCAAGTGTTCTTGCTTTATTCTGGAGTTTAGCTTGTAGTGACCTTGCACACCTATTGTGTTCTCTTAATACTTTTGTAGCGCAGCTTTTTTGTCTTTGTTCCCTGTTAAAGGGTAGCCGGGGATGCTCGGATCCTTTTGCATTAGACAAGCTCCTAGATGAAGGGGCTCGATTTGGATCTGAGTGTGCTGATGAGTGGCCGCGCATGCACCGTAGTACTGAGAAGAAGTGAGTTAGTTCAACCTGGGGGGTTTCACACATGGGGGCACCCCAATCAGGGAGCCTTGGGAGCAAGGACCAAAACCCATGATAGTGAAAATACTGGGTTTTGGTCCACTTTAACCACTGTAACCTGGCAAACCTGTCAAATTTGAGACAGAGGCTAACATTTAAAGTGGACCATAACCCAGGATTTTGAATATCCTGGGTTTTGGCCCTTGCCCCTGGGGCACCATGACTGTGACCCTACTGTGTGAAACCCCCCAGGTCGCCCAAACAAACTCACCTCTTCCCGGTCCTACGACACATGCATGGCCGCTCGTCCAATCAGCACTCTCAGATCTGCTCCAGCCCCTTCGTCCAGGAAGTCGCCTAATACAAGCAGATCCGAGTGAGCTGGTGGCCGCATCCCCCGCTACCCTCTTACAGGGAGCGTGCCCTTCGCCGCCCATCCACTTTGGTCCTCTTTAAAGAGGAACAAACACCCCCCTTGGGGCAGTTGTCTACATTGTTATGCGGGAGTCCAAAGTATGATGCCCCGCTGTGTGATACCCTCTTTGCCGCAAGATTTACCTCTTCCATGAGCCTACGGCTGGCTTACCAGCGTGCCCACGCCAGGCCTTTTGAAGAGCCAGCAAGCCCACAGCTAGAGGCTGGGACGCGGGCGGCGGTGCTTTTTCCATTTATATTTCCTTTGAGGCACTGGGCTCAATTCAGCAAAGGAAATGGCACGAACACCGCTAACTGGCTTATCGCATATTCCACACATCTCCATCATCACTTTAGAGTTTGCTGGGACAAAAGACCTTTTTCTAATCATCCTTTAGCATGACCCATGGAGAGAGGCTCCATCCCCTGGGAGGAAACACAAACTGAACGGAGGTTAAAAGCCCCACCCCTTCCTCCCCACCTCAGTTCTTTGTGTTTCCTCCCTAGGGAACCACTGGACAGAGAGTGATAAGTATATTCTAGTGGAGTCTCTCCCCCAGTGGTGTCTGCCCATTCAATGAGAGCCATGTCAGCATCGTGGGCAGAGAGGAGAGGGGCCTCCTACAGAAGAGATCTGCAAAGCAGCAATGTGGTCATCACCCCACACCTTCCTCATACATTATAGAATTGATCTACTTTCTGCAAAACATCAGGCCTTCGGTAGAAGAATACTACTTGCAGCTTCCCACCTTTAACGTATAATTACTCTACTAATCCTTACCATGGGTCACGCTGAAGGATGATTAGAAAAAAAACTCTGTTAGACTTACCGGTAACTGCTTTTTTAAGAATCCTTTAGCATGACCCCCTATTGCTCACCCAAAGTCCTAGGGTTAACTTAAACCGGATCAACAGCCTGGCACAGTTGGAAAAGACAGGTAGCGGCCATTTTGGAGCTTCCACTCCCATCTGACATAACTGACAATGCACAGTAGCACTTCCTGATTGCAGGTGGCCTGCAAATGCATAAGCCGCCATCTTGTTTTTAAATTTTGACCCCAGCAGGAGTTAGAAAAAGGTAAATAAATTATGTGCAACAATCTAAATCGCTCTGGGAAGGGATGCGTATGAGACCTGTTTGTTGTGTTGGTCTGGTTTAAGTCATTTTTGACTGTTGGTCCACTTTAAGTTACTTGATAAAGACTGAGGTGGGGAGGAAGGGGTGGGGCTTTTAACCTCTGTTCAGTTTGTGCTACCTCCCAGGGGGCGGAGCCTCTCTTTCACCGTGGATCATGCTGAAGAATTCTTAAAATGGGTTTTTTTATATTAGCATTTTTGGTCTGTGTTTAAAAGAAAGAGCAAAGCAGAAATAGTAACAATAGCTGTGCACTGTGGTGTTCGCAGCCTTTCCCTTTTCTAATTATCTCCAAGCACCACACGATACGTCTCATATCTGAAATGAGAAGTATTAATAATAATCTAAATATTCCAAGTATGTCACACACCCCGCTTCAGAATAGTCATTACACTTGGGTTATACTGACCTGTAGAGGGCGATCTTGCAGAGATGTAATGAAAAAAAGGGAGCCCCTCCCGGTCCATAAATACCTGGGACCTCCCACTCATTCCCTAGTCTTTCATCTCTGCAGTCGGCGAGCAAGTCAGAAGATGGATGTCTCCTCCTTGCAGGTAGCCGGGGTAACTCCCGGCCCTCTTGTTGGTCTATTCCTGCCTGGACCCACTTTTATTTAAGTATCCCTTGTCTCCCAGCCTAGGCTGCTGGTCCGGGCACAGGTAGATGGCACCTTACGGTGCTCAGGAGCTCTGCTCCACCGTGAGACCCCATACTAGGGGGTAGGCGGCTGTCCGGGTTGGTGATCCCGGAGTGGGATGCCCCGTCCCTGGCCCCTCCACTTCTAAGTTGGTTTCCCCCTCTCCCGGTCACCCATTGCTCCCTTATTGAGCGGGGGGGGGGGGGGGGGGGGAGCGCACACCTTCTCCCTTGTGAATTATCTCTGTGGATGTTATTGAGGTGTGTGTGTTATTTACTGTTGCGTGCTTTTCTGTTCAGTCTGCGCCGGCCGTTTCTGGCAGCGTTTTCTTGAGGGAGCTTCTTCCCCTCAGGTTCCGTGTGGGGGGGCGGGGTCGGGCGCTCGGCGCGCTCCTACGGCCCGCCCCCTGTGCTGCTGGCGCCGCTGCGGAGCACGACCACTGGCCAGGAGCCGCGTTCTGTCAGGGGAGGGGGGCGGGGCCGGCGCGACGCGCGAACCGCGCCGGCCCGCCCTCCTTCTTCCTCATCTGCTCTCTGCTTCACATCGTGCTCTGCTGTCGGCGCCATTATAGTAAGCGCCCTGTGGGCTCCAAATTTTACATTATTTCATTTTATCTGCTTGTTATGGATGTGTGTGTGTATATATATATATATATATATATATATATATATATATAATTTGGTGGGCCTGATTGTGTGCGTGTGTGTTGATCAGCCCTTGCCTTATGTCTTTCAGGTGGACCTTTATTTGATATTAAAGGGGTCCTCCTGGTCCTGGGTCCCTGGGTTTTTTGGTTAGGGCTCCCAATAAATCCTCCCACTCGGGACATAGTAGGGGCATCCCGGGTTGCTTATATTGCGTAATTCCCTTGGTCATTGCGACTACCAATAAAATCACCATATGGAGGCTTCCCTGGATACCGGGCTTGGGCTCCCCTCGGGGCAACCCCGGCAGTGTATGGGGTGTGGGGTATCCCTTACGGGGGATGGTGTATTTCTTTGTATACCATGTGCGCAGCCGGCAGTCCGGGGTCCCTGGCGTCTGGGTCAGCGCCGCTGGCCTCATCGCCTACCCCTCCCCGTCTGATCCGTACCCCAGGTGATGTTGTCACGGGTGGGGAGTCGCAATCTGCTGTGTGTGCCAGATTGGCCAGTCTTGAGAAATTATTTTCTAGCGCTGTGGCCAGAAAGGCCCCGGCTAAGAGGAAGCACTTGTCTCCAGCCACGCCGGCCTTGGAGTTTGATTCATTGGACTGGTCTGATTATTCCCCGCTAGAGGAAGGGGAGTTATTTGAGGAGTCCGATGGTTCTGATGATCAGCAATTTGTGGGCGCTGATTCCGAGCAGGGACAGGGGGTTACCATGGATACCCCTAAGGTTCTGGCTCAGCTTTTCGAAGTTCTGTCTATTTCTCCCCCAGAGGAGACTCCTCCGCAGAAGGGGGAGTTCTTTGGGACTTCTAAGCCGCGCTTGGAATTCCCAAATCAATAGCATTTTGATGGCATTATTCTTAAGGAATGGGAGAGGTCTACTCGGCTTCCGGGTGTTCCTCAGGCCTGGGATAAGCACTTGACGCCTAATGTTACTGTTTTCCCTATGGGAACTGAGGAGTTTATGAATCTGTGTGGCTATACCCCGTCTGATGAAGGGGAGCTCTTTTCTGATTCAGGCTCATCTGATGAGAGACCGAGGGGTCATGACGATTCTGGCTCTGACCCCTGTGTCCCGGATGACACTGACAGATTATTGACCCAGATTTTTGAGGTTCTGTCTATCTCTCTCCCTGTTGAGGCTCCCAGGCAAAGAGGGGAGCTTTTCCATACAGCAATATCACGTTTGGAATTTCCAGAGCAGGCACATTTCCATAACCTTGTGCTCAAGGAATGGGAGCACCCCAGTAAACTTCCTGGGGTTCCAAAGAGTTGGGATAGGAAGTATCCCTTTCCTGCTAAGGTAGTTAAATGTTGGTCATCCCCCCCCCCCCCGAGGTGGATGCCCCGATCCTAGGGCTATCTAACACCTCTGTCATGCATTCCCCTGATTCTACTACCCTGCGGGATGCCGAAGACCGGCGTATTGATCAGCTGGCATCCCACGCCTTTGCATGTGCGGGGACGGCGCTGCGCCCGGTCTGTGCCTCTGCCATTACTGCTGTGGCCACTAGAACCCTTATCAGAAATATGCTTGATAGTGCCCCTGATGATTTGCCTTGTGAGGTGTTTAATGCACTCTCCAGTTGTGATGTTTTTGTAAATTTTGTTCTATCAGCATTGGATGACACCATCAGAATGTGTGCCAGAACTTCTGCCCTCGTGGTGGCTATACGCCGCTCGGTTTGGCTGCGCCAGTGGGCTGCTGACAACGCTGCCAAGAAGTCCCTCACTGGGTTTCCCTTTAAAGGACTGAATCTGTTTGGAGACCGCCTGGACCTTTTTACTAAGGGAGGCAGGTTACCCCAGCGCAGGTGGCAACCTCGGCCCTTTCGGGGTCAGTGTTCCATCTCCTCCCCTTACCGTTGTGCAAGACAGGGAAGGGGGGTGTCTTTCCCTGGGGCCCGGGGAGATTTCTGGGATAGAGGCACGTGGACGTCCTGGCTCCTCCTGGGGTCCCAAGCCCCCTCAGGCATGATGGGGCGCCCTCACCCATCCGGGTGGCGGGACGGCTGCAGCACTTCACTCACGTCTGGAGGCTTCATGTCTCAGACCGGTGGATTCAGGAGCTGGTGTCCTCCGGTTACAAGTTGGAGTTTGCTGCCGATCCCCCTCCAAGGTTCATCAGATCCCGGATTCCTCAGGACCCTGTGTCAGCTCAGGAGCTAGTGCAAGCAGTGCAAGGCCTCCTGGAGCTGGGGGTCATCTGCCAGGTCCCTTTAAGAGAAAAAGGCAAGGGCTTTTATTCCAACCTATTCACAGTACCCAAAAAAGATGGTTCAGTCAGGCCCATCCTGGACTTAAAGATTCTCAACAAGTTTGTCAGGGGCAGGCGCTTTTGCATGGCGACTCTCTGCCATCAGTTCCCTGCGCCAAGGGGATTTCATGACTTCATGACTTCTGTGGACATCAAAGATGCTTACCTTCATATTCCTGTGTTCCCAGATCATCAAAGGTTCCTCAGGTTCCCTTTGATGGATCAACACTACCAATTTGTGGCCTTGCCCTTCGGCCTCACTTCAGCTCCCAGGGTGTTCACTAAGGTGCTGGCTGGCGTGATGTCTCTGATCAGATGTCAGGGCGTCCGCATGCTTCCCTATCTGGACGAAATCCTCATCACTTCCCAGTCTCTACATCAGGCAGAGTTGGATACTCAGCTGGTGGTGTCCACTCTGGAGTCATTTGGATGGGTGATCAACCACCCCAAGTCCTCACTGTCCCCTTCCTTGGTAACTCCATTCCTAGGAATGAATCTGGATACAGCTCAGGCAAGGATCTTCCTTCCTCAGCAGAAGGTGGACAGTCTGATTGCACAGGCTCAGTCCCTCCTAACTTGTCCCCATCCCTCCATCAGGCAGGGGATGCAGCTGGTGGACCTGATGGTGGCGTGCTTCGAAGCGGTCCCTTATGCTCAGTTACACTTGAGGCCTCTGCATCTTCACCTATTGTCTGTATGGGACAAGGACTCAGCGTCCCTGGACAGGGTCTGTGTGCTCTCCCCCCTGGTCAGGAGGTCCCTCTTGTGGTGGATGGACTCAAGGAACCTGTTGGGGGGCAGATCCTTTCTTGCCCCTTCCTGGGAGACGGTCACTACGGATGCCAGTCTGTCAGGTTGGGGGGGTTTCTGGAAGTCCCTGCGGGGAGGGAGGTGGGGCCCACACACCTATCAATGTCTTAGAGCTGCGAGCGATCAGGTTAGTTCTGGCTCGCTTGACTACTCATCTTCAGGGCCTGCCTGTTCAGGTGCGCTCAGACAACCAGACGGCAGTTGCCTACATCAATCATCAGGGAGGGACCCTGTGCAAGGGGGCCCTCCAGGAAGCGTCTCTGATCCTGAATTGGGCGGAGGCCAATGTCCCCTGCATTTCAGCTGTGTACATCCCGGGGGTGGAAAATCACCTGGCGGACTCTCTGAGCAGGGGGATCTCTCGCCAGGGAGAATGGTCCCTATGCAGCAGGTTGTTTCAATCTCTGTGTCACCATTGGGGCCAACCAGATGTGGATCTGTTTGCGTCCCGCCACAATCACAAGCTTCCAGCTTTTGTCTCTCTGTCCAGGGATCCTCTGGCCCTGACCTCGGATGCGCTAGCAATGTCATGGAAGGACTTTCAGTTCCTGTATGTCTTCCCCCCAATTCCCCTGCTGGGCAGGGTTCTGCGCAAGATTGCTCTGGAAGGGGTGCCAGCAATTCTGGTGGCCCTCAGGTGGCCAAGAAGAGAGTGGTTCGCAGATGTGGTACAGCTGGCAGTAGATCGGTACGCTCTGCCCTTGGTGCCAGATCTGATCACTCAGGGCTCACTACGCCATCCCAATTTACAAACTCAGGCTTTGACGGCTTGGCTGCTGAAACCTCCATCTTGATGGAGAAGGGGCTGTCTTCCTCAGTTGTGGATACTTTGATTAAAGCTAGGAAGAAGTCTTCCTCTTCCATTTATTACAGGGTTTGGCGTGCCTACAATGACTGGTGTGAGTCTAAGTCTCTTCCCTGTCGTGTCTTCTCTATTCCCAGGATTCTGGAGTTCCTGCAGCATGGGTTGGAGATGGGGCTCCAACTCAGTACTCTGAAGGGTCAGGTTTCTGCCCTGGCTATTTTTTTCCAGAAGTCCTTTGCTCAGCACCCTCTGATCAGAACTTTATTCTAAGTGTGCCATACACTCCACTTCGATCTTCATGACATGTGGGTAATCTCCAGTAGAGGGCAAACTTCTGCAGAGATGAATATGCAAAAAAGAAAGCCCCTCCCGGTCGATATATACCTGGGACCTCCCACCAATTTCCCAGTTCCTTCTCTGCAGGGAAGGCGACAAGACAGAAGATGAAGACTTCTTTACTTACAGGTAAGCCGGGCCCGCACCCGGCTGTTTATTGTCCCTATTGCTGCCAGGACCCTTTCTAAATTGCCCCTATTTGAGCCTCCCAGCTTAGGCTGCTGGTCCTGGTGAAGGTAGGCAGCACCCTATGGGTGCGGAAGGAGCATTGCTCCACCGTGAGACCTCACTATGGGGTAGGCGGTTACCCAGGTTTTGGTGATCCTGGTGTGGGATGCCCCATCCCTCTATGCTTATGCCCGGATTTTGGCAGGGTTCCCCCCCTTCTGGGTCCCTTACTCCCCTCCGGGGGGGGGGGTTGCCTTGCCGTTATTTCGGTTTCATTCTCATATGGCCCTGTGTGTGTGGGTGTGTGAGTTTCACTGTGTGTGTGTGTGTTGACTGACAGGATGTTTTCACTTCTGAGACCATATCTGGTGCCTTTGATTTAGCCTGGGGAGCTTCTCCCCCTCAGGCTGTGTTCAGGGGGGCGCCAAAGAAGGGGGCGGGGCTACCGCGGCCGCGCCGAGAGCCCGGCCCTGTCCCCGCGATTCTGTGGCTCAATCCTTGAGATCTGCGTTGCTGGGAGGGGGGGTGTGGCCTGGCGAGCGCGCGTTCTGCGCTGGCCCGCCCTCCCCCTTCTCTTCCTGTCTTTCTGCATGAGGCACTTCTCGGGGGCCATTTTGGTTTGCTGAGCTGCGCTCCTGGTGGTAAGGGCCGGATGGCCACTTCCTTAGCTTATGTGATTTGCGGGCATGTGTGTGTGTCTATTTGTTTTTGGTTATCGCATTTCTGGAGCTGGGATATATATATATATATATATATATATATATATATATATATATATATATATATATATATTTATGTATGCGTTATTGCCTTATATATATAGGGGATTGCACTTATGATGCCTGTTTGTGTGTTACAGATTGCATTGTATTTGTGCATATTAAGGGGTTCCTCCTGGTCCTGGGGTCCCTAGTGTTAAATTGATCACCTCAAATCCTCCCACCGGGACTTTTAAGGGGCATCCCAGGTTGCTTAGGCGTAAATTCCCTGCGGTCTTGCGACTGACCACAAAAATCACCATATGGAGGCTCCACAGGATACTGGGCTCGGGCTCCCTCTGGGACAATCCGGACCATGTGTGGGGTATCCCTTACGGGGGAAAATGTGCTGATCTGTATACCAGGCACACAAAAGGCCATAACGTGGCAGTCTGTTACCCAGCCTTCTGGGTCGGCTCCTCCCGCTTCATCGCCTTCCCCTCCCCGTCTTATCCGTACCCCAAGTGACATTGGTGCCAGGGGGGAGTCGCACTCTGATGTTTGGGCTAGGTTGGCCAGCATCGAGAAATGTATTGCTAGCACGGTGGGCAAGAAGGCCCAGGCTAAAAAGAGACATTTGTCGTCGGCCCAGCCCTTGTGGGATGTTGACGACGATTCCGTTGATTTGTCAGATTATTCCCCATTACAGGAGGGGGAATTGTATGAGGAAACAGAGGCTGACTATGTTCAGTCTGGGGATGCCGATGTCGGGCAGGCGCTGGGGGATGCCGTAGATACGGCCACTGTTTTGTCACATCTATTGGAGGTGTTGGATATTGAACCGCCTGAGGCACCCCCTCTCAAGAAGGGGGAATTTTTTGGGGTCCGCAAGCCCCGTCTGGAATTCCCTACCCAGGGTCACTTTATTGCGCTGATCCTTAGAGAATGGGAGAGGCCCAGTCGGCTTCCTGGTGTTCCTCAGGGATGGGATAAGAAGTATCCTTTCCCGGTGGAGGCGGTTAAGCGCTGGTCTTCTCCTCCCAAGGTCGACGCGCCAGTTTTAGGTTTGACCAACTCTTCTGTGTTGAACACCCCTGACGGCACTTCCCAGCGTGGGCTCGGCCCTGCGGCCTGTTTGTGCATCTGCCCTGGTGTCGCTTGCTGCCAGGTCTCTTATCAGGGACTGGCTGAATGACGCTCAGTTTGATCCAGCTTGCGCTGAGTTCGCTACCCTTAAGAGAAGTGAATTGTTCATGGATTTTTTCTTGGCTGCTATGGAAGATTCTATTGTCGTGTGTAGTAGGACTTCAGCCTTACTGGTGGCTATGCGCAGATCGGTCTGGCTCCGCCAGTGGACGGCGGACGTTGGGGCCAAGAAGTCGCTCACAGCTCTTCCCTTCTTGGGTACGCGGCTGTTTGGAGATAAATTGGATGCTGTTGCTAAAGGAGGTAAGTTACCTCAGCGGAAGAAACAGCGCCGTCCCTTTCGGGGGGCTGGCTCGTTCACTCCTTCCTTTCGAAGGGCCAGAGCGGCTAGGGGTTTGGCCTTCTCGGGTGTCAGGGGCTCGTCCTGGAACAGGGGCAGAGGTCGGGCACGTCCCGCGGCTGCCTGGGGTTCCAAGCCCAAGTCTGCAGTTAAACCGGCTCAGCAATGAAGGGGCGCCCTCACCCGCAAGGGTGGGGGTACGGCTGCGGCTCTTCTTCCAGGTCTGGGCCCGGTAGGTCACAGACAATTGGATCTTGGAAGTGGTCTCCTCCGGGTACAAACTGGAGTTCGAGTACTGGCCGCCCCCAAGATTCTTAAGGTCTCGGGTGCCCTCGGACCCTCAGGCTGCACAGGGGCTCCTGTTAGCAGTAAAAAACCTTCTGGACATGGGGGTTATATGCCCGGTGCCTCTGTTGGAGAGAGGCAGGGGGTACTACTCCAACCTTTTCGCGGTTCCCAAAAAGGAGGGTTCGGTGAGACCCATTCTAGATCTCAAGGTTCTCAACAGGTTTATCAGAGCCAAATAGTTCCACATGGAGACTCTGCGCTTGGCTATCAATTCCCTTCGCCAAGGGGATTTTATGACATCCATAGACATCAAGGATGCGTATCTGCATGTTCCGATTTTTCAGGCACATCAGAGATTCCTCCGGTTTGCGGTGGAGGATCAACATTTTCAGTTTGTAGCCCTTCCCTTCGGACTGACCTCAGTGCTGAGGGTCTTCACCAAGGTCTTGACGGGAATAATGGCTCTGCTCAGAGCTCAGGGCATTCGCATTGTGCCTGATCTGGACGACCTGTTGATCTCAGCTTCTTCCCTCCGTTAGGTGGAGCTGGACACCCACCAGGTGGTGTCGACCCTGGAGAGGTTCGGGTGGGTGATCAACAGCCCCAAGTCTTCTCTCTCTCCGTCTCGTGTGATTTCATTTCTGGGCATGAATCTGGATACCATTCTGGCCAGAGTGTTTCTGCCCCAGACCAAGGTGCAGGGGATTCAGGGTCTGATCCGCCTTCTTCTGGCCAATCCTTGTCCCTCTGTCCGACAGGGGATGAAACTGGTGGGCTTGATGGTATCCTCCTTAGAGGCGGTACCGCTTGCACAGTTTCACATGAGATCTCTTCAACTTCACCTATTGACGCATTGGGACAGGTGTCCGCAGTCATTGGATCAACCTTTCAGGATGTCTCCCAGGGTTCGGCAGTCCCTTCGGTGGTGGCTGGAATCGAGCATCCTGTTGAAGGGCAGATCCTTTCTGGTCCCTTGTTGGGAGACGGTTACCACGGATGCCAGCCTGTCGGGCTGGGGAGGTTATTGGAAAAGTCATCAGTTCAGCGGGGTGTGGGGTCCTCAGGAGGCTCACACCCCTATCAATGTCTTGGAGCTCAGAGCCATCCGACTGGTTCTGGCTTGGCTGACCTCACATTTACAGGGTCTACCAGTTCAGGTTCGTCCAGACAACCGAACGGCGGTAGCTTACATCAATCACCAAGGAGGGACTCGCAGCAGGAGTGCCCTCAGGGAAGTCTCTCTGATCCTGCACTGGGCGGAGAGCAATGTTCCTTGCATTTCGGCAGTCTACATTCCGGGAGTGGAGAACATGGAGGCAGACTCCCTGAGCAGGGGATCCTCTCGCCAAGGAGAGTGGTCTCTCAACCCCAAGGTTTTTCTGGATCTTTGCCGCAAGTGGGGGACTCCGGAGGTGGATCTCTTTGCCTCGAGGTACAATCACAAACTTCCGGCCTTTGTGTCTCTTTCTCAGGATCCTCTAGCTCTGGCAGTGGATGCATTGTCCCTTGCTTGGAAGGAGCTGGGTTTTCTGTACCTGTTTCCGCCCGTCTCCATGCTGGGCAAGGTAGTTCGCAAACTGGTTCTAGAAGGGGCACCAGTGATTCTGGTGGCTCCAAGCTGGCCAAGAAGGGTTTGGCTTCCCTTGTTGCCGGATCTGCTATCTCAGGGTCAACTTCTTTACCCCAATTTACAAACGCTGGCTTTGACAGCTTGGCTGCTGAAACCTTCATTTTGAAAGAGGAAGGTTTGTCTGAGGCTGTTGTTCAGACCTTGATTAGGGCTAGGAAGCGGTCCTCTTCTGGCATTTACTATAGGACTTGGAGATCCTATATTGATTGGTGTGAGGCTAGGGCCTTGCCTTGCAAGGTGTTTTCGATACCCAGGATTTTGGAGTTTCTTCAGCATAATCTGGATCTTGGGTTCCAGCTTAGTACTTTGAAAGGACAGGTTTCTGCTCTGTCGGTTTTCTTCCAGAGGTCTTTTGCCTTACACCCGCTGGTTAAGACCTTTTTCCAAGGGGTCGCGCATGTGCGGCCCCCCTCAGAAGGCTGTGGTTCCTGTTTGGGATTTGAATTTGGTTCTTTCGGCTCTGCAGGGTCCTCCTTTTGAGCCGTTACAGGATATTGCTCTTTCGGTTCTCACTCAGAAGGTTGTTTTCTTGGTGGCTATTACCTCTGTTCGGCGTGTCTCTGAGTTGGTGGCTCTGTCGATTCAGGCCCCTTACTTTGAGAGACACCAGGATAAGGTGGTTTTTCGTTTTAAGCCGGATTTCCTTTCTAAGGTGGTGTCTGCTTTCCACCTCAATCAGGATATTGTTCTCCCTTCCTTGTGTCCTAAGCCTAACAATGACAAGGAGAGGGTTCTGCACAATTTGGATGTTGTTCGCTGTGTGAAGTACTATTTGGTGACTACTTCTTCCTTCCGCAAGACGGACGCTTTTTTCGTGGTGCCCTGCGGGCCCAGGAAAGGTTTGGCGCCTGCTAAGTCTACGATTAGCAAATGGATTCGTCAGGCCATTGTTGGGGCCTATTTTGCTAAGGGGAGGACTCCCCCTTTTAGGGTCTCTGCACACTCTACTTGTGCGGTTGGTGCGTCCTGGGCTTTTCAGCACCAGGCTTCTGTTGAACAAGTTTGTAAGGCTGCTACTTGGTCTTCTGTTCATACTTTTTCCAAGTTTTACAAGGTTGATGTGCGGGCTTCAGCGGATGCTGTTTTTGGCCGCAAGGTTCTGCAGGCTGCAGTGGTTTGAGTTGGTACATTCTTTACTGTTTCTGGTTCCCACCCATGACGGACACTGCTATTGGATGTCCCACGTGTCATGAAGATCGAAGTGGAGTGTATGGCACACTTAGAATAATACCGTTTTGTGAGTACTCACCTTTAAAACGGGTTTTATGAGTGTGCCATACACTCCACTTCGCCCCACCCCTTTTTTTCAGGAATTCTGGGGCTTTTATATGGTGAACCATTGGTTTTGATTGTTAAGGTTATAATTGGTTCTTCCTGGTCCCCTTACTGCTTTTTTACACTGGGAAATTGGTGGGAGGTCCCAGGTATATATGGACCGGGAGGGGCTTTCTTTTTTGCATATTCATCTCTGCAGAAGTTCGCCCTCTACTGGAGATTACCCACATGTCATGAAGATCGAAGTGGAGTGTATGGCACACTCATAATACCCGTTTTAAAGGTGAGTACTCACAAAACAGTATTTTTCCATGAGGTCAATCATGTGCGTCCCCCACGTAAACCTATGGTGCCTGTTTGGGATTTGATCTTGGTTCTGTCAGACTTGCAGGGTGCTCCTTTTGAACCTGTGCAGGATGCTGCCTTGGCCATTCTTACGCTCAAGGTTGTGTTTCTGGTGGCTATCACTTCTGTCAGGCGTGTGTCTGAGTTGGCGGCGCTGTCCATTCAGCCCCCCTACTATGAGAGGCACCAGGAC
Organism: Gastrophryne carolinensis; assembly: GCA_027917425.1. Lineage (NCBI taxonomy): Eukaryota > Metazoa > Chordata > Amphibia > Anura > Microhylidae > Gastrophryne > Gastrophryne carolinensis. The sequence continues at coordinate 395,753,779 of CM051239.1, read as the reverse complement.
AAGGGGGTGTTTCGTTTCAAACCTGATTTTCTGCTTAAGGTAGTGTCTGCTTTTCATTTGAATCAGGATATTGTTCTTCCTTCTTTGTGCCCTAATCCTAGCAATGCTAAGGAGAGGGTTATGCACTCTTTGGATGTGGTTAGGTGTCTGAAGTATCTGGTGGCTACTGCACCTTTCAGGAAAACTGATGCTCTTTTTGTGGTCCCTTCTGGTCCTAGGAAGGGTTTGGCTCCTGCCAAGTCTACTATAAGCAAGTGGATTCGTCAGGCTGTGATTCAGGCCTACTCTGCTAAGGGGAAAAATCCTCCCTTCCGCCTTACTGCTCATTCCACTCGTGCTATTGGTGCCTCTTGGGCTCTTCAGCACCAGGCTTCTGTTGAACAAGTTTGCAAGGCTGCTACTTGGTCTTCTGTTCATACCTTTTCAAAGTTTTACAAGGTTGATGTTAGGGCCTCAGCTGACGCTGTTTTTGGCCGAAAGGTTCTGCAGGCGGCAGTGGGTTAAACTGCCTGCTGCTGATTTTTCTTGGGGATCCCACCCTACTTTATGGACACTGCTATTGGATGTCCCAACTGTAAGTATTAGATTTGGAGCAGGACGTACTGTATACTAAGAATAATACAATTCTGTGATTACTCACCTGTAGAATTGGTATTATGAGTATACAGTACGTCCTGCTCCAACCCACCCCTGTATGGTGATTTTTATCATTGTTATAGCTGATAGTTTGGATTGTTTAATGCTCCCGGCTTCTCCTTAACTGCTTTTCAATGCTGGGGATTTGTGGGAGGTCCCTGGGTATTTGAGGGGCCGGGAGGAGCCTAATTTCGATGTCTCTGCAGTCCAGCGCCATCTGGCGGAGTATATCCCAACTGTAAGTATTACAGTATTAGATTTGGAGCAGGACGTACTGTATACTCATAATACCAATTCTGCAGGTGAGTAATCTCAGAATTGTATTTTTGCATTCTCCTGACTCCACCACCTTAATAGATGGTGAGGACAAGCGCATTGATCAGATGGCTTGTCACGGCTTTGCCAGTGTCGGTTCGGGCTTGCGGCCTGTTTGTGCTTCGGCACTTTTGGCGGTAGCTACCAGGTCGGTTGTTAGGGACCTGTTGACTACTTCCAGGCTTGACCAGGCTAGTGATGAGTTCACCGCCCTTAAGAGGTGCGAGTTGTTCATGTCCTTTGTGTTAGCCGCCCTGGATGACGCCATGGTGATGTGTAGTAGAACTTTGGCTTTGCTTGTGGCTATCCGGCGGTCAGTTTGGTTGCGCCAGTGGGCGGCTGATTTTGTGGCTAAGAAGTCGCTTACGGCTCTTCCCTTCGTGGGGTTGCGGCTTTTTGGAGAAAAATTGGATTCGGTCGCGAAAGGAGGCAAGTTACCTCAGCGAAAGAAGCAGCGTTGTCCCTTTTGGGGGACGGCCTCCTTTAACCCTTCCTTTCGTGGGGCCAGAGCTGGCAGGGGATTGGCCTTCTCTTCCTCCAGAGGTGATTCCTAGAACAGGGACAGAGGCCTGGGGTTCCAAACCCAAGCCAGCTGCCAAGCCAGCTCAGCAGTGAGGGGGCGCCCTCACCCTTGCGGGTGGGGGGACGGCTGCGACACTTCTTCCAGGTCTGGGACCAGGAGGTCTCAGACAGATGGATTCTGGAAGTGGTGTCTTCCGGTTACAAGCTGGAGTTCGAGATCCGGCCCCCTCCCAGATTCTTCAGGTCTCGGGTGCCTTCGGACCCTCTGGCCGCGCAGGGGCTCCGGGTGGCAGTAAAGAATCTTCTGGACATGGCTGTCATTTGTCCGGTGCCTTCCTTGGAAAGGGGCCTGGGCTACTACTCCAATCTGTTCACGGTGCCCAAGAAGGACGGCTCCGTTTGTCCCATCTTGGATCTGAAGCTCCTCAACAGGTTTATTCGTCCCCGGAAGTTCCGCATGGAAACACTGCGCTCAGCCATCAATTCTCTTCATCAGGGGGACTTCATGACGTCCATAGACATCAAGGATGCTTATCTGCATGTTCCTATCTTCCCGGCACACCAGAGATTTCTCAGGTTTGTGGTGGAAAATCTGCATTTTCAGTTTGTGGCCCTTCCGTTCGGCCTTACCTCGGCTCCAAGGGTTTTCACCAAGGTGCTGGCCCTCCTCGGAGCCCAGGGTATTCGCATTGTGCCATATCTGGACGACCTTCTCATTATGGCATCCTCTCACAGCAAAGCGGAGCTAGACACCAGAGCTGTGGTATCCACTCTGGAGAGATTCGGCTGGGTGATCAACTATCCCAAGTCCTCCCTCTCCCCGTCCAGGGTGGTGTCTTTTCTGGGAATGTCTCTGGATACTTCTCAGACCAGGGTGTTCCTCCCTCGACCCAAGGTTCTTTTGATTCAGGAGTTGATTCAGCTTCTTCTGTCCAACCCTCGCCCGTCCATCCGGCTGGGGATGAGACTGGTGGGATTGATGGTGGCTTCCTTCGAGGCTCAGTTGCTCAGTTTCACACAAGGACGCTCCAGCTCCATCTTTTAGCGGCTTGGGACAGGTGTCCGCTGTCATTGGATCAGTCTTTTCTGATGTCCCCCCGGGCTCGCATTCCCTTCGGTGGTGGCTGGAACCAAGCAATCTGATGAGGGACAGGTGCTTTCTGACCCCTTGTTGGGAGACAGTCACCATGGATGCCAGCCTGTCAGGTTGGGGGGGGGGGGTTCTGGAAGGATCTTCAGTTTCAGGGAGTGTGGGGGCCTCAGGAGGCTCACGATCCCATCAATGTTTTGGAGCTGAGTTCCGTCAGGTTGGTTCTGTCTCACTTGAGTTGCAGGGCTTACCGGTTCAAGTTCGGTCGGACAATTGGACGGCGGTCGCCTACATCAATCACCAGGGAGGGACTCGCAGCAGGAGTGCCCTCAGGGAAGTGTCCTTGATTCTTGCCTGGGCGGAGAGCAATGTCCCATGCATTTCGGCGGTGTACATTCCGGGTGTGGAGAACATGGAGGCGGACTCACTGAGCAGGTGCTCGTCTTGCCGGGGGGAAAGGTCTCTCAATCCCAAGGTTTTTCGGTCACTTTGCCACAAGTGGGGGACTCCGGAGGTGGATCTCTTTGCCTCTCGTCACAATCACAAGCTTCCGGCGTTTGTGTCTCTTTCGCGGGATCCTCTGGCTCTGGCAGTGGATGCCATGTCTCTGAGCTGGAGGGATCTGGGGTTCCTGTACCTGTTCCCTATGGTGGGCATGGTGGTGCGCAGGTTGGCACCAGAAGGGGCGCCAGCAATTCTGGTGGCTCCAAGATGGCCAAGGCAGGTTTGGTTCACAGACGTCGTTCGGCCGGATCTGCTCACTCAGGGTCAACTACTTTACCCCAAATTTACCAACGCTGGCTTTGACGGCGTGGCTGCTGAAACCTCCATCTTAAGGGAGGAAGGTCTTTCTGATGCTGTGATTCAGACTTTTGTTAAGGCTAGGAAGCGGTCTTCCTCTACCATCTATTATAGGACTTGGAGGTCTTATATTTATTGGTGTGAGGCTAGGGCCTTGCCTTGCAGGGTGTTTTCTATGCCCAGGATTTGGGATTTTCTGCAACACGGTCTGGTTTTGGGGTTCCAGCTTAGTACTTTGAAAGGGCAGGTTTCTGCCCTGGCGGTTTTCTTTCAAAGGTCTTTTGCTCTTCATCCTTTGGTTAAGACCTTTTTCCAGGGGGTTACGCATGTGCGACCCCCTAGGAAGCCTCTGCTCTCATTTTGGGACTTGAACTTGGTTCTTTCTGCTCTTCAGGTTCCTCCTTTTGAGCCGTTGCAGGATATTCCTCTTTCTATGCTTACTCAGAAGGTTGCTTTTCTGGTCGCTATCACCTCAGTTCGGCGTGTCTCAGAGTTGGCGGCCTTGTCCATTTAGGCCCTTACTTTGAGAGGCATCAGGACAAAATTGTTTTCCGCTTCAAGCCAGATTTCCTTCCTAAAGTGGTTTCTGCCTTTCATCTTAATCAGGACGTTGGTCTTCCCTCCTTGTGTCCTAAGCCCAGCAAGCAATGACAAGGAGAGGGTCTTGCATTCCTTGGATGTGGTTCGTTGTGTGAAGTACTATTTGGTAACTACTTCTTCCTTTCGTAAGACTGACACCTTTTTCGTGGTGCCCTCCGGGCCTAGGAAAGGTTTGGCACCCGCCAAGTCTTCCATTAGTAAATGGATTCGCCAGGCCATTGTTGGGGCCTATTCTGCCAAGGGGAAGATTCCCCCTTTTCGTGTTATTGCTCATTCTACTCGTGCTGTTGGGCTTTCCAGCACCAGGCCTCTGTTGAACAAGTTTGTAAGGCTGATGCTTGGTCTTCTGTTCACACGTTTTCCAAGTTTTATAAGGTTGATGTGCGGGCCTCAGCGGATGCTGTTTTTGGCCGCAAAGTTCTGCAAGCTGCAGTGGTTTAAGTTTGTGCATTATTGCCTTGTTTTGGATCCCCGATCTTTATGGACACTGCTATTGGATGTCCCAAGTGTAATGACTATTCTGAAGCGGGGTGTGTGACATACTTAGAATAATACCATTTTGTGATTACTCACCTGTAAAATGGGTATTATAAGTATGTCACACACCCCGCTTCACCCCGCCCTTTGGTATTCTGGAACCTTTATATGGTGAACCCTTTTTACTGTTACTGGTTATAATTGGCTCTTCCTGGTCCCTTTTTCCTTACTGCTGTCTTAATACAGGGGAATGAGTGAGAGGTCCCAGGTATTTATGGACCGGGAGGGTCTCCCTTTTTTTCATTACATCTCTGCAAGATCACCCTCTACAGGCCAGTATAACCCAAGTGTAATGACTATTCTGAAGCGGGGTGTGTGACATACTTATAATACCCATTTTACAGGTGAGTAATCACAAAATGGTATTATTCTAAGTATACAGCATGTCCTGTTCCAGAATATTCCTTAAACATGGGTAATACATCCACAAGATGGCACTGGATTGCAGAAAACAGCTTGTGGCTCCTCCCGGCCCTATATAAGTCAGGGACCTCCCACAAATTCCCCAGTTCTTTTCTGCAGTCTGGGCTGCGAAGATAGAAGATAGCTCTCTATGTGGAGCAGGTGAGCGGGGCTTATATGCCTGTGGCCCTGCAGGACTATTCCCACCCGTTCCATTCCATATTGCTACCTCCCAGCCTCTGCTGACAAGGTTCGGGTGAAGGTAGGTCAGTAAGCACCAGTTGGGTGCTGCGGAGCTATGCTCCTACCGCAGTCCCTGCTCTGACAGGGTAGGCGGTTTAGGCTGATGGTGAGCCTTTTGGGATGCCCCCCCCTGCTCCATGGGTTTCTGCCAGGCTCAACCTGTGCAGCTAACCCTAATTCCCATAGGTGTTCCCCTCCACCCTCACTCCTCCCATTGTCTTCTGGGCACCGTCGTCTCCCTGGAAATCCTTTCTATTCCTGCCACGCTCTCCCTCTGGGAGATCTCCGGGGGGGGGTTGCTGTCGCCTTGTACGCCGCCGTCACGTGCTTGTACAGCGCTCCGCAGACGGCGGCGTCATTTACTTCAGAGCTGCTGGGCTGCTGGGTGGTTTTTTCTCAAGATATTCCTTTCTGCTGTATTCTTATGGGAATGTTTTGTTATGACTTCAGGCGGGTTAAAACTGCGGCACTGTGATTTCTCCCTGCCATCTCCCCTCACTATCTCCCACTTCCCTAGCGGGTTCTTGGGGCATCCCGGGTAGCTCTTTAGCGTTAACCCTTACTTGCCTGTTGTGCCATTCAAATCACCATATGGAGGCTTCTGTGGATAATGGGCCTGGGGTTCCTTCGGGACAAGCCCGGCTATGTGTTGTGTGTGAGGTATCCCCCATAAGTGATGATGTCGGGGTTTGTGTACCCTGTGCCCAGCAGGTACTTGCGATGCAATCTGGGGTATCTGTTACTGGGCCGGGTGCTGCGCCCCCTCTGGCCTCACCTACCCCCCCACGCTTACATCTGACCCCCACCGAGGAACATACTAGCGGGGAGTCTCAACCTGATTTAGCTGCACGGGTGGCCAGCATTGAAAAACATCTTGCTGGGTCTGCCCCACGTAAGGCTTCGGCCAAGAAGCGGCATTTTTCTCCCGCGGTTTCCCTCTTCCCTGTAGAAGATGAGGGTCCTTACTCACTCTCAGGTCCCTACCCCCTTGAGGAGGGGAAATTATTTTCTGATTCTGAATCCTCTGAGGAACAACCTAAGTTTTACGGTGGTACTGGGACTCCCTTTGGGGAAGACCCGTGGTCTCCTGATGACACTGACAGATTGCTGAGTCACATTTTTGAAGTGCTTCGTATTTCTCCCCCCGGCAGTGGCTCTGCAGCAGCAGGGTGAGCTTTTTCATACGGTTAAGCCACGCTGGGAGTTCCCTGAGCAGTCTCACTTTAATAATCTAGTGCTCATGGAATGGGAACGGCCTAGCAAGCTGCCAGGGGTGCCTAAGAGTTGGGACAAGAGGTATCCCTTTCCTGCTGATTAAGCGTTGGTCATGTCCTCCCGAGGTGGATGCGCCCGTTCTCGGGTTGCCCAATACATCTGTCATGCATTCTCCTGATACTACTACCCTGCGGGATGGTGAGGACCGGCGCTTGGACCAACTGGCCTGTCATGCCTTTGCCTGTGTGGGGACGGTGCTGCGCCCGGTTTGTTCTCTGCTATTACGGCTATTGCCATTAAAGGGGTACTTAAGTGTCTCTTGGACGGGACATCTGAGGATGCGGGTAGAGAAGAGTATAGATCTCTTCTGCTTTGTGAGGACTTTATTGCATATATTCTTTCTGCTATGGATGATGCCATTAGAATGTGTGGTAGGACTTCTGCCCTGTTGGTGGCTATACGCCGCTCTGTCTGGCTACGTCAGTGGGTAGCTGATAATGCTGCTAAGAAGGCTCTCACTGGTTTCCCTTTCAAGGGGCTGCACCTTTTTGGTGAACGTTTGTATTTGTTTGCCAGGGGCGGTAGGTTACCTCAACATAGGAGGCCGTCACGGTCCTTTCGGGGATGGGTGCCTTTCTCCCATCCTTCCGAGTTTCCAGATCTGGCCGAGGAGTCTCCTTTACTGGGGCCCGCGAAGATCACTGGGGAAGGGGCAGAGGATGTGCCCGTCCTGGCCTCTCCTGGGGTCCCAAGCCAAAATCCTCACCCAATCCCCCTCAGGCATGAAGGGGCGCCCTCACCCATCCAGGTGGGGGGGGGGGGGGCGGCTTTGGCTCTTTGCTCACGTCTGGAGGCTTCACGTCTCAGACTGGCCGCCCCCAAGATTCATCAAATCCCGGATGGCTCAAAACCCCCTGTCAGCTCAGGGTCTGTGCCTTGCTGTCCAAAACCTTCTGGAGTTGGGGGTCATCTTCCAGGTGCCTTTGAGGGAAAGGGGCAGAGGCTACTATTCCAATCTTTTCACTGTTCCCAAAAAAGATGGGTCCATCAGACCTATCCTGGATTTAAAGCGCCTCAACAAATTTTAGGTTCAAATGCTTTCGCATGGAGACTCTGCACTCAGCTGTCAATTCAATACGACCGGGCGACTTCATGACCTCTGGTACATGAAGGTAAGCGTCCTTGATGGCTACAATCTTTCCAGATCATCAGAGATTCCTCAGGTTCAGCACTACCAATTTGTGGCCTTGCCTTTCGGTATCACCTCGGCTCCCAGGTTATTCACCAAGGTGCTGGCGGGCGTAATGGCTGCTGAGATCTCAGGGTATTCGCATCCTTCCTTACTTGGACGACATTCTCATCACTTCTCAGTCCTTCCAGCAGGCCGAGCTGGATACCCAACTGGTGGTGTCCACACTGGAGTCCTTCGGCTGGGTGATCAACCACCCCAAGTCTTTCCTGTCACCGTCAATGGTGCGGTCCTTTCTGGGCATGACTCTGGATACATCTCAAGTCAAGATTTTTCTCCCTCAGCAGAAGGTGGAGAGACTTCAAGCCCAAGCCAGGCTTCTTATGTCTTGCCCTCATCCCTCCATCCGGCAGGGGATGCAGCTGGTGGGCCTGATGGTGTCTTGCTTCGAGGCGGTTCCATACGCTCAGTTTTACATGAGACCTCTTCAACTTCACCTCTTGTCGGCATGGGATCGGGACCCTCGGTCCCTGGATCAGGTGTTGGTTCTGTCCCCTCTGGCCAGATGGTCTCTCTCGTGGTGGCTGGACTCAAGAAACCTGTTGGTGGGCAGATCCTTTCTGGCCCCGTGCTGGGAAACAGTCACCACAGATGCCAGTCTGACAGGTTGGGGGGGCTTCTGGAAATCCCTGAAATTTCAGGGTCAGTGGGGCCCTCAGGAGGCCCACACCCCTATCAACAACTGAGGGCGATAAGGTTGGTTCTCGCCCGATTGACTCCACACCTTCGGGGATGGGCGGTTCAGGTCCGCTCGGATAACCAGACGGCGATTGCCTATATCAATCATCAGGGAGGGACCCGGAGAAAGAGGGCCCTCAAGGAAGTGTCCCTGATACTGTCTTGGGCGGAGGAGAATGTTCCCTGCTCTCAGCTGTGTACATCACGGAGGTGGAGAATCTGGAGGCAGACTCCCTCAGCAAGGGGACTTCTTGTCTGGGAGAATGGTCCCTCAGCAGCAGGGTGTTTCGCTCCCTGTGCCACCGCTGGAGTCAGCCAGATGTGGATCTGTTTGCGTCCCATCACAATCACAAGCTTCCAGTCTTTGTCTCTCTGTCCCAGGATCCTCTGGCCTTGGCCATGGATGTACTAGCAATGTCTTGGAAGAGCTTTCAGTTCCTCTGTGTTCCCTCCTTTTCCTCTGCTGGGCAGGGTGCTGCGCAAGATTGCCCAGGAAGGGGTGCCAACCATTCTGGTGGCCCCCTGTTGGCCAAGAAGGGTGTGGTTCGCAGACGTCGTGCAGTTGGCAGTAGTTCAGTATGCTCTGCCCAAGGATCCAGACCTGCTCACTCAGGGACAGCTACGCCATCCCAATTTACAAACGCTGGCTTTAACAGCCTGGCTGCTGAAACCTCCATCTTGATGGAAAAGGGGCTGCCTGCCTCTTGTGTTAATACCATGATTCGGGCTAGGAAGAAGTCCTCATCATCCATCTACTATAGGGTAGGGCATGCTTACATTGACTGGTGCAAGTCTAAGTCGCTTCCCTGTCAGGTGTTTTCTATCCCTAGGATTCTGGAATTTCTGCAACATGGTTTGGATTTGGGTCTTCAAATTGGTACCCTTAAAGGTCATGTTTCTGCTTTGGTCATTTTCTTCCAAAGATCCTTTGCTTAACATCGTCTGGTCAAGACTTTCTTCCATGGGGTTACTCACGTGTGTCCTCCACGTAAGCCTATGTCACCAGTCTGGGATTTTAACTTGGTCTTATCTGCCTTGCAGGGGTCTCCCTTTGAACTTTTGCGTGAGGCCCCTTTGTCCATTTTGACGCTTAAGGTAGTCTTTTTGGTGGCTATCACTTTTGTTGGGCGTGTTTCTGAGTTGGCGACGCTTTTCATCAAACCCCCCTTACTTTGAGAGACACCAGGACGAGGTGGTGTTTCGTTTTAAGCCAGATTTTCTGCCTAAGGTTGTGTCTGCTTTTCATCTCAATCAATGCCTTCTCTATGCCCTAATCCTAGTAACCCTAAGAAGTGGGTTTTACACTCTCTGGATGTGGTCAGGACTCTGAAGTTCTATTTGGTGGCTACTGAATCCTTCAGGAAGACTGATGCTCTTTTTGTGCTCCCGTCTGGACCTAAGAAGGGTCTGGCTCCAGCTAAGTCCACTATCAGCAAGTGGATTCGTCAGGCTGTGGTACAGGCCTATTCTGCTAAGGGGAAGGAGCCTCCCTTCCGCCTTACTGCTCATTCTACTTATGCTATTGGTGCCTCTTGGGCTTTTCAGCACCAAGCTTCTGTTGAACAAGTTTGCAAGGCCGCTACTTGGTCTTCTGTTCATACTTTTTCTAAGTTACAAGGTTGATGTTAGGGCCTCAGCTGATGCTGCTTTTGGTCTCAAAGTTCTGCAGGTGGCAGTGGTTTAAACTGCCCGCTGTTACTTTTTGGAGATCCCACCCTACCTTACGTACACTGCTATTGGATGTCCCATGTGTAAGGAATATTCTGGAACAGGACGTGCTGTATACTTAGAATAATACAATTCTGTGATTACTCACCTGTAGAATTGGTATTATATGTATACAGCACATCCTGTTCCATCCCACCCTTGTTCATCATTTTTCTCAGTTACCTCTGTATGGTGATTGTTCATATGTTCATTTTTGAATTCTTGTATTGTTTTTCCGGCTTCTTGTTAACTGCTTGTCAATACTGGGGAATTTGTGGGAGGTCCCTGACTTATATAGGGCCGGGATGAGCCACAAGCTGTTTTCTGCAGTCCAGCGCCATCTTGTGGATGTATTACCCATGTGTAAGGAATATTCTGGAACAGGACGTGCTGTATACATATAATACCAATTCTACAGGTGAGTAATCACAGAATTGTATTTTTCTGCTTGATATCTGCTCTTACACTGTGGCCGAAATGTATTTGATCACTGGCTCAGTTCTAGCTAAATCCTTGACCGACTTCTATTCCCTGCTACTCCTGCTGCGCACAAACTAAGGGAAGCATGTTAAATTGGTGCATTCCTTGAAACCTGTGTTCAAAATGACGAACTCTGTTGCTGTGGGCTAAAGTAGACCAAAACTCAAGATCGTGACTATTCGGGGTTTTGGCTCTTGCCCCCGGGGCATGCCCAATTGGGGTGAAACCCACCGAGTCGCCCGAACTGACTTGCTCTTCCATGGTCCTACGTCGCATGCACGGCTTCTTGTCCAATCAGCGCACTCAGATCTGCTCCTGCCCCTTTGTCTAAGAGCTTGTCTAAGGTGAGTGGATCCGAGCACGCTGTTCCATGGTCCTACGTCGCATGCACGGCTTCTTGTCCAATCAGCGCACTCAGATCTGCTCCTGCCCCTTTGTCTAAGAGCTTGTCTAAGGTGAGTGGATCCGAGCACGCTGTTCCATGGTCCTACGTCGCATGCACGGCTTCTTGTCCAATCAGCGCACTCAGATCTGCTCCTGCCCCTTTGTCTAAGAGCTTGTCTAAGGTGAGTGGATCCGAGCACGCTGGCGGCCGCATCCCCCGCTACCCCCTAACAGGGATCGTGCCCACACCGGCCATTCACAAATGCCTGGTACAGGCATCGGCCCTGCTAAAGGTATAGCAGGGATGCAGCCGCTGCTCGCACATGGACCTTTGGACCAAGAAAGAAGGTGAGTTTCCGGGCAACCTGGGGGGGGTTCACACAGTGGAGCATCCCGATTCTGAATGCCCCAGGTGGAGGAAATCTAGCAGCCCTGGATTCTTATAGATTCTAGAGCTGTCGGTGTGTGGCTTTTGGTCCACTTTAAGACAAAAGGATACATTGTGCGTACATTGCAGCCGTATGTGTGCACCTGAAGCCTTGTTATGAGTGAAGAATAGTTGCAGCGCATACCTTTTTGTTTGTGTAACAGCAACAGGATTTCTGTAGGGTACTAACTGTCACTTTGGGGAGTCTGTGAAGTCTGCAGGGGCCACCTTTGGAAATCATATGTGCAAAACGATGGTACCCAGAGTGGTGGGTTTAAGGCAACAGGATTCTTTGTGTTTACCATGCAGTTGCATGTCTGCACCTAAAGTCTTTTTATAAGAGGAAAAGGGGGGCAAGCAACAGGATTCCTGCAGGGTATTAACTGCCACTGAGAGACGTTTGTGAAGTCTTCACGTGCCATAGAAAGATCCACTTTTAGAAACCTGTGTGCAAAGTTACAGAATCCAGAGTGGTGGATATGGCGACAGGATTCCTTGTGTTTACATTGCAGTTGCATCTGAAGTCTTTTTATTAAAGCGAAAACGTATGGGTCAAGGCGACAGGATTCCTGCAGGGTACTAACTGCCACTGAGAGAAGTTTGTGAAGTCTTCACGTGCCATAGAAAGATTCACCTTTAGAAACCTGTGTGCAAAGTTACAGAATCCAGAGTGGTGGTTATGGCAACAGGATTCCTTTACATTGCAGCTGCATGTCTGCATCTGAAGACTTTTTATTAAAGCGAAAAAGTATGAGTCAAGGCGACAGGATTCCTGCAGGGTATGAACTGCCACTGAGAGAAGTTTGTGAAGTCTTCACATGCCATAGAAAGATTCACCTTTAGAAACCTGTGTGCAAAGTTACAGAATCCAGAGTGGTGGTTATGGCAACAGGATTCCTTTACATTGCAGCTGCATGTCTGCATCTGAAGAGTTTTTATTAAAGCGAAAAAGTATGGGTCAAGGCGACAGGATTCCTGCAAGGTATGAACTGCCATTTGGGGAGTCTGTACATGCCATAGAAAAGTCCACCTTTGGAAACCTGTGACGGAATCAAGCGTGGTAGGTCAAGGCTACAGTATACCTTGTGTTTATATTGCAGCCACATATCAGCACCTGAAGCCTTTTTATGAGAAGAAAACTGCCACTGAGGGAAGTCTGTACATGCCAAAGAAAGGCCTGCTTTTCGAATCCCATGTGCAAAATGACAGAACCCAGAGTGGTAGGTTAAGGTGACGATGATCCTTTGTGTTTACAATGCAGCTGCATGTCTGACCCTAAAGGAAAAATGTTGGGGTCAAGGCAACAAGATTCAGATAGGGTACTAATTGCCATTGAGGGAAGCCTTTGAAGTCTGCATATGCTTTAGAAAGATCTCACTGGCTATCCCATGGCCAATGCCTGAGCCGTTGGCAGCAGCAACCCCCCAGCTGCTGCATGCTCTCTATAAGGATAGGCCTAACACAAACATACACAGCTCAAGAGGAGTGGCCAGTGGCTAGCCTGACATTCATATTTCCTAGCCACTCATTTTTATGCACAGCCAGGAAAGAAGAGCTTGTTGCATGAATATGATCCGGGTGGTTTTATACAGCCGGGCATCCCGGGATAGGCAAAATCCTGTATTTGGGTCCAATTTAAGTGCATATATTGTTCTCTACCTGAACTGTATTGCGATGCAAATATATACTTACTACATTTTGTCCATCGCCGCTAGTCTCTACTCCCCAGTCTTCGGTTCCTCTCCATGACCTCTTCTCCAGCAGGGGGCAGCTGCTTCTTCACCATGCCCCGTCCCTCCCTGCTGGCCCTTACAGATAGGAGGCATTTGAAGCAGTGCTTGGCAATGATGGCAGCAGCTCCTGGACCAACCTTCCAGCAGCAGCGTTCTTTGAGGAGGGAGACTGTATGATCATATAGAGGTTGTACCATGGGAACCTCTGGAAACAGCAACACAGTTTAAACATGGTACAAAAACGTGTGCTGTGCTTTGTGTAGGCTTTAGGCTGTTTATTTTAAGTATGCAGCACGTCCTGCTCCAGATAATAATTCATAACAGATGGGATTACCTCTGCCAGAGGGCGCTTGACTGCAGAGATGGCAAAAAGAGTCCCCTCCCGGTCCATATATACCCGGGACCTCCCACAAATTCCCCAGTTCCTTCTCTGCAGTCTGCTGCGAAGGTCAGAAGATGGCTTCTCTTCTTGCAGGTGAGCCAGGCTTAGCAGCCCTTGGCCCTGTAGGACTATTTCCACCCGTGCCTCCCAGCTTTGGCTGCGCTGGTCAGGTGATGGTAGGTGACACCTATCACTGGTGTTCTGTTAAAGAGCTTGGCTCCGGCCGCATTCCCCCACCAAAGGGTAGGCGGTGCAGGTTGTGGTGAACCTGAGTTGGGATGCCCCCTTGCCCTCCCATGCCCGGGTCTTTAGTGGGACCCCTTAAGGGTCTTCCATTATCTCCCCTCTCTCTCCTTGTTCTTTCGGGGGGGGGGGGGGGTGTGCTTGTTAGTTATAGACTTTGCTGCTTTTTCCTAGGCATCCCTTTTCAGGGCTCCGCGCCTGTCTTCATTTGAAATTTCCGCTGCTGACACGCGCGCCCTGTGGCGTCCGCGGTCAGCGGCGGCATCACTATAATTTTTCCTGGCACTCCAATTGGCTGCTGATGCAGGCCAATTGCACGCCTTGCGGAGGGGGCATGGCCTATCGGGCGCGTGTCCCGCGTCATCCCCTTTTGCGGCCCGCCCCTCGATGTCCCTCCAGCGCCATCTTGCCTTCCTCCGGAGTGTGTGCTGGCCCCCTTAATGTGGTCTGTGAGTGCCCTTGCATGCTTTATTGTTGCTATCCATTGTACACTGTTGTTGTGTTTATGGGTCCTTTTTCATTATGTCTTTCAGACAGGAGAATACTATATTAAAGAGGTTTCTCCCGGTCCTGGCCCCTCTATTAGTTTTCCTTAAACTTTATTAGAGGCCAAAAGTGTTAAAATCCTCCCACTTCCCTGCGGACATTTGGGGCATCCCGGGTGGCTTATACGGCGTAATTCCTACTGGCCAGTTGTGCCACCTTAATCACCATATGGAGGTTTCACAGGATATTATGCTCGGGGTGTGTATAGTGTGTGGGGCATCCCCTGTGAGTGATGATGTGCGGAACTGCGTACCCTGTGCCCAGCAGGCCCTTGCGCTGCATTCTGGGCTACCTGTGACTGGGCCTGCGCCCACTATGCCCTCGCCCACTCCCCCTCGCCTGATTATGACTCCCAGTGAGCTAAATACTAGTGGGGAGTCTCAACCTGATGTGTCTTCCAGGTTGGCTATCATTGAGAGGCTGATTGCTAGCTCTGTGGCCCGTAAGGCCCCGGCTAAAAGGCGGCATGTGGCGCCGGGTGCTTCTGCCTTTCCTATGGAGACTGAGAATTTCCTCGATTTGTCTGACTATACCCCACTTGAGGAGGGGGAATTGTTCTCTGACTCGGGAGTTATCTGGTGATCAGCACTTCAGTGGTGCTGACTATGGCACTGATCATTGGGATGCTGATGATACCAATAGAATGTTAACTCAGATTTTAGAGGTGCTTTCTATCTCCCTTCCTGCTGCGGCTCCCAAGTTACAGGGAGAACTTTTCAGTACGGCTAAACCACGTCTGGAATTTCCAGAACAGGCCCATGTCAATAATCTTGTCCTTAAAAAATGGGAGCGTCCCGGCCAGCTCCTGGGAATCCCCAAGGGCTGGGATAAAAGGTACCCTTTTCCTGCTGATGTGGTTAAATGTTGGTCAACCCCTCCAGAAGTGGATGCACCAGTATTGGGGTTGTCCAACACTTCTGTGGTCCATTCCCCTGATTCCACTACTCTTAAGGATAGTGAGGACCGGCGCATTGATCAGCTGGCTTCCCATGCCATTGCCTGTGTGGGGTCTGCCTTGCGCCCTGTCTGTGCTTCTGCTATTACTGCTGTTGCTATCAGGTCTCTCCTCAAGGGTCTGTTGGAAGGCGCTCCTGATGATACGGCTAGTGCCGAGCTCAGGGCCTTGTCACAGTGTGAAATGTTCATTGCTTGCCTCTGGAGACAACAGGTCTCAGACAGGTGGATTCTGGAGGTTGTGTCCTCCGGCTACAAGCTAGAGTTCGCTGCATGGCCGCCTCCAAGATTTCTCTATTCTCGGATTCCTCTAGACCCCTTGGCAGCTCATGGACTTTTTCTGGCGGTGAAAAATCTACTGGGCTTGGGGGTCATCTGTCAGGCCCCTCCTGTTGAAAGAGGTAGGGGGGGTTTATTCCAATCTGTTCACCGTTCCCAAAAGGGATGGGTCAGTCAGACCCATTCTGGAATTAAAGCTGCTCAACAAGTTCATCAAGACCAGGCACTTTCGCATGGAGACCCTGCGCTCCGCTATCAGTTTGTTGCGCCCGGGAGATTTCATGACCTCCATAGACATCAAGGATGCTTACCTTCACGTTCCAATCTTCCCAGGGCATCAGAGATTCTTCAGGTTCGCCCTGGCGGACCAGCACTACCAGTTTGTGGCACTGCCCTTCGGTCTCACTCTTCACCAAGGTGCTGGCGGGTGTCACGGCTCTCCTCAGGGCTCAGGGCATTCGCATTCTTCCCTATCTGGATGGCCTTCTCATCACTTCTCAGTACTTCCAGCAGGCGGTATTGGATACCCAGCGGGTGGAGTCATTCGGCTGGGTGATCAATCACCCCAAATCTTCCCTATCCCCATCTCGAGTGACTACCTTCCTGGGCATGAATCTGGATACTGTTCAGGCCAGGATCTTTCTTCCTCAACTGAAGGTGGACTCTCTGCAAGCTCTGGTTCACTCCCTGCTGTCATGCCCTCATCCCTCCATCCGGCAGGGGATGCAGCTAGTGGGGCAGATGGTGTCTTGCTTCGAGGCAGTTCCATATGCACAGTTTCACATGAGACCTCTTCAAATCCATCTCCTATCAGTCTGGGACAAGAGTCCCCTATCTCTGGATCAGGCTTTCGTTCTGTCCCCTCTTGTCCGGCGGTCCCTCTTGTGGTGGCTGGATTCGAGGAACCTGTTGGGGGGCAGATCCTTTCTGGCCCCTGTTGGGAGACGGTCACCACGGATGCCAGTCTGTCAGGTTGGGGGGGGCTTCTGGAGAACCCTACAATTCCAGGGGCTGTGGGGCCCTCAGGCAGGGGGGCCTCTAGCCTGGGGCAATGGTCTCTCAGCAACGAGGTCTTCCTGTCCTTATGTCACCGTTGGGGGTACCGGATGTGGATTTGTTTGCGTCCCGCCACAATCACAAGCTTCCAATCTTTGTCTCTCTGTCCCAGGATCCCCTGGCCCTTGCGGTGGATGCTCTGACTCTATCCTGGCAGGGGTTTCGTCTCCTGTATCTTTTTCCTCCATTCCCCTTGCTGGGCAGGGTTCTGTGCAAGCTGGCTCAGGAAAGGGTGCCAGCAATCCTGGTGGCTCCCCGGTGGCCAAGACAGGTGTGGTTCGCAGATGTCGTTCAACTGGCAGTAGATCATTACGCTCTGCCCCTGGTCCCGGACCTTCTCACTCAAGGGCAGCTTTGCCATCACAATTTACAAACGCTGGCTTTGACGGCCTGGCTGCTGAAACCTCCATCTTAAGGGATGAGGGGCTTTCTGAGTCTGTGGTTAACACTCTTATCAGGGCTAGGAAGAAATCCTCTTCTACCATCTACTATAGGATCTGGCGGGCCTACATTGACTGGTGTGAGTCTAGGGTCCTTCCTTGTCAGGTGTTTTCCATTCCTAGGATTCTGGAGTTCTTTCAGCATGGTTTGGATCTGGGACTTCAGCTCAGCACGCTCAAGGGTCACGTTTATGCCTTGGCTGTTTTCTTCCAGAGATCCTTTGCTCAACATCCTCTGGTCAAGACTTTCTTCCAGGGGGTTGCTCATGTGCGTCCCCCTCGCAAGCCTCTGTTGCCAGTCTGGGACTTGAATTTGGTTTTGTCTGCCCTTCAGGGCCCTCCATTTGAGCCTGTGCATGAGGCTGCTCTGTCTCTTCTTACTCTTAAGGTTGCCTTTTTGGTGGCTATCACCTCGGTCAGGCGTGTTTCGGAGTTGCTGGCCCTTTCTATTCAGGCCCCCTACTTTGAGAGACACCAGGACAAGGTGGTTTTCAGATTTAAACCTGATTTCTTGCCTAAGGTGGTCTCTGCCTTCCATCTTAATCAGGACATTGTGCTTCCTTCCCTGTGCCCTAATGCTGGTAATTCCAAGGAGGGGGCCTTACATTCCCTGGTCAGGAATTTGAAGTACTACTTGGTGGCTACTGCACCTTTTAGAAAGACTGATGCCTTGTTTGTGGTTCCTTCGGGCCCCAGGAAGGGCCTGGCACCTGCTAAGTCTACTATCAGCAAATAGATTCGTCAGGCCATTTTTAGGGCCTATTCTGCTAGGGGGAAGGATCCTCCTTTCCGTGTTACTGCTCATTCTACATGTGCTGTTGGGGCCTCCTGGGCCTTTCAGCACCAGGCTTCTGTTGAAGTTTGTAAGGATGCTACTTAGTCTTCTGTTCATACCTTTTCCAAGTTTTACAAGGTTGATGTTCGGGCCTCAGCGGATGCTGTTTTTGGCCGCAAGGTTCTGCAGGCGGCAGTGGTTTGAACTGCGCGTTGTTGCTTTTGGGATCCCACCCTGTTTACGGACACTGCTATTGGATGTCCCATCTGTTATGAATTATTATCTGGAGCAGGACGTGCTGCATACTTAGAATAATACAATTCTGTGATTACTCACATTGTAGAATTGGTATTATAAGTGTGCAGCACGTCCTGCTCCACCCCACCCTGTTTACATTATCTTGGATCCTCTGTATGGTGATTGTTATCTTTGTTAACGTTGTTAATTATCTTTGGCTCCTCCTGGTTCTCCTTACTGCTTTTCTATACTGGGGAATTTGTGGGAGGTCCCGGGTATATATGGACCGTGAGGGGCCTCTTTTTGCCATCTCTGCAGTCAAGCGCCCTCTGGCGGAGGTTATCCCATCTATTGAATTATTATCTGGATGAATCTGATGAATTATTATCTGGAGCAGAACGTACTGCATACTTATAATACCAATTCTACAAGGTGAGTAATCACAGAATTGTATTTTTACTTGCAAAGGAAGAAAAGAAGCCTAAAGATAGCCAGAAATCCAGGAAAGTATGGCGATGATGCACCTTCTTACTACCAAGTTGAAGATGACCCCCGATTTGTGGTGACCTGTTAAAAGCATCTTCAGAGGAAATGTGCTGTAAAGTGGAGACCATGATTTTGAAGGATCTTCGGGTGAAATTCAGCAATATAACTCATGCATTTGGGATTTCAGTTTCCAGTGTTTAGTATCATTCATGATGTTTTGATCAAGGTCAGTTCCTGGTGGGTGCCACGAGTGTTCATGAGCAAAAAAACATCACCAGCAATTTAAGCAAGACACATGCCTCGAGAGAATCCAGGAGACTTCAATCCTCGGATTGTTACAGGTGATGAAACATGGGTTCACTGCCATGATCCTGAGACCAAACAAGAGTCCCTGCAATGGAAGCTTAAGGGGCCATTAACTCCAAAGACATTTTGTGGAGTAGTCAGCTGGAAAGGTCATGACAGCGGTTTTCTCGGGTACGGAGGGTGTTTTATTACTAAAATTCATGCCATACAAGACAACCATGACTGAACAATTTGAGGATTGAAGTCTCCCAGATTTTCTCCTATGCTTCAACAATGAAGGCATTGCGTATATTTAAAGAGAAACCTAGAAGTTATTACACAGATATATTGCTAAAATACACCAGCTCATAGGGGCTCACCAATCACAAGCTGCTGTTAGGGTTCATAGTGGTCTCTGTCCGATCCTTCATGAACGGATTTTAATTGATTTTAAATGTCCAACAATGTGTGCAGCACAAAACTGCTGTATTCAATGTGATGTCCTCAAGGTAAAAGAAGAGCCGGTGTATATCCTCTGTAATGTTTTCAAATTAGGTAAATTGCCTTTTTCACTAGATAAATTCACTCTTACCAGCTCAAGGGTAATACAAATGCCTCTAAAGCAACTACCACAATAAAATCACCTTTCAGATACCGTTACAATTGCCAAAGAAAAACATCCAATCCTTCAATCCTTTTTTCAATTGACTGATCTCAATGCCGCTCATGCGGCTCAATGCCTAGACTCATAGGTTATCATGTCAATGTAAGGCAAGCTAGAGAAAAGCCACAGAGCACGATATCGCTTTAAAAATAGATTATTAAACTAAAAGTAACAAACATACAACATATAAGCAAAATGATCTGTGAATAATAAACTGGCAAAGTGGTCTGGCCTGTCCACATCCACCTTCTCTGTTTTATGACCGGTCAGATAAGAAAAGGAGTGGAGAATCAGCCTCTATTTATGAGTAAAGGGAATGGCACCAGAATACGGCGTAGCTAATGGTGTTGCTTATGGTGGCTCATGCATGTACTTACTTGGGGAGGGGGGACTTTTTTTAAGGTGGCTTGGGGATTGCACACAGCGAGGCATCCCAAATCTAGATTCTCCGGGGAGAATGAATCAGGTGGCCCTGGAGTTTTATAAACTTCAGTGCCACATTTGGTCCACTTTAATCAGTGCTGACAGATAATCAGCACTTTGGGCAGTGCCAAGAGCGAAAGATAAAGGCCGTGATGCACCTGTCAGTTAAACCTAGTATTCAGCACCATAGACCGCAGCATACTTAGAAGCCGTATAAGCTCCAGGTATTAAAAGGAAAGCTGCAAATCAATCCAATAAAAGCTGGTCCACTCTGTGTATTTTTTTCCAGGCAGTAATAAATATTAAATGTGCTGTACAAAAAGTAATCCTAAAGTAAGAGTAAAAATGGACACACCCTTTAAATAATAACAAACAATCAAAAAATAGCAATTAGATATTATGATGTAGGTAAAAAAAATAAAATAAAAAAAAAAATATATATATATACAAAAATAAAAAGTATAATAAGAATTCCAGGCTAAGCATTAAAAAGTAGATCAAAACTCTGACCAATAATATCCGATCCCTATATTTGGATAATCCTGAAGTGTCTATAAAACAGTTAAAGGGGGACTATGGTCAGTCCCTTTGTACTATACAGCAAAAACAGCTACCTGGAGACTCTCCTCTTCCGGGCTCTCTTGTACGGCTGGCGGGGAGCAGCCTATAAGCCTATGCAGCCAGCGCTGATGGGCTCAGCTGCTGGCCACGCTGATAGGTTGCTCAGGGTGACATGCCCACGTGACCACGAGCAGCCGGACCAGCGGGCAAGCCTATCAGCGCTGGTGGCTTGTATGCTACTTTACGGAAGCTGTACCCAGAAGATGCAAGCTCCCAGGCGTTTTTTTGTTTTACCAACGCCAATGCACAGCAGGCAGCTCGGGTTGCGCTGCCCCGCTGCTGTATAGTAGAGGGACTATGGTAATTTTCGACCATAGTTCCTGTTTAAGGTCAAAGTCAATCTTAAGACCTAAAGAGAAGAAGGTGTCTAGCTCAAAAATGTTTGACCCCCTCCAATGTCTATCCACCTTGTCTATGCTCATAAAGGACATTACAGAAAGATCAGAATAATATTTTGAAGTGGGCTTCAAACCCTCCACGTCTGATGGAAATATGTTAAAAAAATATAGCCATGGTTGGAGACATTTGCTTCTATGGCCTAAAAGGTCTGTGATTAAAGAGGCACACAAGGTTTTTTGTGAGCCTCATTGATTTAAAGCCATTTCTGTCCATATTGCATCCCATTGTTCAATGCAGTTCTCTCCTTTAAGTTTGCTAATACTGTGCGGCAAGGCTGTATAGGAAGTAAGTGCAGAGATTTGTTAGACCTACCATCACACTGAATCCCTGCTGAGAGGATTAGGCCCGGTGGTGGGATTTCTCACTCTAGTGCTGTATATGTACAGAAACTTAATACCTCATGTACTGCTAAATACGGCAAGTCCTTTCTAATCACTGTGCTTCTTCCCTGGTGTTATGACCTAATTTTCGCCTTTTAATTTACTTGCTTTATTCCTTCCCTGTACAAACAGGCTTTAGCCTTCTTTAGTTTTCATTACCTTTTGTTACCTGCTGAGAAATGTTACATAGTGTGACTCTGAAGGGCTCTTCAGAACTTGACTGAAGAATGTTAGGAGTAAGCCAGTGCTGATTGCCTGTGGCAGACATTACAGAGGAACATCAGTCCTTTTCTGATGTTCCTCTCTAAACATCCCTCCCCCTCCCTCACTACTTTTTGGATGTCGGTGTTATCTAAAATGAAGACATTCGGCAGTATTCCTGGCCCCTTTCCACCCCCAGCCGTCCCAGGGTGAAGGCTGCAGGCTTAGCTGTCCTTACCTCTAGCCGTCCTCTCTTCAAATGTCTTGCACCGCTCCTCAGATCTCGCGTTCTTCAGCACCGAGTGTCACTGCGCATGCGTAAGATCTGAGGCGTGGTGCAGTGCATGCCAGGATGGCAAGATGATGCTGCCTGACGGAGGCGACGTGGGACCAAGGGATGCTGGAACACTATGCGACTGGACAGGTAAGTCAAAACTTCAATAATGTGAAACCTTAGGGGCGGGGGGGGGGTCAAGCAAGCCAGGTTTGGGGATTTGTTATTGGCTGTCTCTGTAAGTGGCTGCTTGGAAGTGGTGAGTTAAAGCAGGATCTCCTGTGGTAAGTTTTGGGAAACTGAGCTCATTGGGTAAGTAAAATATAGTAAACTGTGTTTGTTTTATTTTTGTGAATCAGTGTGTTAATGCTGGCACAAATTTAAACCAAAGAAAGAAAAAAGTTTTTTTTTTCTCTTTCCTGGATTCCTGCTGAGGCCTAATTGAGGCCTAATTGAAGCAGGTGTGTTATAAGGCCACACACACAGCTCTTGTAGCTTGCTCTTGTTGCTGTCTCTGTAAGTGGCTGCTTGGAAGTGGTGAGTTAAAGCAGGAGTTAAAAGAAGAAGTTACAAGCAGAAGTGCTGAAGCTGTAAGTATCTGCCTTTGATTTCATATTGTTATTTTAAGTGTTGTAAATTCTACACTTGGTGTTCCCACAAATTCATACAATGGGTTCCATGCCTAACAATGCTGTTCAGTGTACATCTTGTGCTATGTATGCACTTCTTGATCAATCGGTCGATGGTGAATATATATGCCCCGGATGCCTGCGAATCTCTGATTTGGAAGCCGTGATTCACGATCTAAATAAGCGATTGGCAACACTGAGAGAAATTGTTATCATGCAAAAGAGTCTGGATCTCACTGATCTGGCACTACATGGCTCAGGGTCAGGGGAGGGTGGTAGTATGGGGGGAGAGGAAAAGCAGGAAAATGAGGCAGCTAGCTGGATAACAGTTAGAAGGCGGGGTAGGGGTAAAAGTTACAGGGAGGCTAGCCCTGAACAGGCACCTCCAAACAAGTTTGCCCGGTTGGCAGATGAGGAGGATGTTAGCTCAGGAATGGCAGAGCTGCAGCAAGACACATCTGTCGGCTCCAGTAAGGAAGGGAGGGGAAATGGGAGAACAGGGCAGGCAAGACAGGTGCTGGTAGTGGGTGACTCTATTATTAGGGGAACAGACAGGGCAATCTGTCACAAAGACCGGGATTGCCGAACAGTGTGTTGCCTTCCTGGGGCAAGAGTACGGCATGTAGCGGAGCGGGCTGACAGATTGTTGCGAGGGGCAGGCGTGAACCCAGCGGTCATGGTGCATATTGGCACTAATGACATAGCAAGAAGTAGGTGGAAGGTCCTAAAAAATGATGTCAGGGACTTAGGCCGTAAGCTTAAGGCAAGGACCTCAACTGTAGTATTCTCAGAAATACTACCAGTACCAAGAGCCACACCAGAGAGGCAGCGGGAGATTAGAGATGTAAACAGGTGGCTCAAAAATTGGAGTAAAAAGGAGGGGTTTGGGTTCTTAGAGAACTGGGCCGACTTCACAGTGGGCTACAGGTTCTTTGGCAGGGATGGGTTGCACCTCAATGGGGAGGGTGCATCTGTTCTGGGGGAGAGGATGGCTAAAAGGTTAGAGGAGTGTTTAAACTGAGCATTGGGGGGGAGGGTAAAAGCTATTACAAAGGGGAAGTTAGGAAAGAAAGTGACAGTGGGTGTAGACATGAAACTGGGGGTGGAGAGGGGGGAGGGGTTAGCACATCTAGCAGGAATAAGGGCAATATACAAAATTATCAAAATTCTCATAAGCATTTGAAATGCATGCTTACAAATGCTAGAAGCTTGACTAATAAAATGGATGAACTAGAACTGATAATAACAGAAGAACAATATGATATAGTGTGGGTAACAGAGACCTGGCTGGATGAAAGCTATGACTGGGCAGTAAATTTACAGGGATACTGTGTGTTTAGGAGGGACCGTAACAAACGCAAAGGGGGTGGAGTCTGCTTAATTGTAAAATCCTCTCTACAGCCTGCTCTGCGAGAGGATATATGTGAGGGGAATGACCATGTGGAGTCGGTATGGGTAGAAATACATGGAGGGAGAAACAAAAATAAAATACTGATGGGGGTTTGCTATAAACCTCCAGATATATCCGAATCCATAGAAAATATGATGCTAAGGCAAATAGATATAGCCGCTAAAATAAATGAGGTAGTGATTATGGGGGACTTTAACTACCCAGATATAGACTGGGATGCTGAAACATGTGTTTCGCAGAAAAGTAATAGTTTTTTATCTAAAACAAAAGATGGCTACCTTTCCCAACAAGTACAAGCTCCAACAAGGGGGAAAGCCATATTGGACCTAATACTAACCAATGTACCAGACAAAGTAATAAAGGTACGGGTTGGGGGACACCTTGGAAGCAGTGATCATAATATCATTAATTTCCAATTAGCAGTCACTAGGGTGCCTTATCAAGGAGTCACAAAAACGTGGGACTTCAAAAAGGCAACGTTTGACCAACTTAGAGATGCCCTACACTGCATTGACTGGGAAAATGTCCTTAAGAACAAAAGCATGGACGCTAAATGGGATACTTTCAAAGGAATACTTAATTTTCAGTGTGACAGATATATACCTTACAGGAATAAAACTATTAGACACACATGTAAACCGATGTGGCTAAATAAAAAGGTTAAGGGGGCAATAAACAACAAAAAAAAGGCATTTAAACGTTTAAAGCAGGAAGGGACAGCGGAAGCGTTAAAAAACTATAAAGAAGAAAATAAACAATGTAAACAACAGATAAGGGCAGCTAAGCTGGAGACAGAAAGACTGGTCGCGAAAGAGAGTAAAACTAACCCCAAATTATTCTTTAGCTACATAAACCGTAAAAGGTACAAACCTGAGGGTGTGGGCCCCCTGAAAAGCAAGGATGGGACCCCTATAGAGGGAAATGAGGAGAAAGCTAATTTGCTTAACAAATTCTTTGCTTCTATGTTCACAAAAGAATTTGACATGCCCAGTGAAATGCAGGGGAATAACCGAAACCCTCCATTAAATGTCACTGGTCTAACCAAGGAAGAAGTCCAGCACCGTCTCAAGCAGATGAAAATCGATAAATCACCGGGACCAGATGACATACATCCTCGTGTTTTAAGGGAGTTATGTACAGTAATAGACAAGCCGTTATTTCTAATATTTGTGGATTCCATAACTACAGGGTCTGTTCCGATGGATTGGCGCTTGGCAAATGTGGTGCCAATATTCAAAAAGGGATCTAGGGGGGAACCTGGGAACTACAGACCGGTAAGCTTAACATCTGTGGTGGGCAAGCTATTTGAAGGTTTCTTAAGGGATACTATCCTGGAGCACCTTGGGGAAAATGACCTTATTACTCCATATCAGCATGGATTTATGAGGAATCGCTCCTGCCAGACAAACCTGATCAGCTTTTATGAGGAGGTAAGTTCAAGATTGGATCAGGGGGAGTCATTGGATATCATATATCTTGACTTTTCTAAAGCATTTGATACTGTGCCACATAAAAGGCTGGTACAAAAGATGAGAATGCTTGGACTGGGGGAAAACGTGTGCAGATGGGTGGGAAATTGGCTTAGTGATCAGAAGCAGAGGGTGGTTATCAATGGTACACACTCAGATTGGGTCACTGTTACTAGTGGAGTACCACAAGGGTCAGTTCTGGGATCAATTCTCTTCAATATATATATAAATGACATTGGGTATGGATTAAACAGTAAAGTCTCAATCTTTGCAGATGATACTAAGCTGAGTAAAGTAATTAAAACAAAGGAGGACAACAGGCAACTACAAACAGATTTAGATAAATTGGAAGCATGGGCAGTTAAATGGCAAATGAAGTTTAACACAGATAAATGTAAGGTTATGCACATGGGAAGGAGAAATCTGTGTCATGATTACACACTAAATAAAGAAACACTTGGTAAAACAATGGAAAAGGACCTAGGGGTTTTAGTTGACAATAAGCTCAACTGCAGTAATCAATGCCAGGCAGCTGCTGCCAAGGTAAACAGGATCATGGGGTGCATCAGGAGGGGCATGGGTGCTCATGACCAGAGCATCGTTTTACCCCTGTACAAGTCACTGGTCAGACCCCATATGGAATACTGTGTACAGTTCTGGGCACCTGTGCTTAAGAAGGACATATCAGAACTGGAGCGCGTTCAAAGAAGGGCAACAAAGTTAATAAAAGGAGTGCGGGGGCTAGAGTACCCGGAAAGATTGTCCAAGTTAGGCTTATTTAGTCTAGAAAAAAGACGATTGAGGGGTGATCTAATAACTATGTATAAATATATTCGGGGTCAATACAAGGATCTGTCCCACAATCTATTTATACCCCGGAGTGTAACCATAACCCGGGGGCATCCACTAAGGTTAGAGGAAAAGTGCTTTCTCCACCGACATAGGAGGGGATTCTTCTCTGTAAGAGCAGTGAGACTATGGAACTCGCTGCCAGAGGAGGTAGTAATGAGGGATACATTAAAAATGTTCAAAAGTGGCCTTGATGCCTTCCTGGCATGTAATAACATTTCCGGCTATGGCTACTAGACCACAGGAAGGAGTTAAACAGGCTGAACTGGATGGACTAAAGTCTTTATTCAGCCTTACATACTATGTTACTATGTTACCCCAATAACTGAAATGTTCCTCTTTAAAGTAATGCCAAGACCAGTTTCTCCTAAATATTAGAGCCTTACATGAGAAAGATATGGGGGGCCCTTTGAGATAGAGTCTATTATTATGATCGTCTATCTTACTTCTTTGTATTAGAGCACCCTTTATACCTTTCCACTTGCATTGGATAAGAGTAGAAGTACCCCAACACAAGGAAAGTGGGCTGAAAAATGGGCCCAGTGATATACACCTGTGGACAAATTCATAGGTCCCCCCTAAATAAACCCCCTAAATCCTATCTATCCCTTCACCCCCCCCCCCCCCCCCCCCACATGTAGTGTGACAACATGATTAGCTCACGTTCTTGGCTTCTGCTTTGCCGGTCACATATCACTGGGGGATCTTGATGATGGGTAAGACTTATGGGGTTGGCATAAGCCCCTTGGAGCAGACAACACCTTTTTTCTAAAATGGGTGCTGGTCCAGTATAAATGTAGTAATGATAAGAACATGTAACACAGCTTATGTAAACCTATCCATCCATTTTGAATGATTAAATCGAAGGTTGATGGCAGAAGGAAATCTTATAGTCCATCTAGTCATATCAATTTGGGATGCCCCGGGGGCAAGTTCCAAAACACAGGAGAGTGAAAATCCTTGGTTTTGGTCCTCTTTTTAAGTAAGCATTCACTAAGCAGCCTTAACCGGGTAACAGACCCCAGTAAGAAACCAAATTAGAGAACAATAAAATGAGGGAATAAAGTATAAATAGTACAGTAACACACTAAACATTCTTCTCAGTAGTTTGTGCAGGTTTAAGAAGTGTATACGTAATGGAAACTCTTCATGCTTTGGTGAAGGTAGTCACAAAATGGTTTCAGTCTGGTTGCAAAGGTCAGAGTGTCCACAATTCTCGAGGTAAGGTTGTTTGTATTACATAAAACCCCACCTCTTAGCTAATCGCAGACTACCCATATTTTTAAGTGACCAACTGCTTTGTATTCAGTGTGGGCTGCTACTATTCTATGACCCACTAGCCAATAACACAACAATACATTAGAAGAAAGGAAGCATTGACCACATGAATAATAATTAGCAACCATCTTGGCTTGATATTTTCACTATATTGGGTATTCCACCGCTAGGTGTCGCTCGACTGCAAGATCAAAAGCTGTCACTCCTCTCGGCCCCCTGTAAAAGCAGGCGTCTCTATGATTGCCCAGTGTTCATCTTGCAGTGCCGCTGCTGAAGATCGTTTGGATACTCTCTCCTGGATATCTGCAGCTGAGCGGGGCCTCCTAGCCCGTCGGCCGCTTCGCCCTTATTCCCACTGTTCCCGTGGACCCACTACTGCCTCCCAGCCTTGGCTGATCGGGACGGTGAAGGTAGGGTGAACGCCGGGGTCAGGCGTTGGCAGAGCTAGGCTCTGGGCCGCAGACCCTGCCTAAAGGGTAGCCAGCCATAGGCTGATGGTAAGCCTATAGAGTGGAGGGGAACCACTCAGCCCACGTGGTTTTCATGCCCTCCCTGCCCCACAAGCTTTATTACATGGTTGTGCTTGGTGTACTTCACTTTGAGGAGTCCCTTTGTGAGTTGGCTTGCGCTGTGTTTTTGCTGCAGCGCACTATTTACATACTTACCTCCCTCGCTCCCTTGAGTCTCCTTTTCCCCTCTCCATCTTGCTGCTGCGCTTTGAGGGGGGGGCGGCGCTGCTCGGCGGAAGGCTTTTTATTATGAGGCCGCGGCCTCTGCTGCCGAGGGCGCATCGCGCGCTTGCTGCTCGGCTGGCTGATCGTGCTGGCGTATCTCTGTTGGGCCCCTACGTGGCCCGCCCTGCGTCTCCTTAGCTCCAGGCCCCCCTCATCTTGGGGGCGGGCGCCATCTTTCGCGCCGTCGGCGGGCCGCGCGATGACGCTTTTTGCGTCACTGCTGCTGTGGCCCGCCTCTCGAGGAACGTGTTCGGCTGCCTGCTCCGCACCATCTTGCCCGGCTCTTCCTACACGCTGTTGGTCGGCCTCCCGAGCTGAAGCCATCACTGTCGGTGTCGTGAGTTCATCTTGATAAGCTTCTTTTATTGTATTGCTTGTGCATGTGCTGTGGGATGTTTATGGCTTTTTCTGTTTGTGTTTTTTAGGTGTGCCCCTTGATATATTAATGGTTGTGGTCCCCCCTCTCTCTTCATGCCCTCTAACTGTTAAGAGGGATCACACAAGAGGGGCTCATTTTGAGGGCTTGTCAGGTTTGGGCCGTCAGTGCCTTGTAACCTACATATCATTGCTCTAATCACCATAATGGAGGCTTCTGGGGAAAGTGAGCTAGGGGCCCCATCCGGGCGGGTGAAGCTCTGCCCCATGTGCGGTACTAGCCCTCTGGGCGGACTCAGCACTGTTTGTGTCACTTGCGCCAGAAGTGTTATTTTGGAGCATGATCGGGCGGGCGTATCTGCCCCTAGCTGTTATTGCCTGTGGCCTCTCCTGAACCCCCGCGGTTGCACAGTAGGGGGTCCCTAGCTGTTTTGGCTTATCGGGTGGCCAGCCTTGAGAGACAGATCTCTCGCTCGGCTCCTAAGAAGGCCACGTACAAGAGGAGGCATATTGAGCCGGTTTATTCTGATATTTATGGCAATGATGATGATAATCTCTTTGGAGGCCACGGCTCCTTGGAGGAGCAGCTAAGAGGAAGCAGGGTGATTTGTTTCTTCCTGAGAGACAGAGACCTGAGCAGGCCCATTTTTCTAACATGATTCTCAAGGAACTGAACCTAAAGACCTAACCAGTTACCGTCAGTGCCCAAGGGCCTGGACAGGCGGTATCCCTTTCCAGAGGAGCTGGTCCGGCTATGGTCCCGTCCGCCCGAGGTGGATGCCCCCGTGTCGGGTCTGTCCAACACTACGGTCATGCCTTCACCTTGGTTCCGCCCGGTGTGTGCCGCGGCTATTGTCTCCCTGGCCATCAGAAACAAGGTGAGACATCTTGTGGATATTTCTAAGTCTCGCAAGCGGGTGGAGGAGTACAAGGACCTCAAGGCTTGTGTGGAGTTTATTGCCTTCGTTATCTCCGCCATGGATGATGGTGTCCGGCTCGGTGCCAGGGTCTCGGCCCTGCTAGTCGCGCTCCGCCGCTAGCTCTGGTTGCGGCAGTGGTCGGCTGATGCTGCGGCCAAAAAGTCACTCACTAGTATCCCCTTCGTGGGTCACAGGCTGTTCGGGGAGCGTCTGGACCTCCTGGTCAAGGACGGAAGACTTCCTCAGCGTCGGAAGCCTGCGCGGCCCTTTCGGGGCTCATCTGCCTATCGCTCCTTTCGAGGAGGAAGAGGCTCTTCCTTTTCAGGTACTCACAGAGATTCCTGGGGATGAGGTAGGTTCCGAGGCCGATCCAATCTCCCTTGGGGATCCAAATCTCCAAGCCCCCTGCCAAGGCCCCTCAGGCATGAGGAGGCGCCCTCACCCATCCGGGTGCAGTGAGCTCGCTTCGACCCGGCGACTTCATGACCACGGTGAACATCAAGGATGCTTATCTGCACATTCCGATATTCCAGGGGCATCATAAGTTCCTGTGGTTTGCCCTGGAGGATCAGCATTACCAGTTTGTGGCGCTGCCGTTTGGGATATCCTCAGCCCCCCGTGTGTTCACCAAGGTGCTGGCGAGCGTTATGGCTATCCTGAGGAATCGGCGCATTCGTGTGCTGCCTGGACGATTTACTGATTGCGTCTCAGTCCCATCAGCAGGCCGAGAGCGACACCCGGACTGTGTTGTCTACTCTCGAAGATTTTGGTTGGGTAGTCAACTACCCCAAGTCTTCGATCACTCCCTCGCTAGTGAGGTCCTTTCTGGGAATGACTTTCCCAGGTCAAAGTATTCCTGCCACAGCAGAAACTGGTGGGCCTTATGGTGTCATGCTTCGAGGCGGTGCCCTTTGCTCAGTTCCACATGAGACCTCTCCAATTGAATCTGTTGACCGGTTGGGACCGGATGCAGGAGTCACTGGAACAGGCAGTCCCTCTTGTGGTGGCTGGACTCCAGAAATCTACTGGGAGGCAAGTCTTTTCTGACTCCCCAGTGTGAGATTGTTACCACGGACGCCAGCCTGACCAGCTGGGGAGGCTTTTGGCAAATGCAAAAGATCCAGGGTCAGTGGGGGCCGCAGGAGGCCCACTTTCCCATAAATATCTTGGAGTTGTGTCCAGCACCTGCTTATTCTAAGGAAAGGACTCTCCATGCCTTGGATGTGGTCAGAGCCATTAAGTACTACCTGGTTGCGACTGAATCCTTCAGGAAAACGGATTTGCTCTTTGTCTTAACAGAGGGCACTAGGAAGGGTTTGCCACCAGCCAAGTCCACTCTCAGTAAGTGGATCAGACAGGCGGTGGTGCAAGCATATTCTGCCAAGGGGAAGGAACCCCCTTTTCGTATTACAGCACATTCTACTAGAGCTATTGTTGCTTCCTGGGCTTTTCAGCACCAGGCTTCTGTTGAGCAAGTTTGTAAGGCCGCCACTTGGTCTTCTGTTCATACCTTTACAAAATTTTACAAGGTTGATGTTAGGGCCTCAGCTGACGCTGTTTTTGGCCGAAAGGTGTTTCAGGCGGTAGTTAAATGAACTACATGCTGTTCTGCACTGGGGAGCCCGCCCTAATGGACACTGGTTTTGGATGTCCCAATTGTCATCACTTCTGGGACGACCTGGACTGGATATAGTGAAAAATACAATTCTGTGAAACTCACCTGTAGAATTGTTTTTGAATATATCCAGTCCAGGTTGTCCCACCCCGCCCTTGTTTCATTATCTCTTGTTTGCCTGTTATGGTGATTACCATTTTTATATTGGACTGTTTTTTGTTGGAGAGAGTACATGCTGAAGCTATGTGAAATAACATGTTTTCTTGGCCTCCCGGCCTGTCTCTTTTCTTACTGCTGTTTAACCACTGGGGAATCACAGAGAGACGCCTGCTTTTATAGGGGGCCCGGGAGGAGCGACAGCTTTTGATCTTGCAGTCGAGCGCCACCTATCGGTGTCATCACTTCTGGGACGACCTGGACTGGATATATTCAAAAACAATTCTACAGGTGAGTTTCACATAATTGTATTTTTCCATCCAGTCATTTAATATAGACTTTTAGATATATTTACCACAGATATCAAGTAATACTACAGGCAAAAGTAATTGTTACACCATTGCATTGGGCTTCATTTACCACTGTCCTAAACTGTTTTCCATTTTTAAATTTGAAGCATAAATAGTCGAGTTATCAGGATTTATAGGTTCAGCCAATGACAATCTCGTCCCCCAATCAGCTCAGTAGAGCGAGACAGGATTGCTGGTCCCTCCCTCCTCCAGATTAATCACATTGCTGTCAGTGCAGAGAGCTGATTTTTATGCAGCATCACAGATCCAAAGGCCACGCCCAATGTTTCAAGTAAAATCATAATCTCATAATCTTCTTTCAATTTCATTTCTTCAGGAACATGCAATTAAATGTTCGGCAAAGAAAATCTAAATTAAACAAGCGCCACCGCCCCTTGTCTCTAGCTGTGTGCAAGCCTGTGCCGCCCTTTTAGAAAAGGCCTGGCGCAGGCTCACCCGCAGCTAGAGGTATGCTGGAGATGCGACGCAGGCACAACGGACTGGTAAGTAGACCAGGCGATCTAGGGAGTCTCACAGAGTGAGGCATTGCAATCAATTAGGCGATGTCTCTCCACTTTAAAGCAGAACAAAACCCAGCTGGGCTAGCCCTGGAATCTAAGAACTAAATCCGAGATGTCCGGCTGTATGAATCCCACCAGATCACGCAGTAAAACAAACATTTTTCCTGGTCCTAGTGGCAGCAAAAAAGCTTCCTGGCTTCCTCACGGAGGTAAACATCAGGACACCACATCGCCCGCATCACAAGGCCATCCAATTTATACCCTGTCCCTAACATTACAAAGTCTAAAAGTGTTAGCTAGGTTTTCCAATAGTATGAGAGAGTATACAGAGGGTTACTTTTTTTTTTTGTCTATGGAGTGTGCCCTCCTTGACTGCTATATATTGACTGGATGAGTACATCCTACTTTCCTTTTTCCCAAACATTTAGTATGCACAGCAAATGGCTCTCATTGGACTGGGAAGAGGTGCGTTTTACTGGGGGATCGGGGGGGTTCACGCAGCAGGTTATCCCAAATCGGGATGCCTAGGGGGGAAAGAACAAAATCTGGGATAGTCCAAATCCTGGATTTTGTTCTACTTTAAGAAATATAAAGCAGGCTGAATGAAAGTTGCAGCCCCTTACCTACCGCATGAACAGGTTAATTAAACCAGACCAGTTGGAAAAGAAAGGTAGCAGCCATTTTGGAGCTTCTTCTCCCAACTATCATAACGGACAATGCACAGTAACAGGAAGTCCAGCAGCACTCTCTGTTTGCAGGTGGCCTGCGAATGCATGAGCCGCCACCTTGTTTTTAAAATTGACCCCAGCAGGAGTTCGAAAAAAAGGTAAATTATTTTATGCATGCATTAGGCATATGAGCACTGTTCATTGTGTTGGTCTGGTTTAAGGCATTGTTGAGCCGCTTTAAGCCTTTTGCCTGGAATGTTCCTTTAAGTGTTTTAAGTAGGAATCCCTGGTAAATACAATGTAATGCTCTATGTTGCCTTCTCAATATTCCTGCTCCCAATATCTATTTCTCTACAGGAATACATTAATTCTTTTCACAGCGGGGAAAATTATTGGCCAGACCACAATTTACCTCCAATCTTGAAAACAAAATGAGTTTGTTCCCAGTGCTGTGATTGAGCAATCTCCCTAAAGCTGGGGTGGATGTAATTTAGTTGTTGGGTTTGATTTCAGTGCAAAGTGTGACTTTTTTCACTTTGTAATGTATTCACAGATGAAGGTAAATGTGAAATCTTGAAACGGAGGAAGCTCCATGGCAAGTCGGTGCCACATTATGCGGCTATCGAGCCGGACGGGAATGGCTTGATGATTATCTCTTACATGCCCTTCAGATTCCTGGCAAATGAGAAGGATCAAACTGAAGAGCAGAGTATGGAGCAGGATGAAAAGCAAGGTAATATTTAGCTGGGATTGTTTCAGCGGCAGATCTGGACCAATTTCATTCCCATATAAAGCTGCACCCATATTACGCCCGCACTGATCTCGGCCTTTGAACAAAAGTAATTCATGTCCTCGATTGGAGAACATGAAAAGGAGATCTCCATTTGAATAACCTTTGTGAGCAATGTGTGGCTGCAGGTTTTGTGTAAAAATAGCCACTACAAGATTTTTACTTATGAAGGTCTCGGATCACTTCCCAGAAGCTGAAATTTCATGTTGCAAATTACAAGGGCAGACACACTTATACTATGTAATCCATAACATTCAGGAGGCACGTAAGGTGGTCTTTATAAGCCTGATGTGTCTGGGTGACTCTTTCACCAGTCAAAGTTATTTTTTTTTTATTCTAAGTATACAGCATGTCCTGTTCCAGGATAATCCTTACTCATGGGTAATACATCCTCTAGATCAGTGATTTTCAACCTTTTTTAAGCCGCGGCACACTTTTTATACTTAAAAAATCCCGCGGCACACCACCAACCAAAATGGCACAAAATGGCACTAAAACAGTACATACTATACATATAGTTAATAATATAGATTCTAAATGTATTTCTTACCACTCAGTGTGAAACCTGGGCCTGTTTCGATGAACACAAAAGGGATATCCTGGCAGGAATGGTGGAAAGACACACACGAAGCTCTTCCTCAACAGTTCTCAGTCTCTCCCTGTTTTTAGTTTTTATCGCAGTCAAGCTTGAGAAGCCCAGCTCACATTTGTGAATGGCCGGCGAGGGCGCGCTCCCTGTTAGAGGGAAGCGTGAGATGCAGCAGCCAGCGCGCTCGGAGCCGCTGCGGTAAGACGTCTCATTGACGCGCATACCACAGCGGCTCAGAGCGCGCTGATTGGACGAGTGCCCGCGCATGCGCCGTAGGAGCAGGGTGAGGTGATTTGTAACTTGCGATCTGGGGGGTTTCACATAGCAGGGCACCCCGATCTGGGAAGGACCAAACCCAGGATAGTCAAAATCCTGGGTGTTGGTCCACTTTAAAGATTTTCACTTGTTTCACTTGGTGTTGTTCCTCTCGGTGAGGGCATCTTGATTTGGGATGCCCCACTGTGTGTACCCTCACAGGTTGCCCTATTCACTCACCTTCCTGCTTCCTGTTGCTCCCACAGCCCAGACTGGGGTCAGAACGAGCGCACTGACTGATAGCCTGAGCGCATTTCATTTGGTTCCCTTTGGCACCACTGAAGGCTAAGCAGCCAAAGGGAGCAGAGTGCGCATCCAGCCGCATTCCCCGCTCACCTATCAGCCGTTGCATGTGCGGTGGACGTGTGGGTGGTGCACCCATTCAGAAAGGCCAAGCGCAGGTTCGGGCAGAGGTGAGCCGGGATGCGGCCGCTGTGCAGATATGTGGTGAGGGCTCTGGGACAAGGTGAGTGAAATGGGGCTTCTGGGGGGGGGGGGGGGGGTTACCCAGCAGAGCATACCAGTTTAGAATACCTTGCTGTGTATAACCCCCAGAAAGTCCAGTTAACACTTACCTAGCTTCAACGGTGCATGCACGGGCTCTGGTCCAATGAAAGCCGCTCACCGTCACTGCGTAATTCAACAGGCTGGGATCCTTATTGATTCTAATGAAAGCCACCTGCCGAATTACCTAGTGACAGTGGCCGGCTCTCACTGGACCAGAGCTTGCGCATGCACCATTGGACCGGGAAAAGGTGAGTGTCTATGGGTGTTGTGGGGGCTGGCCTCTGACCTTCCGCCCAGGGCATTCCAGATCTGGATTCCCCTGGGGAAGGGCGCTGGAGCCGCTGAGGCAGAGGGGTTGCTGACACCAGCTGGCCAGATTTACTTCACGGGGCATGTGCGCTCCTGCGGGCACACGCGCGGGAGCCCCATGGCCGAACTGTAAAAAAAAAATATTTTTTTGCTTGCTGCAGTCATGTAAGGCTGCCCTCTGCCATGCAAGCACACACACACTCCAAAATCATAATTTATTTATTTTTTTTATATATATAAAATATTATAAAGTTCCTTACCTTATCCTCCGGGGTCCTCAGCAGTCACGCGTCTGGGAGTGATGAATCAGCGGGTGGCCAGAGCCTGGCATCCCGCTCACATGTCCCGTGCTGGTACTGGACTGGGGGGGGGGGGGGTTAGTGAGGAGCAGGCATTGCCTTAAGGCAAATACGGCCCTGTTCCTTGTGCGGAAGCTGCATCGCTGCGCATTGCCGGGGAACAGGGGGCACCTTAGTTTGGGGAACTTTCCCCGCGGCACACCTGACCATGTGTCGCGGCACACCGGTTGAAAATCACTGCTCTAGATGGCGCTGGACTGCAGAGACAGAAAAGAGGCTCCTCCCGGCCCCATATATACCAGGGACCTCCCACAAATTTCCCAGTTCTTCTCTGCAGTCTGGGCTGCGATGACTAGAAGATGGCTCTTTCTACTCGCAGGTGAGCAGGGCTTATTAGCCTGCGGCCCTGTAGGACTATTCCTACCCGTTCCTTTTCACTGCCTCCCAGCTTAGGCTGCGCTGGTCAGGTGATGGTAGGCAGCACCGCTGTCAGGTGCTAAGGAGCACTGCTCCTACCGCAGTCCCCCACCAAAGGGTAGGCGGTACAGGCCCGTGGTGAGCCTAATGGGATGTCCCTCCCGCGGCCTTTTGCCCTTCGCCCCCTTTCCCCTCAGTTAGGCTCCTCTTGGGTCGTCCGCTGCTTCCCCTTTGCTCTCCCTGGGTAGATCTCGGGGGGGTGTATGTATTTACTATGTATATCACGCTTTGCCTTTGGTGCACTGGTTTTGATTATCGCCGCCGCGCGCTTGTACTTCGCTTCGCGGACGGCGGCGACC
Source organism: Gastrophryne carolinensis (assembly GCA_027917425.1). Taxonomy (NCBI): domain Eukaryota; kingdom Metazoa; phylum Chordata; class Amphibia; order Anura; family Microhylidae; genus Gastrophryne; species Gastrophryne carolinensis. Next base: position 395,717,555 of record CM051239.1, on the reverse strand, counting down.
TTGCCTCAGGCGCTGCTGCGCCGTCATTGGCTGGCCTTGTCACGGGGCGCGTTTTTGCGCTCTTCGGGGGGGCGGGCCTTGCGGATGACTTTTTCCGCATCACTTCTATGTGGCCAGCCGCTCGAGGTATATGCGGCCGCCATTTTGGAGCTCCTGTGCTGCGTGTGTGGCGGCTCCCTATCGCTGTCCGTAAGTGCCCCTGCGGGCTGGCTATTCTAAGTATGTCACACACCCCACTTCAGAATCAATTCATTAAGCATGGGTACTCACCGCTAGGTGGCGCTGCTTTGCAGAGAATTCCAAAAAAAGCAAGCCCCTCCCGGTCTATACATACCTGGTATCTCCTAACAATTCCCCAGTGTTCTTCTCTGCAACGTGGCGACAAGACAGAAGAAAGAAGTCTCCTGCTTGCAGGTAGCCGGGGTATCACCCCGGCCCCCCCCTACGGTCTATTTCTGCCCAGCTCTTTTGTCCCTTATCCCCTTATTTAATGGTAGCCTCCCAGCTTAGGCTGTAGGCTGGGCAACGGTAGATGGCACATTGGTGCCTAGGAGATTAGCTCCTCCACTCGACCCTATATTATGGGGCATAGTGGTGATCCGGTGTGGTGATCCGGACGTGGGATGCCCCAGCCCTTATATTCCCCTTAGTGTTTACCTAATCCTTATACATGGGTGTGTATGTGTGTGTGTGTGTGCGTGTTTCTTTGTCTGGGACGGGCGGTCTTGGTATGGCGCCGTCCTGTTTTCGGGGGCTTGGGCTCCCTGAACCCCGGTATTTTGGCCAGGTGGGGTCGGGTCGGGTGGGGGTGCCCGCCGGCCTGTTACCCGCCGGTTTCATGCCCTGTCTGCCGGTGGGCAGACTTTGATTTTACGGTGGGCGGGGCCCGCCTGTGTGGAAGCGCCGGGGACCCTGCCTTAGGCGGGCGGGACCGTGCGGCATGTGGGCCGCGGGCCCGCTAGATGGCTTATGCGGGCGCCATTCCCTTGTGGCGCCCGCGGCTCGCGCGTTTTTGTTTTGAGGGGCGGGGCCCGTGCCAAGCGCGGCCTGCGCCAAGCGCGGCCCGCGCCGTGTCTGTCAGAAGCGCGTAGTGTCCTGTTAGATGGGGAGGGGCGGGGCTACACGGGTCCCGCGCTCGCTGAGGCCGTCGCCTCTCCTCTCTGTCTTTTGCCGTCCAGGCGCCATTTCGCGGGGGCTCAGGTAGGCTCTTGGCCTTAAGTACAGCGTCGGAGCGTCCTGTTAGAGGAGCGCTCAGTGAGGGGGGACTGCTATGTCTGCTATGTTTTATTATTGGGGCACTATCCAGCTGCCTGTATTATGGCTGTTATTGGGTCTGCGCCTCTCTCCCCCTCCTGTCTCTCTCTCTCTCCCCCCCCCCCCACCCCCCCTTCCCCCCCCCCTCTCGTTGGGGGCGACGGCAGGGTGCTCCAACCAGGCTTTGGGCGTACTGGCTGGTAGTTTTTTATATATTTTACTGGTGTAATGCCTGTACTCTTGGTCAGTGTTGATTGATTGAATGTTTTTTTGTGTTTTTCAGATAATATCCGGGATTCCATCATACAGGGCTCTCCCGGTCTTATATACCTGGTTGGTTGGGGGTTGTCTTAGAGTCCCTTGCAAATTCCCAGGGCTTTTTCATTTAATAGTAGTATACTCATACTTATATATATTTAAAGTTACACATATATATATTTATCCCTATTAACCCTTTAAATGCCAGCCACGTAAAATTTACGTGGTTGCCTCTCCGTCACTTAAGTGCCAGCCACGTAAAATTTACGTGCCTGGCATTTACCCCTGCTAGTGGGCAAAAAAAAAAAAAAATTACTCACCTGACCCCTCGTTGGATCCGGCCGGGTCTCCTCTTTAATTTGGTGCCATCCGATCCCCCGTGGGGGTTCGGATGGCTCCAGGAGAGCCCCCGGAATAGGCCCCCCCCCCCCCCGCTTCTGCAGCAGCAGCTGCTAACTGTAAAAAAAAATAAAAATGACATTCACTTACCTGTGTGTGCGCTGGCTCCCGCTGTCCCTCCTCTTCACCTGGGGGGCCTCCGATCACCCCCCAGGACTTACCGATCTTCAGCAGAGAGCCCGGAAGGCTCTCTCCTCTCTCCTCTTCGATGGCGGCCGCCATCTTGCCGCTAAGCCCCGCCCCATTGGGGGCGGGGCTATGACGTCACCCCGGTCCGTCGCAGCGTCAAGCCCCGCCCCTTTTGGGGGCGGGGCTATGACGTCATCCCAGCCCCGATCGCCGATCACCGGCTTCAACGTTCTCAGCTGTCAGATGCCGGTGATCGGCAACGGGAAGGAGGTGGCAGGAGATCCTCTGATCTCCTGCCTCCCCCTTCTCTGATGCCGATCACCGGCATCTGTCAGCAGAGCGGCGTGGGACAAAGGAGCTTACAATCGGAGGTAAGTACAGTAAAATTTTTTTTTTTTTTTTAATAAAATACTTTTGTGTGGCGTTTTTTTTCATTTAACCCTTTGTGAACTGGTAAGGGGTCCATGAGACCCCTTATACCAGTTCACAAGGCTCTGGGTATGGCAAGTCACCTGCAGCTAGTGGGTGGCTTGCCATTAACCCCCAGCCCCCCATTACCTGCCTCCCCAACGGCCAGGGGGGGGGGCAGAAGGGCCCGGGCCACTTAGTGGCTATGTGGGCTAGTAGCCTGCAGGGCCAGGGGCCACCAACGCTGGCCCCTGCGCCCTGTTCTACAAGCCCCCATAGCTGGCCCGGGTCAGTAATGCTGGGTAGGGGGGACCCTACGTCATTTTTTGGGGGGATTTTTAAGGGTTTTTAACCCTTAAAATTCCAAAAAAAAATGGGGTCTCCCCCCCTAGGAGGGGGAACCCTATGTCATTTTTTTTTTTAATTAACCCTTTTGTTTTCTGTCATCCAGCAGCTATAAAAGGCTGAAAGAGTGCTCCACTATGGATGGGAGGTAAGTATTAAAAAAAAAAAAATAATAAAATATTTTTTCTCTTTGTGTGTCTGTGTTTTATTTTTACATTTAACCCCTTGTGAACTGGTAAGGGGTCCATGACCCCTATACCAGTTCACAAGGCTGGGGGAGGTGGCAAGTCACCTGCGCTAGCCGGTGACTTGCCATTAACCCCCGGCACCCCCATTACCTGCCTCCCCAAAGCCCAGGGGGGGGCAGAAGAGCCCGGGCCCACTGGCTATGCGGGCTTGTAGCCTGCAGGGCCAGGGGCCACAAAAGCTGGCCCCTGCGCCCCTTTCCTACAAGCCCTACATAGCTGGTCCCGGGCTGGTTACTTTGGGTAAGGGGGGGCCCATGTCATTTTTTTTTTATTTTTAAGCATTTTTAACCCTTAAAAATCCCCCCCAAAAATGGGCCCCCCCTCCCGGGAGGGGGGACCCTATGTCATTTTTTTTTCTCGATTTAACCCTTTGTAGTGTGGATGGTAGTTGTATTTTATTTGTAAATGTTAAAAATTACTTGTTTCAGTTAGGGGGGTCTCCTGGGCAGGAACAGGGGGCTACCGATAAATATGTGGTACTGTTCTAATCGGTAGAAATGGGGCTTTCACATGCAATATGGTTTTCTTTAATAAAATAATTTTTTTATGTAAAATAAAGGAGGCAATTTTCTAAAAAAAAATTGTATTTATTTATTTTTTTTTACTTAATAATAAATAAAATTAATAATAAATAAAATTTACAAACAAGACATTTCATGTTAAAGCCTAAACTCTGCTGCAAAAAATATATATATAATTTTCCTGAAAATTCCAGCAAAAATGACGCAAAACATGGCGCAAAACATGGCGCAAAATGGGGAAAAATGACCTGTCAACAGAGGGTGACAAAATCTCAAGTAAGCTGGCAATTAAAAGGGTTAATAGTACCTCTGCATGTTGGGTATTGTTCTGTTCGGGGGACCTTGCGCTTTCAGACTTAGCTTGTTTTTTCTTGTTTGCATATTTATATTTTAGTAAAAGGTGTTTTTTATTCAGCTTTTTTATACATTTTTTAGGGAAACTCTGCGCAACCAAAGAGTTCTTTGAGGGATTAATTCCAGAAAGATGAGCCCACTACAACAAGCTGGGTACGCTTAGAAAGCTTAACATGTGTACTTTCAGGGAATATATGGTTTATGGGGGATATTCCAAATGTAAAGGGTTGTTTTGGTTGAAAAATCGCAAGGTGCGCACTTTGTCTGCAGAGCTGAAATTTTCAAGAAAAATTACCGTTACGCACATGCTTTACTTTGGGGTGTTTGGCAACTCTTTCCTTGACAGAACCCATGCATGTTGGGTATCGTTCTGTTCGGGGGATGTTGCTTTTTCAGATCATACTTGTTTTTTCTTGTTTGTATATAGTTTTTTTAGGAAAATGTGGCTTTGATTCTGCTTTTTTATCCTTTTTTTAGGGAAACTCTTTGCAACCAAAGAATACATTGAGGGATTACTTCTAGAAACTGTGGCCACATCAACAAGCCTGGTACAAATAGAAAGCCTGCGGTGTGTACTTCCAGAGAATATATAGTTTGTGGGGGGTATTTCAAATGTAAAGGGTTGTTTTTCTGGAAAAACTGCAAGGTGCGCATAGCGCATATCACAGTTGTATTTTTTCAGAAAATCCCCTAAAGCTCTGTTTCAGTTTGGGGGAGTCTCCTGGGCAGGAAAAGGTGTCTACCAATACATATGTGGTACCGCTGTAACTGTGAGAAATTGGGGTTTCACACGCAATAAGATTTTATTGACAAACTTACATTTTTTATTACAAAAAAACAGTACAAATTGTAAAAAATAGATTTTTTTTAATTTTTTTGCACATATTTCGCCAAAAAATATTGAGAATACACCTAAAAAATGACAAACAAGACATTTCATGTTAAAGCTCAGACTCTGCTGAAAAAAACAATATATCATTTTCCTGGGAAATCCCTGGAAATCCCTTGAAAATCACATTTGAACATGGGGAGTGCAAAATAGTGCAAAATGGTCTGGCAACAGAGTGTGACAAAAACTCCAGGTAGGCTGGCACTTAAAGGGTTAAATCCCCAGAGGGGCATCCCGGGTCGCTTACTGCGTAAATCCCTGAGGACTGCGAATATCATAAATTCACCATTATGGAGGCTACCAGAGATACCGGAACTAGTCCTTCGGGGCAGTCCAGGCTGTGTGGGGGATGTGGGACTCCGCTCCCAGGGGATGATGTGATCGTTTGTATTCCATGTGCGCAGCAGAACATTGAGCGCCAGTCCTACACCTCGGTGCCTGGGACTTCTTCTACCGCGCCTTCTCCCTCCCCTCCTCGCCTGTTCCGGACCCCGTGCGACGTGGTCGTTGGGGGTGATTCGCAATCTGAGGTAGGCGCCCGGTTGGCCAGCCTCGAGAAAATGTTTTCCGCTATGGCCGCTCAGAAGGCTCCTGCCAAGCGAAAATATCTGTCTCCGCCTCCGCAGGACTCCGATGAGGAAGTTGAGGTACTGGATTGGTCGGATCGTCCCCTCGAAGAGGGGGAGCTTATTGAGGAGACGGAGGATTCAGAGGTTCAGCAGTTGTCTAGCGCTGAGGGGGACTTGATAGAGGGGCCCCCTCTTGATATGCCCACTATTCTGGCTCAAATGTTTGAGGTTTTGGATTTGGATCCGCCGGAAGTTACTCCTCGGCCTAAGGGTCAGCTTTTTGGGGGTTCCAAGCAGCGCTTGGAGTTTCCCAGTCAGCAGCATTTTGAGGACGTGGTCCTTAAGCAGTGGGAGCAGCCTACGCGGCTTGTCGGGGTCCCGCCTAGTTGGGACAAGAAGTATCCTTTTCCAACGGATTTGTTGAAGCGGTGGTCTGTTTCCCCCGAGGTGGATGCTCCGGTTTTGGGGCTGTCTAATTCGGCGGCTGTTCACTTCCCTGATACTACTTCTCTCAAGGATGGCGAGGATCGCCGGATTGATCAGCTGGCCCGTCATGGCTTTGTCTGTGCGGGTTCGGTTTTGAGGCCTGTTTGTGCTTCCGCCTTTTTGTCTTTGGCGGTTAGGTCCATGGTCAGGGATTTAGGTGTGGACCTTGATCCTACCTGTGAGGAGTCTCTGGCTCTTAAGCGTTGTGAATCCTTTTTGTCGTTTATCCTGGCCGCTCAGGAGGATGCCATGTTGATGTGTGGCAGGGCTACGGCTCTGCTGGTGGCTATTCGTCGTTCAGTGTGGCTGAGACAGTGGACAGCTGACTTTAATTCTAAAAGATCGCTTACGGCCCTTCCCTTTCAGGGTTTGAGGCTTTTTGGTGAAAAGCTGGATTCTGTTGCCAAGGGGGGCAAGCTACCTCAGCGCAAGAAATTTCGCCGTTCCTTTCGGGGGACGGCCTCTTTTACTCCGTCCTTTCGGGGAGCCAGAGCCGGCAGGGGTGCGGGCTTCCCGGCCTCCAGGGGCGCCAGCTGGAATAGGGGTGGAGGCCGTGGCCGTCCCGTTCACGCCTGGGGTTCCAAGCCCAAGCCTGCGGCCAAGCCCGCTCAGCAATGAGGGGGCGCCCTCACCCGTACGGGTGGGGGGACGGTTGCGACTCTTCTCCCGGGTATGGGACCAGGAGGTCTCGGACAGGTGGATCCGGGAGGTGGTGTCGGCCGGTTACAAGCTGGAGTTCGAGTCCCGCCCTCCTCCAAGGTTTTTCAGGTCTCGGGTGCCTTTGGATCCTTTGGCCGCGCAGGGGCTCCTGGCGGCGGTAAGGAATCTTCTGGATTTGGCAGTCATCTGCCCGGTTCCTCCTTCGGAGGTGGGTCACGGGTATTATTCCAATCTCTTCACTGTGCCCAAAAAGGACGGGTCGTTCCGCCCGATCCTGGATTTGAAGTTTCTCAACAGGTTTATTCGTCCCCGGAAGTTCCGCATGGAGACCCTGCGGTCTGCGATCGGTTCGCTTCGGCAGGGGGACTTTATGACGTCCATAGACATCAAGGATGCTTACCTTCACATTCCAATTTTTCCGGCTCACCAGAGGTTCCTTCGCTTTGTGGTGGAGGATCGGCATTTTCAGTTTGTAGCTCTTCCGTTCGGCCTCACATCTGCTCCCAGAGTGTTCACCAAGGTGTTGGCGGGAGTGATGGCCCTGCTCAGAGCTCAGGGGATTCGCATTGTGCCTTATCTGGACGATCTTCTTATCATGGCGCCTTCTTTCAGTCAAGCGGAAGGGGACACCGGTTTGGTGGTGTCTCTGTTGGAGAGGTTCGGCTGGGTGATCAATTACCCCAAGTCCTCTCTGGTTCCGGCCAGGGTTGTGACCTTTCTGGGGATGTCGTTAGACTCCGGCCAGCACAAAGTGTTTCTCCCTCAGGCCAAGGTTCTGTTGATTCAGGAATTGGCTCAGCTTCTTCTTTCCAATCCTCGCCCGTCCATCCGGCTAGGGATGAGGCTGGTTGGGTTGATGGTGGCCTCGTTCGAGGCGGTTCCTTTTGCGCAGTTCCACACGAGAATGCTTCAGCTTCATCTTTTGGCGTCTTGGGATCGGCGACCGCGGTCGTTGGATCGGTCCTTCCAGATGTCCTCTCGGGCTCGGGAGTCCCTTCGGTGGTGGTTGGTCTCGGACAATCTTCTGAAAGGCAGGTCGTTTCTGACTCCGGTTTGGGAAACTGTCACCACGGATGCCAGCCTGTCGGGATGGGGAGGTTTCTGGAAGGATCTTCAGTTTCAGGGGCAGTGGGACCCTCAGGAGGCCCACCTGTCCATCAATGTTCTGGAGTTGCGAGCCATCAGGTTGGTTCTGTCCCACTTGACACATCATTTACAGGGCCGGCCGGTGCAGGTTCGGTCGGACAATCGGACGGCGGTTGCTTACATCAATCACCAGGGAGGGACTCGCAGTCAGGGTGCCCACAGAGTGGTGTCTCTGATTCTAGTTTGGGCGGAGACTTATGTCCCTTGCATCTCGGCAGTTTACATTCCAGGAGTGGAGAACACGGAGGCGGACTTATTGAGCCGGTGTTCGTCCCGTCGGGGGGAATGGTCTCTCCATCCCCAGGTGTTTCGGTCGATGTGTCTTCGGTGGGGGACACCGGAGGTGGATCTGTTTGCCTCTCGTCACAATCACAAGCTTCCGACATTCGTGTCATTGTCTCGGGATCCTCTGGCTCTGGCGGCGGATGCCATGACACTGAGCTGGAGGGACCTGGGGTTTCTTTATCTGTTCCCGCCGATTCCCATGCTAGGCAGGGTTCTGCGGAAGCTGGTCCAGGAAGGAGTTCCCGCCATTCTCGTGGCTCCAAGGTGGCCAAGGCGGGTGTGGTTCGCAGACATCGTTCGTCTGGCAGTGGATCAGTTCGATCTGCCGCTTCGACCAGATCTTCTCACTCAGGGTCAATTGTGTTACCCCAGTTTACCATCGCTGGCTTTGACGGCTTGGCTGCTGAAACCTCCGTCTTGAAGGAGGAGGGTCTTTCAGATTTGGTCATTCGGACTCTTATCAGTGCTAGGAAGAGATCTTCTTCTGCTATCTATGATAGGGCTTGGAGATCGTATATTGACTGGTGTGAATCTAGATCTTTGCCCTGCCGGGTCTTTTCCGTTTCTAGGATTTTGGATTTTCTTCAGTCAGGGCTGGACTCTGGTCTGCAGCTGAGTACTTTGAAGGGGCAGGTTTCTGCCTTGTCTGTCTTTTTTCAGAAGTCATTTGCTAGTCATTCCTTGGTCAAGACTTTTTTCCAGGGGGTTTCGCATCTGCGGCCTCCTAGGAAGCCTTTGCTCCCAGTTTGGGATTTGAATTTGGTGCTCTCGGCGTTACAGGCTCCTCCCTTTGAGCCTTTGCGGGATATTGCTTTGTCCACTCTGACTCAGAAGGTTGCCTTTCTGGTGGCCGTCACTTCGGTTCGGCGTGTTTCTGAGTTGGCGGCCTTGTCGATTCAGGCCCCTTATTTTGAGAAGCATCAGGACAAAGTGGTTTTTAGATTCAAGCCGGATTTTCTTCCTAAAGTGGTCTCTGCTTTCCATCTTAATCAGGACATTGTTCTTCCTTCTTTGTGTCCTAAGCCTAAGAATGACAAGGAGCATGCTCTGCACTGCTTGGATGTTGTTCGTTGTGTCAAGGTTTATTTGTGTGCTACGGCTTCTTTTCGTAGGACGGATGCCTTTTTCGTGGTGCCTTGTGGGCCTAGGAAGGGTTTGGCCCCGGCCAAGTCTTCTATTAGCAAATGGATTCGTCAGGCGATTGTTGCAGCCTATTCTGCCAAGGGGAAGGATCCCCCTTTTCGTGTTACTGCTCATTCTACGCGTGCTGTTGGAGCGTCTTGGGCTTTTCAGCACCAGGCTTCTGTTGAACAAGTTTGTAAGGCTGCTACCTGGTCTTCGGTTCATACCTTTTCAAAGTTCTATAAGGTTGATGTGCGGGCCTCAGCGGATGCTGTTTTTGGTCGCAAGGTTCTGCAGGCTGCAGTGGTTTGAATGTTTCTGCATTATTGCCTGGTTGGATACCCCCCCTTTTTTTGGACACTGCTGTTGGATGTCCCATGCTTAATGAATTGATTCTGAAGTGGGGTGTGTGACATACTTAGAATAATACCATTTTGTGAATACTCACCTGTAAAATGGGTATTATAAGTATGTCACACACCCCACTTCACCCACCCTTTATTTGGTATTCTGGGTCTTTATATGGTGAAGTTGTTGTTTTCACGGTTGAGGGTTACTTTTTGTTATTTGGTCTCCTGGTATCTTGCCTTTATTGCTGTTTGAATACTGGGGAATTGTTAGGAGATAACCAGGTATGTATAGACCGGGAGGGGCTTGCTTTTTTTGGACTTCTCTGCAAAGCAGCGCCACCTAGCGGTGAGTACCCATGCTTAATGAATTAATTCTGAAGTGGGGTGTATAATACCCATTTTACAGGTGAGTATTCACAAAATGGTATTTTTAAATAAAAAATGTATTTTATTAAGGAAAAGCATATTGCATGTGAAAGCCCCATTTCTACCGATTAGAACGGTACCACATATTTATCGGTAGCCCCCGGTTCCTGCCCAGGAGACCCCCCTAACTGAAACAAGTAATCTATAACATTTACAAATAAAATACCACCATCCACACTACAAAGAGTTAAATCGAGAAAAAAAAATGACATAGGGTCCCCCCTCCCTGGGGGGGTGGGGGGGGGTGGGGGAATTTTTAAGGGTTAAAAACCCTTAAAAATCAAAAAAAAAAATGACATGGGGTCCCCCTTACCCAAAGTAACCAGCCCGGGACCAGCTATGGGGGCTTGTAGGCACAGAGTGGGGGGGCCAGCTTTTGTGGCCCCCCCACCCTGCAGCCTACGAGCCCACATAGCCTATGTGAGCCCGGGCTCTTCTGCCCCCCCCCCTGGGCTTTGGGGAGGCAGGTAATGGGGGTGCCAGGGGTTAATGGCAAGTCACCCGCTAGGGCAGGTGACTTGCCACCCCCCCCAGCCTTGTGAACTGGTATAAGGGGTCTCATGGACCCCTTACCAGTTCACAAGGGGTTAAATGTTGAAAAAAAAACTCAGACACATAAATAAAAAAAATGATCTTTATTATTTTTTTTTTTTTTTAACTTTACTCACCTCCGATCCTGTGTCCCCCGGCGATCTCCGCTGACAGTCTGCTCGCTGTTTGGAAGAGAGAGCCTGGGGAGGAGGGGGGGGGGGCCATCACAGCCCTCTCCTCCTCCCCTCTGCTCTCTGCTCCAAGCACCGAGCAGACTGATTCAGTCTCGGGGGCTTGGACAGAAGAAGCCGGCTGCTGGTGACATCACAATCACAAGGGGCGGGGCTAGCAGTCGCGATGCAGGAAGTGGGGGGAGAGGGCATTTTCTGCCGGGGGATCTCATGGAGATCTCACGGGGGATCGGATGGCACCAAATTAAAGAGGAGACCCGGCCGGATCCAACGAGGGGTCAGGTGAGTATTTTTCATTTTTATTTTTTATACTAGCAGCGGGGAAAGTCGGAACACCCACGGGCTTGGCACTTAAGGCCCAGCCAAGCCAGCACGTAGGTGTTACGTGCTTGGCACCTAAAGGGTTAAGGGTCCAAAAGGGAAGATGGAGGATAGTGCTAAGTGGTTTAGCTGAATAGAGCCTATTGTTCTACCCTCCTTGTGTCCTAAGCCTAGCAATGACAAGGAGAGGGTTTTGCATTCTTTGGATGTGGTTCACTGTGTGAAGTACTATTTGGTGGCTATTTCTCCTTTTTCGTAGGACTGAAGCTCTTTTTGTGGTGCCCTCTGGGCCCAGGAAGGGTTTGGCTCCTGCCAAGTCTTCCATTAGTAAATGGATTCGCCAGGCCATTGTTGGGGCCTATTCGGCTAAGGGGAAGATTCCCCCATTTCGTGTTACTGCTCATTCTACTCGTGCTGTTGGGGCGTCCTTGCCTTCCAGCACCAGGCTTCTGTTGAGCAGGTTTGTAAGGCTGCTACTTGGTCTACGGTTAACACTTTTTCCAAGTTTTACAAGGTTGATGTTCGGGCCTCAGCGGATGCTGTTTTTGGCTGCAAAGTTCTGCAAGCTGCAGTGGTTTAAGTTTGTGCCTTGTTGCCTTGTTTTTTGGATCCCCGCCCTTTATGGACACTGCTATTGGATGTCCCACATGTAATGATTGTCTTGAAGCGGGGTGTGTGACATACTTAGAATAATACCATTTTGTGAATACTCACCTGTAAAATGGGTATTATAAGTATGTCACACACCCCGCTTCATCCTGCCCTTTTGTATTCAGGATCCTTTATATGGTGAACCTTTGTTAGTTTTAATTGGCTTTCCTGGTCCCTTTCTCTTACTGCTATCTTTATACTGGGGAATGAGTGGGAGGTCCCAGGTATTTATGGGCCGGGAGGGTCTTACCTTTTTTTATTGACATCTCTGCAAGATCGCCATCTACAGGTCAGTATACCCACATGTAATGATTGTCTTGAAGCGGTGAGTGTGTGACATACTTATAATATCCATTTTACAGGTGAGTATTCACAAAATGGTATTACTTACATATAATCTTTAAAAATGGCTGCCCTCTCCCTTACTGTCAGAACACAGCTGCTTCTGAATCTAGAAAGGCAAAGTGTAGTGGCACACCCCCTGAATTCTTTTGCAATAGACCACCAATCATAGGGCTAAGCTTGTGGTCTAAAGCTCCACATCATCATACTGTGAACACTGGGAGAAAGGGAAAACAGCCAGGGTGATGAGAATGCCTGTCTTACAGACCCTCACCCATTATGCTGATTAATATGCGGCATCACAGAGCCAAGGGCCACGCCCAAATATTTCAAAAATTGAATCATAAAATGATACTGTAATCCTTGATATCTCTGCCATTTCTTACATTTAAAAACAGAAAACACTTTAGGACATTGCCAAAGGTAGCCTGACACAGTAGTCTAACCATTGCCTTTACGTGCTGTATCCCTTCAAGGGCAACCAGCACATAATCAGTAAAAGTGTAGTGCCCCCCTCCTTAAGAGTCGCTGAACATTTTACAAGGGTGAGTGAGGGGCACATGGGACAGGTATCAGGTGAGCTGCTTGCTGCCGTGTTATTGCCATTGGCTGATCTGTCTGTTTAAACAGCTCTGTTCATCAACGTGTACCGGACTACAGACTTTACAATACAAAAGAATGGATTCTTTGTTTTTTTTCTGTGATGCATAATAATAATTGTGTCTACAGTCCAGACAGTGCTGTGCATCTTTCCCACAACCCCTGGTATTGTTCTGGCTCAGTGAACCTCTGTCACAGCTGCCTTAACTTTTCTTAACTGGGTTATCTGGAGGAATACAGTCAATCTGTCTGGTTTATTGACTGCTCAGTTATCCTCCCTCTGGCCACCAATACTTGAAAAATCCTATTCTGCATGCAAAACGTGTTTCCAAGTTCTGTCTAGTCTGAAAGTTACAATCGCTGATTTTCCTGACCACCTTATTCAACTGCTATGCTTAAAGGGTAATTCCACTTTTAATGTTTTTTTTTTTTTTTTAAGTTTTCATTATTGTGTGCCAAAATTATGTATCTGTTATATTTTTTGGAAAACAATAGTGTGCAGGTTTGTTGTTAGCTGCCTTCCTCTCACTTTAAATGCCGATGATTCTTTGTGGGATTGCCAGATCTGCAATATAGTATAGTATAGTATAGTGGTACATACCATTTCGGGGTGCACCTGGGATAGGGAATCATCTGTCTTTGAGGCTCCAGGAATGGCCAAAACAGTTCTTGGTTTTCTTTAAAGCTATAACAGGAAAATATGTGTGCACGGAGGGATAGAGTGTAGCCCAGGAGAAGAAGTTGATTCTTGGAGTTGGTTAAAGCGTACCTCCAGTAAAAATATCAAAGCAGCGTTCCAGTGCATTACTCGGCCACCCACAACTGTCTGGCACCTGTTAGATGGCGACATAAAAAGGCTTGTAGGGCCACATCCGCCCCCCTGCCTTGAGTTTGACACGTGCTTTTGCAGCTGTTGATTCAGTGTGTGTGTCTGCAGCATGACATTTTTATGGCAAATATCTCTTTTTGGTGTGAATTGGTGCTGGCACTCCCCCCACCCATGCTCATGGTGTAAGCAGGGCCATCAGGTGTGTACAGAGATTGCCACTCCCATGCAGTCCAGATGCACGGCATGCATCTGCATTTTCCATAACATCTGCATTGGGTTAAGTCCTCTCAAACAGCATTTACCACTAAACATAGGAGGGAGGGGATTAGGGGAGAAATTTGTCTAATATGCGATGCGGCCTAGCAAACGAAGAATAGGCGCATGGATGGGGCAATTCCCTACCCAGCAAAGGAGGATTGGGCTGATATGAGAGGTAGCCGAGCGAGAGAGCAATGGGCTGATACAGGGAGTAGGCCAGCAAGGGATTATTAGGCTAATGCGTAGGGCAAAGGGTTAAGGATGGGAGGGGAATCCCAGTGAGGGATGGGCATGACTGGCCCAACAAAGGAGAAATAGGCTGATGTGCAAGGCAACCCAGCAAAGGAGAAATGGGCTGATAGGCAGGGTAGCACAGTGAGGAAGGAATGGGCTAATGTGAGAGGTGGCCCAGTGAGGAATGAATTGTGTAGACCAGGGGTTCCCAACCAGTGGCAGTGGGCTAATGTATGGACGGCCCTGCAGAGGAGGAATAGGCTATTGCGCAGGACAACCCAGCAAAGGTGGAATGAGCTAATGAGAGAAATGTGCTTATGTGTGGGGAAGCTTCAGGATTGAGCTATAGGGGCTCATTGCAGCTCTTTTTTAGGCAAACTTATGAATTTAGAAATTCTTATTTTTATCTTTTCGTGTGTGACAAATAATAGTTCATCTAGCAGACGGTTTCTTTTATCACCTTCTGGATAGATGGGGACATTTTTCAGTGGGCTGGATATTTACAAAAATAGTTCCAACCAAAAAAATCTGTGTGTGTGGGGGGGGGGGGGGGGGGGAATGTCGTGCTTTACAGTTTAAGACACTAAAAGAACACCAGAGGATAACTTTTAGAACAGACTGCCTACACAGTTTGGAAAAAAAATACTGGCGGCCGGGGACCATCATAACAGCTTACATATTTTTATTCAAATTTATCCTTCTACAACACCTGTAAATCCAAAAGATTTTAAAAGCGCATCCCTACTGTTACGCTCGGGTAACTCCAGCCCTCCAGGTAAGCCCTCAACCCCCAATCTCCGCAGCCAGCTTCACCTGTAGGAGCCCTCGCTTGCCAGGACGCAGAATACGCCTGCCCGGGATCGGTTGCCCCCCAGGACTTCAATGGCTCAAAGGATGAGAGCTTACTGGTAGGAGGTCTGAAGAACCAATGACTAGAGCGAGTTAGCAGAAGTCCAGAGACAGGCCAGAGGTCGACACCAGGAATTCAGAGATCGCAGCGGTACAGATGGATGAGGCAGCTCGAGGTCGGGATACAAAGCAGAGGTCGGCAACAGAGATCAGATAGAGATTGGTCGATTCAGACGGGGGTCGGCAACGGAGGTCAGATAGAGATTGGTCGATTCAGACAGGGGTCGGCAACGGAGGTCAGATAGAGATTGGTTGATTCAGGCAGGGGTCGGCAACGGAGGTCAGATAGAGATTGGTCGATTCAGGCAGGGGTCGGCAACGGAGATCAATCACGGAAATAGCACAAGACAAAGCTAGGTATAAAGCGCTATCACAAGCACTGAGCAACTGACGGAATGAACCTTTATAGGGACAGACAAGATTGGGGAAAGGGGAGAGAGCGTGATGATTGGTGCAACTTTAACTAACGCACAGATAGGCAAAAAACCAAAAGGGGCGTATAGCCCAAAATCCCCCTATCCGGGCTCATTGGCCCAACCCCAACACTTAGGGCTCATTGGCACTTAACAGCTCTCCTCCGGCAGCCACGCTGAGAGCAGCTGAGCCGGAGGGCATAAACAGGACGTGCTCGCGCATGCAAGCACGTGTACGGAAGCCGGGCCCACCGGCTGAGGAGGAGCAGTGCGCAGGCGCGCCAGCAGGGATGGAAGCCGTCGGGCGGGGCGGCTGCGTGACGGGGACACTGCTGGACCGGGAGACAGGTAAGCGAATCCTGACAGCTACCATATATTTCTGGTGTCTCTAATAAAGTCAAATCTAAAGTATAAAAAAATGTGCTGCCTAGGTATACACCATATAAGTATGACAAATGTTTTTGTACAACTGTTCTAGGAAGTGTAACTAATTAAGATGAAACCCATTTTTAATAAAATAGGCATTTGTTCCTAGCGAAGGGCTTTTGATTGCTGGTGCCCCCCCTACGCATTTGCCCCTGTTAAACCCGAGAAACAATATCCTCCTTGGTACCTGGGCGGAATCAAACTCTGCAAGTCACATGATCCGCAGGTTTCTTCTGGTTATCTGGCACGCGACCGCAGTGGCCAATCACAGCGCTCGGAGAACCGAGGAGAAAGATAATATTCTCAGGGTTAATGTGCAGGGGGCACGGCAATCGTGAAGACCCACTGTGCTAGGAACAACACCAATTTTGTGAAAAATGGATGTTCTAGTTTAAAAGGGACGTCCAGGCAAAGGGTTGATGTAGCCTACTCTCTTCTCTCCCAATACTCACTGATTGCCAAGTGAACAAAATATTTGATATAGCTTTGTAGAAGCTTTATTGAACACTAATTGAATAATAAGCTCTTAATTGAATAATGAGCACTTAATTGAACAATATGCAATAGATGATTTGTAGTATACTTTTGTATTAAATGCAATCAAATTTTAAATACTCCAATAAAATGAGTATTAGTACAACTCATGTCAGGTCATGACCTCTTGTACAATTGTAGTATAATCTGAAATTATCATCATCTACCCATGAATTATAACACCAGGAGATGCAAATGGTGGGAGGTAAAGACGTCTTGGATTCAGTGGAATTTCACTAAGCTCAGTCGACTTAATGCCCAGTCATGTTTCTGTGTTAAAAGCTTAGAGAGATAACCATGTACCAAGCTAATATGATAACAAGAGCTGTGTATAAAATTACAGAAATATGTGCTCACAACAGTTACTGCAAGATGGGTTTGGTTTTATCTTTTTACTCCTAAACTATGGTTCAGGATATATCTATATCACCTTATATCTATAGACCATCTGCTCTATATTTGTACTATACCCTACTGAACTCTCCCTTGCTGGCCCTTCTCAGGCATGCATAAGTCATTGCTCTGCTGCTGTGTGATTGTGAAGGTCACTGAGAAGTATAATTCTTCGAGAGGACTGTATATGATAAGTCAGCAAAACGGGGCAGGTCTTTAAAATGGAGGGGCATCCTAAATTGGTTAAGCAGCCCTTCAAAGGTGTATCCACTTCCCCCCCATCAGAATCTAAAAAAACAGCCAAGGGTAGGTGCCTGAATAGATTAATGGGCATAGATTAAAAATTGAGCCAAAAATGCCATTATAACCACTGACTTTTAACCTCAGCGTTCATGAGGCTGTGATTGAAGTATCTGCATGGGCAGATACTTAGTTACCTGCTATCTGCGCTACACATCTCTCAGCACTGGTAAGAGAAGCCTGCCTGGCTGGTAAAGGAGGCCTAAGTACAGAGCACTCTGATTGACTTTGATGGGTGCCTTTGTACACGGAAGTCCCTTGTGTATGGAGGCACCCACTGAAGTCAATGGGAGTGCTCTGTACTTGGGCCATACCCATTTGGTGCACCGGCTTCTCCGAGAGGCGCTGTGGCCAAAAGAGGTGCGACAAAGGAGCATCTGGCAAGTAAGCTCGGAGTCCCATGCCAAAGGTCATGTTATGCTTTGAGTTCTGAAAGTGGTCATTCCCTTGAAGTCCCAGCGGTTGAAGAACCTCTAAAGCAAGAATGCACAACCTTTTTGGGGTCTCTGGGCTGCATTGTCTTGTTTTTCCACTTCAAGTGGGCGCAATAAAACACAAACTTTTTACTGCAACCTGCTTTCATTTATATGTAGAGGTAAGGTAAGCACAGGTGTGGCACAAAGAAAGTTGGCAGAGGTGAGATGGTAAGAAATTGAAAAAGGGGAGGAGAGCAGAGGATAGCCAGGAAAATGTGACGTGGAAAGAGGTGGGTAGGGGTAAGATAGGGTGAGGTTTTAAAAGCTGAGATGAGGTAGGAAAAAGTGGGCAGGGTTGGCAGAAAAATGTAATGTGGCCTCTAGGTGAGGAAAGGAGGCAGGAAGCAGTGAGCTGAGGTAGGCAGAGGTGCCAGGGACCCCAACTGATGGCAGACTAGGCTGCGCGTTGTTAATTCCTGCTCTAAAAGCCGAGGCTAAAAAGTCCTTCTCAACTTTAGTCCCTTGTCAGCCATTCTGATCTGGGGTCTGATGGGGAAAGTCTATGAAAGTGGACTTTCCTTATGAAAGACATTTTTGAATAAAGTTCCCCTTTAATTGTTACATACATTTAAAAGTAAGTCTAAACTATTATGTAAACCTAGGTTTAAGAGCCTTGACACTTTGCTCAGGGATGACTATATATTAGCTTTCCATTTAATAGTCTCACGTTGGTGTGTTACAGGTAAGCCCACTCACCTCTGCAAATTATACAAGTAACGGCAGCTAATCAACCTTTAATCTAGTGGTGATGTTGCAGAGTCACTGTAATTACCCTGCTCTTTCCGAGAAGAAATTATACAGACAATGGTAGACAGAGCAGAGTCCAATTATACCCATTTAAATCGATGTAGCCTATGGCTTAAACTCTAATTACTTTGTAGAGAACAACAAAACGCTGCTTTTTCGCTCGACCTGAGTTAACTTTCAGCCAACCCAAAGTAAGGGGGCATTGTCCTATGTAATAATGAAAGGCAGCCGTAATACTACGGAGAAATACACATTTCTTTAAAGAGAAATTATTCTTTAAAATATTGCCCTGATTCAGTAAGGGTTGAAAAAATTCTCATGGTAGTAACTTTGAGTAAAAAATGAGAATGTTATTGTTACTGAATCACCAGATAGAAAGACCACAAATATCAGTGGCACTATTTTCACTTTTTAGAAAAGTGAACTTTTTACATTGTCTTTCATTCAGTGAAATTCTCAGGCTTTTTTCTCATAAGGTCAATTTTTTTTACTACCATGAACATTTTTTTCAACTCTTATTGAATCAAGGTCATTGAATTGTAATTGCTCTCCCCCTCAAGGAAAAGTATTAAATATTATCAAAACTAAACTTGCATTTCAACCATGTATCAGACACACAATTACTCAGACGTTTGATGAAGGTCTACTATACTTACAATATGTACTATATTGTGCAAGTTTCTCCACCACCCAACTTGTGACACACCAGAAGCATGACGTTGCCGGTTGGCTTACTCTATTAGGAGCATCTTGGGATGCTGGTTTGGTGTTGATGCGCAGAGTGGATTTATGTATATCTGGAGTACAGAGGGACAGTCCAGGTAATAGCAAGGATGCCATGGATCGTGAGTGAGCCTGACCAGCCACAGTGGTCACACTTGCCAGGTTTGCTCATCCTGGAAGCACTGAGGGGAAAGGTGACCATGCCTCCACATTTGGTGCGTGGTCATGGAATGATAGAAAGTGAAGGGAAAACCTTGTAGACCTACTTTACCTATCTACATTGCCCCAGTGTCCCGTTTTAATTTATTTTATATTATACTTGACTATTCGACGTCATGAAATCTTAACTCACAATGTGTTTCTATGTTAACATGGTATGGGTTTCCGATTCCACTGGTTCAAAAATATAACAGCCTAGTCGGGAAGAGAACCAGGGGGCTTCGGTTTTTACCCATAGTCCCTTGCCGCAGTCACATTTTGGTGAGGAGTCTCTTCCATCTGGTCAGCCCTTTGGGCAGGACCATGCCTCAGATGTCTCCTGGAGCAGCCTGATCCAGAGAAAAACCTAAAAGGAGCCTCCACTTATGCAATAGCAATGTCCCCTAAAAATACATGGGACAGTTCTTACCAGATCACTTAGTAAAAAAAAAAAAAAAAACCCTTAGTCTTGGGTAAATCGACTTGGAGCTGTGCCAAGAAGCAATTGTAATTTGACATAATTTATTTTTAAATAGCAAGTTACCCATAATTAGGTCATTAAAAATGGCCTACAGCGCTAGGTTTGCCTCACAAATTTGGAAACCTGCTACATTGTTAACATTGCTCTGCAGGAAATGGAGGAGAGACACATGGGACATGCTTCAGGTGAACCCATTGTCTCCTTATTATTCTCCTTATTATTCTCCTTATTATTGCCTTTTCCCAAACTGCCCCTTTATCTTAAAATTGTCTTTATTTTCCTGTTATCCTGCTCGGGTCGCTTCATTCTTCACAATTGGGTTATCCGCCACAAGGTGGCGCAGCTGACTGCAAGACGAAACTTGTGGTTCCTCCCGGCCCATATAAGGACAGCAAATTTCCCATAATTCCCAGAGTTCTCTTGCAGTCTGGCTGCGAAGATGGAAGACTATCCCTCTCTGGATATCGCAGGCGAGCGGGGCATCCCAAGCTCGTCGTCCACTGCAGACCTATTTCCACCTGTTCCGGGACCCATCCTGCCTCCCAGCCTTGGCTGCGGTTCAGGTGACGGTAGGGGAACGCCTAGGGTCGGGCGTTCACAGAGCTATGCTCTGGGCCGCAGACCCTGTACCCAAAGGGTAGCCGGCTATAGGCAAAGGTGAGCCTATTGGGGGGGGGGGGGACCACCTATGGTCCGCTTATGCCTGTTTTTATTGTGTGTTCCCGCATGCTTTATTTTTCTATGTGTTCTGTGCTTGACTTTTTTACTGCTCTGATACTTAACTTCCTCGCTCCTGCCCTTCTCCTCTCTGGCACTCCGGCATGGGGGGGGGGGGGGGGCTCCTCCTGGTGGGCGGCAGTCCTGCTCCAAATCTAATACTTACAGTTGGGATATACTCCGCCAGATGGCGCTGGACTGCAGAGACATCGAAAATAGGCTCCTCCCGGCCCCTCAAATACCCAGGGATCTCCCACAAATCCCCAGAATTTTTCTGCAGTCTGGCTGCGAAGGACGAGGAATTGGCTCTCTACTCGCAGGTGAGCGGGGTTATTAACCTGCGGCCCTGTAGGACTATTCCCATCCATTCCACTAGTTATATGCCTCCCAGCCTTGGCTGCGCTGGTCGGGTGAAGGTAGGCAGCACCGCCGTTGGTGCTTAGGAGCGCTGCTCCACCGCAATCCCCCACCAAAGGGTAGGCGGTTCAGGCTTATGGTGAGCCTCTATGGGATGCCCCTCCCACACTATTGCCCCTGCCTATTGGTGGGCCCTCTTTAAGTGGCCGCCGTCCTCCCTCATCCTCCTTGTAGTCTTCGGGGGGAAAAGAGGGGGGGGGGGTGTATGTGTATAGATATGTATGTTATGCAGTCTGTGCTTTCACTTTTCACATGTCTTTATTCTTGTGTCAGCTGCCGCGCTGACTCGTCTTTTAAAAATTTACCGCCGCCGCGCGCTGACTTTGTTCCACGCTTGGCGGCGGCATTACCTCAGGCGCTGGTGCGCCATCATTGGCTGTTGGCTTTTCTGGCTTCGCGCTCTTCGGGGGGACGGGGCCCGTCTTTGGCGCGTTCCGCGTCATCGCTATTATTGGCCCGCCCCTCGAGGTATACCGACGCCATCTTTTCTGACTTGGTTGGCCTATGCGCGACGGACTCCTACCTACCGCGCCTCGCGGGTGGCTTTATCTGCTTCACTTTTGTTACAATGTACTTAAGGTCTTGTCTGCTTATGTCTTTCAGGCGGGACGAACCCTTCTTGGCTGTTCCCGGCCCTGTTTTAGTATATTGCTTGTAGGCCTTGTAAAAATTTTACTCCCACGTCCCTAGCGGGTTATTGGGGCATCCAGGGTTGCTATATAGCGTTATTCCCTATCGGCGTATAGCGCCGCTAAAATCCCCATATGGAGGCATCCCAGGATAATGTTACCGGGGTCCCTTTGGGACAAGACCGGCTGTGTGTAGCGTGTGGGCAGCCTCATGCTGACGCTGACAAGGCACGGGTCTGTGTACCCTGTGCTCAGCAGGTGCTTGCATTGCAATCTGGCCTGCCAGTGGCTACACCTCGTTTCACTTCACCTACTCCCCCAAGCTTAAATCTCACTCCTGTTGAGTTGCATACTAGTGGGTATTCTCAGCCTGATGTGTCTTCTAGACTGGCTACTGTTGAACCGATTATTGCGAAGTCTTTAGCGAGTAAGGCCCCTGCTAAGAAGCGGCACTTGACGCCTAATGTTACTGTTTTCCCTATGGGAACTGAGGAGTTTTCTGTGTGGCTATACCCCGTCTGATATAGGGGAGCTCTTTTCTGATTCAGGCTCATCTGATGAGAGACCAAGGGGTCATGACGATTCTGGCTCTGACCCCTGGGCCCCGGATGACACTGACAGATTATTGACCCAGATTTTTGAGGTTCTGTCTATCTCTCTCCCTGTTGAGGCTCCCAGGCAAAGAGGGGAGCTTTTCCATACAGCAAGATCACGTTTGGAATTTCCAGAGCAGGCACATTTCCATAACCTTGTGCTCAAGGAATGGGAATGCCCCAGTAAACTTCCCGGGGTTCCAAAGAGTTGGCCTTTGAGGGGGACGGCGCTGCACCCGGTCTGTGCCTCTGCCATTACTGCTGTGGCCACTAGAACCCTTATCAGAAATATGCTTGATAGAATTGCCTTGTGAGGGGTTTAATGCACTCTCCAGTTGTGATGTTTTTGTAAACTTTGTACTATCAGCATTGGATGACACCATCAGAATGTGTGCCAGAACTTCTGCCCTCGTGGTGGCTATACGCCGCTCGGTTTGGCTGCGCCAGTGGGCTGCTGACAACGCTGCCAAGAAGGCCCTCACTGGTTTTCCCTTTAAAGCACTGCGTCTTTTTGGAGACCGCCTGGACCTTTTTGCTAAGGGAGGCAAGTTACCCCAGCGCAGGTGGCAACCTCGGCCCTTTCGGGGTCAGGGTTCCTTCTCCTCCCCTTACCGTGGTGCAAGACAGGGAAGGGGGGTCTCTTTCCCTGGGGCCCGGGGAGATTTCTGGGGTAGAGGCAGAGGACTTGGACATCCTGGCTCCTCCTGGGGTCCCAAAGCTAAATCCTCTCCCAAGCCCCCTCAGGCATGATGGGGCGCCCTCACCCATCCGGGTGGGGGGACGGCTGCAGCACTTCGCTCACGTCTGGAGGCTTCATGTCTCAGACTGGTGGATTCAGGAGGTAGTGTCCTCCGGTTACAAGTTGGAGTTTGCTGCCAATCCCCCTCCAAGATTCATCAGATCCCGGATTCCTCAGGACCCTGTGTCAGCTCAGGAGCTAGTGCAAGAAGTGCAAGGCCTCCTGGAGCTGGGGGTCATCTGCCAGGTCCCTTTAAGAGAAAAAGGCAAGGGCTTTTATTCCAACCTATTCACAGTACCCAAAAAGGGTGGCTCTGTCAGGCCCATCCTGGACTTAAAGATTCTCAACAAGTTTGTCAGGGGCAGGCGCTTTCGCATGGAGACTCTGCGCTCTGCCATCAGTTAAGGGGATTTCATGACTTCTGTGGACATCAAAGATGCTTACCTTCATATTCCTGTGTTCCCAGGTCATCAAAGGTTCCTCAGGTTCGCTCTGATAGATCAACACTACCAATTTGTGGTCTTGCCCTTCGGCCTCACTTCAGCTCCCAGGGTGTTCACCAAGGTGGTGGCTGGCGTGATGTCTCTGCTCAGATGTCAGGGCGTCCACGTGCTTCCCTATCTGGACGACATCCTCATCACTTCCCAGTCTCTACATCAGGCAGAGTTGGATACTCAGCTGGTGGAGTCATTTGGATGGGTGATCAACCACCCCAAGTCCTCACTGTCCCCTTCCTTTGTAACTCCATTCCTAGGAATGAATCTGGATACAGTTCAGGCAAGGATCTTCCTTCCTCAGTAGAAGGTGGACAGTCTGATTGCACAGGCTCAGTCCCTCCTAGCTTGTCCCCATCCCTCCATCAGGCAGGGGATGCAGCTGGTGGGCCTGATGGTGGCGTGCTTCGAAGCGGTCCCTTATGCTCAGTTCCACTTGAGGCATCTGCAACTTCACCTATTGTCTGTATGGGACAAGGACCCAGCGTCCCTGGACAGGGTCTGTGTGCTCTCCCCCCTGGTCAGGAGGTTCCTCTTGTGGTGGATGGAGTCAAGGAACCTGTTGGGGGGGCAGATCCTTTCTTGCCCCTTCCTGGGAGATGGTCACCACGGATGCCAGTCTGTCAGGGTGGGGGGGGTTTCTGGAAGTCCCTGCGGTTCCAGGGAAGGTGAGGCCCTCAGGAGGCCCACACACCTATCAATGTCTTGGAGCTGCGAGCGATCAGGTTAGTTCTGGCTCGCTTGACTACTCATCTTCAGGGCCTGCCTGTTCAGGTGCGCTCGAACAACCAGATGGCAGTTGCCTACATCAATCATCAGGAAGGGACCCGGAGCAAGGGGGCCCTCCAGGAAGTGTCTCTGATCCTGACTTGGGTGGAGGCCAATGTCCCCTGCATTTCAGCTGTGAACATCCCGGGGGTGGAAAAATCACCTGGCTGACTCTCTGAGCAGGGGGACCTCTCGCCAGGGAGAATGGTCCCTATGCAGCAGGGTGTTTCAATCTCTGTGTCACCGTTGGGGCCAACCAGATGTGGATCTGTTTGCGTCCCGCCACAATCACAAGCTTCCAGCTTTTGTCACTCTGTCCAGGGATCCTCTGGCCCTGACCTCGGATGCGCTAGCAATGTCATGGCAGGACTTTCAGTTCCTGTATGTCTTCCCCCCAATTCCCCTGCTGGGCAGGGTTCTGCGCAAGATTGCTCTGGAAGGGGTGCCAGCAATTCGGGTTTGGCTCCTGCCAAGCCTACTATCAGCAAGTGGATTCGTCAGGCTGTGATTCAGGCCTACTTTGCTAAGGGGAAGAATCCTCCCTTCCGCCTTACTGCTCACTCCTCTCGTGCTATTGGTGCCTCTTGGGCTTTTCAGCACCAGGCTTCTGTTGAACAAGTTTGCAAGGCCGCTACTTGGTCTTCTGTTCATACCTTTTCAAAGTTTTACAAGGTTGATGTTAAGGCCTCAGCTGATGCTGTTTTTGGCCGCAAGGTTCTGCAGGCGGCAGTGGTTTAAACTGCTGATTTTTCTTGGGGATCCCAACCTACTTTATGGACACTGCTATTGGATGTCCCAACTGTAAATATTATATTTGGAGCAGGACGTACTGTATACTAAGAATAATACAATTCTGTGATTACTCACCTGTAGAATTGGTATTATGAGTATACAGTACGTCCTGCTCCAACCCACCCTTGGTTTGCATTTTCTTGGATCCCCTGTATGGTGATTGTTATCATTGTTATAGTTGATAGTTTGGATTGTTTAATGCTCCCGGCTTCTCCTTAACTGCTTTTCAATGCTGGGGATTTGTGGGAGGTCCCTGGGTATTTGAGGGGCCGGGAGGAGCCTATTTTCGATGTCTCTGCAGTCCAGCGCCATCTGGCGGAGTATATCCCAACTGTAAGTATTAGATTTGGAGCAGGACGTACTGTATACTCATAATACCAATTCTACAGGTGAGTAATTACAGAATTGTATTTTTTCCTTCCACTGGTGCCACGGTCGCATCCTGCTCTCCTCTTCATGCCCGGGTCTGCTGCTGGCTGTGTGGACAGCGACCGTGGGTCCTTCCCTTGCGGGTGCATGCGCTCTGGGGTCCGTGAGTCCGGTCCTTTTATTTTATATATTTCTCATGCACGTATATAGTATCTTATCGTGGTGCATGTGCTGCAGGACGCTCATGTGTGCCCCTTTTGTGTCTTTCAGGCATGGCCCATATTGTTCTACGGTGGTTCCTCCCGGTCCATCCACCGCTGTGTGTAGCGTGTGGGCAGCCTCATGCTGACGCTGACAAGGCACGGGTCTGTGTACCCTGTGCTCAGCAGGTGCTTGCATTGCAATCTGGCCTGCCAGTGGCTACACCTCGTTTCACTTCACCTACTCCCCCAAGCTTAAATCTCACTCCTGTTGAGTTGCATACTAGTGGGTATTCTCAGCCTGATGTGTCTTCTAGACTGGCTACTGTTGAACCGATTATTGCGAAGTCTTTAGCGAGTAAGGCCCCTGCTAAGAAGCGGCACTTGACGCCTAATGTTACTGTTTTCCCTATGGGAACTGAGGAGTTTTCTGTGTGGCTATACCCCGTCTGATATAGGGGAGCTCTTTTCTGATTCAGGCTCATCTGATGAGAGACCAAGGGGTCATGACGATTCTGGCTCTGACCCCTGGGCCCCGGATGACACTGACAGATTATTGACCCAGATTTTTGAGGTTCTGTCTATCTCTCTCCCTGTTGAGGCTCCCAGGCAAAGAGGGGAGCTTTTCCATACAGCAAGATCACGTTTGGAATTTCCAGAGCAGGCACATTTCCATAACCTTGTGCTCAAGGAATGGGAATGCCCCAGTAAACTTCCCGGGGTTCCAAAGAGTTGGCCTTTGAGGGGGACGGCGCTGCACCCGGTCTGTGCCTCTGCCATTACTGCTGTGGCCACTAGAACCCTTATCAGAAATATGCTTGATAGAATTGCCTTGTGAGGGGTTTAATGCACTCTCCAGTTGTGATGTTTTTGTAAACTTTGTACTATCAGCATTGGATGACACCATCAGAATGTGTGCCAGAACTTCTGCCCTCGTGGTGGCTATACGCCGCTCGGTTTGGCTGCGCCAGTGGGCTGCTGACAACGCTGCCAAGAAGGCCCTCACTGGTTTTCCCTTTAAAGCACTGCGTCTTTTTGGAGACCGCCTGGACCTTTTTGCTAAGGGAGGCAAGTTACCCCAGCGCAGGTGGCAACCTCGGCCCTTTCGGGGTCAGGGTTCCTTCTCCTCCCCTTACCGTGGTGCAAGACAGGGAAGGGGGGTCTCTTTCCCTGGGGCCCGGGGAGATTTCTGGGGTAGAGGCAGAGGACTTGGACATCCTGGCTCCTCCTGGGGTCCCAAAGCTAAATCCTCTCCCAAGCCCCCTCAGGCATGATGGGGCGCCCTCACCCATCCGGGTGGGGGGACGGCTGCAGCACTTCGCTCACGTCTGGAGGCTTCATGTCTCAGACTGGTGGATTCAGGAGGTAGTGTCCTCCGGTTACAAGTTGGAGTTTGCTGCCAATCCCCCTCCAAGATTCATCAGATCCCGGATTCCTCAGGACCCTGTGTCAGCTCAGGAGCTAGTGCAAGAAGTGCAAGGCCTCCTGGAGCTGGGGGTCATCTGCCAGGTCCCTTTAAGAGAAAAAGGCAAGGGCTTTTATTCCAACCTATTCACAGTACCCAAAAAGGGTGGCTCTGTCAGGCCCATCCTGGACTTAAAGATTCTCAACAAGTTTGTCAGGGGCAGGCGCTTTCGCATGGAGACTCTGCGCTCTGCCATCAGTTAAGGGGATTTCATGACTTCTGTGGACATCAAAGATGCTTACCTTCATATTCCTGTGTTCCCAGGTCATCAAAGGTTCCTCAGGTTCGCTCTGATAGATCAACACTACCAATTTGTGGTCTTGCCCTTCGGCCTCACTTCAGCTCCCAGGGTGTTCACCAAGGTGGTGGCTGGCGTGATGTCTCTGCTCAGATGTCAGGGCGTCCACGTGCTTCCCTATCTGGACGACATCCTCATCACTTCCCAGTCTCTACATCAGGCAGAGTTGGATACTCAGCTGGTGGAGTCATTTGGATGGGTGATCAACCACCCCAAGTCCTCACTGTCCCCTTCCTTTGTAACTCCATTCCTAGGAATGAATCTGGATACAATTCAGGCAAGGATCTTCCTTCCTCAGTAGAAGGTGGACAGTCTGATTGCACAGGCTCAGTCCCTCCTAGCTTGTCCCCATCCCTCCATCAGGCAGGGGATGCAGCTGGTGGGCCTGATGGTGGCGTGCTTCGAAGCGGTCCCTTATGCTCAGTTCCACTTGAGGCATCTGCAACTTCACCTATTGTCTGTATGGGACAAGGACCCAGCGTCCCTGGACAGGGTCTGTGTGCTCTCCCCCCTGGTCAGGAGGTTCCTCTTGTGGTGGATGGAGTCAAGGAACCTGTTGGGGGGCAGATCCTTTCTTGCCCCTTCCTGGGAGATGGTCACCACGGATGCCAGTCTGTCAGGGTGGGGGGGGTTTCTGGAAGTCCCTGCGGTTCCAGGGAAGGTGAGGCCCTCAGGAGGCCCACACACCTATCAATGTCTTGGAGCTGCGAGCGATCAGGTTAGTTCTGGCTCGCTTGACTACTCATCTTCAGGGCCTGCCTGTTCAGGTGCGCTCGAACAACCAGATGGCAGTTGCCTACATCAATCATCAGGAAGGGACCCGGAGCAAGGGGGCCCTCCAGGAAGTGTCTCTGATCCTGACTTGGGTGGAGGCCAATGTCCCCTGCATTTCAGCTGTGAACATCCCGGGGGTGGAAAAATCACCTGGCTGACTCTCTGAGCAGGGGGACCTCTCGCCAGGGAGAATGGTCCCTATGCAGCAGGGTGTTTCAATCTCTGTGTCACCGTTGGGGCCAACCAGATGTGGATCTGTTTGCGTCCCGCCACAATCACAAGCTTCCAGCTTTTGTCACTCTGTCCAGGGATCCTCTGGCCCTGACCTCGGATGCGCTAGCAATGTCATGGCAGGACTTTCAGTTCCTGTATGTCTTCCCCCCAATTCCCCTGCTGGGCAGGGTTCTGCGCAAGATTGCTCTGGAAGGGGTGCCAGCAATTCGGGTTTGGCTCCTGCCAAGCCTACTATCAGCAAGTGGATTCGTCAGGCTGTGATTCAGGCCTACTTTGCTAAGGGGAAGAATCCTCCCTTCCGCCTTACTGCTCACTCCTCTCGTGCTATTGGTGCCTCTTGGGCTTTTCAGCACCAGGCTTCTGTTGAACAAGTTTGCAAGGCCGCTACTTGGTCTTCTGTTCATACCTTTTCAAAGTTTTACAAGGTTGATGTTAAGGCCTCAGCTGATGCTGTTTTTGGCCGCAAGGTTCTGCAGGCGGCAGTGGTTTAAACTGCTGATTTTTCTTGGGGATCCCAACCTACTTTATGGACACTGCTATTGGATGTCCCAACTGTAAATATTATATTTGGAGCAGGACGTACTGTATACTAAGAATAATACAATTCTGTGATTACTCACCTGTAGAATTGGTATTATGAGTATACAGTACGTCCTGCTCCAACCCACCCTTGGTTTGCATTTTCTTGGATCCCCTGTATGGTGATTGTTATCATTGTTATAGTTGATAGTTTGGATTGTTTAATGCTCCCGGCTTCTCCTTAACTGCTTTTCAATGCTGGGGATTTGTGGGAGGTCCCTGGGTATTTGAGGGGCCGGGAGGAGCCTATTTTCGATGTCTCTGCAGTCCAGCGCCATCTGGCGGAGTATATCCCAACTGTAAGTATTAGATTTGGAGCAGGACGTACTGTATACTCATAATACCAATTCTACAGGTGAGTAATTACAGAATTGTATTTTTTCCTTCCACTGGTGCCACGGTCGCATCCTGCTCTCCTCTTCATGCCCGGGTCTGCTGCTGGCTGTGTGGACAGCGACCGTGGGTCCTTCCCTTGCGGGTGCATGCGCTCTGGGGTCCGTGAGTCCGGTCCTTTTATTTTATATATTTCTCATGCACGTATATAGTATCTTAGCGTGGTGCATGTGCTGCAGGACGCTCATGTGTGCCCCTTTTGTGTCTTTCAGGCATGGCCCATATTGTTCTACGGTGGTTCCTCCCGGTCCATCCACCCCCCCATCCACCCCCCCACCACTCCCCCCCCCCCCCCAATCTCGGTTTCTTTTGGGGGCTATTATTGGGGATTGTCCGGGTTTGGGCCTTTAGTGCCTTTTAACCCTTTTATTGGCTACTAATCACCATAATGGAGGCTTCTGGGGATAGCGAGCTTGGGGGCCCCTCGGGGCGGGCTAAGCGGTGTCTCATGTGTGGTACATGCCCTTTGAGCGGTCGCAGCGCGGTTTGTGTTCCCTGCGCCCAGAGCGTTATTGCGGAACAGGATGGGGAGAGCGCTACTCTCCCCAGTCCAATTTTGCCTATGGCATCACCGACACCCCCGCGCCTGCATTTAGCTCCCAGCGTGGGGGTGGCCAGCAGGGGTCCCATTCGGACCTGGCGCTACGTGTGGCCAGCCTTGAGCGGCAGTTGCCCCGCCTGGCCGCCGGCAAGGCCACTGGTAAGAAGCGATATGTGGAACCGGCTTATTCCCTCTTTGCGGATGATGATGATGTTTATGAGGCCCTTGGTGGCCGTGATTCTATGGAGAAGGGTAAGTTATTTCATGATTCTGACTCCTCAGGGGACCGCCCAGGTGACTTTGATTGTGACCCCGGGTCCTCTTCAGACGAGGACATGTGGCTCCCCGATGACACGGAAAAGCTCTTGTCGGCGGTGTTTGATACCTTGCACATTGTTCCCCCTAAGGCGGCCAAAAAGACGCAGGGGGATCTTTTCCGCCCTGAGAGACAGCGTCTTGTTTTTCCTGAGCAAGGTCACTTCTCCAAATAGTTTTTTAAGGAATGGGAGAGGCCTAATAAATTGCCATCGGTGCCTAAGGGCCTGAACAGACGGTATCCCTTTTCGGATATGGTCTCGTCCCCCGGAGGGGGATGCTCCTGTTCTAGGGCTCTCCCAATACCTCGGTTATGCCGTCTCCTGACACTACTACCTTGCGTGATAATGCTGACCGGCGCATGGATCAATTCGCTTGCCACGCCTTCACTTTTGTGGGGGCTGGTCTGCGTTCTGTCTGCGCTGCGGCCATTGTCTCCATTGCCATTAAAAAGAAGGTAAGGCGCCTTGTGGAGGTCGCCAGATCTCGCAAGCGAGCGGACGAGTATAAGGAACTTTTGGCTTGCGCTGACTTCATTGCCTTTGTAATCTCAGCCATGGATGATGCTGTCCGGCTTGGCGGTAGGGCTTCAGCCCTGCTAGTTGCTCTTCGTCGGTCTATCTGGCTGCGACAGTGGGTGGCCGATGCCGCCCCCAAGAAATCACTGGGATTCCCTTCTTGGGACTTCGTCTTTTCGGGGAGCGTCTTGATC
Organism: Gastrophryne carolinensis; assembly: GCA_027917425.1. Lineage (NCBI taxonomy): Eukaryota > Metazoa > Chordata > Amphibia > Anura > Microhylidae > Gastrophryne > Gastrophryne carolinensis. The sequence goes on along the minus strand of CM051239.1, from coordinate 395,687,120 downwards.
TCTTGGCGAAGGATGGATGGCTCCCTCGGCGCCGGAAGCAGGTATGGCCCTTTCGGGGCTCTTCTTCCTTTCGTCCCTTCCGAGGGGGACGAGGTTCTTCCTTCCCTGGTGGCCGTAGGGACTCCTGGGGATGAGGGAGATCCTGCGGTCGTCCCTGTCCCTCCTGGGGGTCCAAGCCCAAGCCCCCCGCCAAGGCCCCTCAGGCATGAGGAGGCGCCCTCACCCATCCGGGTGGGGGGACGGTTTCTGCTTTTTGCTCACGTCTGGAGACAGCACGTCTCAGACCGGTGGATTCAGGAGGTGGTGTCCTGCGGCTACAAGATAGAGCTGGCAGCCTGGCCGCCCCCAAGATTTCTTCGGTCCCGGATTTCCAGAACCCCTTGACGGCGCAGGGCCTAAGGTTTGTCAGGTTCAAACACTTCCGCATGGAGACCTTGCGGTCAGTGGTGAGTTCACTTTGGCCCGGCGACCTCATGACCATGGTGGACATCAAGGATGCCTACCTGCATGTTCCTATTTTCCGGGGACATCAGTAGTTCCTGAGGTTCACCCTGGAGGAACAACACTACCAGTTTGTGGCACTGCGTTCGGAATCTCTTCGGCCCCTCGGGTGTTCACCAAGGTGCTGGCGGGTGTCATGGCCCTACTGCGGAGCCAGGGCATTCGTATTCTTCCTTACCTGGATGACTTGTTGATTGCTGCTCATTCTCTTCAGCAGGCCGAGAGTGACACTCAGAAGGTATTGTCCACTCTCGAGGCTTTCGTTTGGGTGACCAATTATCCCAAGTCTTCGATCACTGGTGAGGTCTTTTCTGGGCATGACATTGGACACTTCTCAGCTCAAGCTGTACCTCCCTCAGCAGAAGGTGGAGGGTCTTCAGATGCAAGCGCGGGCCCTGCTGTCTTGTCCTCACCCATCCATCCGTCTGGGAATGCAGTTGGTGGGCCTCATGGTGTCTTGCTTCGAGGCTGTACCCTTCGCCCAGTTCCACATGAGACCTCTTCAGTCTCTTGTCCATTTGGGATCGGACACAGGAGTCCCTGGAGCAGGAATTCGTCCTGTCCCCTCTGGCCAGACAGTCCCTCTCGTGGTAGTTGGACTCGGGAAACCTTCTAGTGGGCAGGTCCTTTCTGCCTCCGTGCTGGGAGATTGTCACCACGGATGCCAGTCTGACCGGTTGGGGAGGGTTTTGGCAATCGCTGAAGTTCCAGGGCCAGTGGGGTCCTCAGGAGGCCCATGTGCCTATCAATCTCCTGGAGCTGAGAGCGATCCGGTTGGTTCTTTTCCAGTTGACTCCCCATCTACGGGGTTGTGCGGTCCAGGTCCAATGGCGGTTGCCTACATCAATCATCAGGGCAGGACTCTGAACAAGCGAGCTCTCAAGGAAGTGTCCCTGATCCTGTCTTGGGCGGAGAAGAATGTTCCCTGCATTTCGGCGGTTTACATCCCAGGGGTGGAGAACCAGGAGCCGGACTCCCTGAGCAGGGGGACGTCTCGTCTGGGGGAATGGTCTCTCAGCAACAAGATCTTTCACACCCTGTGACGCTGATGGGGTCAGCCGGACGTGGACCTGTTTAGGTCCCGTCACAACCACAAGCTTCCAAAATTCGTCTCTCTGTCAAGAGATCCTCTGGCCTTCGCCACGGACGCGCTAGCAATTCCTTGGACGGAGTTCCAGCTCCTCTATGCTTTTCCTCCCTTTCCTCTTCTGGGTCGCGTGCTGCGCAAGATAGCCCAGGAAGGGGTACCAACTATCCTGGTGGCCCCCCGCTGGCCGAGAAGGTGCTGGTTCGCGGACATAGTCCATATGTCAGTGGATCAGTACATCATGCCCGACGATCCAGGGCTTCTCACTCAGGGACTGCTGCGCCACCCCAATTTACAAACGCTGGCTTTGACGGCTTGGCTGCTGAATCCTCCATCCTGATGGAAAAGGGGCTGCCGGCCTCGGTCGTGAGTACCATGATTCAGGCTCGGAAGAGATCGTCTTCCATGATTTATTACAGGGTCTGGCACGCTTACATTCCCTGGTGTGAGTCTAAGTTGTTTCCTTGTCGCACTTTTTCCCTTTCCAGGATTTTGTAGTTCCTACAACATGGCCTGGAATCTGGCTTACAACTGAGTACCCTCAAGGGACAGGTTTCAGCCTTGGCAATTTTTTTCCAATCATAGACTTGTCAAGACTTTTTTCCAAGGAGTTACCCATGTACGTCGGCCGCGTAAGCCTTTACTACCGTTGTGGGATTTGAACTTGGTGCTTTCTGCTCTCCAGGGTCCCCCCTTTGAGCCCTTGTGTGATTCTGCTTTACCCATTTTGACTCTGAAGGTGGTCTTTTTGGTAGCTATCACTTCGGTGTGCCACGTCTCTGTACTGGTGACGCTTTCTATGAAGCCTCCTTACTTTGAGCGGCATCAGGATAAGGTGGTTTTTCGTCTTAAACCGGAATTCTTGCCCAAAGTTGTGTCCGCTTTTCATCTCAATGAGGACATTGTCTTGCTTTCCTTGTGTTCTGCGCCTTCTAATTCTAAGGAGAGGACCCTCCATTCCCTGGATGTGGTCAGGGCGCTTAAGTACTATTTGGTTGCTACGGAGTCCTTTTGGAAGTCGGATTCTCTGTTTGTCCTTCCTAATAGACCTAGGAAGGCTTGCCTCCAGCCAAATCCACTATCAGCAAGTGGATCAGACAAGTGGTGGTGCAAGCGTATTCTGCCAAAGGGAAGGAACCCCCTTTCCGTGTTACAGCTCACTCCACTAGAGCTATTGGTGCTTCTTGGGCATTTCAGCACCAGGCTGGCAAGGCCACTACCTGGTCTCCAGTTCATACTTTTTCTAAGTTTTACAAGGTTGATGTTAGGGCCTCAGCTGATGCTGTTTTTGGTTGCAAAGTGCTTCAGGCGGTAGTGTCATGAACTACGAGCCGTTGCTCACTGGGATCCCACGCTTTCTTGGACACTGCTTTTGGATGTCCCAGTTGTGAAGAATGAAGCGACCCGAGCAGGATACCAGGAAAAATTCAATTTTGTGATTACTCACCTGTAGAGTTGTTTTTATTGGTATCCTGCTCGGGTCGCTTCATCCCACCCTTGTTCTGTTATCCTCTTTTGCCTTGGAGACATGGTCTCTGGCCTCTCGGCTTTTCTCTGTATTACTGCTTTTCAACACTAGGAATTATGGGAAATTTGCTGTCCTCATATGGGCCGGGAGGAGCCACAAGTTTCGTCTTGCAGTTAGCTGCACCACCTTGTGGCGGATAACCCAATTGTGAAGAATGAAGCGACCCGAGCAGGATACCAATAAAAACAATTCTACAGGTGTGTAATCATAGTATATTCCTAGTATGTCACACACCCCACTTCCAAATATTCATGACACTTGGGAACCCGGCCTGTAGAGGGCGATCTTGCAGAGATGACATGGAAAAAGGAGCCCCTCCCGGTCCACAAGTACTGAGTTCCTCCCACTATTCCTCAGTCTTTTCGTCTGCAGTCGGCGAAGCATTCAGAAGATGACTCTCCTTCAAGTTGCAGGTAGCCGGGTTTGCTCCCGACCCCTTTTTTTCCTCTATTTCTGTCTGATACTCTTTAAACCTGTTTGGTTATATTGTATGCCTCCCAGCCCTGGCTGTATGGTTCAGGCAAAGGTAGATACATACACCTTCTGGTGTATACAGGAGTTTTACTCCTCCCTGAGACCCAAATGTGGGTAGGCGGTTTCCGGGTTGGTGTTCTCGGCATGGGATGCCCCTGTCCCTTTATAATCCCCTTGTGCCTTATGGGTGCATTTCTATCCTCTCCCCTTTAGTTCTCCTTTACCCTGCTGGGGTAAAAAGGAGGGGGGGGGGGGGCGTTATCTGGGCTTATTTGTCACCAGGCACACAAATAATACAAAAAAAAAAATATATATATATATATATATATATATATATATATAAAATAAATCTTTATTACATATATATTATTATGTATGTTTACCATACTATTTAATAGGATTTTCCTATTTCTGTCTAGGCAGCATTCTTTTGCTTACCTTTTAAAGCTCTTTGTTTCTGGCGATGTTCAGATTTGAATTTCCCTCCATTCTTGGTCATGTGATTCTGGGGGTGGGCGGGGCTTAGGCATACAGCATCATTTCATTCTCAAGAGCACCTGTGTGCTCTCTTTGTCTGCCTGGCTCCTGCTGCTTCCCTATGGTCTTCCCTCATCGTGCTTGCTTTGGCAGCACATATACTAAAATTGGAACAATACTGAGAAGATTAGCATGGCCCCTGCGCAAGGATGACACGCAAATTCGTGAAGCGTTCCATATTTAAAGGTGCTGTGAGCCTCAGCTCAGCTTGCTGAAGGGAGTTTCTGCCATTTTTTTCATGCTTTGTCATTTATTGTATTGTGTGCATTGGTGACTGTTTGTTTTCTTTGTAGGTGGAAACTCTTTATTTTAAAGGGGTTTCTCCTGGTCTTTAGCCCTTAAAGCCTTATTTGGGGGTCCATTTGTGTTAATATCCTCCCACTTGGAACTATTTAAAGGGGCATCCCGGGTAGCAATTGCGTAAATCCCATATATACTTGGCGACTATAATCAATTATAGTATAATACTGAACACCATATGGAGGCATCTCAGGACAACGGGCATGCAGTTCCCTCTGCACAGACTCGGCAATGTTTTGGATGTGGGGCATCCCTTGTTGGGGATAACGCAATTCTTTGCGTCCCTTGTGCTCAATTAACTATTATGCAGCAAACTGGGGCCCATGCTTCGGCATCTGCAGCTTCTACCTTATCTCCTACTCCACCATGTCTTGTTCGTACCCCCAGTGATATTGTCATGGGTGGTGAGTCGCATTCTGATTTATGTGCCAGATTGGCTCATCTTGAAAAATCAATGTCTAGCTCTGTGGCCAAGAAGGCCTCAGCTAAAAGGAAACATTTGACTCAGGCCGTTCCGGTAAGTGAGTTGGATAATTGTGAAATGCTTTATTGGTCTGATCCTTCTCAGTTAGAAGAAGGAGAATTATATGAGGATTCAGATGTTTCTGATGAACAGCAATTTGTTGGTACTGTGATTGAGCAGGGTGAAGCTAGTGTTGTGGATACCCCCTAAGGCTCTTGCTCAGTTATTTGAGGTTTTGGTTATCACTCATCCTGAAGTAGTCCCTCCTCAAAAAGGGGAATTCTTTGGAGTCTCTAAAACTCGTTTTGAATTTCCAAATCAAAAGCATTTTGATGAAATTATTCTTAAAGAATGAGAGAAGCCTGCGCGGCTTCCTGGCATTCCCTTGGGCTGGGACAAGAAATATCCCTTCCCAGCTGATACTGTTAAGCGTTGGTCATCACCCCTGTGCTTAATTTATCCAATTCTTCTGTGTTGCATTCTCCTGACTCCACTACACTTAAAGATGGAGAGGATAAGCGTATTGATCAAATGACGTGCCACGCTTTTTCCAGTGTGGGCTCGGCCTTGCTGCCTGTTGGTGCTTCTGCACTCATGACAGTGGCTATTAGGTCTTTTGTGAGAGACCTAATGAATTACTCAGGGCTTGATCCGGCCTCTGATGTGTACGCCGCTCTTAAGCGATGTGAGATGTTTGCATCTTTTGTACTTTCTGCCTTAGATGATACTCTGCTCATGTGCAGCAGAACCTCTGCCTTGTTAATCGCCATTCGGCGGTCAGTATGGTTGTGGCAGTGGGCAGCTGATATTGTAGCCAAGAAATCGCTTATAGCGCTCCCTTTTGTGGGATTGCGCCTCTTTGGAGAAAAATTGGATTCTGTCACTAAAGGAGGTAAATTACCTCAGCGTAAGAAACAACGTCATTCCTTTCGTGGAGTGGCCTCTTTTAACCCTTCCTTTCGGGGGTCTAGATCCGGTAGAGGATCGGCCTTTTCAGCCCCTAGAGGGAATGCATGGAATAGAGGAAAGGGACGTGGCCGTCCAAGTCAGAATTGGGGGTCCAAAACCAAATCTGCCACTAACCCTGCTCAACAATGAGGGGACGCCCTCACCCTTACGGGTGGGGGGACGGCTGCGGTTCTTCCTCCAGGTCTGGGGTCAGGAGGTATCAGACAATTGGGTTCTGGAAGTAGTCTCTTCCGGTTACAAACTGGAATTCGAGTTCCGGCCACCTCCCAGATTTTTCATGTCCCGGATGCCGTCAGATCTGGCAATTGCGCAGGGACTGCGGGCAGCAGTAGCGAATCTGTTAAACATGGCTGTCATCTGCCTAGTGCCTCCAGCGGAAAGGGGTTTGGGGTTTTACTCCAACCTATTCACGGTACCCAAAAAGGACGGCTCTGTTCGGCCTATCCTTGACCTAAGGAGACTCAATCAATTTATCCATAAAAAATTCAGAAAATTCCGCATGGCCTTACCTCGGCCCCAAGAGTCTTTACCAAGATGCTGGCAGGAGTGATGGCTATATTCAGGGTCCGGGGCATCCACATTGTGCCTTTTCTGGACGATCTTCTTATCGCGGCCTCCTCCCTCGAACACCAGGACGGTGGTCTCTACGCTAGAGAGGTTGGGATGGGTAATAAGTTACCCCAAATCCTCTCTCTGTCCGTCCAGGGAAATTCCCTTCCTGGGCCTGATTCTGGATACATTTCAGGCCAAGGTTTTTCTTCCTCAGTCCAAAATGGTTTTGATTCAGGACTTGATTTGTCTATTCTTGTCCAACCCTCGTCAGTCTATCCGTCTAGGGATGAGACTAGTGGGATTGATGGTAGCTGCATTCGAGGCAGTCCTGTTTGCCCAGTTTCACATAAGGACTCTTCAGCTCTTCCTCTTGGCAAGGTGGGATAGGTGCCCACTAACATTGAATCAGACTTGTCTATTGTCTCCCCACGTTTTGCAGTCCCTTCAGTGGTGGTTAATATCGCTCAACCTCCAGAAGGGCAAGTCATTTCTGACTCCGTGTTTGGAACTGGTTACCACGGATGCCAGCCTGGTGGGCTGGGGGGGCTTCTGGAAGAAGCATCAGTTCCAAGGATTGTGGGGGCCTCAGGAGGCTCATTCTCCAATCAATGTATTAGAGCTTCGGGCCATACGTCTTGTTCTACTTCGACTGACCCATTTCTTACAGGGTCTGCCAGTTCAGATTCGGTCAAACAACCGAACAGCTGTTGCATACATCAATCACCAGGGAGGGACTCCCAGTTGGGGTGCCCTCCGGGAAGTGTCTCTGATCCTTCAGTGGGCAGAGATCAATGTTCCCTGCATATCAGCAGTTTACATTCCGGGGATAGAGAATGTGAAGGCAGGCTCCCTGAGCAGGGGATGTTCTCGCCAGGGAGAATGGTCTCTCAATCCAAGGGTCTTTCAGTTCCTCTGTCACAAGCGGGGGACTCCACAGTTGGACCTGTTTGCTTCTCGCCACAATCACAAGCTGCCAGCTTTTGTGTCTCTATCCCAGGATCCTCTGGCAGTGGCAGCGGATGCCATGTCTCTGGCCTGGAAGGATCTGGGGTTCCTATATCTGTTTCCCCCATTCTCCATGATCACCAAGGCGGTGCGCAAGTTAGCACTGGAGGAGGCGCCAGCAATTCTGGTGGTGCCAAGGTGGCCAAGACGTCTGTGGTACGCAGACGTCGTAAGGCTGGCAGTGGATCGTTTCCATCTGCCTCTTCTTCCAGATCTCATCACGCAGGGTCAACTTTGTTACCCCAATTTAAAAACGCTGGCTTTGACGGCATGGCTGCTGAAGTCTCCATCTTGAAAGAAGAATGTCTTTCTGATGTGGTTATTCAGACTCTTATTAGAGCTAGGAAGAAGTCTTCCTCTGTCATTTATTACAGGACTTGGAGGTCCTATATTGATTGGTGTGAATCCGGGGCTTTGCCCTGTAGAGTATTTTCTATTCCTAGAATTCTGGAGTATCTGCAACGAGGTCTGGATATGGGATTCCAGATTAGTACTTTTCTTTCAATATATCTTTATTGAGTTTTGCATGAAAATCAAGAACAGTACATGTAAACAGGAATGAACACACAAAGAGAATTGCGGGGTCGGGACGGACCAGCAGCCAACAAATAATACAGCCTCAGGCGGGCTAAAGAGGTCGGGCACATTAAATGCTCAAGGAGCCGGGAACAACAGAAGCGCGGGCCCAGAACACCGTGGCCCGCGACCCCCACCACTCCCCAGGGACTATAGCCAACCAAGATTTTCTTCCATACAGGCCAACCTCCGGCATGACCAGAATATAGTGACCGCACCCGTCCCTCCCGCAACCCCGAAAATAAGGGAAATTGTAGAGAAAAAGAAGTGCAGATAGGAGGGAACAAGGGAAGAAAGAGAAAGTAGGGACACAAAGCAGGGAATGGGAGAGAAAGTGGATAAGAGACAATAGGAAGGAGAACACAACAGACAGACAAGAAGACACAAACTTAGGGAAGGATGACCACATCACATCCCCGCTCCGACCCCCCCAAGGGTCATGACAGGACTGACCCCAGCCTAGCCGTCCACCGTCCAAGTCGTCCCGGGGTTCACTCCCGTTCCAATAGCGCTCGGAAGTCAGGAGACTCCCGAGAAGCCTCCCATAGAGCCCACGTCGTAAGAAACCTCTGAGTGCCCCCCTCCACCCCCTCCAAAGACAGCTCCTCCATCCTCTTGATGGTCTCAACTTCCCCGTACCACTCCAGCATGGACGGAACAGCAGTGGAACGCCAGTGTCTGGGGATCACCGATCTAGCAGCAGTAAGTAAATGCCTCAATAACCCCTTCTTGTTAGTCGATACTGACCCTGGGAGCATGGACAAAAGGGCAACCTGTGGCGTGCGGGGGAGCTTTTCGAGTGACAGGTGTTCATACATTCCTAGCACCCGCTCCCAGAAGTCCCGCACCAACGGACACTCCCACCAAATATGCACCATGGTCCCAGGAGCCCCTGTACATCTCCAACAATCACCAGTGTCCACTCCTCCAAATTTTAGAAGGTCCGATGGGCACCTATACCATCTTGCCAGAATCTTATAGTTCCGTTCCTGGGCTCTAGACGCGACAGACAGTTTGTGGGTAAGTGCAAAGGATTTCTCCCATTCATCGGGCTCAAACACCTGTCCCAGGTCCTCCTCCCATCTCCCGCAGAACCCTGGCGTCCCCTCACCCTCCTCCTCTTCCCGAAGGATCTTATAAAGGGCAGAAATCACGTGTGTAGGGGGGGAAGGGTCCCGGAAGACACTCTCCAGGGGAGTTAGCGTGCAGGAGAGGTTCGAGATCGGCGCAAGAGACCTGACAAAGGCCACCAACTGAGCATGTAGAAACCATGAGATGTTCCGAAGCCCACTCCGAACCCCTAAATCAGAAAGGGAGGGAGGGCCCGCCCCTGACATTATGTCCCCAAGTCTAATATCTTGAGAAGCTTCCCATATAAGAAAGGACCTAGAGTTCAGACCCGGGGGGAAGGCCGGGTTGTCGAACAGCGGAGTGAGGGGGCCCGGTCTAAGCGAGAGTTTCCCCCGCCTCAAGAATCCATCCCAGACTTTCAACAACGGGCCCGCTAAGTAAGGCAGCTCCTGGGGCCCAGGCCTGTCCAGAGGAGACACCCAAGGCAGGGCTGTCAAACTGATAGGGGAAATTGCCCTCTCGATAACCACCCAGTCTTTATCGTCCTTATGATGGAACCAGTCCGATAGATGCACCAGTACCGAGGCAGCGTGATAAGTCCTAAGGTCCGGGACCCCCAGCCCCCCCCTCACTTTGGATCTGAAGAGTGTGGCCCTCCCAATCCTGGGCTTCCCGTTGCCCCAGATGAATTTAAAGAGGCTCCTCTGCAGAGATTGGAAAAACCCCCGCTCCGGGGCCAGGGGGATTGTCTGGAATACATAAAGAAAACGGGGGAGGATGTCCATTTTAAGGATATTAATGCGACCCAACCACGAGTACTGCTTCTTGTTATAGGAGGCAAGGCAAGTAGCCGTGGAATGGAGGAGCGGAGCGTAGTTGAGTTTATATAATTTCCCCAAATCTGAGGGCAACTGAACCCCTAAGTATGTAATGGCCTCCCCCTGCCACTTGAAGGGGAAGTTAGTCTGGATGAGGAGTCGGGTCTGATCGTTCAATGAAATGTTTAAAATCTCAGTCTTGGACAAATTGACTTTAAAATTGCTCAAGTCACCGAAGCGCTTGAATTCCGCCAAGATAGAGGGCATAGAGATGTGAGGTGAAGTCACGTACATAAGCAGGTCATCGGCGAAGAGAGAGAGCTTGTGCTCCCCCTCCCCGCAAACAACCCCATGCACAGACTGGTTAGCCCTCAACGCATTAGCCAAATGCTCCATTACCAACACATAGAGCAACGGGGACAGGGGGCAACCCTGGCGAGTACCATTCCGAATTGGAAAGGGATCAGACAGAGAGCCATTAACCTTCACCCTTGCGGTAGGTTCCTGATATAGAGCTAGTATTCTGGCCAGCATAACCGGGCCCAATCCAATCTGGCTCAGTGTAGCTCTCAGGAACCCCCAATGCACTCGGTCGAATGCTTTCTCCGCATCGACTGCAAGTAAACAAGTCGGAATGCCCCGTGACTGCGCGTAATGGATTAGGGATATCGCCTTAATGGTATTATCTCTCGCTTCCCTTCCCGAGACAAACCCCACCTGATCCAAATTGACCAGCGCGGAGAGCAGAGGCTGCATCCTAAGGGCAATGATTTTAGCGTATATTTTCAGATCCACATTGATCAATGAGATCGGCCTGTAGCTCCCAGGTAGGGTAGCATCCTTACCGGGCTTTAATATGACTGCAATGTGCGCCTCCAAGGCCTGTCTCGGGAAGGAACAGTCGTTCGATATAGAGTTAAACACCCTAACCAGAAAGGGGGTCAGCAGAGCTCCAAGCGTCTTGTAGAATCTGGGGGTGAACCCATCAGGGCCGGGACTTTTACCTACGGGGGTCCCTTTTATTGCCCGACCCACCTCTTCTAGGTCAAATGGGTCTTCCAAAAAATCACTGTCTGCCGAGGATAAGGTCGGGAGGGCCGTCTCCCGGACATAATCCAACATCGCGGCACCCCCCCCCTGACTGCGAATCCCGGGCAGAGGGGCGTCCAAGGTTATATAGTTTAGAATAAAAGGCCTGAAATTCACCCGCTATCTGCGGTGTCTTATGGTGATCGGCGCCATCGCCCCCCTTTAGGACGGGTATAAAGGTACAACCCTGTCTGGGGTGAAGGGATCTAGCCAGCATCCCACCGCACTTGTCGGAGTGCTCGTAGATACGGGCTCTAAACCTGTCACGGTATTTAAGAAAGCACTGATCATATAAATTCTTGAGGCCCTGCCTGGCATCCAACAATTCCCTTAAAACAGCAGGCGCGGGGGAGGTCTTGTGCGCCTCCTCCAACTCCCCAATACGTGCCAGGGCCTCCTTAATCCGATGCACCCTGTCTCTCCTGAGCCTGGACCCATGTTTGATGAAAATCCCACGGAGCACGCATTTAAGAGCCTCCCATTGCGATGGCAACGGGGTTGGGTCATTCACATGGTCCGATAAGAAGTTCCTAATGGAAGTCTTGACTTCAGCTAGGCATACGGCATCCTTCAGCAGATTGTCATTCAGGCGCCAATTGTATTGCCTAGGAATCATGTCCGGGATCGAGAGGCTCAGGAAGACAGGGGCATGGTCTGACCAGAGGATCTGTCCTATAGAGGTGTCGGGGTCATATGAGAGCGCATGGTGGCTAAGGAAGACATAGTCTAGCCTACTGTACGTGTTATGAGGATGGGAGAAAAACGTATAGTCCCTTGCCCCCCCGTGCTGAATCCTCCAAGTATCCACTACCTGAAGAGCCCGGAGAGCGCCCCGGAGACTATTCAGCTTAGAGAAGGGTATAGCCGACTTACCTTGGGAAGAATCAAGTCTCGGGTCAAGGGCCAGGTTAAGATCTCCCCCTATCACTAAAGTACCCTCCGTAAATCCCTCTAACACGCGAAGTATCTTAAGACCCACCTCCACCTGAGCCTGGTTAGGTAAGTATAGATTAGCGAGGGTGTACATTGCCCCGCACATTGTGAAGCGGAGAAACAAGTATCTACCATTGGGGTCAACCTTTGATTCCAACGTTTCCAGGGGGACAGCCTTATGAAGAGCAATAGAGACCCCTTTAGATTTGTTATCCGGATTAGGGCTATGAAACCATCTGTCATAATACTTGTTTTTGATCTCCGGGATTTTCCCCTGACAAAAATGGGTCTCCTGAAGCAGAATAATATCAACCCGTTCCTTATGGAACCCATACAATATTTTCGCCCTTTTTTCCGGAACGTTCAGCCCCTTAGCGTTGAAAGTGCAAATCTTAAGGCCCGCCATGCCGGTCCGAAGCTAGAGTTACAGAGCCAAGGAAGTGCACTACTACAACCAAAAGGGTCAGAAGGCCGGGGGCACCCAGGAAGCGGGGTCCGCAATAGAGACCAAGCCCCGAAGAAGGACGGAGCGGGACACCAAACGGACAAACAAAAGGGAATGGACCAAAGGCCCAGCAAGACACAGAAGACAGAGAAGGAAAGAGTGGAGAGTGGGAAAGAGAGGGAGAACAAAGAAACAGAAAAGCCCTTTCCTTACAGAGGAGGGCAGGCCAGAGAATTGAGGGCGATGCCCTCAGACACCACGCACTATCCGCCGGTAAGGGTCCGGCGGAGAAGCGCGGGGAAACTTGTTGTGGAAGGTGGCCAAGCAGCTCAGGAGCCAACCCCAGTTATACATAGCCATCATTCAAACCACCCCACCCGCCCAGAAGGGGAAAGAAATCCCATTCAGCCACGGGAATGACCCCTGCAAATCCTCAAGAACTCCCCAACCCGCGTTAAAGCAGAAACCATCATACAGATCAATAGAAACAGCCCCAGAACATACCCTAAACTCGTCCCCCACAGGGAGACCATTAGCAACAACTAAGAAAGAACCCCTCCCTCCATCAACCAGCAACACAACACCACGCATCCCCCGACCCCACCACCCAACCACTGATGGATAGACCACCCCCCCCCAGCCCACCGCGATAAGCGCGTCCTGGGCCAAGGGGAGGGGGGGAAGGCCCGATCCCCCCGGCACCACCCAAACACCCGGGCCCCGCTGAAGAGCTAGACATGGAATGAGACAGCTCAGAGTCCTTCAGGAGCACGGAGTCCGTTGTAGAATGTCCACAAATGGGGGAAAAGCACGGGTCAGGGGGCATCAGGAGGGCCGAGCAGCAATCAAATGCTGCCAGGGAGGAGGGGGGGGAGTGATACAGAGGGTCTCAAAACAAGAGGGGTTACAGCTAACGGCCTCGGATCGGTCCAGGGGCGCCTCTCGCCCGATCTCGAGCCAACCGTGGTCTCCGCGGGGCCCGCTGCGGTAGGGGGGGCAAGGGGTCAAACGCTAGCCAGTCCGGCAACGGGAAGGGATCCAGGCCCAGGAAAATGAACACCCCCGGAAGGTCCGCCTTGCTTCTGACGGTGTATGTGGAGTTGTCCTTGCGAACGACGAGATGAAACGGGTGCCCCCACTTATAGGAAGCTCCAACCTCCCGTATCCCATCAAGGAGAGGTCGCAGCACACGTCTCATCTGTAGGGTGCGACGCGAGACATCAGGTAGGATAGTGATTTGCGAACCCCTCCAAGCAACTCTTCCCCTCTCCCAGGCCAGACGCAGGATGTCCTCCTTGATGAGAAAAAAATGGATTCTGCAGAGAACATCTCTAGGAGCCTGGGGATCGCCGGCTGGACGCCCGCTAACCCGGTGGATCCGGTCCAGAATCAACTCAGCATCCGGCGATCGCCCCAGCAGATTGTTGAATAATTCCGTCGCCCAGGAGCGTAGGTCCTCCGGTCTAACCGATTCTGGGATGCCCCGGAGCTTCAGGTTATTACGTCTGTTTCTGTTCTCTTGATCATCCGTCTGAAGTCTAACGTCCACCAGTTGTTGATGTAGCAGCTCCTGATTTCTTTCAAGGGTCAGCAAGCGCGACTCATGATCTGAGCGGGACTCCTCCAGTGAGACCACTTTAGAGTCCAGAGCGGAGGACTTTTGTTGCAAATCTTCGATTTCCCGGCGCAGGGCACGCTCAATTCTAGTAGCCACGGCTTCCAGGTCCGCCTTCAATTCTGCTTTGGTCGGAAGACATTGAAGAAGGTCCCGTAGAGAAGTATCCACAACAGGCCGCGGGGGCAGCTGCCCGATTGGGGGCTGAACTGAGGGCATCCCAGAGACGGACCCACAAGGCGCCATATCCGCGGATGAGACTTCTGCCGGGCTCAGGCCTCTAGGATCCGCCCCGTGAACACGGGAAGGAGACAAGCCGTCCGGAGGATCAGCACTGGGGCCCGGGGACCACTCTAAGGGCGCAGCGTCTATGGAGGATTGGGGAGATTGGCCTGGCCCAGACCACTCGGGGGCCCGATGGACGTCCGCCCAGACAGTTTTTTTGCCCGGTCCTGGGCTGCCTCCCCATGAGTGTGGTGTGTGGTCAGGCTGCGCTGGAGACGGCCACTCAGGAGCCAAAGGATCCAGCCAGGCAGGGGAACTCAGGACACCCCGCCCCTTTAATCTCTCGGGTGAGGGGCACAGCTCTGGATCTGGGCCAGTCATATAGGCAGCGCTGCGCTGAGGCGGTGAAGCAGCAGCAGCAGCTGGTATCTGAGGGTGTGGAGACACAGCGCTGCCCGCACTCCCAGCCCTCCGCTCCCGGATGACGTCACCCTGCTCCTCCGGCGTCCGCCCCCGACCGCCGCCGGGTTCAACAGGGGCTCCCCCCGATGGGATGGAAGGGTGCTCAGGCCGGCGGGACCCCTGCGGGGAGTGTCCCGTGCCGCCGCCAGACCCCCCGCGGCTCTTCCCCATGTCATCCACCCGCGGGCTGCCCGGTGACGTCACTCCCGGGCAGATCGCAGCCGCGCCACCCTCCGGGCTCGTGACGGGAGGCGCCTGGTTAAAGGTAAGCTGCTGGGCAGGTATACCGGGGGGTACCTCACAGTCCGGAGCCGCTCCTGTCCCTCCGCGGCGGGCTCCCGGGCGCTCCTCCTCTGCACATGGGCGGCCGGACGCCATCTTGGTCGGCCGGGTCCTCTGGTCCACCAAGTCCCGGCGTTCAAAAAAGGCCCCTATGTCCTTCTTGGGGGGTCTCTTTGAGGTTGTCCCGGCTCTCCTCTTCCTCCCGCTCCCCATCGTGCCAGGCAGGAAGGTCCAGAGGGGTCAAAATCGGCTGTAAAGTCGGGATATAGGGCAGAGCTGACAGAAGCACGTCCTCACTCCTGCATAGCTAGGCCACGCCCCCCCAGATTAGTACTTTTAAAGAGCAGTCTCTGCCTTGGCTATTTTCTTTCAAAGGTCGTTTGCTCTTCATCCTTTGGTTAAGACATTTTTCCAAGGAGTCGCGCATGTGCGGCCTCCCAGAAAGCCTATACTTCCTGTTCCTATTAACCTAGTGCTTTCAGCTATGCAGGCCGCTCCCTTTGAGCCTTTGCAGGATATTCCTCTTCCTATTCTTACTCAGAAGGTTGCCTTTTTGGTTGCTATTACTTCTGTCCGCCGAGATTCTGAACTGGCGGCTTTGTCTATTCTAGCCCCTTATTTTGAGAGGCATCAAGATAAGGTTGTTTTCCGTTTTAAAACGGATTTCCTTCCTAAGGTGGTGTCTGCTTTCCACCTAAATCGGGATATAGTTCTTCCTTCCTTGTGTCCTAAACCTAGTAACAACAGGGAAAGGGTCTTACATTCTTTGGATGTAGTTCGTTGTGTTAAGTATTATTTAGTTCTACTTCGGCCTTTCGCAAGACGGATGCTATTTTTGTTGTGGCTTCTGGGCCCAAGAAGGGTTTTGCTCCTGCCAAATCTTCCCTTAGTAAGTGGATACGTCAGGCCATCATTGGGGCCTATTTGGCTAAGGGGAAGGCTCCCCCTTTTCAGGTCACCGCTCATTCTACTCGTGCTATTGGAGCTTCCTGGGCTTTTCAGCACCAGGCTTCTGTTGAACAGGTTTGCAAGGCTGCAACTTGGTCTTCTGTGCATACTTTTTCTAAGTTTTACAAGGTTGATGTGCGGGCCTCAGCGGATGCTGCTTTTGGCCGCAAAATTCTGCAAGCTGCAGTAATTTAAGTTATGCATTATTCCTTGGGGATCCCCACCCATTATAGACACTGCTATTGGATGTCCCAAGTGTCATGAATATTTGGAAGTGGGGTGTGTGACATACTAGGAATAATACCATTTTGTGAGTACTCACCTGTAAAATGGTTATTACAAGTATGTCACACACCCCACTTCTCCCGCCCTTTTTTTTTCTAAGGGATCCTTTATATGGTGATTATTATTTTCAAACTATTTTTCAATTATCGAATATAATTTGCTCTTCCTGGTTCTTCACTGCTTTTTAAAAGACTGAGGAATAGTGGGAGGAACTCAGTACTTGTGGACCGGGAGGGGCTCCTTTTTCCATGTCATCTCTGCAAGATCGCCCTCTACAGGCCGGGTTCCCAAGTGTCATGAATATTTGGAAGTGGGGTGTGTGACATACTCGTAATAACCATTTTACAGGTGAGTACTCACAAATTGGTATTTTTTTGCTGCTCTCCAATTAGGTCATTGTAGGTGAAGCACCCGGGTTAAGTTTCCTTAATATGCAGATTAACATTTGTACTTTTGGGGTTTTCTGTTTCAAAATGTATTTAACATTCCTCCAAGCAATACTTAGTTGTATTGCCTGACTTGGAGTTGCTTGGAGTGGCCTTTTGATGAAAGTTAAAGGGACAGTCCAGGTAATGACAATAATAAGGCAACAAGCAGCTCCACTGTGCCTCTATTCCATTTCCTGCATTGTCAGATAAAGTTTTCTTCCTTTCATTCCACGACCACGCTCCAAAGTGGTCACACGGCTGCTTTTTTTCCTTGGTGCTCCAGCATGAGAGAGATGTTGCACAATACTGACTTACCAGAAGTTCGACCTTTCAGATACCTTCTAATACTTTTAACACCATGTCACGGTACGCTTACCTAATGCCCAGTCCCACGGTGTCCTCGGGCAGCTGGCCGGGACTCCGCCTCCCGGCAGCCACCTCCACACCGGCTCAAGCGGCCTCTCCGCATGCGCTTGCGCGCGCTCTTTCTTGTGCCACCAGGCGGCGCAGCACACAGCATGGCCGCTGGAGGCTGAATTAAAGGGCCAATGAGTATGTTCTGGGCGAAACACCATAAAGATTTTACCCCTCCAGTTTATCAGTGCCCGTGCTAGCGTTTAGCTGAATGTGTTTGACCTTGAGATTCTGTTTTGATACCTGTTGCCGACCTTGCTTGTTTGACTATCATGACCGCCGCCTGTACTGACCTCCTGAATTACTACTACGAACCCGTCTCATCCCTGGTGCCGCGCAGCTCTTCAACTTGGTTTGACCTTTCATCTTGCTCGTATTCTCCTCCAGACTACCCGAACTGTTTCCAGTACTTACCTACTGCTGATTACACCCAGACTTGTCTTCGGTTTCTCTGTCTTCTCCCCCGTGAGCTTACATCCTGTAAGCCATTAAGTCCTGGGTTGAAGCTGGATGCGGAGATTGGGGATTGTAGGCTCACAAAGAAGACGGGTGTCCCTGAGAAATGAGACACCATAGTACCATTAAAGAGGAACATTGTCACTGCTGCAGCGACATCCAGCTGCTTCAGGGCCCAATCCTCACCTCGCTGCCAGCTTAGCCATCTGTTAATGACAAGCACGGACAAAGCCATGCTCGTCAAGGGCCCATGGCGATCTCGCAGCTCAGCAAAGTCTCGCCTGATTTCGGGTGGCCCTGTTGCATCCCATTGATGGGCACTGTTCAGCATAACATTAAAGAGGCTTTTGGCCCATGCCCCGCTGTGTGAAACCCCCCAGGTCGTCTGAAGGAACTCACCTCTTCCCGGATTGGGGCTTATCTAATCCGGGTGGATCCGAGCATGCTGGCGGCCACATCCCCTGCTACCCTTTAACAGGGAGCATGCCATTCACAAAGGGCCCTGCTAAAGGGATAGGGATGCGGCCGCTGCTCGTGCATGCGTCGTTGGACTGGGAAAGAAGGTGTGTTTCCGGGTGACCTGGGGGGTTTCACACAGCTGGGCACCCCGATTCTGGATGCCTCGGGGGGGGAGGGAATCCAGCAGCCTTGTAATCTTATAGATTTCATGGACGATGGGGTGTGGTTTTTGGTCCTCTTTAACAGTTACTATTTAAAAATAAATAAATAAAAAAAAAAATAAAATTAGTTGAACTTGATGGACATATGTATTTTTTAACGGTAACTATGTAACTCCATAATTACAATTATGTAATTGGCAAGTCCATTATACTTTGATTTGAAACGATTTGCTTTGGTTTGTTATATTAGGTCCCTTATATCTGTGGCAGCAGACAGCAGAAGATGTGACTGTTTCATTCTCTCTTCCTGATGGATTGACCAAAGAGGACGTAAACATCAAATTTACCCCCACTAACCTGACTGTCACATTAGAGAAGCAGAAACCATTTCTAGAAGGAGAGATGTACTCCGCCATTGATCATGAAGGCAGCACTTGGATCATGAAAGATGAAAAAAGGTAATGCAGTATATTTGTGACATTCTGGCTGTATTATGGAGCGGCATCATCTGATTGAAGCTCATTGTATATTGTCTTTTTGTTCCATTACATATGTTATGAAGACAATTTCCACCCTACACACTTTAAGAGGGTCGTAGTCTAGTTCTCCTGACTTTTTTTAGGCTTTGTGGAAATTATCAGAGTTTTATCGAGTAAAGGTAGGCATGCTGATCCACATACAATTTAAAGGGCCAGTCAAGCCCTTTGAAGCAACCGGGGGAAATTTTTTTTTTTTTGCAAAATACAATATTAACGCACCTTGTGGTTGATATAGCCACAACCTGCTCATACCCTTCTGTGTGAGACTGAGAGAGTCTCACACAGAGGGGTAGCCTGACATTTTCCGTCCATGGCATATGGAAATTGTCTTTGATTTGGCTGTCAAATTTCTACTCCCTGTGACATCCTAAACAAGGATGCCCCACTGTGTGAAACTCCATTAAATTTCCGCACCCACTTGCCTAACCTTGTTCCAGGGACGCATGCACAGGTCATGGCCTCGATATACCTTTAGCTAGACGAATACCCGGGACAACAATTTGTGATTGGGGATGCAACCAGTGACCCACTCTGCACCATTCAGCTCGCACTAGCTGCTGTGATGTCACAGCATATTGTATAACTTCGATTTGCTTCACACTCTGCATTGAGTTACACGTCCCCTCACTCACCGCAGCCCACCCACCAAGTGCCGTTATTTTATTTGAACAAAAAGTTGTCACTACATATATAAGCTGGACAACCACGACAAGGTAGTCCCGTCTATGCCCAGTCTCTACTCTTTCTATGCATGACAATGGTTGCCCACACTACAAAAATGCTTATTTGTCTTCCAATCCCTTCCAGGCCTTCCTTATTCAATACGATTGGGTAACTCCTGCCCGAAGGGGCGTGACTGCAAGACAAAAGCGTGGCTCCGCCTCCCGGCCTATATCCTTCCGGCTGACTTCCTAGATTCCAGTTTTCATTCTTGCAGTTGGGATGACTGCATGGCTCTCTAGACTCCTCTTCCATTTACTTTTTTCTTGTTTCTCAGATTATACCTTTGAAGCGGGGGCAAGACCCTGTCTGTCTTCCTAGGTCCCTTATGCTACTCTGATCTGGATTGACCCATTATGCCTCCTCAGTTTTCGGCTTGGCGAAGTTCCGTAAAACTGTATCCGGATCAGGATGGTAAGGTAAGGTTCTTTTCAGCGGTACTGCGTGTTTTCTCTAGCCGGGGACGCTGGAAGATATTCGGCTTAGCGAAGTCACCAGCTCCACTGAAGTGGCCGGTTCTCCTCTGCGATGGGGCACATTTTTCTCGCCAACCAAGCTTAAACATTTTCGGCTAGGCAAGGTGCCTAGCATCGCCAGAGATCGCAATTCCCCTTTGGCTGCACATAATTTCTGGGGTAGTTGGAGGGCTGCTCTGAGATGCTGCACGGCCACCCTCAAGTGGACCTAAACCTTTTGGTATTTTTTTTTTTTTATTTATTATTGATTGGGAAAGGACAAGGTAATATATAATTTATATTGTAATATATAATTATATGGTGGTCTACCCTCAAGGACTCGCAGTAGTTTTGTGACTGTCGAGAACCTGTATATACTTGGTCTCAGATCCCCAGGATCATAGACTAGTATTATTAAATTCACCATGACGGAGGCATCGGGGGTAGTCATCTGGTCTTTATCAGATTTACCCTATATCCAGTTGCATGCAGTGGCACTGGATGAGGATAACACGGTGCGCAGGGATTATGCCACGGTTGTAGTGGATAGGGAGACATTGGTCTCCTCCCTGAAGGGGCTCTGACCCTTATCGCCGGTGCTTTCTGAGAAACCCCTTGTCAGTTTTCATGCGGACCGTGATGTGAATCGCACCGGTTACTAAGAAACTTTTTTGAAAAAAAAAAGAGAAAAAATAAATCCTCTGAGTATATTGAAGAGGATATTGTGGCTGCCATAGGCTCCTTCGGAGTCTTTCAACTCTGTCGGCAGCCCTCAAGTGGTCCTAAACCTATAGACTCATAATGAAGTATTGGCTACTAAAAGGGTTTTAAAGAAAATAATTTTTCCTCAAATTTGAAGAGGATATTGTGGCTGCCATAGTCTCCTTCAGAGTCTTTAAACTCTGTCGGCAGCTCTCAAGTGGTCCTAAACCTATAGAGTGTCATAATGGAGTATTGGCTACTAAAAATATTTGAAAAGAAAAGATTTTTTCTTCTGAGTGGAAGAGGATATTGTCTGCCATAGTCTCCCAGGAAGTTATCTGTTGGAGAGTCCTCTACACATGGGGTGTCCGGTTAAGGAGAAGTTGGATGGATGGTTGTTTTCCTCCATTTCTGGAGGATTTTGCGGAGCATATGCATTATTATAATCTGATCAATAGGGAATGGCAGAAGTCAGGTTGTCTTCCGGCCATGCCTAAAGTATTAGATACTATGTATCTCTTTCCTCCAGATCAGATTTAATAATGGTCTTACCCTCCTGTGGTGGCAAAATGAAAATCTTAAAGAGACCAGGCACCAGAGCTTCTCCAAAGTATCCAGCAGATAAATGCGTGGATCAGGTGGCATGTCATGCTTATGGGGTCGGTGTTACATTCATAGAATTTTGGGAGCATCTGGTCTCTATGACTCTTGGGTCATTCTTGGAAGCCATGCTCCTAGTTGTTCAAGATCAGCCCGGGGAGCAGTTGGGGGGTTAGTTGCCTTGCTCAAGAGCACTTCAGTCATGTCCCAGGACCGGGATTCGAACCTGCCACCCTCCGGTTACAAGTCCGCTCCCTTACCTTTAGGCCCTTACCTCTTGTCTTGTCCTCACTCGACGATTCATCAAGGAATATGTCTGTTGGGCCTGATGGTATCTTGATTTGAGTCAGTATCTTTTGCACTGTTTCACAAAGGCTCCTACAGATGGAATTGCTCACAATCTGGGATTGGGACCCACACACTCTGGATCACTCTTTTTACATGACACAGTCAGCAAGGCGGTCTTTAGCCTGGTCCTCAGCCTCTTCAGATTGGCAAATTCTTTCTTCCAGTACATTGGAAGATCATCACCACGGATGCCAGTCTATATTGTTGGGGGGAGTGTCATGGAGTCGCAAACAATTCAGTGACAATGGAGTCTGAAGGAGAGCAGACTCTCCATAAATATCCTGGAACTGTGATTGGAGAGTGAGTGATTCTATTGTATTTCAGACATTGGGCATCCCGTCCAGATTCAAACAATCGGACGGCGGTGGTATATATCAGCCTCCATGAGGGCACCAGAAGCAGTAAGTCCTGATGGAGTGAGCTGGGTTTTTACTTTGTGCCAAGAAACTGGTTCCATGTATTTTGGTTGTACACATACCAGGAGTGGACAACTTGCAGGCCGTTCATCTCAGCAGAACGGTCCTGCATCAGAGGGAATGGTCTCTTAGCCAGAGGATTTTTTAATCCCTATGCATGTACTGGGGGATCCCAGACATAGTTCTTGCAACAAGGCACAGTCGGAAGATCTGAAGTTTGTCCCGGTCCAGGGGGACAATAGCAACAGATGCCCTGACTCTTTAGTAGTCAGCATTCACGTTTCTATATGCATTTCCCTCCGACTTCACTCCTAGGTCGTGTACTAAAAAAGTTTAGCTCACAAGGAAGTCCCAACCATTCTGGTGACTCCTCTGTGGCCAAGAAGAAGCTGGTTCTCAGACATAGTAAGGATGTCAGAGGGCAACTTTTGGAGCCGACGATCCAGATCTTCTCACACAGGGGCCATTAAGGCATCCCAATTCACAGTTCTGGCTTGGACTGCCTGGCTATTGAATCCTTTATCTTGGCAGAAAGTTTTCTGCCAGAGTTATCCAGACTATGATTCAGGCCAGGAAGAAATCTTTACCAAATGATCTATTATTGAGTGTTGCAAGCAATTATCGGTGAATCCAGGTGTTCGCTTGTAGTACTGTTCTGTTTTACAGAATATATCGGTTTTTCGCAGAGGTCTTGATGAAGGTCTTCAATTGAGGACAAATATCGGCTATCTATCTTCTTTCAGAAACCCATAGCTGAGAATGTTTTCATCAGAACTTGTTTTACAAGGAGTCGCTCAGGTGCGGCCTCCTCATAATCCACTTCTGCCGGCTTTTGGACCTGAATTTGTTTTTCAGGGTCCTCCTTTTTGGACCATGATAGATGCCTCATTAAGTCTAAGGGCGCTTATGGTTATCCCTTAGTGGCAATAACCTCAGCAGGTGGTTTTCTGAATTAGCAGCTTATCAGTAAGCCTCGTTATTTGAGTGTTTTAGGATTTTCTTTCTAAAGGTATCTTTTCATTTAATGAAGAGATGTTTTTTGCCTTCCTTATGTCCTGCCCCAGTGTCTAATAAGGGAGGGGTGTTCTTCACTGCTGGATGTAGTGAGGGCACTAAGGTATTATCTCACTACTACATAATCTTTATGTAGTAAATATATCCATAGTTTGGACTTCTTATGTCATACCTGAGGGTCCACGGAAAGGTCTTCCACCAGCTAAGTCTGCCATCAGTCGATGGATTAGACAGACAGTGGTAAGAGTCTATTCTGCCAAGGGGAAGAAGCCCCTTGTTTTGGGTCACAGCTCTTTCCACTAGGGCCATTGGTGCTTCCTGGGCTTTTCAGCATCAGGCCTCGGTGGAACAGGTTTGTAAAGCTGCCACCTGGTCTTCGGTTCATACATTTACCAAATTTTACAAGGTAAGTGTTAGGGCCTCAGCTGACGCTGTATTTGGTCAAAAAGTTCTTTAGGCGGTAGTGAAAGGAACTACCTGCTGTTCCGTGTTGGGGATCCCGCCCATATTTGGCACTGCTTTTGGATGTCCCAATCGTATCGAATAAGGATGGCCTGGAATGGATTGAAAGAAAAAACACAATTCTGTGATACTCACCTGTAGAATTGTTTTTTCTGTTAATCCATTCCAGGCCGTCCGACCCGCCTCTTTTGGGGGAATATAGGAAGTTAAAATCTATCCTTGATACCCTTTTTATGGTGTTCTTATTTTTTATAATAATATTTTGCATTGAAAAGAATGCTAGGTTGATATATCCATGTCTTGGATGCCTAGTCTTGTGGATATATATAAAAAAAAAAAAAAAATTAAATGGTACATATTTATAATCAGAGAGAGGAGTCTTTTATGTTGCCTCCCGAGCGGCTGGTTATACTGCTTTTTAATTAACTGGAATCTAGGAAGTCAGCCGGAAGGATATAGGCTGGGAGGCGGAGCCACGCTTTTGTCTTGCAGTCACGCCCCTTCGGGCAGGAGTTACCCAATCGTATTGAATAAGGACGGCCTGCAATGGATTAACAGAAAAAACAATTCTACAGGTGAGTATCACAGAATTGTGTTATTCTTAGTATACAGTACATCCTGCTCCAGATAGATTACTTACACTTGGGTTATCCTCCGCCAGATGGCGCTGCGCTGCACTGCAGAGACATGTAAAACAGGCTCCTCCCGGCCCCTCAAATACCTGGGGACCTCCCACAAATCCCCAGATTTCTCTGCAGTGCTTACTGCGAAGACATTAAATAATCACTCTGTCGCAGGTGAGCGGGGCTATTAGCCTGCGGCCCTGTTGGACTATTCCCACCCGTCCTTCGTGTGATGTGCCTCCCAGCCTGGGCTGCGCTGGTCGGGTGAAGGTAGGCGGCACCATGTGTGCTTATGGAGTGACACTCCACCACAGTCCCCCACCAAAGGGTAGGCGGTATAGGCTGATGGTGAGCCTTTATGGGATGCCCCTCCCGCATTATTGTCCCATGCCCCAGTAGTGGTGGGCCCTGTACAAAGGGCCGCCATCCTCCCTCATTCTCCCCGTAGCCTTCGGGGATGAAAGAACGGGGGGGGGTTGTGGGTGAGCGTGTATCGTGATTCGTGCATACCGCCTGTTGGCATGTGTGTTGGGACCTAGTATATGTGGTGTCAACGGCCGCGCTGACTTGTCTTTTTACTATTGCAAACGCCTCCGCCGGCTGCGCCTTTGCCTTCATTTGGATGCTCCACGCCGGGGGCGGCGGCGTCGCCTCAGACGCTCCTGCGTCCTCATTGGCTGCTTGTCGAATGGACTTCGCGCTCTTCAGGGGGGGCGGGGCCTGGCGCGCCCTGCGTCACGGCTCATTCTGGGCCGCCCTTCGAGGTTCGTTCGGCGCCATTTTCCTTTACAGTTGCGCGCGCGCGTGTGTAACGGTCCCCCCTCCCGCGGTCTGTAAGTGCCCTCGCGGGCAACTGTAATGCTCATTATTTCGGGGCCAGGGCCCCCCTTCACTCCCCTACCGCGGTGTTAAGCAGGGAAAAGGGGTGTCCTTCGCGGGGGCTCGTGCAGATTCCTGGCACAGGAGCAGAGGACGACGTCCTGGCTCCTCCTGGGGGTCTAAGCCAAAACCCTCTCCTAAACCCCCTCAGGCATGATGGGGCGCCCTCGCCCGTCAGGGTGGGGGGACGGCTACAGCGCTTTGCACACGTCTGGAGGCATCACGTCTCAGAGAGGTGGATTCAGGAGGTAGTGTCCTCTGGTTACAAGATAGAGTTTGCTGTGCGCCCCCCCCCCAAGATTCATCAGGTCCCGGATCCCCCAGGGCCATGTCTTAGCTCAGGTCTTGATGCAGGTCGTGCAAGGCCTTCTGGATCTGGGGGTCATTTGCAGTTTCCCCTTAAGAGAAAGAGGCAAGGGGTTCTATTCCAACCTTTTCACAGTTCCCAAAAAAGATGGGTCAGTCAAGCCCATTCTGGATTTAAAGATCCTCAACAAATTTGTCAGAAACAGGCGCTTTCGCATGGAAACTCTGCGCTCGGCCATTGGCTCCCTGCGCCCAGGGGATCTCATGACGTTGGTGGACATCAAAGATGCTTACCTTCACATCCCTGTGTTCCCAGGACACCAAAGGTTTCTCAGATTCGCGTTGGAAGATCAACATTACCAATTTGTGGCCTTGCCATTTGGCCTCACCTCAGCTCCCAGAGTGTTCACCAAGGTGCTGGCGGGGGTGATGTCTCTGGTAAGGTCAAGGGGCATACGCGTGCTGCCCTACCTGGACGACATACTCATCACCTCTCGGTCTCTGCAGCAGGCAGAGTTGGACACTCAGCTGGTGGTGTCCACCCTGGAGTCCTTCGGCTGGGTGATCAATCACCCCAAGTCCTCTCTGTCCCCGTGGCCCCAGCTCTCCCTCAGGCAGGGAATGCAGTTGGTGGGCCTGATGGTGGCGTGCTTCGAGGCAGTGCCCTTTGCTCAGTTCCATTTGAGGCCTCTACAACTTCACCTTCTGTCAGTATGGGACAAGGATCCAACGTCCTTGGACGGGATCTGTGTGCTTCCCCCCTTGGTCAGACGCTCCCTTTCGTGGTGGCTGGACCACAGGAACTTGCTGGGGGGCAGGTCCTTTCTGGCCCCCTCCTGGGAGACGGTCACCACGGATGCCAGGCTGTCAGGATGGGGGGGATTCTGGAAGTCCCTGCGGTTCCAGGGGAGGTGGGGCCCTCAGGAGGCCCACTTACCCATCAACATTCTGGAACTGCGGGCAATCATGTTGGTACTGGAGCAGTTGACCAATCACCTGAGGGGTCTGTCTGTGCAGGTGGCTCAGACAACAGGACGGCGGTTGCTTAAATCAACCATCAGGGAGGGAACCGGAGCAGGAGGGCCCTCCAGGAGGTGTCGCGGATTCTGACATGGGCAGAGGCCAATGTTCAATGCATTTCGGCTGTGTACATCCCGGGGGCGGAGAATCTACTGGCAGACTCTCTGAGCAGGGGGACCTCTCGTCAGGGAGAGTGGTCCCTCTGCAACAGGGTATTCCAGTTCCTGTGTCACCGTTGGGGTCTACCGGATGTGGATCTGTTTGCATCCCGTCACAATCACAAGCTCCAGGCTTTTGTCTCCCTGTCTCAGGATCCTCTGGCCTTGGCCACAGATGCTCTGTCCATGTCATGGCAGGAATTTTGGCTCCTGTATGTCTTTCCTCCATTCCCCCTGCTGGACAGGGTCCTGCGCAAGATTGCTCTGGAAGGGGTGCCAGTGATTCTGGTGGCCCCCAGGTGGCCAAGAAGAGTGGTGCAGATGGCAGTAGATCAGTACGTCCTGCCAGGAGTGCCAGATCTGCTCACTCAGGGCCCCTTACGCCATCCCAATTTACAAACTCTGGCTTTGACGGCCTGGCTGCTGAAACCTCCATCTTGATGGAGAAAGGCTTGTCTGCCTCGGTGGTTGAGACCATGGTGAAGGCTAGGAAGAAAACTTCCTCTTCCATCTATTATAGGGTTTGGCGTGCTTACATTGACTGCTGTGAGTCTAGGTCTCTTCCCTGTCGGGTGTTCTCAGTTCCCAGGGTTCTGGAGTTTTTACAGCAAGGGTTGGAGTCTGGTCTCCAACTCAGTACTTTGAAGGGTCAGGTTTCTGCCCTGTCTGTCTTCTTTCAGAAGTCTTTTGCTCAGCATTCCTTGGTCAAGACTTTCTTTCAGTGGGTTACTCATGTGCGTCCCCCATGAAAACCTATGGTCACTGTTTGGGATTTGAACTTGGTCCTGTCTGCCTTGCAGGGTGCTCCCTTTGAACCTATTCAGGATGCTGCTCTGGCTGTACTTACCCTCAAGGTTGTCTGTCTGGTGGCTATTGCTTCGGTCAGGCGTGTGTCTGAGCTGGCGGCTCTGTCTATCCAGCCTCCATACTTTGAGAGACACCAGGATAAGGTGGTGTTCTGCTTTAAGCCGGATTTCCTGCCTAAGGTGGTGTCTGCTTTTCATTTGAACCAGGATATTGTTCTTCCTTCCTTGTGCCCTAATCCTAGCAATGCTAAGGAAAGGGTTTTGCATTCCTTGGATGTGGTCAGGTGTCTAAAGTATTACCTAGTAGTCACTGCGTCCTTCAGGTCCCTCCTGGTCCTAGGAAGGGGTTGGCTCCTGCCGAGTCTACTATCAGCAAATAGATCTGTCAGGCTGTGATTCAGGCCTAATCTGCTAAGGGGAAGAATCCTCCCTTCCTCCTTACTGCTCATTCTACGCGTGCTATTGGTGCCTCTTGGGCCTTCCAGCACCAGGCTTCTGTTGAACAAGTTTGCAAGGCCGCTACTTGGTCTTCTGTTCATACCTTTTCAAAGTTTTACAAGGTTGACGTTAAGGCCTCAGCTGATTCTGTTTTTGGCCGCAAGGTTTTGCAGGCGGCAGTGGTTTAAACTGTCTGCTGTTACCTTTTTTGTTGGGGATCCCACCCTGCCTTATGGACACTGCTATTGGATGTCCCAAGTGTAAGTAATCTATCTGGAGCAGGACGTACTGTATACTAAGAATAATACAATTCTGTGAAATACTCACCTGTAGAATTGGTATTATAAGTATACAGTACGTCCTGCTCCACCCCACCCTGGTTTGTTGCATTATTCTGGATCCCCTGTATGGTGATGGTTATCATTGTTATAGTTACCAGTTTTTGGGTGGTTAAATTCTCCCGGCTTCTTGTTCATTGCTTTTCAATGCTGGGGATTTGTGGGAGGTCCCCGGGTATTTGAGGGGCCGGGAGGAGCCTGTTTTACATGTCTCTGCAGTGCAGCGCAGCGCCATCTGGCGGAGGATAACCCAAGTGTAAGTAATCTATCTGGAGCAGGACGTACTGTATACTTATAATACCAATTCTACAGGTGAGTATTTCACAGAATTGTATTTTTATTTGCATGTATACTAACAAGGCATTTTTGGCCTTTACAAACACACTGCAGTTTTTTACTTTCTTGTAGAAACATAGAAGGTTGATGGCAGGCGACCATACGGTCCATCTAGTTTGCCCTTATGTGTATACTGTATGTTCTCTTTACCTTAGGATAGATGGAGGCTTATCCCAGGCATGTTTAAATTGACTGACTGACGATTTTTCAACTACCTCTGCTGGAAGTTTGTTCCAAGCATCTACTAATCTGCTAAGGCAATAAGGCAGAGGCTAATGAAACCCCATGAGGTAGTTGAAGGAGAGCTGCACACCACCAAGTCTGGTGATTGATTAAGCAACATGTAATAGCAAAAATATAAAAGGAGGCTGTGCTTATTCAAATGAAGTTTAAAGCAAACATGGGAGGTCCTATAGGCGTGTGACTACACAATAGATACCAAAAGCCTCTGATCAAGGTTTCCAGAGGGTGTGAGCTTCCCGCTTAGCTTTCATCTGTTCCAGCACTGCTAGTCTTTGTCCTGCAGGCCTGCTATAGTAAGCTAGAAGATGCATGGCCTCTGGGGGGTGGTTGTGGCTGTTCTACAGAGGCTCTGTACATGTGCTTTGTTCAGAGGGGCCCAAGCTCTATACACAGACCATGCTCACCCACAAAGGACGTGAAGCTCTCGAATTCTCATAGCGAGATCGTTGTGGAAGCGTCTGTAAGGCAAGCGGAGGAGCTTTGTGGCCTATATGGCACCCCTGGTCTGAGGTCGGGGAGGGGTCCACCTTTGTTTAACCCTTTGCACACTCACAACAATTCTGAGAAGATAACAATTGTTAAAAACATGTATGAGTAATAGGTACTCTGCATAGATGGGACTACTTGGATTTGGTTAAATTATTTTCTGGTATTACTTTTTACCAGCACCATATAATCCAAACTCAGGCCTGAAAATAGAAGTTATTGGTAGCTTCCCTGCATGAATACGAAAATCAAATATTTGAAGAAATATTTATAAATGGATTTTATTTTAGGCAAACCTACCCCTTGATTCTTCTGTACTTTTGTCACTACCTGCAGTATAAAATATGTTCTAACATTCATTAATATATATATGTAATTTTTTCCCCCTTATATTTACTATTATATCAGGTTCAGTTTATACATACATTCATGCATAGGCTTAATCATTTTTTTGCCAGAGCAATGGGAGTGGAGGGGTAATTAAAGGTAGGGAAACAGGCCTGTGACCGGAAGGTGGCAGGTTCGATTCCCAACCATGGGACATGACTGAAATGCCCTTGAGCAAGACCCTCAATTGCTCCCCAGGCGCTGAGTTTAGGGCAGCCCACCGCTCCGTGCATATGTGGACTTCACTCCCCTTGTAATTCACTTGTGTATAGTCACTCATTGGTGTGTACACGGATTTGTATTGTTCACAGTGCACAATGGCCACTATTGCACTATTATCACTAATTAAGGAAACAATAAAAACAAGATAATGTTACAATAAAATAATAGCTAGTTCCAGCATAAGTGCAGCGTGGTTATTCAGTAAATCGTGTTTTTACAGAACTGTTGAAAAAAAGTTTAAGCAGGATTCACAAGCTGTTTTTGTGGCGGGAGGTTCTCCGCTTTGAAATGCTAAAGTGTCAGCCTGAAGGAATTTTCTGTGTATCTTGGGTGCATTGGGTTCAGTATTATTTTAGATGCATGGGATCTGGATATGCTGTTATATAGATCCTGTATGGATGGCAGAGGTGTACTAATGATTTTCTCACTGCTCACTGTAGCCAGTTTTTTCCTTTTTTTTTGTAGCACCGCCATACTAGGTCAGGACAGAGGTAATCACACCATCATAGAAGAGGATTAACAGTTTCTTTAGACAGACTATACCTTTTAAGGACATGCAAGAAATGGGGGTGGTGTTGTGCCTTTCTACTGACATAACATTCTCATTCCATTTCAGACCTCATGTGATAATAGTGCCCAGGAACTTTTTTGTTTTACCTTCAATTTCAATTGGGAGAGGGTTTAGTGGAGCCTTCCTGAAATCGATTACCATTTCCACAGTCTTGCTGATGTTCAGAATGAGATTGTTGAACTTACACCATCAGTCTATCCACCTCTGAGGACACACCCTTGTGGTGCACCAATGTTGGTGGTTCTGGAGCTGGAAATTATAGACCCTAGTTTCACAGGCTGCAATGTATTACAATCATTTAAAAAAAATTGTACACTTGTAAAATTTGTAGAATGCTTGCTCCCTCCAGACGTTCTGGAGCTGTGGACTTCCAGTAGACGTAGGCTGGCTGAGCATGCCTGGAGCGTGTTTGATACAATGTATCAGCCCTAGCCACTTCTCAACATAAGGGATACCTAGAATGTAGTGGTATTTTACGAGGATTTAAAGACACATTGTAAAATTTACCTGCCCTTCAGTGGGCTTTCTATTGAATGGCAACAGGGCCGAGCACAAACCTGACCACTTGGGGGTCAACTCACAGCCAGGTGATTATTCTCACTCCTTTTTTAGGAGAGAACCTGCCACTAACTTTTATTTTCTACCTTGGGGCTGATTCAGAGCCAGGTGAAAATGTACACCCGGTAGACAATGAAAGTGAATTGCAGTTTTCTCTGCTAAAAAAGGAGTGTAAATGCTCACCTGGCTCTGAATCCATTCCTTGGTGTCCACATCAAAAGTGAAAGTTTCATATAATGAGCCTTTTTAATTTAATTTGTTTCTATTTAATGCATTTTCTGTCTACGTTTTAAATTAGAATATATGGACACTTTTACTTTCCCATCTTACCTTCAACAAGTGTATCTGTATTTTTCTTGTTTGCCTTCCCAAATAATTTAAAACTTACATGAGAATTGTTGTCGCTCACCCAGCTGTAATAATTGCCACATCCACTTCTTGTACATTCGGAGGTGCTACGCTCCACTGTCCATGCAAGGCCACCGTTCACGCCTAAGCAGTTTGCAGACAACTCGCACAGCTGGCAAAACAGACAAGTGGAAACTGTTTGCACTGTTTGATGGCTATGTTTCTGCCCTTGAATTCTGAAGTATTTGGGAGTCCTCCTATTCCCTGACAACCTGTCAGTATAACTTCTGAAGACATTTATTCCTGACAACGTTTACTAGCATGTGTGTAAAGACAAACAAGCATCTAAAATGAAGTTTATCCAATCACATGATTTCGAATTTAAGATGGCAAGAGTTTAAAAAAGCAAAATCTGCCATCTCTTTTCCAGTTTCCCATATACAACATATTCCAAATTATGCAAATTTGGGGGGGGGGGTTAGAACCATAGGGTGTACTAAAATACAACCCCCGGAACCCAATAGCAGATAGTGTGGTAGAACTCTCCCCAACAAAAAATTCCTGATAAAAGGCAGTGTGGTGACCCCCCCCCCCCCCCCCCAAGATGCCCATAACATGTTATGGTATTTTAAGGAGGGAAGCATTTTGCTGCATGTGCAGAATGCCTCCCTCCTAAAAATACCATAACAGGCAGTCTGCCGAAATCCCCCCCCCCCCCTTCAGATGGCCATAATATGCAAAATCTCTTAAAATCTCCATAACATGCAGTATGCTGAATAGCCCTTCCAAATACCCCATAACAGGCAGTGTTGCGTCTGTCTGCCCCTCCCTCACTGTCATAACAGAGCTGCCACACTATCACACAGGTACCCACAAGAAAAACTTGCGCTGCTGATCGTCTTCCGACAGCCTGGTTTCAGTTGGTGGATGGGTGTGGTCTGTGTAGGCCAGTGCCCATTGTTCTCAATAGAAGCAGGTTGTACACAGGGCACTTCCAACTAAGAGGCTGGTAGGCGTGACCAGTATAGGCCGGCACCCATTACACAGGTCATGCCCAGTACACTGGCTATGACCACTCATCAGACCAGAACTGGGAAGGACGATTTTTTTTTCCAGACCCACATTTGCTCCATAAGATGTACAGAAGCACACTTGCTCCCTTGCTGCAGCCACTAAAGTGGTGGTTTAGTGACAGTGAGTAATTTTTTTGGAGCTTAAACACTTGTTCTATTGATTTTTTTTTTGCCCTAAGTGCAATTCAGCACCATATATAGTTGTGCAATCTTGGAAACAAATTGCACAGCTAAATATAGTGCTGAATTGCACTTAGGGAAAAAATCAAGAAAAAATCTCACTGTCCTGAATCAACCACTATAGTGGTTTTAAAGTGGACCAAAACCCAGGATTTTGACTATCCTGGGTGTAGGTCCTTTCCCCTGGGGCACCCTGGTTGGGGGTGCCCCGCTGTGTGAAACCCCCCCAGATCGCCCAAAAAAACTCCCCTCTTCTCAGTCCTACGGCGCGTGTGCGTCCGCTCGTCCAATCAGTGCTCTCGGAGCTGACATCATACCATCTAAAACGGCTTCCAAGGCCAGCGGTGCTGAGCGCGCTGATGGCTGCATCCCCAGCTTCCCTCTAACAGGGAGCGTGCCTGCACCGGCCTCTCACAAATGGCTGACGTCATCTGAGACAGCGTCTAAGGCCAGCGGCTCCGAGCACGCTGGTGGCCGCATCCCCCTCTTCCCTCTAACAGGGAGCTTGCCCGCGCCGGCCATTCACAAATGGCTGGTGCGGGCATGCGCCCTGCTAGACGGATAGGGGGGATGCGCCCGCAGCTCGCGCATGTGCCGTTGAACCGGGAAGCAAGGTAAGTGAACGGGGCGACCTGGGGGATTTCACACAGCAGGGCATCCCTTTGGAACTGGAGATGATGGTCCTGAAACAGGACACTCAGCAGGGCACCTTGGGATTAAGCCTGGGGGGGTACATTCTTTATTTTTACATACTGAGCAAGAAATCTTAATTTGCAAAGTCCTTGAACTGAATCCCTCTGTATATGAACACATGAAAACATTACTGCCTTTGCCAATGGCACATTGAGATGTATTCACAGCCGCCTTGCAGACTGTGAAATTGCTCAGAAAAAAAGTGTTTCTGTGTCTGTTTGGCTTTGCATGTTTAATGTTCCATAAAAGAGCGCCCATCTGAAATGGCGCGAGTGGCGCCTAATGATTCCTTCCAGGGTGCAGCACTCTAGATGACACTCTTTTCCCATCTGGCCAATTGCCTTTTTTAAAGCTGGCCTTGGCTCCCGATCACCTGCCGCAACAGACGGGTGGCTTTTTAATTGGGAATTTGGTGATTGACCTCTGCTTCACGAGAGAGCCTCTGAATTGTCAATGGAGAGGGTCTGTATTCTGAAAATGCTCTTCTGATTTGGCCCCTTTTCATCTGTCTCAGGCTGCTCTATGTTCATCATTCCAGACTTCAGCTCCGCCGTCATTTCATACAGCCTGCTAATTGGACTCAACTCTCTGCTGCTTGTTTGCCAACAGTCATTGTACTTAACACTGCCAGGCTCATTTACAGAAATGTATATTTTTCTGTCCACAGGGTAGTCCTTTTACTGGTACCTTTCAAAATACAGACAAATGGCTATATATATATATATATATACTGACAATGTGCAGAACCCCCCTCAATCACCCTATTACTGTCAATGTACAGAATGCCTCCCCCAATCGCTATATTACAGGCAGTGTGTAGAATCCCCCCAAAAACCCAATAACAGGCAGTGTGTGGTTTCCCTCCATTACAGGCAGTGTCCAGCATCCACATGTTACAGGCAGTGTACGGCATCCCCCAGTTACAGGCGGTGTGCGGCAACCCCCCAGTTACAGGCGGTGTGCGGCAACCCCCCAGTTACAGGCGGTGTGCGGCAACCCCCCAGTTACAGGCGGTGTGCGGCAACCCCCCAGTTACAGGCGGTGTGCGGCATCCCCCAGTTACAGGCGGTGTGTGGCATCCCCCAGTTACAGGCGGTGTGCGGCATCTCCCAGTTACAGGTGGTGTGCGGCATCCCCCAGTTACAGGCGGTGTGCGGCAACCCCCCAGTTACAGGCGGTGTGCGGCAACCCCCCAGTTACAGGCGGTGTGCGGCATCCCCCAGTTACAGGCGGTGTGCGGCATCCCCCAGTTACAGGTGGTGTGCGGCATCTCCCAGTTACAGGTGGTGTGCGGCATCCCCCAGTTACAGGTGGTGCGCGGCAACCCCCTATTACAGGTGTTGTGCGGCATCCTCCCATTACAACAGTGGCTCCTCCCCAATAGTGTGAGGGAATGCAATGGAGGACCAGCAGGCATGAAGCAGTTATACTTCCACTTGCTCCCTGCCTGCTGGCTCTCCAATGCCCGACACTCCACACACATGTGCAAACCTAAAAAACGCCATGCATTACAGCACTCCCACGCTGCTGATCACAATCCTGCCTGGCGGGAATACACACCAAGGTTTGAAGGAGGATAATTAGAAATATAAATATTCTGAACCAAATGGTGTACTAAAATACCTCCCTCCTGATCACCGCATTACAGTGTGCAGAATCCCCCCCAATCAGTCCATTACTGACAATGTGCAAAACCCACCAAATTCACCCCATTGCAGGCAGTGTGTAGAGTCCCCCCAATCACCACATAACAGGCAGTGTGCAGCATCCCCTATTACAGGTAATGAGCGGCATCTCCCTTAACAGACATTAGGGCCCCCCCATCGCTTGTGAGGAGGGAGTGCAATGGAGGACCAGCGGGCAGGAAGCAGTTAAACTTACACTTGTCTCCTGTCTGCCACTCCTCCAATGTCCAGCACTACAGACACACACATAGATAAAT
Source organism: Gastrophryne carolinensis (assembly GCA_027917425.1). Lineage (NCBI taxonomy): Eukaryota > Metazoa > Chordata > Amphibia > Anura > Microhylidae > Gastrophryne > Gastrophryne carolinensis. Next base: position 395,652,174 of record CM051239.1, on the reverse strand, counting down.
GCCTTACCTTCCAATGCTCCTGCACTGCTAATCATGTTCCTGCTTTCGGTGGTTGGGCGGGGCCTATTTTGGTGCATAGGCCACACCCACCCGTCAGAGCTAGGGCTGTGGCAGCTCAATCAGCAGCGCACAAATGCCTTAAGGTGTGGGCCATTGAAGGACCTGCAGGCAGGGCGCAAGTTTAACTGCTTCCTGCCTGTTGGTTCTCTATTGCACTCCCTTCTCTGTGTGTATATTAACAATTACCTGGCACTGTATAGAACCCTTCTTACCTGGTGAGCCATAGTTGGTGCAAAATAAGATGCAAAATAAGATGGTTGACTGTAATACCTATTTACAAATACTGGGGTTGATTCAGAGCATGTTTTACTCTTAAGAAAAGTTGTGAACTATACATTTTTTTCAGTAAAAGGCGCCATTGACTTCCATTGTCTTTCTACTGGTGATTCAGCAACAGTGAAATTACCAAAATAATTAGTTTCAGCTCTTACTGAATTAACCCTGCTGTATGTGTATATATATATATATATATATATATATATATATATATATATATATATAGACATCTGGATCCCCTGACTAATTTCATGCTTTACCCCAGGACATGCAGCATTCTGTATGTTGAATAAGTGTTTTTGGATCATCGGAACTTTGGCTAATTGATGATCCTCTTTCCATACTTTGCCTAACCAACGTTTGGCAATTTCTATAATGCCTAGACATGACATGTAGTGCACCTAGGATGGCATACAAAGTCTAGGGCACTGGGGGCAGTCATGAGCAGACATTCAACCTGCAAATTAATGCATATCAATGGAATTGGGCGCCATCTCAGCCTCTGCTAGGAGGCACCAGGAGACACCATTTGTTCCAGAAAGAAAGCTCTCAACTGACTCGGAAAGTCTGTCTTTTCCACTTTTCTTCAGCTCTGTTTTGCACAAAGTGACTGAGGAATATGAAAAGGGGGCTTGATAGAGATAAAGGGATCTATTTTTTTCACCCCCTCCTTTTCATCTACTCTTCATACCTCCCCCCTTCTTCTCTTAATTCCTACTATCATTTCCACATTGCTTCTTCATTCTCTTTTTCATATTTGCACCATCTTTTTGCACATTTTCCCTCCATGTCTCTCTTCTCCATGTTCCCTCTGTCTGTCTCTTTCTCACGCTTTCCCTCCATGTCTCTCTTCTCCATGTTCCCTCTGTCTCTCTTTCTCACACTTTCCCTCCATGTCTCTCTTCCCCATGTTCCCTCTGTCTCTCTCTTTCTCACACTTTCCCTCCATGTCTCTCTTCTCCATGTTCCCTCTGTCTCTCTCCTTCTCACACTTTCCCTCCATGTCTCTCTTCTCCATGTTCCCTCTGTCTCTCTCCTTCTCACACTTTCCCTCCATGTCTCTCTTCTCCATGTTCCCTCTGTCTCTCTCCTTCTCACACTTTCCCTCCATGTCTCTCTTCTCCATGTTCCCTCTGTCTCTCTCCTTCTCACATTTTCCCTCCATGTCTCTCTTCTCCATGTTCCCTCTGTCTCTCTCCTTCTCACACTTTCCCTCCATGTCTCTCTTCTCCATGTTCCCTCTGTCTCTCTCCTTCTCACACTTTCCCTCCATGTCTCTCTTCTCCATGTTCCCTCTGTCTCTCTCCTTCTCACACTTTCCCTCCATGTCTCTCTTCTCCATGTTCCCTCTGTCTCTCTCCTTCTCACACTTTCCCTCCATGTCTCTCTTCTCCATGTTCCCTCTGTCTCTCTCCTTCTCACACTTTCCCTCCATGTCTCTCTTCTCCATGTTCCCTCTGTCTCTCTCCTTCTCACATTTTCCCTCCATGTCTCTCTTCTCCATGTTCCCTCTGTCTCTCTCCTTCTCACACTTTCCCTCCATGTCTCTCTTCTCCATGTTCCCTCTGTCTCTCTCCTTCTCACACTTTCCCTCCATGTCTCTCTTCTCCATGTTCCCTCTGTCTGTCTCCTTCTCACACTTTCCCTCCATGTCTCTCTTCTCCATGTTCCCTCTGTCTGTCTCCTTCTCACACTTTCCCTCCATGTCTCTCTTCTCCATGTTCCCTCTGTCTCTCTCCTTCTCACACTTTCCCTCCATGTCTCTCTTCTCCATGTTCCCTCTGTCTCTCTCCTTCTCACACTTTCCCTCCATGTCTCTCTTCTCCATGTTCCCTCTGTCTGTCTCTTTCTCACACTTTCCCTCCATGTCTCTCTTCAACATGTTCCCTCTGTCTCTCTCTTTCTTACACTTTTCCTCCATGTCTCTCCTCTCCATGTTCCCTCTGTCTCTCTCTTTCTCACACTTTCCCTCCATGTCTCTCTTCTCCATGTTCTCTCTGTCTGTCTCTTTCTCACACTTTCCCTCCATGTCTCTCTTCTCCATGTTCCCTCTGTCTGTCTCCTTCTCACACTTTCCCTCCATGTCTCTCTTCTCCATGTTCCCTCTGTCTGTCTCCTTCTCACACTTTCCCTCCATGTCTCTCTTCTCCATGTTCCCTCTGTCTCTCTCCTTCTCACACTTTCCCTCCATGTCTCTCTTCTCCATGTTCCCTCTGTCTCTCTCCTTCTCACACTTTCCCTCCATGTCTCTCTTCTCCATGTTCCCTCTGTCTGTCTCTTTCTCACACTTTCCCTCCATGTCTCTCTTCAACATGTTCCCTCTGTCTCTCTCTTTCTTACACTTTTCCTCCATGTCTCTCCTCTCCATGTTCCCTCTGTCTCTCTCTTTCTCACACTTTCCCTCCATGTCTCTCTTCTCCATGTTCTCTCTGTCTGTCTCTTTCTCACACTTTCCCTCCATGTCTCTCTTCTCCATGTTCCCTCTGTCTGTCTCTTTCTCACACTTTCCCTCCATGTCTCTCTTCTCCATGTTCCCTCTGTCTGTCTCTTTCTCACACTTTCCCTCCATGTCTCTCTTCTCCATGTTCCCTCTGTCTCTCTCTTTCTCACACTTTCCCTCCATGTCTCTCTTCTCCATGTTCTCTCTGTCTCTTTCTCACACTTTCCCTCCATGTCTCTCTCCTCCATGTTCCCTCTGGCTCTCTTTCTCGCTTTCCCTCCATGTCTCTCTCCTCCATGTTCCCTCTGTCTCTCTCTTTCCCTCCATGTCTCTCTTTTCCATGTTCCCTCTGTCTCTCTTTCTCACACTTTCCCTCCATGTCTCTCTTCTCCATGTTCTCTCTGTCTGTCTCTTTCTCACACTTTCCCTCCATGTCTCTCTTCTCCATGTTCCCTCTGGCTCTCTTTCTCGCTTTCCCTCCATGTCTCTCTCCTCCATGTTCCCTCTGTATCTCTCTCTGTTTCTCCATTCTCTCCCTTTCATTCCCTTTGTCTTAATGTGAATGTGTATATGTGATGGGGGGGGGGAGGCACATCCTAAAATCACAGGGCAGCATTTGCCCTATAGCTGCTCTGGATTCTATCCAATGATGCCTAAGTGAGGCAGTTTGTTCAGCCTGTAGCCTATACCTTTAATAAGACTGAGCTATTTTCAGCTGATTATATTACAGTCTACTCTACCTTGTGCAGATCACGCCCCCGCCCATTCTTTTCATGTTACATGACTTGTTTATGCTGCTTCTTTTGCACCCCTTGAATCTATATGTATATAAGCAGCACATCAATTTCCTTTCATTCACCTGATAATGACAGTTGAGTGCCTTCCATTTTTTTATTTGTCTTTGATGAAATGCAAGTCTCTCCTTTTAACATAGTGTGGTACAGGCTGTTTTTTTCCCTATTGATCCCAAGCTTTTGTGTTTTGCTTCTTTGGCGATTACAGCCAGAAGCTAAGAATTCATGTGAAGACCTTTCCGAGACAGGATTATCGAATCTTCAATCTATATTGCCAAGTGCAAAGTCCAAGGCCTCCCAGAGATATTGAAATTTATTTTGTCTGTTAAAGCGGACCAACAGTCAAAAATTACTTAAACTGGACCAACAAAACAAACAGTTCTCATGTGCATCCCTCCCCAGGGCAGTTCAGATTACTGCACATAAAAATGTATTTAGTCTACCTACAAACAGGAAGTTCTGATGGGTTTCCTGTTACTGTGCATTGTCTGTTATGTCAGTTGAATCCAGGCAGCAGCATGGCTGAGATGCTGGGAGAAGAAGCTCCAAAATGGCCCTGAACACTAGAAAATCAGTGAGGCAGCGTTTCAGCTTTGAGTGGATGCAGGAGCAAATGTAAGTGTTGACAATGCTTCAGTATCATGCATGCAGATGGGGCAAGGGAGTTTGGGGGAGTTTTCTTTTTCAAGTGTGCCAGGCTGTTGGTCCACACACATCTGCAGACGTATCCTTAAGCTGCACCACCAAACGCCATGGTGCCTCTGTGAGGTGCAGTCCTAACTCTAATCTCTGAGAACCCATTTGGGATATACAATGCAAAAGATAAATTAGGAGCAGGCTTACCTGAGGTTGCCCTGTAACCTTGAGTGCAGCCCATGGCGTGGAAGGGTCTGCACCTCACAGAGGCACCTTGGCGCTTGGTGGTGCAGCTTCAGCTACTGCTGCAGATGTGTGTGGATCGAGACCTCTGTTCTTAACCAGATTTAGAGACAGATTATAGGTTTTTTCTGCAAGCTAACAGGGTTGAGTGCTGTGGCTCCTTGTGTATCCTAATTGCCCTGCTAACGTGCACCTCCCAGGTTAGTTATAAAATGGTCTGAGTGGCTGCCATCCCTCCTTTGTTGCTTTTGTTTTGCACATCAGGCACGCAGGGTACAGTATACTGATCTTCACAATGAAATAAGAAGTCTTCTATTAAGAAATGCTTGGAAGTTACTTTACAGGAAATCAGTGACGCATTTAAACAGAACCAACAGCCTGGAACAGTTGAAAAAAAAAAAATTCCCTCGTCCCTTCTGCATGCATGATACTGAATCATTGTCAGCACTTACATTTGTCCCTGTATCCACTCAAATCTGAATCACTGCATCACTGCATTGTCATCTTGCTGCACCCGCAAGCTGTATGTATCCCACAATACTCGCAGGTGCGACCTTGAGGCATCTCACGAATGGTGGGAGTGCGGGTGGCATTATCATGAGCGGAGGTTCACACATCGAAAATAGCCTCAGCTTCCTATTGGTTTGTCCATCCGAATGTCCATTCTACATGACCCCGGAACTGCCCAGAATAAGCTGGAGCACAGCCGACCTTTTTTTTCTTGTTTTGGTCCACTTTAAAACCAGTGATTTTCAATATCCCAGGTCTTGGTCCTTCCCCCTGGGGCACCCTGGTTTGGGGTGCTTTAATATTTCTAATGTTGTATCACAGAGGTGCACTTATTCCTTGAGTCTGCTCCTGACATTTTTATCATGTCCTTCCGCTCTCTTTAAATGAAACACATTTCTCGTATATCATCAGGTTTGCTACATTGCCTCCCATTAATAGACTCCTCGGTCACAGCCACTGAGTTTGTAGACCATGACGGCGGAATGTAGTCGAAATATGATTCACTTTTGCTAATGTTATTATTTCGCTGTTTTTCCTGACATTTGACCTAATTGGTAAATTGGCAGAAAATGGAGCCTGAATGTAACATTTCCCATTTGGCTGCTTTGCAGTCTCTTAGTGTTACAATCATTATTTATCTGCAGCGCTGTAGAGCAAGGCAACTTGGTTCTGAGAAATAAAAGTGGAGGATTCTTTTCTGTTATGCCTTTTGGAAAGGGGTTTCTCTAGTCTTTGGAACATGGCTACAGAAAAGGTTTTAATGCCTACACATGGGCATCCATTGCTAATGTTGCAGTCGGTTTTCCCTTAAACCGGACCTTCAGCATCATTTAATGAAATGCCGAAATCCTTAAAAAAAACTATTCCTCAGCATTTAAAATGCTAAAAGTTTAAGTCTCTTACATATTATTCTTTCCCCCACTGGGCTGCGACTTGGTTAAGGATGGGTGCCGCCATCTTGCCTCAGAAGCTTCACATACTGAGGAGAGGAGGAGGGGGGCACAATTGCCAGTGGTGCGATTATAGATAGGCAGAGCAGAACTAGGGTTCAGGAAAAGGACAGCAATCCCAGAATGCAGAGCGGCACAGTTAAAAGACACTTCCTGTCTGCAGACAGCCTGAGACCCCCATGGGCCACCATCTTGGATGTTTAAAAGCTTGAAAAAAAAGTAGGTGCAGTTAGAATGCTTTTTTTTAATGTGGGCAATCTGTATGTACAGGGTGGGGGAAAGATGGGATGTTATTCAGGGGGGAGGTCTGGTTTAAAGAGTAAACCACAGAGGGTTGGGGGATATAGGACTTGCCAAATTCAACATGTCCTTGTCAGCCTTGGTTACTGTAAGTCTCACTATTCCCTCATTCCGCCCTGGTGTTTGTAGAATGGGACATACTTGTCCTTCTATATAATAGTAACACTGAAACGACCACAATCCCCTTTGCGATATTTAGATATGCAATTCGCATTCTGTATTTTTATTAGACTCTTTTATTTCAGTATTGAGATTTTCTTTGTTTTCGCTTTTTTATTTCAGTGTGGAGGTCACGTTGTTGAAGAGAGACGTGGGCAGCATGTGGGCAGAATTAATTATTGGAGATAAGCGAGGGGAGTTTGTTGCAGATCCCACGCAGGCTGCTGCTATAGCAGATCAGCTGATGCACCTCACCTCCGATGAATTGGTAAGATGGACTTTTCTTTATACACAGAGCCAGGGAACTTATTGGTCTAAATTCAATAAGTGGTAATGGTAGTAAAAAATTCAATTTGTGCGAAAAAAAAGCCTGAGAATGTCACTGATAAAAAGACAATGACACTTTTTACTACAGTGTAAAAAGGGGTAAAAAGCGCTCTGCTTTTCTTAGGAGTAAAAAAGTACCATTGACTTTCATTGTCTTTTTGAAACGTGTACTCCAAGGCCGGCCTGCAAAGTGGTTGGCCCTTTTAAAGGGACAGGCTATGCAATAATAAGGCAGCTCACTTGAAGCCTGTCCCATGTGCCTCTTCTCCATTTCCTGCCATGTGCTGTAGAGGATGTAGCAGGTTAAAGTCCTGCTCCTCCTTCTCATTCAATTTCTCCATGACCAGGTGCAAATGTGGTCACGCGGCTGCCCCTCTCCTTCGGCGCAAGCAGCGCGAGCGAGCCAGCAAGCCACATTTGGAGCATAGTCATTAAAAAATGGAAAGGAAAGGAGGGGCAAACTTTAGAGACCTCCTAAAGCATCTACTGCATGTTGCAGGAAATGGAGGAGAGGCACATGGGCAGGCTTCAGATGAGCTCATTGCTGCCTTATTGTTGCCTGGATTGTCCCTTTAGAGTGGACCAAAACCGAGGCTATCCAGGGTTTTGGTCCTTTTACCCAGGGCACCCTGATTCGGGGTGTCCCGCTGTGTGAAACCCCCTAGATCGCCGAGCACAATTCATCTCTTCCCGGGCATCCAGCGAGGTCGGAGCCGCTGTCGTCATGGCGTCTAAGGCCAGCGGGTCCGAGCGCGCTTTCCTCTAACAAGGAGCGTGCCCGCACCGGTCATTCACAAATGCCTGCCACTGCTAGAGGGATAGCTAGGATGCGTCTGTGGCTCGTGCATGCGCTGTTGGACCGGGAATCAAGGTAAGTTAACCGGGCGACCTGGGGGGTTAGCAGGGCGTCACGATTTTAGATCCCTTGGCGGGGGGGAAATAGATCTGCTCGGGAATCTTATAGATTTCTTCATGATTCCCGGCCCAATTGCTCTGGGTTTTGGTCCACTTTAAAGGAAAAGTCAGCTTTTATGGAATTCCCTGAAAATATCAAATTGGAGAATCCCCTCTTACCTGCCGCCTGCCTCAGTCTTCACTATGGGCAAACACCGCTTAGTGTGTGTGGCTCTGTGCAAAGCACTCCCACAAGGTACTGCCATGTATGGAGGAGCCCATTATTCTGTCTTCTCATACTTGCACTGTGGCTGGGTGAGGATGGAACAGGAGCGGCTGGCAGGTAAGAGGAGAGCCTTGTGTCTGCTAATGAAAGCCTATATCAGTGATGGGCACTGGCAGCAGGGCCATGCACAGAGTCTGGCTGGGGATGTGCACTCCTTCGCCAAGGGGGATTAGTTCAAATGGTAGAGTGCTCGCTTAGTATGCAATAGATAGCGGGATCGATGCCCGCACCCTCCAGTTGCCTGTCACTCCTTGGTGGATTTTTGCGACACCTTGCCCTGAGGAAGTGACGCTTGTTTGCCGTCGTCAAGGAACGCGTGGGAGGTGGGCACTGTCCATATCCTGGTAACTAATAATCTACAATTTACTCATTTAATTTTTTGGTCATGGTTATTCCCTCTGGATAAAGTTTTTTTTCACGATGTATATGGATTTTAATGGAAGATTAGGTTAGCATGCTGCACTTTGTGGGCCCCTCTGCTTTTTCGGGGGGGGGGGGGGGGGTCAGTGATTTAGGTATGTACATGTAGTCATATCAATCTGGTTTGCACAATGTTGTTTGCACAGTTAATAATTTGTGGGAGTCGGCATATTGCACTTTATAGGAGGGATTAAGAAGAGGGATCATTTGTGAGGGAATTAAGAAGAGGGACTACTTAAAGGGACATGACAATTGTTGATTTACTGATTTTCCAGTATGCAGGTACTAATAGAGAGTTGCACAGCGCCCAACGACATTTCATGTTTTTTTGCTTAGATTGTATGTTTTTAAATGGTTTTGTGTTTGTAAGCTCTATGTGAAACATGAATAAGGAATACATTAAGTAAGATTAAGCAGTGATGTGGTGGTCCCATTTGTGTGGCTGCAGCAAGGATCGAGGCTGGCAGGAAAATGTTGCTAATATTCTTAGTATACAGTACGTCCTGCTCCAGATAAGATTCATAACACATGGGAATTACTCCGCCAGATGGCGCTGGACTGCAGAGACAGCAAAATTGGCTCCTCCCGGCCCCTCAAATACCCGGGACCTCCCACAAATCCCCAGATCTTCTCTGCAGTCTGGACTGCGAAGGACAAGAAGATGGCTCTCTCTTCTCGTAGGTGAGCGGGGCTCTTAGCCTGCGGCCCTGTAGGACTATTCCCACCCGTTCCACTAGTATCATGCCTCCCAGCCTTGGCTGCGCTGGTCGGGTGAAGGTAGGCAGCAGCGCTGTCAGGTGCTTAGGAGCGCTGCTCCACTGCAATCCCCCACCAAAGGGTAGGCGGTTCAGGCTTATGGTGAGCCTCTATAGGATGCCCCTCCCGCCCTATTGCTCCTTGCCCCTGTCTATCAGTGGGTCCTATGTTAAGTGGCCGCTGCCCTCTCTCGCTCTCCCTTGTAGTTTTCGGGGGGGGGGGGGTGTGTATGTGAATTTGCTTGCTTGGTGCTTCACTGTATTATGCTTTTCTGGTTGGTGTCAGTCGCCGTGCTGACTGCACTTGCACTGGTTGCTTTTTTAAATTTGCCGCCGCGCGCTTCCACTGTGCTCCGCGCTTGGCGGCGGCGTTACCTCAGGTGCTGGTGCGCCGTTATTGGCTGCTTGTCACATGTGCGGCTTCACGCTCTTCGGGGGGGGGGGCGGAGCCCGCGGTTCGCGTGTTCCGCATCACTGTCTCGGCGGCCCGCCCCTCGAGGTATACCCGGCGCCATTTTCTCTAGATCTGGCTGGTCCAGCGCCATCTGGCGGACTAATTCCCATGTGTTATGAATCTTATCTGGAGCAGGACGTACTGTATACTCATAATATCAATTCTACAGGTGAGTAATCACAGAATTGTATTTTTTTATGTTACTTTTGCAGTAACCTCTTAACACTATAACACCAGATGTGTTGCACAATGAGATGGGTAAATCATCAGACGCCGCAGTGTGGACAGCGTTTAGATTCGTTTTCATCTCTCCATGTGCCAGGTGTTGGGGACAATGGCTTCTCTTTATGCAAGAATTGCACAGACCTAACATCCCAAATGTTTCTGGTGAATCATCCACATCTGCAGCGTTTTTCATGATGTCCGTTTGATATATGGGTAGACAGCTCTCCTTGGAATTCCAGCAGCAATTAAAAACCATGTTCGTTCCAAAATAAAACTATAAATACAGTGGTCAAATGTTTTGAATACACCCCTTTGTAAAGCAGATCTACTGTACACCATCCTCCATGCTGCAGCCCCCCATCCCTTTTATTTATAATTGCCCTTGAAATAAGTCCCCCAGCCACATGATTAAATGCACTGCTAGTCATCGGGGTTATTGGCTGCTGATTTCTTTAGGCAGTGAGCCAGAATTCTGTCCATATACCCAGATCCCGCTGCTTTATCACTGTCTACCTAATAAATACAATTCTAATCATTAAATTGCTGTAAAACCTTTAAAAAGGTTTGTGTATTAAACAATGTAAATCCCAGCATCCATAAATATTAGAATATGATACGGATTTCTGTGCCAGTGGAACCCACTGCTATGAACCATAGCATTCATCATACACATTTGACACTGTGCCATTGTAAATCTATTCATACCCTTCGGACTTGTATTTTTAATTTTATTCAGATATTATGTCATACACCAAGTAGCAATTGTTTGTGAATTGTAAAGAAAATGATACAAGCTTTGCCCATTTGAAAAAAAAAACTGAAAAAGTGTGGCGTGCATATTATTATTATTATTGTTTATATAGCGCCATCATCTTCCGTAGCGGTTTACAGAGTAGTAATTATAGACAGGGTAGAAAAATATGGTACATATACTATTTCAAATGCAGTTTTACAGATTTGACAATGGATATTCTGAGTACAAGATACAGTAGGAAAGAGCTTACAGTCTAAAGGAAGAGGAGTGAAGATGAGGGGGAAGGATCACAAACAGTCAGTATTGAGCTTTGTGGCATGTGCCCTTTAGAAGATTGGTCAAGCCAGATTATATGTTTGTCTGAATAAGTGAGTTTTGAGGGAGCCTTTGAAGGTTTTGAGTGTTGTGGAGTGGCGGATTGGGTGGGGGAGGGCATTCCAGAAGATTGGAGTTGTACGTGAGAAGTCCTGGAGGCTGGCATGAGAGGAGGTGACCAGGGTGGAGGACAGGAGAAGGTCGGCAGCAGAGCGGAGGCTGCGTCCAGGTTGATATTGTTGGATTAGAGATGAGATGTAGGGAGGGGCCTGGTTGGAGAGAGCTTTGTAGGCGAGAGTTAGAGTTTTGAACAGGATTTGCTGTGGGATTGGCAGCCAGTGTAGGGATTGGCAGAGAGGCGCAGAACTGGCGGAGTGAGAGGAGAGATGGATAAGGCGAGCAGCGGAGTTCAGGATAGCTTGGAGGGGTGCCAGTCTGTTAGTTGGTAAGCCACAAAGAAGGATGTTGCAGTAATCCAGTCGGGATATGACCAGGGCATGCACTAACATTTTAGTGGTGTCAGGTGAGAGGAAAGGACGGATGCGTGAGATCTTTTTAAGTTGGAGGTGACAGGAGGTGGCCAGGGAGTGAATATGTGGTTTGAAAGAGAGGGCAGAGTCCAGAGTGACTCCCAGGCACCGAGCTTGGGGAGATGCTGTTATTGTATAATTGTTGACAGAAATAGACGTGTTAGAGAGGGGAGGGGAGTTAGAGGGTGGGAAAATGACCAGTTCTGTCTTGTCCATGTTTAGCTTGAGGTAGCGAGATGACATGAATGAAAAAATAGCTGAGAGGCAGTTGGGGAGGCGAGATAGGAGAGAGGAGAGATTGGGGCCTGAGAGATATATTTGTGTGTCATCCGCATAGAAGTGGTATTGGAAGCCTAGTGAAGTTATAAGTTTGCCAAGGCCATAGGTGTAGACTGAGAAAAGTAGGAGGGCCTAAGACAGAACCTTGCGGCACACCAACAGATAGAAACCAAAACAGAAAAATATTTATCCAACCTCCTGTATTCTGATACCCCTAAATAAAATCACGTGTGACCAATTCCCTACGTAAATAGAGTCCTGTCCTGTAACCTATACTCAGTATAACTACAGGCCTTTTAGATTTGTTAGAGAACATTAGAGAACAAGCAGCATGATGAAAACCAAGGAACACACCAGACAGCTCAGGGATAAAGTTGTGGTTAAGTGTATTGCAGGGTTCGGTTATAAAAAGCACTGCTCAATCCATCATGTGTGAATGGAAGGAATATGGCACAAATGCAAACCCTGTAAGACATCCTAAACTGACAGCTCAGACAAGTTGAGGACTTAATTAGAGACGCAACCAAGATCCCCAGGGTCACTCTGAAGGATCTGCAGATATCCACATCTAAGGCGCCAGAATCTGTCCGCACGAAAACTATTAGTAGTGTACACCACAAATCTGGCCTTTATGGAAGAGAGGCAAAGGAAACAATTTTTGAAAGCAAGCCATAAGAATTCCCGTTTGCAGTTTGCCAAAAGCCATGTTGGGGACACATCAAGAATTTTGAGGAAGGTGCTCTGGTCAAATAAGACCAAAGTTGAACTCTTTGGTCTAATCGCAAAGTGCTATGTGTGGGACTGGGAAACTGGTCAGAGTGATTTGGCAGATGGTTGGAGCTAAATACAGGGAAATCCTGATAACCTTGTAAAGACTTCAAAAGACTTGCAAATGTTCACCTTCCAGCAGGACAACAGCCCTAAATGTATATCCAAAGCTACAATGAAATAGATTAAATCAAAACATTTCCATGTGTCAAGGTCCAGATCTAAATCCTATAGAGCAGGGGTGTCAAACTCCCTCCAGGAGGACCAGCAACAGGTCATGTGTGGATCTACACATAGCTGGCTCTATAGCTCTGTCTGAGCACTAATTTTCACCTGTGTGGAGACCCACAAAACATGGCCTGTTGCTGGCCCTTGAGGAGGGAGTTTAACATGGAGAATCTGTGGTATGAACTGCAAATTGCTGTTCACAAACACTGCCCATCCAATCTAAATGAGCTAGAGTTATTTTTCAAAATAGATTGGTGGAGACATAGCCCAACGGCCTTGCAGCTGTAATTGCAGCTAAAAGTGGTCCTACAAATTATTGATTCAAGGGGGCTGAATACATATGCACACCGTACTTTTCGTTTTGTCATTTGTAAAATACTTTGGAAAACCACGTAACATTTTTTTGCTTTATCACATAAAAAGCTCAATTAAATACATTCATGATTATCTGTAGAAACGAAGATGTGATATCACTAGCAATACTTGGCTGATGGATCAGACTATCAAAAATCAACTGTCTAGGACTTAACACTTCGGCTTTCATTTTACATTCTGATTTTGGATTGACTTACGCGTGCACTGTTGTAATACTTGAATGCTTTAGTTGACAACAAGCTTGAACTTGGAGAAATAATTAGCCTGGGAATACTCTGGCCCTGGCCAGCTCATGAGCTGCTGAGCCCAGCCCGCATGGTGCTTTTCACCTGGTCCCCAAGTAAATTTGTCAGCTGAGGCTTAAGGCGGACCTGCACCCTGAATAAGTGCATGTCTTATAAGTTTCCCACACCCTGTAGATACAGGTTGCTCACATTAAAAATCATCCTACATCTACTGCATGTTTGGAGCCTTTAAACATCCAAGATGGTGGCTCATTGAGCATCAGGCAGCCTGCAAACAGAAAGTGTCGCTCTGCATTCTGGGATTGCTGTCCTTTCCCTGACCCCAGCTCTGCTCTGTCTGTGCAAAGCACAGCTATAACCCCACCCCCTGTACTTTATCCCACTTCTCCTCTCCTATGTAAGTTTGATGCTTCTGAGTCAAGACTGAGTCCTGATCAGAATTGCCCAGTGTGGGAAAGAATAATAAGTGACTAAAAACTTAAAATATATTAATTTTAGATGCTGTAGAATAGTTTCTTAAAGGTTTGGCTTTTCATTAAATGATGCTGAAGGTCCGGATTAAATGGGTGCGCTTTAAGTCCAACATAGGTATCTCCTATGTTATGGTAAGCGAGTGAAAAAGAAGAACAAGATACTCAGATGTGCAGAGACAGGGAAGCCCCCTGCACTCACAGCCGCATTGAAACATTCCTAATGGATGCCTCACAGTGACACTAAGGAATATGCAGGAATAGCTATAGAAAAGAGGGTGGGAAATCACCAACAACACTTGACTGTTGAATCAGACTATTAAAAATCAACTGTCTATGACTTACGTGTGCATTGTTGTAATACTTGAATGCTTTAGCTGACAACAAGGTTGAACTTGGAGAAATAATTAGCCGGGGAATTTTCTGGCCCGGACAGCTCATGAGCTGCTGAGCCCTGCCCGCATGGTGCTTTTCTCCTGGTCCCCAAGTACATTTCTCAGCTGAGGCTTAAGCACTGATGATGGGCAGGGGTAAAAATGGTTATTTTGCTAGAGATGGTACTAAACTAAACCAATACTATTTTAGGCGCAGATACTATGTCATCAGTAGGTTTAGCCATTATGGTGGGAGATTTGTGAAGCAAGGACTTGAGGGGAGTGTTAGAAGCAGAGCGAGCAAATTCTGGGTAAGGTGCTAGTCCAGTAGGCCTCAAAGCCATTTTGCCCATCAGGAGTTCCCCCTTTGCTTTCTATGGCCAGTCTGTGCCTGGCTAAAGATGTTGGTAATGTTACTGTGCTACCATCAATTACGGACTGCTGTAGGTGGTAAGAAGTTAAACCGGACCTTCACCATGATTTATTGAAAAGCCCAAACCCTTAAAAAACTATTCCCCAGCATCTAAAACTCTATTTTAAGTTTTTAGGCAATAACTGATTATTCTTTCCCCCACTGGGCTGCAACTCTGTTCAGGACTCTAGGATACGGGGCTGCCATCTTGCCTCAAAAGCATCAAATACTGAGGAGAGGAGAGTGGGATAAAATACAGGGGGTGGTTATAGCTGTGCTTTGCACAGACAGAGCAGAGCTGGGGTCAGGGAAAGGACAACAATCCCAGAATGCAGAGCGACACAATCAGAAAACACTTCCCTTTTCCCTGTGTCCGGGCTGTCCCAATCCATATACATGTGGGTATTCCGCCACCAGGTGGAGCCAGTTACTGCAAGACCTAGAGCTGTAACTCCTCCCGGCCTCCTATAAAAAGAGCTGTCTCCATAGAGTTCCCCAGATTTGTCTTGCAGTAGCATGCTGTGAAGATCGTCTGGAACTCTCTCTGGATCATGGCAGTTGAGCGGGGCATTTTTACGCCTGTCTGCAGCTGCCTCCCTATTGCCTCTGTTCCTGTGGACCCAGTACGCCTCCCAGCCTCGGCTGACGGGAACAGGTGAAGGTAGGGAGAACGCCGGGGTCGGGCGTTCACAGAGCTGGGGGGGGGGGACCACTATGCCCAGGTATCCCACTTGTTTTCCCACAGCTTTATTATTTTTTGTGTGTTATGTGTGTTTTTTTACTTCACTTATACTTATCCCCCTTTGCTCCCTCAGCTTCTCTCTCCTCTCCTCCATCTGTCAGGTGCTGCTGAGAGGAGGGGGCCGTTGACTATCGGCGCCATGTGGGCGCTCCTTGAGGCTGTGGCCTCCGTAATGGCGGGGCGCGCTGCGCTCCACTTCTGGAGGGAGGAAGAGGCCCCTCCGGGTTGCCCTCCCTCCCTTTCCTCGCTTTGGGCGCCATCTTGTGCTGGGCTGCGGGCGATCTTGATGCGTTCCGCGTCATAGCTAGGGCGGCCCGCCCCTCGAGGGAATTGTGGGCGCCATTCTTCTGCTCTCGTGGGGGAATCCTGCAGGACAGCCACATGAGAGTATCTGCTGCTGTGCGCTCTGCAGGAACAGGGACGCTGGGCTGACTATACAATGGGCTCCTGTGCCCTCCGTCGATACCCCGCGGCCTCCTGAACACGCCTCCACAGCCTCTGCGGTCCGTGAGTCCCTCTTTTGAAAATAATGTGTATATGTATATATATATATATATATATATATATATATATATTGTATATGTATATATTCTTACTGTGTGCATGTGCCGTGGGATCTCATAGGGCTCTCCCATTGTGTCTTGTAGGTGGGATCCCCTGTCAGCCGGGGGTTGTGGTTCCTCCCGGTCTCCTACACCCCCCCCCCCCCCCACCCCCAGCATCTCTCTCCGCACCCTCTCCCGTAAGAGGGATCACATAAGAGGTACTATTTGGGGGTCCTACCTAGGGCCTTTGTGCCTTGTAACCTGTATTTTTATACCATAATCGCCATAATGGAGGCTTCTGGGGATAGTGAGCTAGGGGCCCCATCTTGGCGGGTGAAGCTCTGCCCCATGTGCGGTACCTGCCCCCTGGGCGGACTTAGCACGGTTTGTGTCACTTGCGCCAGGAGCGTATTTTTGGAACATGATAGGGCGGGTGTCCCTGCCCCTAGCCCTCCTTTGCCTGCGGTCTCACCAAATCCCTCAGTGAGGGGGAAGCCGGCAGGGACTCCATGGAGGAGGGAGAGCTGTTTAAGGACTCCGCTTCCTCAGGGGATAGGTCGGTTGGTTATGACAGCGAGCCTGGTTCCTCCTCTGATGAGGATATGTGGCTCCCCAACGACACAGAGAAATTGCTGGCCTCGGTTTTTGAGACCCTGCATATTGTCCCTCCTAAGGCGGCTAAAAAGATGTAGGGGGAGTTATTCCGGCCGGAGAGACAGAGGTTGGTCTTCCCGGAACAAGACCATTTTTCCGGTATGGTGTTTAAAGAACTACTACTGAGGGTTACCTCTCACACCTGCCTCTTTTTGGAACCAGGGGACTAAAAATTGCACTCACTCTGGTCTAAAGCTTATATATAATCTTTATTCATTACTGCAAACATTTAAAACCAAAAACCCAGTGCCACTTCCATGACGTGCCACAGGGGGGAGCAGTTTTATCAAAATAATACTATACAACCATGCCCATGATACATATGTACTGGTAATAAAATTTCCCATATGGAACAAATTTAAAATGCTCGTGCTACAGTACAGTGCATCAGTTTCAAAGAGAACATGTGCAAAGTTTAAATTCAGGTAAAGGCAATAAGGTGCATGAGAGACATAAAAAATACCACAAAAATCCTTACTTAAAGTGTCAGTGCCACAGCGCCCCCCACGGCCAGCCCATGCATTCCGAGGCCAACAGTGCCTCTTTCTCAAGGCAAGGGTGAGTGTCGGAGGGGGGGGGGATGTACCCCTCCTTATATACCCACCTCTCCCCACGATCCCACTGACGCCCCGCACGTCCCTGCAGACCGACGCACTCCGTCCGGTCCGCCTGACAGGAAGCCGCTCACTAGTATTCCCCCCCCGGGTGGGGGGACAGCTGCTGCTTTTTGCTAACATTTGGAGACAGCACGTCTCAGATCGGTGGATTCAGGAGGTGGTGTCCTCCGGGTACAAAATATGGCTGGCAGTCTGGCCGCCCTCAAGATTTCTTCGGTCGTGAATTTCCCCGAACCCTTTGACGGCGCAGGGCCTAAGGGAGGCCATTCAGAGCCTTCTGCTATCAGGCGTGATTTGTCCTGTGCCTCGCCAGGAACGGGGGCGAGGTTCTTATTCCAATCTGTTCACGGTGCCCAAGAAGGATGGAACGCTGCAACCCATTTTGGATATGAAAGCCCTCAACAAGTTTGTCAGGGTCAGACATTTCCGCATGGAAACCTTACGGTCCGCGGTGAGCTCACTTCGGCCTGGCGATTTCATGACCACGGTGGACATCAAGGATGCCTATCTGCACATTCTGATTTTTCAGGGGCATCAGAAGTTTCTGAGGTTTGTGTTGGAGGATCAGCATTTACCAGTTTGTGGCACTATCATTTGGGATAGCCTCGGCTCCCCGCGTGTTCACCAAGGTGGTGGCTGGCGTCATGGCTATTCTGAGGAACTGGGGCATTTGTGTTCTTCCGTATCTGGACGATTTGCTGATTGCGGCTCAGTCCCTTCAGCAGGCTTCATTAACCCTCGATGGTGAGGTCCTTCCTGGGCATGACGTTGGACACCTCTCAGGTCAAGGTTTTCCTGCCCCGCAAAAGGTGGAGGGCCTCCAGATGCAGGTGCAGGCCCTGCTGGCTTGTCAGTGGCCCTCGATCCGTCTGTGGATGAAGCTGGTGGGCCTTATGGTGTCCTGCTTCGAGGCGGTACCCTTCGTCCAGTTCCACATGAGACCTCTTCAATTGAATCTGTTGACCAGTTGGGACCGGACGCAGGAGTCCCTGGATCAGGAATTTTCTCTGTCCCCCAAGGTCAGGTGGTCCCTTTTGTGGTGGTTGGACTCCAGAAATCTGTTGGTGGGTAAGTCCTTTCTGACTCCCCGGTGGGAGATAGTTACCACGGACGCCAGTCTGACCGGCTGGGGAGGTTTTTGGCAAACACTGAGGTTCTGGGGTTAGTGGGGGCCACAGGAGGCTCACTTACCCATCAATCTCTTGGAACTGCGAGCAATTCGGTTGGTGCTTCTTCAGTTGACTCTCCATCTAAGGGGTCGGGCTGTTCAGGTCCGCTCGGACAATCAGACGGCTGTTGCCTACCTCAATCACCAGGGCGGGACTCGGAGCAAGCGAGTCTTTCTGGAAGTGTCACGGATCCTGACTTGGGCGAAGGAGAATGTCCCCTGTATCTCGGCGGTTTACATCCCCGGGGTAGAGAACCAGGAGGCAGACTCCCTGAGCAGGGGGACTTCTCGTCTGGGGGAATGGTCTCTCAGCAACAAGATATTTCACGCTGTGTGTCTCCGCTGGGGTCGGCCGGACGTGGACCTGTTTGCGTCCAGACACAATCACAAGCTTCCGAGGTTCGTCTCCCTGTCAAGAGATCCTCTGGCCTTCGCCACGGACGCTCTGGCAATTCCGTGGTCGGAGTTCCGACTCCTTTATGCATTCCCTCCGTTTCCACTCCTGGTCCGAGTGTTGCGCAAGATAGCCCAGGAGGGGGTGCCAACCCTTCGGTGGCTCCTCGTTGGTTCACGGACATTGTTCAGATGTCGGTCGATCGTTACATCATGCCCGACGACCCGGGGCTTCTCACTCAAGGGTCACTGTGGCACCCCAATTTACAGACGCTGGCTTTGATGGCCTGGCTTTTGAATCCTCAATCCTAACGGAGAAGGGGCTGTCGGGCTCGGTCGTTGACCATGATTCGGACGAGGAAGAAGTCTACCCCCCCAGATCACCGAAGTCAACTCACCTCTTCCCGGTCCCACAGCTCATGCACAGCCGCCTGTCCAATCGGCACGCTCGGAGCCGCTGACGTCACATCGTCTAATCCTTCGTCTAAGGCCAGTGGCTCGGAGCGTGCTGACGGCCGCATCCCCCGCTTCCCTCTAACAGGGAGCGTGCCTGTGCTGGCCATTCAGAAATGCACACGCCCTGCTAGAGGGATAGCGAGGATGCGGCCTAGAAGGTTTCACACAGCAGGGCATGCCGATTTTGGATGCCCCGGGGGGGGGGGGGTAATCGATTGCATTGAGTTTTAATCTACTTTAACGATAAGACATAAATACTTCCAAAGAAGAGAAAATTTTGTGGATCCAACTTTCACTGTCTTTCTTTACCTACTATTGAGCATTAAAGGTTAAACACAAACATGTGACACCCATGGCCTTTAAAATCGAGCGCATAGGCGGCTGACTTCCTGTTTTGGGATTCGAATTGTTGATGTCAAACGCTGCTTGTAAAGTTCACCCTTCTCACGTGTGTATTCTGTATTTGCATACGGCTATTGACTATTCATTGTCTAATAAGAAATAACATGTGCATTATTTTTATGTGTCAGAACCCAGATCCGGATCGGGAGAAGCCTCCGTGCAATGCTCAGGAATTGGAAGAGTGTGATGTGTCCACTGAAGACTGTGCTACTCTCTGCAGGTTTGATGGCAACACCTTAAAGCCCACACATGTTGTAAGTGTCATCGGAAATATCATTTTTATCTACATTTTGTCCATACAAGGAATTTCAAGTGGACCAAAATCAGTGATATTCTAAGTGTGCCATACACTCCACTTCGATCTTCATGACATGTGGGGGTAATCTCCAGTAGAGGGCGAACTTCTGCAGAGATGAATATGCGAAAAAGAAAGCCCCTCCCGTTCCATATATACCTGGGACCTCCCACCAATTCCCCAGTTCCTTCTCTGCAGGGAAGGCGACAAGACAGAAGATGAAGACTTCTTTTACTTGCAGGTAAGCCGGGCCCGCGCCAGGCCGTTTATTATCCCTATTACTGCCAGGACCCTTTTTAAATTGCCCCTATTTGAGCCTCCAAGCTTAGGCTGCGGGTCCTGGTGAGGGTAGGAGCACCCTATGGGTGCGGAAGGAGCCTTGCTCCACCATGAGGCCTCATTATGAGGTAGGCGGTTATCCAGGTTTTTGGTGATCCTGATGCGGGATGCCCCGTCCCTACATGCCTGTGGTCTTATTATGGCCGGGTTCCCACCCCCCCCTTCCGGGTCCCTGACTTCCCTCTAGGGGGGGGGGCTGGCGGGCCGTCATCCTCGGTCGCACCCTTTTCATTTTTAAGATTTATATATGAGTGTATGTGTGTTGGTGTTTCACTTTACTTTGTGTTGTGTGTGAGTGTGGATCTCCTGGAAGTATCCCTGGATGAATTGGTGCATGGTGCTTTACTAGCCTGTGGTGGCTTTCCTGTTAGCCTGGGGAGCTTCTCTCCCTCAGGCTGTGTTAAGAAAAGGGGGCGGGGCCGGGCGCGTGGCCGCGGTAGCCCCGCCCCCTCGTTCGGCGCGTTTTGCTGGGGCTTCACTGGCCAGATCCGCGCTGCTGGGAGGGAGGTGGTGCCGGAAAAGCGCGCCTTCGGCGCTGGCCCGCCCCCCTTCTCTTCCTGCTTCTCGGCTTCTACTCAGATCGGGGCCATTTTTGCTGCCTTGCTGCGGTTGCTGCTGCCGTTCTTGGGGACAGGTAGGGGCCTATTGGCCACCTCTTTGTCACTTGGGGGTCCCTCTCTGGTGGGGGGGCCACCTGTGGTGCTGTTTTTTTGCAGGTCTTGCCATTTCATTATTTAATTAAAATTATTTATATATATATATATATATATATTTACTATATAGTAATTGATATGCCTTATTGTGTGTTGCAGATTGCTTCATTATTGTGCATGTTAAGGGGTTCCTCCTGGTCCTGGGGTCCCTAGTGTAAATTGATCACCTCAAATCCTCCCACCGGGACTTTTAAGGGGCATCCCGGGTTGCTTAGGCGTAAATTCCCTGCGGTCTTGCGACTGACCACAAAAATCACCATATGGAGGCTACGCAGGATACTGGGCTCGGGCTCCCTCTGGGACAATCCGGGCCATGTGTGGGGTATCCCTTACGGGGGAGAATGTGCTGATCTGCTTACTATGTGCACAAAAGGCCCTACGCGGCAGTCTGTTACCCAGCCTTCTGGGTCGGCTCCTCCCGCTTCATCACCTTCCCCTCTCCACCTTATCCGTACCCCAAGTGACATTGGTGCCAACGGGGAGTCGCACTCTGATGTTTGTGCTAGGTTGGCTAGCATTGAGAAATTTATTGGTAGCATGGTGGGCAAGAAGGCCCCGGCTAAAAAGAGACATTTGTCGTCGGCCCAGCCCTTGTGGGATGTTGACGATTCCATTGATTTGTCGGATTATTCCCCGTCAGAGGAGGGGGAATTGTATGAGGAAACGGAGACTGACTATGTACAGTCTGGTGATGCCGATGTCGGGCAGGCGCTGGGGGATGCCGTCGATGCGGCCACTGTTGTGTCACATCTATTGGAGGTGTTGGATATTGACCCGCCTGAGGCGCCTCCTCTCAAGAAGGGGGAATTTTTTGGGGTCCGCAAGCCCCGTCTGGAATTCCCTACCCAGGGTCACTTTGATGCACTGATCCTGAAAGAATGGCTGATGCAGGCATACTCCCTGTTAGAGGGAAGCAGCCGCCAGCACTCTCGGAGCCGCTGGCCTTAAACGCCGGCTTAGATGGCGTGACGTCAGCGGCTCCAAGCGCACTGATTGGACGAACGACCGCACGTGCACCGTAGGACCGAGAAGAGGTGAGTTTCTCCGGGCGATCTGGGGGGTTTCATACAGCGGGGTGCCCCAGGGGAAAGGACCAAAATCCTGGGTTTTGGTCCACTTTAAAGCCCACACATGTTGTAAGTGTAATTGGAAATATAATTTTTATCTACATTTTGTCCATACAAGGAATTTCAAGTGGACCAAAATCAGTGATTTTACTATTCCTCAACACCAAACTCCGGGTTTTTGGGATGCGCTTCTGTATGTACCCCCCCTCCACAAGGATAAACACCTTCTTACTTTACATTTACATGTTAAATCCAAGAGGCCACACCCTTACACACACCCACCTTTCAGCCACGCCCTTAAAGGTTCCTGTATAATGCCCTTGATCCAGATTCCACAGTGGCCCTCACCTGGCATCTCTGCTTTGTATGCACTTACCACCTGGCACACTTAAAGTGTACCTATATTAGGGGTGTGAGACACGTCTTTGGACACGTTCTATTTGACATTAATAATGTCTTTTTACAGGTAAGGTCTCCAGAACTGCACACAGTATTCTAGCTGTGGCCTCACCAGGGCTCTATACAGCGGCATCACAACCTCCCTCTTCCTACTGGTGATGCCTTGAGCTATGCGGCCGAGCATCCTGCTTGCTTTTCCCACTGCCTGGCTACACTGTCCACTCATCTTGCAGCTATCAGTAATCAGTACCCCTAAATCTCTCTCCTCCAAGGTCCTGGCTAACACAGTACTGCCCATACGGTGCTCAGAGCAGGGATTCCTTCTACCCAAGTGCATGATTTTACATTTAGAGACATTAAACTCTAGTTTCCACAGTTTTGACCATCTATCCAGTAAAGCTAAATCATTTTTCATGTTGCAGACACCTCCAGGAATATCCACCCTATTACTAACCTTTGTATCATCAGCAAACAGACAAACTTTTCCTACCAGGCCTTCTCCTATGTCACTTACAAATATATTAAAAAAAATGGGGCCCAGGACAGAGCCTTGTGGCACACCACTTGTAACTCGCCTTTGTTCAGATTGCACACCATTTACAACAACACTCTGATACGGATCCTTCAGCCAACTGGAAATCCACTGAACTATCCAGGGATTGAGTCCTACCTTCAATAACTTATCTATGAGCTCTTTATGTGGTACAGTGTGAAAGGCAGTACAGTGTAACACTTTAGTGACATTGTCAAAGAAATCAATAAGATTGGTTTGACATGTTCGGCCCTCAGTAAAGCCGTGCTGTTGTGGGTCCAACAGGTCATTAATTTTTAGATGGGAAATTATCTGTTTTTTTAAGAGTGTTTCCATTAATTTGACCACTATCGATGTTAAACTAACTGGCCTGTAATTACTGGCTTCTTCTCTACTCCCCTTCTTATGGATTGGTATGACATTGGCCATTCTCCAATCATCTGGAACCTCACCAGTTGAAAGGGAATGGTTATGTAAATCAGTCAGAGGGGCTGCAATCACAAACCTAAGTTCCCTTAGAACTCTGCTGTGGATTCCATCTGGACCCATCGCCTTACTTACATTTAGATGTGCCAGCTCGGCTAAGAACTCCAGAAACACCGGAGCTGTGCCCTCCCAGCGGGATGCTGTGCTATGGCCATGCCTGCTACTATCTGAAAATACTGAACAAAAGTAGCTATTCAGATGGTCAGCCACAGCCTTATCTCCATCAATATAATTATTTTCCCTATTTCTAATTTTTGAGACTGCATTGTTTTTCTTCTTTCTGTTACCAATATATGAGAAAAAGGTTTTATCTCCCCTCTTCATAGATTTGGCCATTTCTTCCTCCTTTTGCCCTTTAGCAGTCTTTATAATCAGTTTTGCTTCCCTTTTATTCTGAACCATAAGCATTGATGGTCACTGGAACCCAGATTTTCTTCAACCCTGACGTCGGACACCAGATCCCCATTGGTCAGAACTAAGTCCAGAATGTTATCTCCTCTAGTTGGCAATGTCACAAGTTGTTTTAGAGACACTCCATTAAGGGCCTCTAATATATTCCTGTCAGAAGTTATTATAACTTATAAGGCTAACTCTCAATGCTGAGCTGTGTTCAACTCAATGTATCCTCGCAGGAAAACACCAGGAGGCGCGGTTGGCTGCATTTGGTTTGTGTTACTATGAATATAGGGCAAAGTTTTTAGTGAAAAAAAAGAAACACAGGCTGTTTTGGGCCATTGGCCTCGGGATAAATGGTGACGGCATAAACTTGCTTTCTGGGTATAGGATCATTTAAATGTCTGCTGGCAGATGCTTGGAGGGAGTGGAGATGCCACAAAAAAACATAAGAAAAAAGAATGATGACTACTTTTGGCACACAATGATATACAATTTCAAAAAAGCCATTGAAAGCGGGCTTTAACCCTTAAATTGGACCGAAACCCACTCCGATTGATTCCCCATTCACTTACCTTGTTTCCCAGTCCAACGGTGCAGGCCGCGGCCGCATCAGTATTTTGATTATCCTGGGTTTTGGTACTTGCTGTGTGAGACTCCCCAGGTAGCCCCATCACACTCACCCTTCCTCAGTCCTACGACGCATGCACACCCTCTGGTCCAATCGGTGCGCTCCGATCTGCTCACGTCAGCTTGTCTAAGCCTTCATCTAATGTGAGCAGATGTGCTTGTGCTGGCGTCCGCATCCTCCGCTACCCTCTTAACAGGTAGAGTGCCCGCACCGGCCGTTCACAAATGCTGGACACAGGCACACGCCCTGCTAGAGGGATAGCGGGGATGTGGCCGCTGCTCACGGATACGGCGTTGGACCAGGAACGAAGGTCAGTTTATGGGCGACCTGGGGGGTTTCACACAGGGGGGCATCCTGATTTTGGATCTGTAAGATTCCTAGGGCCGATGTCTGTGGGTTTTGGTCCACTTTAAAGGGTCCACTGAGATCCACTCGCCTTAGACAAGCTCTTGGATGAAGCGCACTGACTGGACGAAAGGCAGCACATGCGCCGTAGGACTGGGGAAGGGTGAGTGAGATTGGGTGATCGGGGGGGGGGGGGTTCACACAGTGGGGTTCTCCAGGGGGACAAGGACCAAAACCCAGGATAGTCAAAATCCTTTAAAGGCAAAAAAAAGCAATACTCACCTTTTCCATAAGTCTCCCCCATTATATGCGTGCACAAGGGGCCAATTAGTCCACCAGTTAGCTTGCTCTGCCTCCTCCGGCACCTTTGTCTGTTAAGTGTCAGAGACCTGATTTAGCACCTGCTGTTTTTGTTCTTATTTAGTCTCCACAGAAAAATATTGCCATCATTTATTACTTTGCTTTTTTTTAATGTAAAATGATTTTCATATGAAATGTCACCCCAGAACATTAGAACGGGAGGCCACAATATCCAGCAATGTAAATATCTGCTTTGAAATGGGTGATAAGAACATTTTTGGATGTGTGGCATTAAAATCAATTGCTATTTATTCCTGCTGAAATTGGCATCATTGTAAATATTTGCAGCAAAATTAAACTGAGCCAGAACAAGGCAGCTCATTACTTATGTTGCAGGGAGAAATGTCACTGCGGTGAGCGCGTTGATCTCGGCATTTCCAGCCAGCGTGTCTGTGACAGTAAATTAGATGAAGGCTCTGTGTGTGCTTCAGTTTGCTCAGCTAAACTGGTGCATTGAAAAAAAATCTTTCATGGACTGCTCATAGATCATTCTTCTGTTATGATTAAAGCAAAACAAAACCAAAGGCGGCCAGCCCTGGAATCTAAAAGATTCCATGGCCGGACATGGTCTTCCCTGATTTGGCATGCCGCGCTGTATGAAACCCCCGGGGTGCCGTAAAACTCACCTCTGCCAGCTTCCTCTGTGCAGTAAACAATGACGAAACATGAAATATGTGCAGCGAACGTCTCTGGCTGGAGGAGAGACCCCACATGCGCTGTAGGACCAGGGAAAGGTGAGTTTTGCATGGCCAATCGGTGGACTTTCCCCCACTGGGCTGCAACTCTTTTAGGGACTCTAGGATACGGGCAATGTACGGGGAAATGTACAGGGGGGCAGGTTGTAGCTGTGCTTTGCTCAGACAAAGCAGAGCTGGAGTCAGGAAAAGGTCAGCAATCCCAGAATGCAGAGCAGCACAGTCAGAAGACACTTCCTGTTTGCAGACAGCCTGAGACTATACGGACCGCCATCTTGGATGTTAAATGGCTCAGAAAATGCAGTAGGTGCAAGTAGGATGATTTTTAATGTGAATGTCCGCTTTAAGACAAGGGATTCAATCCCATGGCGCATGCACATGCTCTCTCATAATCAGTGGCTAGCGCTCCATTCAGCTTCACTAAGCCTTTCGAACATCAGAGTGGCTTAGTAAATCTGAACAGAGCACAAGCATCTGGCTGCTCCCCTTTGGCTGTGCGTTCCAATGGCAGCCATTCAGAAATGCCTGGCGCTGGTGTGTGCAATAACCAGAGATGGCTTAGAGATTGTTTATTAAAAGGTTTATTCTGTGATTACTCTGGGTTACATTTCTTCTGTGATTTCTGTGTGCAAGTTCTCATTTATCCTGGGCAGAGTATATCTGTAGTGATAAGTCAAGGCAGCTGAGGTTAGCTGTATTTTTCTTGAATACATTTTGCTAGTTGTCTGGCGCACTTTCTCGGTTCCCTCTGCTCTGCTAATTGATCAAAGTTCCTGAAACAGTATTGTGATCAGTTGTGGGACTAGCCATGGCGTGTGATGGGGCCCTGGTGGGAACGCTAAATGGGGCCCTTTCAAGGCTCAAACGGGAGACTTTTTTCTGTCTTTCAGCTAGACAACTAATGACTAAAACAGGAGGGACGATGCTGCTTCCTTTGTCTAAATGATGCCAAGTGACCACACATATGAAACATAGAGGAGGAGCAACAATGATGGGGCCCCCCTGACTCTCTGGGCCCCTGTGTGATCACACACCCTACACCCTTTCAGGTTACTCCCATGGGAACTAGACTCAATATGTCTGAAACATTACGAGTGTGAACTGGTGTCAATGGATGGGAAATTTGGTGAGGTAAGGGGTGTGGCATGGGTGTGACCCGGGGTTGTGGCTTATTGAAATAACATGTCCAGCGTGCTACGGGCGCCTATCCACTTTTCCCTCTTTCTTGTCTTAAACAGTTCAGAGGTATGCTTCCCATGAGGTGCCCCCCCCCACCCCGCCCATACGCGTCCCCTCCCAGGGCAAAATGCCCCATTGGTGTTGCTTGTGTTGGAGTGAGAAAATGCATGTATAGCCTCTAGTGGATAATACCAAACCATGTGAATGAAAACACTTGTAAGTAAACAATTATATCATATATTTTACTCAGTAGATATACCAGTGTATTTAGCTTAGGTTTCCCCATTGCCCACCCTCCATGGCGCATTGTGCAGCTCCCTCGCTGCTCTGGCCCAGCTTCCCACACCGCACTGGGATGTTTCCAGCGTTAATGCCCAAATCCGGCTGGCACATGGGGAAGAAGGGGTGGGTGGGGTCTTCCGCTGACTTCCTGGGTTTTGGTCCTTTCCCCCGGGGTACCTCGAACGCGTGTGCCCCACTGCGTGAAACCCCCCCAGATCGGCGAAATTTAACTCGCTTGGAGCCACTGCATCCCCATCTAACAGGGAGCATTCCCAATTGCGGTGGGTTTTGGTCCACTGTGGAAAAATGTGGAAAAGAGTTTAGGTCTGCTGATTATATTTATCGAAAATAGTTATTCCCCCATAATGACCCCTATTGAAGCCCGATAACTGTCTGAAATACTCAAACTTCCAGGATGCTCCATTGCGGAACCTGTAGCCTGCTAGCCAAATGGCTTCTGGAGCCGGGACTGGGTACATAATTGAGCCCTCGGCTTATCTATAGCCAAGCACAGGATGGGGGTGAGAATGGGAGTCGAAAGGAAGTTCTTATGTCTCGCTGGTCAGCATATAGCCCAGACCTGAGCCTAATGCAACCACTGATAGTGATCCAGGACTGATTGCCCAACATCCATGTGTTGCCCACTCGTGTCAGAATGTTTGCACGTATTTGCAGCCTAAGCCTTCCCAGGAAAGTTAAGGTTGTTTTATCAGCAGGTGTCTTAATCATTGCTTCCGTGTTCTTTAAGGTTACAGTGCCTTCATTCTCCGCAGGGAAACTAGTGACATTGTATTCCTTTGAAGTTCCCAAGCCTGGCTTTGTTCATAAAGCTGAAAGAAGCCAGTTTTTCTCGTCTGAGGAATATACTGTATAATGTATATGCATGATGCTTTACAAGTGCTCTCATCTTCACTTGTCTAACACATCAATTCACTGTCTGGAGGCGATGAGAACTAGTACAGAGGGTTGAAGGGAGTGTTTTTTTGTTTTTAAGCAACAAGTCTGGATTACTTTAAAGTGAATACAGTCTATGGTAATGTATTAAATATGTAGCTAATTAAAGGGGTGGCACTCACCATGCTCCCTTCAAAGTGGGACAGCTCAAAATAAAGACAGCTCAAGAATCAAGGAATTTGAAAACTGACCAGGCATTCTGCATTCAGTGGAACAGTATTCCCTATGTCAGCAAAGTGGAACATATAGGTGTCCCCAGAGCTTTGAGATCTAAGAACCCCAACCCAATTTATCACAAACGGCACCACTACTCAATGAATCCATATAAACATATTAAGCGTTATTTAAAGTCTTACATTAATATCATGCCTGGTATTTCAATATACAAAAAACATACCTAAAAACAAAAGTGCAAGACTAATACCCCTTTACACTGCAAACAATTACTAATGCAGTATATTGTGCTTCCTAATCACGCCGAAATAATTATTAAATTGCGTCCAAAACACCCTATGTTTGGCAAATATCATGTAGCACAAAACGAGCAAGACACATAGGAGGCATTAGGTAATATGATCATAATAATGATCTTACCCATGCTGAAAATGAGTTCCATCAGAACAAATGTTTCTCCTACATCACATGTGCCAAGCCCCGGGACCATATGCAGCCCTCTGTGAGGAATAGGGAAAATTTTATATGTCATTTTATTGCTGATGCCCAGCATTCCCCTTTAAGATTCTCTGTTCTTAGCAAATGTCACCCTTTATTTCCCACTGTAGCATTAAGGCTTTCTTGCCATAAACATGCATCGGACCTAATCTCCCCAGAAAGGAGAATTAGCATCTGTGAGTTGAGCTAAGCGCAGATCACAGACTTCCCCGCTGAGTCTAAAGCAGAGGCGACCCCCCTGGAGTTCCCTCGCATCAAACACCTTGGTCAGACAGCGAGGGGCCAGGATCCTTGGGGATTCGCTGGGGAAATGTGATAGCATATGGTGCTTCAAAACAATTGCCCAGGGACCTGTGTCTGGGAGGAGGGAAGGTGGAGGGGCAGGGATCAAGATTAGAGGTAGGCCAGGGAGACGAGAACATTGTCATTCTCTGGAGGGAGGTCGTGCTGCATGAATGCTGGAGGTGCCTGGACCATCTATAAGCTCTTGACATACCCCCTTGTGGGAGCTCAGCATCATTACTCTACATCTGCATTTTTAGGTAACTCTGACTGTTGTTATCTCTGTGTGCAACTCACTGTAATCCTCTGATCTCCTCCCCCCCTCCTCTGACTGTCACCGGATTGCCGAGGGACACAGGAGCTGACAGACGGAGGTGAGTAAAGAAAAAAACATTTTTTTTTTTAATAAAGATATTTTCTCTATGTGTTTTTTTTTTTTGTTGTTTTTTTTTAATGTTAACCCCAGTTCACAAGGCTCTGGGTCTGGCAAGTCATCTACGGCTGGTGGGTGACTTGCAATTAACCACAAGCCCCCAATTACCTGCCTCCCCAAAGGCCGGGGGGGGGGGGCAGAAGAGCCAGTGGCCATTAGTCTATGCCGGCTTATAGCCTGCAGGGCCAGGGGCCACCAAAGCTGGCCTCTGCGCCCTGTTCTACAAGCCCCCATAGCTGGTCCCGGGCTGGTTATGCCGGGTAAGGAGGACCTCACGCCATTTTTTTGGGACGGGGTTAAGTTTTTTTTTTAAATGGGACACTATGTCATTCGTTTTTTAATTAAAAATATGTGTATCGCGATACGTATCTTATTGCCAGGTCCTTGCCAATTCACACACCTAATAGGAATTTTTTTCTGATGGGGATAGCTGTACCAATGGCTTCCAGAAATAAAAGGCTAGGATGAGGTTAAGTACAGGAATTCAGTGTGGACAATGTAGATAGAGGTATACTTCTATAGGGTACTTCTATAATGCGTACCCGATCATTCACATTTTACCTACATTCTCCCTGTCTTAGCTGTGATACATCTAGCTACCTTTGATTTGCAATTTGCATGAGTTATGCTGGTGTCGTGCCGAAGGATAAGTTAAAGTGTCGGCGGAATCAACGTGGAAAGAACGGCGTAGTACTTCTCTTTTCATCACGGCTGTCTCTCACAATTAATATTTAATTTGAAAAATGACATGCGGTAGGATGCTTAAAAGAACACAGGCAGTGTAATTTATTCTCGAATTCTCAAGTGGACTTTCCCAGCTATCAGAGGCATGTGAATATAGGCTACAGCACTCCCCAAGACAAGCCATAATTCTGGAGAATGATTCATTGTGATTAGATAGGACTCTTGTGCCGGACTGCACACTACAGTAAATAGACACGTTTTATTTTAGGAACACCGGGTATCCATAGACCTTCAAGAGGGTTTGGATGGACCAGCTCAGTTTGACACAATTTTTGTTTTGTTGAAAAATAATACAAATATCACACAAACCTGCAATCTTGAATTTAGCTGAATCTCAGGAAGCCACAATCTAGTCTGTCAAGCCCCATGATGTATATGACCTAGTATATTAACCCTTTAAATACCAAGCACGTGAAATTGCTTCTTTGACCATTGAGTGCCAGCCCTGTAAATTTTAAATGGCTGATACTTTCCCCCTTTAGCAGGAAAAGCTTGCCTCTGTCTAGGATGCAGTTCCAGGCGATCTCCTCTTTCCCCAACAGGCCTCCGATCAGGCTGGGGTTTTCTGTGGGGCAGAGAATGCAGATCCTCTGCCCCACACGAGGCTTCTTCTTCAGAAGATCTGAATGAGGCAGAGGATCCTCTGCCCCCACTCCCAGCTTCTGACACTCCCTTCCGGCTGAAGATGGGACCATGTGAGACAGCATATGGCGATAGAAGGAGGCAAGTGGGGTGGGGGGGATAATAAAGGACTTTTTTTTGTTTTTACTATTCTAAGTATACAGCACGTCCTGTTCCAGAATATTCCTTACACATGGGTAATACAAGATGGCGCTGGACTGCAAAAAACAGCTTGTGGCCCCTCCCGGCCCTATATAAGTCAGGGACCTCATACAAATTCCCCAGTTCTTTTCTGCAGTCTGCGCTGAGAAGATAGAAGACAGCTCTCTTGTGGCGCAGGTGAGCGGGGCTTATTGCCTGTGGCCCTGCAGGACTATTCCCATTCGTTCCATCCCAGTTACTGCCTCCCAGCCTCAGCTGATAAGGTTCGGGTGAAGGCAGTCCCTGCTCTAACAGGGTAGGCAGTTTAGGCTAATGGCGAGCCTTTTGGGATGCCCCCACTGCCTTATGGGTTTGGCCAGGTTTATCCTGTGCAGTTAAACCCTATGCCCATTTTCCCCCTCCACCCTCACTTCTCGCCGTTTCTCCCTGGGAATTTTGCCGTTATACTCCCTCACTCTCCTCTTGGGAGATCTCCGGGGGGGGGGGGGTGTCTGGTGGTTTAGGACTGTATACATATGTTGTGCTTTGTCACTTTTATTGTACTGCGCTCCGTGGATCGCGGCCCCATTCACCTCAGAGAGGCCGGGCCGCTACTGGCCGGCCGGATCACCTGGGCGTGCTTCGCGCTCTTCGGGGGGGCGGGCTCTGTGGATGATGCATTTTACCTCATATCTCCACGGCACGCCCCTCGAGGTCTGCGGACGCCATTTTGTCCCCTGCTGCGTGCTGCTGGCTCTCTGCGGTCCGTGAGTAACCCCGGTGGGGTGATTTTTTTCTTATGCCTTAATCTCATGGGAGTGTTTGATTATGTCTTTCAGGCGGGTTAAAGCTTCGGTCCTGTGGTTTCTCCCGGCCTTCTCCCCTCATTTTCTCCCACATCCCTAGCGGTTTATTGGGGGCATCCCGGGTAGCTCTTTAGCGTTAACCCTTACTGGCCTACTGTGCCATTCAAATCACCATATGGAGGCTTCTGGGGATAATGGGCCTGGGGTTTCTTCGGGGCAAGCTATGTGTTGCGTGTGGGGTATCTCCAATCGGTGATGATAGGGTATGTGTATCCTGCACCCAGCAGGTACTTGCACTGCAGTCTGGGTCACCTGTTGCTGGGCCTATGCCCCCTCGGGCTTAGCCTACCGCCCCACGCCTACATCTGACCCCCTGCGAGGAGCATACCAGCGGGGAGTCTCAGCCTGATTTGGCTGCACGGGTGGCCAGGATTGAGAAACATATTGCTGGGTCTGCCTCGCGTAAGTCTTCTACTAAGAAGGGGCATTTATCTCCCGCCATTTCCCTCTTTCCTGTGGAAGCTGAGGGAATTTTTGACACTACTGGTTATTCCCCCCTGGAGGAGGGGGAATTGTTCTCTGATTCAGAATCATCTGAGGAGCAGCCTAGGGGTTATGTTGGTACAGGTTCTCCCTTTGGGGAAGATCCATGGTCCTCAGATGACACTGACAGGCTTTTGGCTCATATTTTTGAAGTGCTCTGTATCTCCCCTCCTGCCGTGACTCTGCAGCAGCAGGGTGAGTTTTTTCATACGGTTAAACCACATTGGAATTCCCGGAACAGTCGCACTTTAATAATCTGGTGCTCAAAGAATGGGAGCGGCCTAGCAAGCTGCCGGGGGTGCCCAAGAGTTGGGACAAGAGGTATCCTTTTCCTGCTGATGTGATTAAGCGTTGGTCATGTCCTCCCGAGGTGGACGCGCCCATTCTGGGGCTGTCCAATACATCTGTCATGCATTCTCCTGACACTACTACCCTGAGGGATGGTGAGGACCGGTGCATGGACCAACTAGCTTGCCATGCTTTTGCCTGTGTGGGGACCGTGCTACGCCCGGTTTGTGCCTCTGCTATTACAGCTATTGCTATTAAAGGTTTGCTTAAGAGTCTCTTAGGGGGGCGTGGCCTGGCCATGAGGGGGTGAAGTAGTGGAATTGCGAGCTCTGCCGAAACTCCTGATTTTTAAGTTGATCTAGGCCCCCAAAACCTCCCTAAAACCGCAAGATGGGGAGCGGAAAGAAGAGGAGAGCGGGGGGATCCGCCAAGAGGCCCCCTAAGAAAGACATTGGTAGCTTTTTCGGGCACCGAGATCTGGCAGAAAATCCAGCCAATCAAGATGGCGCCCGGCCGGCCCCGCAGTGGAGAGGAGCGCCGGGAGCGGCAGGAGGAGCCGAAGACGGTGATGGCGCCCGCAGAGCCCCAGGGAGCTAGAGATACGGCGCTTACCTCACTACTGCAGCCGGGCCCGGGGACCGTGAACAAGGCGGACGGCGCGGCTGTCTTCTGCCCGGGAGCAGAGGAGCTGTTACCGGGTTGCGAGTCCGCCGGTGAGATGGGGAGGAGCCAGCGAGAGCTGCGTCGGGACTCGGGGAGCTCCTCAGTGCAGCCGAGCCAGCCTCGGCCCCGCCGGGGAGCGCACTAGAAGAAGTAGGTGGCTGTCGGGAGCGAGCGATGGAGGAGCGGCGTGTCATCGGAGGGGGGAAGCCGGCGCTTCTGAGATCTGGCTGTGTCGGGTCCCCGCAGGCACCTGTCTCTGCGCCTCCAGCTGCAGCATATAAGCTGGTGCATAATGATTCAGAGGGCAGCCTGGGTGAAAACATACCCCCAGTGGAGGGGGGATTAAAGGGCCACACCACCCCAGGATTGCCCACTGAGGGACCATCTCCAGTCCATCCCCATCCTATAACTCCCATGTTGGGACACAGTAATGACCAGGGCAAGCAAGTTGTGCGGGCAGATGTACACCCGACACCCGGGGGTTCCGGGCACCCGTGCACTCCGACCCCCCCCCCCCCCCGTCCATGGAAGCCGTGCCTTTGGAGTGGTCGTCTAGGTCGAATAGAAAACCCCCCCTCATGAGATGTGTGTTTTTAATTGTTTTTAAACTTTTTTTGTATTGGATGAATAATAAATTGAATATATTTTGTTATAAGAGTATGTGGTGGTGCCAGTTGTTTGGTTAGGCATTGTTTTGGGGTCTTGTGGGATCCCATGCTCTGGAGATTATAGGTCGAATAGATGCAGGTTTCTGCGACCCTCTATTTGGGATACCCTCAACCCAGGCACCGATCAGGCAGTTGTTTCCGCAGTCCCCTGCTGATCCCGGTCTCCGAGATATTTTGCAGTGCCTCCTGACCAAAGCTGAGCTTAAGGCAGACCTAAAGGCGGTGGCGACCAGAATTGAGCAGGCTCTGCGTAGAGAAATTGAGGATCTTCAGCAGAAATCTTCCGCCCTAGATACTAAAGTTTCATCGCTGGAAAGGAATCAAGAGCTGCATCGTCAACAGTTGGTGGACCTTCGGCTTCAAACCGATGACCAGGAGAACAGAAACAGGCGTAATAACCTGAAGATCCGAGATATCCCGGAATCGATCAGCTCGGAAGCTCTACGCCCGTGGGCAACAGAATTATTCAACTACCTGCTGGGGAGACCGCTAGATTCTGAACCGATCATAGATAGGATCCACAGAGTGGCTGGTCGCCCAGCCGGTGACCCTCAAGCTCCCAGAGATGTTCTATCTAGAATTCACTTTTTATCATTGAGGACATTTTTCGCCTGGCCTGGGAGAGAGGAAGGCTCGAGTGGAAGGGCTCGCAAATCGTGATTTTGCCGGATGTGTCACGCCGCACCTTACAGATGAGACATTTGCCGAGCACTATCATGCTCCAGTGTGACTGTGGCACAGCACTGAACGTTGTGTTTTGGACTCTCGGGTAGGGTCGGGGCTTGGGATTGTCTCCGCGGGCCGGCTTTCCCCCGCTCACCCGTCTTATATGTGTCGCAGTGGGCGGGGCGGGTTTGTCCGCTGCCGGGCCGTCGGGGGGAGCGGGTATAGCTTTGTTTTCGTTCGCTTTCTGGGAGGGGCGATGTTCTGGTTTCATAATTGTTGGTGTGTCCTGCCTACGGTGGTGGCCTGGGTCACCGGTTGTTACTGTTCGTACTTGTTTTTGATATGTTGGGGGGCATTTCGGGGGGCTGCAGTGGGTGCCTGCCTGGCGTTCTTAAGTGTCCCAGAGAGGGTGGGGTGGAAGTTGTTTAGTGTCCTTGCACAGATAGGGGTTAGCTCCTGAGTCGCTAGGTCACCTTCCCAATAACAGTCCCGCGCTGTCCTGTTGGACCTTGTCTGACAGGTGGCGTGCGGTGTTCGAGGACAGCGTCCTCAGTACTCTTGTTTGCCCTCCTCTGTAAAGGAAGGGCTTGTTAGGTTTTCCTCATTAATCTCTATATTTTCCCTCTGTTCCTATACCCCATCTGGGTCTCTATTCTTCCTTCCTATTTTCTATTTCCCTCTTCTACACTACCCTCTATTCTTTCCTGGGTGCTCGGTCCTTGGCTCGGACCTTGCGCGTCTGGCGCCACTGGTCTCTGATCCCCTTGATTGGTACAGCGTGCCTTTCCCCCGAGCTGTAACTCCAGCCAATAGTCTAGCATGGCCAGTCTCAAGGTATGTACCTTCAATGCCAAGGGGTTGAATATCCCTGAAAAGAGGGCGAAAATATTGTACAGTTTCCACAAGGAAAGGGTGGATATCCTCATGTTACAGGAGACTCATTTTTGCCAGGGGAAAATCCCGGAAATTAGAAGCAGATATTACGATAGATGGTTTCATAGCTCCAACCCAGAAAAATCTAAGGGAGTATCTATTGCTCTTCATATAGCGGTCCCTTTGGAACCCTGAGGGCCAACCCCAATGGCAGGTATTTATTTCTCAAGTTCACACTGTATGAGGCCAGGTATACTCTTGCTAATTTGTATTTGCCCAATCAGGCTCAGGTGGAGGCGGGTCTTGGGATATTGCGTATGCTGGAGGAGTTTGCGGAGGGCACTATAGTGTTGGGGGGGGACTTTAATCTGGTACTGGACCTGAGGCTCGATTCATCCCAGGGTAAGTCAGCAATACCCTTCTCTGGGTTGAATAGTCTTCATGGGGCCCTCTGTGCTCTCCAGGTTGTTGACACCTGGGGGGTCCAGCATGGGGGGGCCAGGGATTATACGTTCTCCCACCCCCACAATACATATAGTAGACTGGACTACATCTTTCTAAGCCACCACGCGCTTTCGCGTGACCCTGATACCTCTATTGGGCGGTTACTGTGGTCAGACCATGCCCCTGTCTTCTTGAGCCTGCCGATCCCGGAAGTGGTCCCTAGGCAATACAATTGGCGTCTGAACGATAATTTGCTGAAGGACGCCGTATGTCTAGAAGAAGTAAAAACTTCTATCGCTAACTTACATTCGGACCATGCTAATGACCCAACTCCACTGCCATTGCAGTGGGAGGCACTCAAATGTGTACTATGTGTCTTTATCAAACACGGGTCCAGGCTCAACAGGGAAAGGACGAAACTGATCGGGGCGCCCTGGAACGCATCGGGGAACTAGAGGAGGCGCACAAAACAACCGCCGCCCACACAGCTTTGAGGGAGCTACTGGATGCCAGGCAGCAATTGAAGAGCCTTTACAATCAGTGCTTCCTCAAATACCGGGACAGATGTAAGGCCTGTATCTATGAACACTCTGATAAATGTAGCAGGATGCTGGTCCGGTCTCTCCACCCAAGGCAGGGCTGTACGTTCATCCCTGCTATCAAGGGGGAGGGGGGACTGGAGGTTCATAAGACCCCCCAGATAGCGGGCGAGTTTCAGGACTTCTACTCCAGGCTTTACAACATTGAGAGTACTCCTGCCCAGGGGTCGTGTCGGGTGGAGAGCTCTCCGATAGTAGAGTATATTAGGGAGATGGCCTCCCAACCTTACCTCCAGAAGATTGCGAATCGCTGGAGGATTCATTTAACTTGAAGGAGGTGGTTCGGGCTATAGAGGAGGCCCCTGCGGGTAAGAGTCCGGGCCCTGATGGGTTTACCCCCAGATTCTACAAAATGATGGGGACTGTAATCACCCCCTTTCTTGTTAAGGTGTATAACTCGATCTCGGATCGCTGTTTCTTCCCGAGACTGGCCCTGGAGGCGCACATTGCGGTCATTCCAAAGCCCGGAAAGGATAGTACATTGCCGGGAAGCTATAGACCAATATCATTGATTAATGTTGATATGAAAATATATGCTAAAATTACCGCTCTCAGAATGCAACCGCTGCTCCCCTCATTGATCTATTTAGATCAGGTGGGATTTGTCTCGGGAAGGGAGGCAAGAGATAACACCATCAAGACGATCTCCCTGATGCACTACGCACAGTCGCAGGCCATTCCGGCCTGCGTACTGATGGTAGACGCGGAAAAAGCGTTCGACAGGGTGCACTGGGGGTTCCTGAAGGCCACACTGAATCAGGTCGGTTTAGGCCTAGTTATGCTGTCTAGAATCATGGCTCTGTACCAGGACCCTACCGCAAGGGTAAGGGTCAATGGGTCCCTGTCTGGCTCCTTTGGTATCCGGAATAATACGCGTCAGGGGTACCCCTTGTCCCCACTGTCCCCACATCTCGACAATGCCCTGAGGGCCAACCCGTCTAGCGGGGGGATCGCCTGTGGGGGGAGGGAGCACAAGATCTCTCTCTTTGCTGATGATTTGCTCATGTATGAAAACCTCACCGCATATATCTATGCCATCTATTTTAGCAAACGCTTTAGTGACCTCAGCAATTTTAAAGTAAACTTATCTAAAACAGAGGTCTTGAACGTCTCGCTTGACGCACAGACTCAGCAACTCCTACAGGCGAACTTCCCCTTCAGGTGGCAGGGGGAGGCCATAAGGTATCTGGGGGTGCAGTTGCCCTCGGACTTGGGGAAGCTATATAAACTTAATTACGCCCCGCTTCTTCAATCTACGGTCACCAACCTCAATTCATATAGCAAAAAACAATATTCATGGTTGGGAAGCATAAACATCCTTAAAATGGACATTTTACCTCGGTTTCTTTACTTATTGCAGGCGGGCCCTTTGGCCCCGGATCAGGGTTTCTTCCAAACATTTCAAAGGGCCTTCTTTAAATTCATCTGGGGCAACGGGAGGCCCAGGATACGGAGGGCTACTCTTTTTAGGCCTAAGCATAAGGGGGGACTTGGGGTTCCGGACCTTAGGACTTACCATTCTGCTTCAGTGCTGGTGCGTCTCTTGGACTGGTTCCACCACAGGGATAAGTGTTGGGTTAGTATTGAGGGGGACACCTCTCCCATCAGACTGATGGCCCTGCCTTGGGTGGATCCCTCGCGCCGACCTGGGAGACAGGAGCTGCCGTATCTGGTGGGCCCTCTGCTGACAATATGGGATACATTATTGAGGTGGGGGGAGCTGTCACGCAGGCCTGGACCTCTTACCCCGCTATTTGACAACCCGGCTTTCCCTCCAGGGATGAACTCTAGGTCATTTCTCCTCTGGGAAGCTTCTCAAGACACCAGACTGGGAGACATAGTTTCGAGAGCGGGTGCCCCCTCCCTTTCTGACTTACGGGCGTGAGGCGGGTGTAGGAATATCTCCTGGCTCTAACATGCCAGCTGGCTGCCTTTGTCAAATCTCATGCGCCAGCCTCGAACCTTTCCTTTGGAGAGGCTCCTGTGGGACCCTTCTCCCCCTAAGCATGTAATCTCTACTCTATACAAGATCCTTCATGACGTGGGGGAGGGTAGAGAGCTACCCCAGTTTTGTAGGAAATGGGAGGAGGAGTTGGGCCAAACATTTGAATCTGATGACTGGGAGAAGTCCTTTGTGCATGCCCACAAATTGTCCATGGCGTGTAGGGCTCAGGAACAGAATTATAAAATCCTAGCAAGATGGTATAGATGCCCATCGGATCTTGTGAAGTTTGGGGGGGGCAGAGTCCGGGGACTGCTGGAGGTGTGGGAGGACCCTGGGGACTGTGTTACACATCTGGTAGGAGTGTCCGATGGTGAGTGCCTTTTGGGAGGGAGTGCTCGGAATCTATGAGCACTTGACTCTTGAAAGTGTTCCTTACACGCCGCAGGTTGCTCTCCTGTCGATGATCCCAGGGTCAGTATCGGTGAACAAGAAGGGGCTGTTGAGGCACCTGCTCACGGCTGCCAGATTGGTGATCCCCAGGCATTGGTGCACCAATGTTGCCCCTTCCCTGCTGGAGTGGTATGGGGAGGTGGAGAACATCAAGAGGATGGAGGAGCTGATTCTGGAGAGGGTCGAGGAGGGTGCCCAGAGGTTTCTTAAGACATGGACTCTTTGGGAGGTGTCACGGGTCTCACCTGACTTTCAGGCGCTACTAGAACGTGTATGGTGTTAGCTGGTGCAGTGGTGGAATGGGAGGACCTGATTCCCTCT
Source organism: Gastrophryne carolinensis (assembly GCA_027917425.1). Taxonomy (NCBI): domain Eukaryota; kingdom Metazoa; phylum Chordata; class Amphibia; order Anura; family Microhylidae; genus Gastrophryne; species Gastrophryne carolinensis. Next base: position 395,612,889 of record CM051239.1, on the reverse strand, counting down.
TGGTTGGCGAGATGTGGTCTGGCGGGATAGGGGGGGGTGGATTGGGGTACGGGCACGGGATGCCGCGCCCCAGGGTTTCTTTCTTTTTCCTCACTCGTTCTTCCTGTTTCCTTCTTCTTCCTTTTCTTTTTATAACTCCTCTTTTCCCTCTGATCACTGGGGGAAATGGAATCGGTTGCTACTTACCGGAAAAGGCCGATGAGGGGTGGGCCCACATGAGGAGGGAAGGTCACCCCCTCGGGGCGCTGACCCAGTGTTAAGAGAGAGGTTGTCCCTGGGCACTGGCTGCAGATATCCCCTGTCGGATCCTAGCTTGTGCCCCGAGTGGGGGAACGCGGTATGATTGGATCCCCCTAGGCTGAACGAGAGTGTAATGCTTTGTATTTGGCTGCCGTCCCATCTTCGCCCTGTGATCCTCTATGTTCCTGTCTTTATTGTTCTGTATACAATGTAAAACTCAATAAAGACATATTGAAGTAAGAGTCTCTTAGAGGGGACCTCTGATGACGCGGGAGGAGAAGAGTATAGATCTCTCCTGCTTTGCTATGAATTTGTTGCATATGTTCTGTCGGCCATGGATGATGCCATTAGAATGTGTGGTAGAACTTCTGCCCTGTTGGTGGCTATAAGCCGCTCTGTCTGGCTACGTCAGTGGGTAGCTGATAATGCTTCTAAGAAGGCTCTTACTGGTTTCCCTTTCAAGGGCCTGCGCCTCTTTTGTGAATGCTTGGATTTGTTTGCCAGGGGTGGTAGGTTACCTCAACGTAGAAGGCCGTCCCGGTCCTTTCGGGGGATGGGTGCCTTTCTCCCATCCTTCCGTGGTTCTAGAACTGGCCGAGGAGTTTCCCTTACTGGGGCCCGCGGAGATCACTGGGGAAGGGGCAGAGGACGTGGCCGTCCTGGCCTCTCCTGGGGTCCCAAGACAAAATCCTCACCCAAGCCCCCTCAGGCATGAAGGGGCGCCCTCACCCATCCGGGTGGGGGGACAGCTTCGGCTCTTTGCTCACGTCTAAAGGCTTCACGTCTCAGACTGGTGGATTCAGGAGGTAGTGTCCTCCGGTTACAAGATAGAGTTTGCAGCCTGGCCGCCCCCAAGATTCATCAAATCCCGGATGGCTCAAAACCCCCTGTCAGCTCAGGGTCTGTGCCTTGCTGTCCAAAACCTTCTGGAGTTTAGGGGTCATCTGCCAGGTGCCTTTGAGGGAAAGGGGCAGAGGCTACTACTCCAATCTTTTCACTGTTCCCAAAAAAGACAGGTCCATCAGACCTATCCTGGATTTCAAGTGCCTCAACAAATTTGTCAGATTCAAAAAGTTTGCATGGAGACTCTGCGCTCAGCTGTCAATTCACTACGCCCAGGGGACTTCATGACCTCTGTAGACGTCAAGGATGCTTACCTTCATGTACCAATCTTTCCAGGTCATCAGAGATTCCTCAGGCTCACTCTGGAGGATCAGCACTATCAATTTGTGGCCTTGCCTTTCGGTATCACCTCGGCTCCCAGGGTATTCACCAAGGTGCTGGCGGGCGTAATGGCTCTGCTGAGATCTCAGGGCATTCGCATCCTTCCTTACTTAGACGACATTCTCATCATGTCTCAATTTCTCCAGCAGGCCGAGCTGGATACTCAGCTGGTGGTGTCCACACTGGAGTCTTTCGGCTGGGTAATCAACCACCCCAAGTCTTTCCTGTCACAGTCAATGGTGAGGTCCTTTCTGGGTATTACTCTGGATACATCTCAGATCATGATTTTTCTCCCTCAGCAGAAGGTGGAGAGTTTTCAGGCCCAAGCCAGGTTCCTTATGTCTTGCCCTCATCCCTCCATCTGGCAGGGGATGCAGCTGGTGGGTCTGATGGTGTCTTACTTTGAGGCGGTTCCATGCGCTCAGTTTCACATGAGATCTTCAACTTCACCTCTTTTCAGTTTGGGATCGGGACCCTCGGTCCCTGGATCAGGTCTTTGCTCTGTCCCCTCTGGCCGGACGGTCTCTCTCGTGGTGGCTGGACTCAAGAAACCTGTTGGTGGGCAGATCCTTTCTGACCCCGTGCTGGGAGACAGTCACCACAGATGCCAATCTGACAGGTTGGGGGGGCTTCTGGAAATCCCTGAAATTCCAGGGTCAGTGGGGCCCTCAGGAGGCCCACACCCCTATCAACATTCTGGAATTGAGGGGGATAAGGTTGGTTCTTGCCCAATTGACTCCACACCTTCGGGGTCGGGCGGTTCAGGTCCGCTCGGACAACCAGGCGGCGATTGCCTACATCAGTCATCAGGGAGGGACCCGGAGCAAGAGGGCCCTCAAGGAAGTGTCCCTGATACTGTCTTGGGCAGAGGAGAATGTTCCCTGCATATCAGATGTGTACATCCCGGGGGTGGAGAATCTGGAGGCAGACTCCCTCAGCAGGGGGACTTCTCGTCTGGGAGAATGGTCCCTCAGCAGCAAGGTGTTTCGCTCCCTGTGCCACCGCTGGGGTCAGCCAGATGTGGATCTGTTTGCGTCCCGTCACAATCACAAGCTCCCAGTCTTTGTCTCTCTGTCCCAGGACCATCTGGCCTTGGCCATGGATGCACTAGCAATGTCTTGAAAGAGCGTTCAGCTCCTCTATGTGTTCCCTCCGTTTCCTCTGCTGGGCAAGAAGGGGTGCTACCATTCTGGTGGCCCCTTGTTGGCCAAGAAGAGTGTGGCTCGCAGACATCGTGCAGTTGGCAGTAGATCAGTATGCTCTGCCCAAGGATCCAGACCTGCTCACTCAGGGGCAGCTACGCCATCCCAATTTACAAACGCTGGCTTTGACGACCTGGCTGCTGAAACCACCATCTTGATGGAAAAGGGGCTACCTGCCTCTGTTGTTAATACCATGATTCGGGCTAGGAAGAAATCCTCGTCATCCATCTACTATAGGGTCTGGCATGCTTACATTGACTGGTGTGAGTCTAAGTCGCTTCCCTGTCGGGTGTTTTCTATCCCTAGGATTCTGGAATTCCTGCAACATGGTTTGGATTTTGGTCTTCAACTTAGTACCCTCAAAGGTCATGTTTCTGCTTTGGCCATTTTCTTCCAAAGATCCTTTGCTCGCAATCGTCTGGTTAAGACTTTCTTCCAGGGGGTTACTCACGTACGTCCTCCACGTAAGCCTATGTTACCAGTCTGGGATTGAACTTGGTTTTATCTGCCTTGCAGGGGTCTCCCTTTGAGCCTTTGTGTGAGGCCCCTTTGTCCATTTTGACTCTTAAGGTAGTCTTTTTGGTGGCTATCACTTCTGTTAGGCGTGTTTCTGAGTTTGCGGCACTTTCCATCAAACCCCCTTACTTTGAGAGACACCAGGACAAGGTGGTATTTCGTTTTAAGCCAGATTTTCTGCCTAAGGTTGTGTCTGCTTTTCATCTCAATCAAGACATTGTTTTGCCTTCTCTATGCCCTAATCCTAGTAATCCTAAGGAGCGGGTGTTACGTTCTCTGGATGTGGTCAGGACTCTGAAGTTCTATTTGGTGGCTACTGAATCCTTCAGGAAGACTAATGCTCTTTTTGTGCTGCCGTCTGGATCTAAGAAGGTATTCTGTTCATACTTTTTCTAAGTTTTACAAGGTTGATGTTAGGGCCTCAGCTGATGCTGCTTTTGGTCGCAAAGTTCTGCAGGCGGCAGTGGTTTAAACTGCCCGCTGTTACTTTTTGGGGATCCCACCCTACCTTACGGACACTGCTATTGGATGTCCCATGTGTAAGGAATATTTTGGAACAGGACGTGCTGTATACATAGAATAATACAATTCTGTGATTACTCACCTGTAGAATTGGTATTATATGTATACAGCATGTCCTGTTCCATCCCACCCTTGTTATCATTATTCTTAGTGGTGATTGTTCATATGTTCATTTTTTAATTCTGGTTATTATTGTTCTACCAGCTTCTTGTTAACTGCTTGTCAATACTGGGGAATTTGTGGGAGGTCCCTGACTTATATAGGGCCGGGAGGAGCCACAAGCTGTTTTCTGCAGTCCAGCGCCATCTTGTGGATGTATTACCCATGTGTAAGGAATATTCTGGAACAGGACTTGCTGTATACGTAAAATACCAATTCTACAGGTGAGTAATAACAGAATTGTATTTTTAACCCCTTGTGAACTGGTAAGTGGTCCTTGAGTCCCAGATACCAGTCCAAAGGGCAGGAGGGGCTGGCAAGTCACCTGCCACCAACTGGTTGACTTGCCGGCCAGGGGTGTGCAGAAGGGCCCAGTGTCTGTGTGGGCTATGAGAGCTTGTATACTTAAGGGCCAGCTTGGCCTCTGAACCCTGGTATACCAGCCCCCATAGTTGGTACCCTGGCTGGTTGTGCTGGAGAGGGGGAACTCCGTGCCTTTTTGTTCTAACTTTTATTTTTGAGGGTTTAACCCTTAAAAATATAATAAAATGTGGGGTTCTTCTGCCCCTCCCCCGGGTTTAACCCTTGATAGTGTGCATAGCGTGTATTTTATATGAAAATCTCATAAAAAAGCTCTTCAATTTGGGCAGGAACGGGTGACTAGCAATCAAATAGGGAACTGTTGTAATCAGGAGGAATGGGGCTTTTACACACCATTTTTTGGAAAAAAATAATTTAAAAAAAAAAAAAGCTACAATATTTTAATTTTTCGCATTTTACCAAACAATATTCAGAAAGCACTGAAAAATCTTACAAACAATACATTTCATTTTAAAGCCCAAACCCAAATTATTATTTTCCTAGAAATCCTTTGAAATGCCTGCAAAAATCACAGTTAAACAAAACCTATATAGTGTAAAATGCTGAAAACTTGTCTGGCAACAGAGGGGGACAAAATCTCTAGGTAGGCTGGCACTGAAAGGGTTAAAGCAGACACAAGCCCTCATTCATTCTGTCCCTTCCAGCAAGGCTTAGCATCTATTCTGAAAAGATCCCTGCCTCCACATCCCCCAGCTTTATGGCTTCAGTTTTCTGTATCAGGGGTACTAAAACTGGTGCCTACACTGCTGCAACTCCTGGTCCCCCAGCCAAGAGGAGACCAACAATGGTTTAGCCTGTAAAAGGGAGGACTGGATGTTCTATATTTTAGGGCTGATGGGAAGCCTGTGCAGCACTCTAAATCCAACGTCAAAGTTGGGGTCTGCTCACCCATTCTGAGGTCAATCCTATTTGGGATACCTCAAAACTCAAATGGAGCAAAATACTTAACCACCACCGACCAGGAGAGATTTTTGGACAGACAGACATGAATGCAATTTGTATAGCATCACTCGTGCCTGTTCATTGGCTGCTGCAAGTCACATGAAACCTAGTAATTAAATAAGTAGTTGATAATGGTAATAGCTGATTACTGAAATGTACTTTACAGGCACATAGACTCCCTCACTCACTCCCTGGCCCTGCTGTCTTTTAGGTAAAAGCTTTCAGTATATTCTCACCACTGTTCCAACAGTGCATGTGTGGCATCCCCAGAGTTCCTCCTTCAGATGAGGGTACCCCTGCCAGCAAATCGGAATGGCTGAACAATGGGGGGAAACATCGGTGGGCACTCGAGCAATTCTTTTTTTTTTTTTTTTTAAGAATGGATTGCTGGAAAACAATTATGATTGGAGGTCGACATAAAGTTGGTAACTCATAATTTTAAAACTTAAACCTTAAACCTAAATAGAATCATTTTATTAAAGACAGGTGTTAATTTTATGAGGCGTTGAGTAAGAACAGATTGGCATACATTGATATTCATAATATATTTAGACTTAGCTGAGGTGTTCAGTGCTTTACTGCACAGAAGACTAATATATGGATATGGAACATTTTATGTGCAAAATAATGGACCATGTCCAAGGAGTGGTGGTCAATGACTTGTTTAGAGACCGTACTTGAATCTTTCTTCTTAAAGGCAATCAAAATAAAGCAATGTGCTTAAAGAGGAAGCCCTACGCCCTGTGTATACCACAGCTGATGCCCTCCATACAGTGCCGAGGTGAATTTGGGCATAACAAATAAATAGCATCTTGCAAACTGAGGAATAGCCAAACAATCACTGGTCCTTTAAGATCAGACTTTTGATGCAACCTAAAACCTTTAAACAGTGTTAAAACCTCCCCAATCCTCACCGATCCGCTGCCTCCCCCCCCCCCCCCCCCCTTCCAGTTTTACCTTTGGACACTATTTACTCAACTCGCCGGGGGAATCATCTTCTGGGACCCTCAGGTTCCAGTCGACCTTCTGACGGCAATGGACCACCCAAAATCCTGCAAGACTTTGCTGAGTGGAGCAGGACTTTCAAGAGCTTTGCTAAAGCCATGCTGCCACTTACAGACGGATAAGCTGGGGGTGGGCAGAGGATCGGGCTCTGAAGACGCTGAATACAGCAGGCAGCGGTGACATCCAAAAGGTAAATAGGGGACGATTGGGGGAGGGGGGATCGCCCCTTTTTATTTTTGGTCCAGTGTTCTTCTTTAAATAAGGGCACAGCAAGAGAGGTGGTTTCAAAGTGCATAACATAGGAGGGGTCCATTGGCAGATACAAGTGGCAGTGACTGCTTTTAGTAAAGCTTTTAGGAAAGCAGTGACATTGATTAGTACTGCTATTCCAAGGCAAACCCAGATAGCAATAAAGGGGGGAAACCATTGTACAACACCACCAGAGCCTCGGAGTGAAATCTTTGGCATAGTAATAGTTTTTCTTTATAAATCGGGTGCTTATTATTGATTGGAGTTCAGATGGGCTTGAAGATACTGTTAATATATGGGGCTGATAGAGGTAAGGACTATAAAAATAGGTCCCATATATTTGGAGAACTAATACAAATGTGTCTTTAAAAGGTTGAGCACCCCTCACTTAGACTGGCGTGAAACCAATTCCTCCCATTCAACAATGTTCGATGTTTGTACCAAGTAGAACGTCACAAACATTTTGTGTTGCTGGAGCTCATGGATTTCTTTTGCTTTTGTTGCAGGTGAATCTCGGGAGCAACCAGTTTCTGTTTTCAGTGGTGGCTACACCAGAATTGATGCCATGTTTCTCTTTGAGGCACGATGTGGATGCCCTATTGTGGCAGCCTGATTCTGCACAGGTTAACAATATGTGGGAGCATGCTGCAACATTCAATGCTCTTGGTAAGCGGACAGTGATCCTTTTTACTGTTTAGAGATTTTAATGGCTCAATTTTAACCTTTACAATGTAATGTCTAATACTACAGCTGCAATGGAGAAGTAGAAATGAAATGGCACATAGGTCCTAATTTGTTATTAGCTGATCTGCATAATGCATCTCATTGTGAATAAGCACATGCTTTGTATCTGCCAATGCATTTCCAGTTCTGTAGATATGAATTGGAGTCTGTCTGGAGTTCAAGACATATAGGGTGTAGTAAGCAGGAATTTTTTCACCAACCAAACTGAAAGGTATGACAGAACCCATACATTCTAGGACTTATTTTGCAGATTCTGTGTGGGATGCAGTGTTTTTAGGAATTACTACATACCACAGTATCAAGGAGTTATGTCCACTTTCGAAGGAATTTTTGTGCATTTTCTTTTGTGCGAAAACAATGTGCTCGGGGTGCTGAGCTCATGTAGTTTTTTAAAATATTTTCCTATGTTAGCAAATATGTTTTTTATGGAAGCAGTTTTCACACTCTGTAATCAGTTGCTATTGATAATGTACACCAAGAACACAGGAGTGAGTCCTGTACACACAGAACACTGCTGCTCTGACCAATGCTGATGTGAGGGAGCAGTGTTTTGTGCTGCAATATGTTGCTATTGGCAACGTACACCAAGTCTGCCCTTGGTGTACATTGCCAATAACAAACAGATGAAAACTGCTTCCATAAAACGCACAACAAGGATTTGGCAGGAGTCCTGGGTCTAACTTCAGAAGTGAGTACAGGAAAACAATGCAATGCTGATCCACCGGCTGCAGGGGTGGATCAGCTTATAAAGGAAAGGAAGTGGCTAATTACCAGCACCTCTGCAGGAGAGGGCCACCTGCTGGTGGAGCAGCATATGGCAGAGAAAAACCCAGGGAAGGGAGCCAGCCAACAGCAGTACAGAGCATATGCATGCTCCCATGTTTCGGAGGAACTCCAGACCAGACAGCACCTTAGTGTATGGAGAGAGTAGGGGTCCGCGATCTTCTGAGCACTTTTTCAATGGAATGACAAACAGAACACAGAAATTCACAGGAATCGTGGGACCAGAAACACTTTATAATGTAAAAAAATGCAGGTAAAGGATACATCTTCTGGTCACATGACTAGACCAAAGTTTGCATTCAGAAAGTGGTTAATTGGTAAACGGAAAAAACTATATACAAAGCACTTAAATAAGACTAACACCCATTTTAGACTAAATCTGACAACCGAGCAATGCTGAGACTATACAATAAATCTACACTTGAATAGTATCCGCTGGTCCTTTATAGTGAATATATGTATCACTTTTATGATGCAGAGATGTGAATATTTGCTTTGCTGACAATTTAATAAGATGGTGGGAAGTTGGCAACATTTCTATGTTGCTTGTGTATTGCAAGACCTGATCTTGAAACCTGTTATTTTAGTTGCCTTAGCGCTTGTCATGTGGAAAGCAAACCTTCCACCATTTAACTCCTCGTAATGAGTTGACTTCAACTATAGCCTGACATCTGCAGTGTCAGGAAGTGTTTACGGGGGTGTGAAAATATGATTGGTGTTGTGCGAGGAAGCACTATTCTATAGCAGTCTGCGGATCTTCCAGCCTGTGTCTTTATGCTTTCACCGTCGATCAATTGTACTATCACCCTTAATAATGGCCCATATAAGAGATCTTCTCGAGGCTCATCAGATGTGCTACAGCTTCCCGACCTGGTGGCATATTACTCTGTATCCAGGGCAATGGAGTCTAAAAGAAACAGAATTATTGTGTTTAAATGACACAGTATTTGATACTGTAAAAACCTACCACAATTCATTCTACACATATTGTTATGTTTTTTGTATCCGTTTAGCACCGCAGCAACCTGATTACTAATTTGCTAGTGCGCGGCTCTGCAGGGTGGGCACACTATCCTCCAGAGGGAAGGGTAGAATTCTATTTTTAAAGCACTGTAATTTATTGGATTACTTGATGCACTATAAGAGCCTTTCCTGCACAGCATTCATTTGCAAAGTACCCTCTTTCCAATACTACTGCTCATTAGATTAATTCCACAACTTCATTGTTGTTAAACCTAAAGAGCATCCGTTAGCAGGTTTCTGTTTATCTCCTCCTAAACCTACCAGTTTGGTGACCTAGCTGTGGTCTCTAGTTGCACAGAGGCAGCATGCAAGGCAGGGCTTGGAACTCTTCATGCTACATGTTGCCACACTATAACAACCACATGGGAGTGCAGTTCCTGAAATGACTCATGTCTGAGGAGCAGACATGGGCCTGAAGACCAGAGCAGGATCTTCTGGATGAGTTTGTTTTGAAGTACCTGACCTAAACTCTGTAGTGTGGGTAAAGGTAGATTCACTTTTTATGTCTACAAATGCCCTTGTGGAGTTTATCAAATGCTTGTGATTTTTAAAGTTACCATCCAGACCCTCCACATACAACACTGGAAGCTGATCCCCATCCCCAATACTCACCTACTTTAAAGTTTCATTGTTCCGGCCATGTGATCGCAGTCCCATGTAAATGCTAGCGATGAGTGGTGTTCACTATGGGGGTGGACAGAACTGTGCAAGCCTGCCCCTCGGTGGTTGTCTGTCACGTTGGACCGCTAAGCTGCATGACAGAATGTGGCGGAGGCAACCCTCCTCAAGATAACCCCCCCTTTGCTGCCCAAATCAGGGGCCAAGTCATGCTTATTTAAATGAAGGGTCACTTTAAAGCTGTAGACATGTACATTTTTTAATAAATTCATATTACTATTTTGGATTTGAAGTTTTTTTTTTTTTGTTTTTTTACTATTTTGTTTTTGGATTACCTTAAAAATATTAAAGGGAGAGCCCCATACCAGTAGCCCCTTTAATCTATATACCTTCTTTTTTTCAGAAATTAAACCAGCTAATAAAATGTATTTTCCTTTTGTTTTAGGCTACGTCCAGGCATCAAAGAGAGACAAAAAGTTTTTCACTTGCGCTCCTAATTTTTCATATGCTGCTCTTTGTGAATGTGTGCGCAGGATCTTCATTTACCGCCAACCATCACATATAACCACCGTATTGTATAACCGAAAAGAAGGCCGACACGTGGGACAGGTTGCTAAGCAGCAGGTAGCAAGTCTGGAGACCAGTGACCCCATCTTGGGCTTTCAAGCTTCCAATGAGCGCCTTTTTGTTCTAACCACAAAGAAATTGTTTGTGATACGAGTAAACACTGCTGGCTAATTAGCCATCTCCACTCGCCTTTCATCTTTATTCACCAAAAGATTCCTGGATTGCTGCAACAACGCTGGAGCATGTTTCTTTTTTTAACTGTTTCTATTCCACCTTCAGATCAATAAAATATTACTCAACTACTTGAATATTCTTCAGGTACCCATCATTAGAGACTGTTCTCTAAATCTTGATTTTACTCTTATGTGTTACATGTGTGTATGTCTATATTCAGATTTCTACCTCCAGAGGATAACTGTCTTGTGCTGAACCATCCTCTGTTCAGATGAATGCCCCTTCCCCCAATCCCAAAAAGTACTCACCCCTCAAATTTAGATGAGTTTGCCCTGAATCCGAAATAACTTACAGTACATTAGTTCTCTAACACCCCCCTCCCCGAATAACCAACAGTTTAATGGAATATCTAAAGCAACTTTGGTAACCGTAATGCTCCGCCTTCAGTAATAACCGTGACCCTCTCAAGCGTTTTGTTTTTAACTGGCCCTCCAATCAACAATGATTAATAGTCCGCTTACAGCCACACACCAATTCGGATGCTCTTTTGTTTACTGGACTTTTGCTTGGCAGGTATTGAGCCAAGGACAGAAAAGTCCAATGTGCTGAGGTTTTGGCAGAGCAGGTTTGGAGTCATAAACAGACTCCGATCATGGGCAGGCAGAACAGGTTTGGAGTCTAAAGGAAGGCTGGTGTCATACATGGAAGATCAGGAGGGTAAATTGGCGTCTCTGGCTAGGGCACACCAATATTTGATGGGCATAGTACCTGCAGATTTTATGCATACGTTGACATGTCCCCAAAAGCAGGATGTGCCACAACACATCCACATATGCGAGCGACACACCAACACCATGTGATATTCATTTCACCCCCCCTCCAATTTGCCCATAAAGGAAACTGCTCTGCGATGGATACTTTTAATCTGGAACTCAATTAAACCCCTTAACACTATCAACACTGCTATCATTCAAGTTATTGCATCAGGATGTTGTTCGTGGAATACCATAGATCCGGATATTCTTTGCAATAGGATGTTCCACCAGGCACTTGTGATTGTGTTCTGTTCACCATAAAGCTTTGGATCCAGTGTGTCAAATTCATGACTAATACCAGACACGCCAACATTGCAGCTCTGCAGGGGATAAGCGTCGTTCCATCTCTTTTTCTCACTTTATACAAATGATACGTGGCCTCCATAAAATTCATGAACATAATTATCGAGCTTACCAGTGAAGATGATGTCCTAGTCTAGTTTAGAGAGATACAGAAAAAGAACCATTAGTGTAAACAGAATAACCAGAGCATTATTCAATACTCTGCCATCAGGGCAACACTACAGATTCCTAGTTAAAAAGACCATCAGACACGAATACTTTACCCTAGCCCTGTCTGAACAGCAAATCGCTTTACTAGATGTTACTAAGTAGACATATGCATACTATATATACAGTGCCTTGAAAAAGTATTCATATGCATACTTCATATTCATACTTTTACCGTTTCCACATTTTTAAACATAGCAAGCAAAACAAAGTAGCAACTATGTGTAAAGAGATAATGATAAATTAAAAAAATAAATAAAAAAAATGAAAATTGTGGTGTGCATAAGTATTTTCCCTATATCCAGTCCAGGTCGTCCCAGTGATGACATGTGGGTATTCCGCCCCTAGGGGGCACTCGACTGCATGATCAAAAGATGTAGCTCCTCCCGGCCCCCTATAAAGGCAGGTGTCCCTCTATCATTCTCCAGTGTTCATCTTGCAGTCTGGCTGCAGAAAACCGTTGGATACTCTCTCTCGGATATTGGCAGCAGAGCGGGGCCTCCTAGCCCATCGGCGCTGCGGGCCCTATTTCCACTTATCCCGTCTGACCCACTCCTGCCTCCCAGTCGCTGGCTGCTACGGGATCGTAACAGTAGGGTGAACGCCGGGGTCGGGCGTTCAGCAGAGCTACGCTCTGGGCCGCAGACCCTGTCTAAAGGGCAGCCGGCCATAGGCTTATGGTGAGCCTGAAGTGGGGGGGGACCACTAGTTAGGGCTCTAGGTTTGCCTGTATGCACCCTCCCTGCCCACAAGCTTTATTGGTGTGTGTGACGCAGCCAGCACACACGCACACGCTGGAAGCTGCTACCTGGGTTCACATCTTCAGAGGTGTTCTACGGCTCGAGGGACTGTCCACTGTCGGTGTCGTGAATCCCTCTTTTCAGCACTGTTTGTACCATTTGCGCCAGGGGCATCATTTTGGACCATGATCAGGTGGGCATCCCTGCCCCTAGCCCTTCACTGCCTGCAGCCTCTCCGGACCCTCCACTGCTGCACTCAGCCCCCAGTGAGGGGGAATCCAGCAGGGGGTCCCATGCTGATTTGGCGCATAGGCTGGCCAATCACGAGAGACTGATCTCGCGGACGGCTCCTAAGAAGGCCACGAGTAAGAAACAGCACATCGAGCCCGTTTACTCGGATAATGACGATCTCTTTGATGATCTGGGCTCTGTGGAAGAAGGTGAGTTGTCAGATGATTCCCGTTCCACTGTGGATTATTCTGCTGGCGATGACAGTATGTCTGGTTCCTTCTTTGACGAGGATGCGTGGCTCCCGGATGATACGGAGAAATTGCTTACCTCAGTGTTTGAGACACTACACATTGTTCCTCCCAGAGCGGCTAAGAGGAAGCAGGGTGATTTGTTTAAGCCCGAGAGACAAAGGCGGGTTTTTCCAGAGCAGGCCCATTTTTTCTAACATGATTTTCAAGGAATGGGAGAGGCCTAACAAGTTACCGTCGGTGCCTAAGGGCCTGGATAGGCAGTATCCCTTCCCTGAAGAGCTGGTTCGGCTATGGTCTCGCCCTTCCGAAGTGGATCCCCCCCGTGTCGGGGTTGTCCAACACTACGGTTATGCCATCACCTGATACTGCTTCCTTACGTGACCCGGTTGACAAGCGCATGGATCAGCTGGTCTGCCATGCATTCACCCTTGCTGGTGCTCTTTTTCGCCCTGTGTTTACCGCGGCGATTGTCTCCCTAGCCATCAGGAAGAAGGTGAGACAGCTTGTGGATAGAGCTAAGGCTCACAAGCGGGCGGAGGAGTATAAAGAACTCCTTGGAATTCATTGGTTTTGTCGCCTCTGCCATGGACAATGGGGTCCTGCTTGGTGCCAGGATTTCGGCCCTGCTTGTTGCCCTCCGCCGCTTGCTCTGGCTGCGGCAATGGTTGGCTGATGCAGCGGCCAAGAAGTCGCTTACGAGTATCCCCTTCGTGGGGCACAGGCTGTTTGGGGAGCGCCTGGACCTTTTGGTCAAGGATGGTAGACTCCCACAGAGATAGAAGCCTGCTCGGTCCTTTCCCTCTGCCTTTCCCTCTGCCTATCGTTCCTTTCGAGGAGGAAGAGGCTCTTCATTTCCCAATGCCCGCAGAGATACCTGGGGCAGAGGTAGGTCCCGCAGCCGACCCAACCCCTCCTGGGGAGCTAAGTCCAAGCCCCCTGCAAATTCTTCTCAGGCATGGGTGGGCGCCCTCACCCATCCGGGTGGGAGGACGGCTTCTGCTGCTTGCTCAAATCTGGAGACGGCACGTCTCCGATCGGTGGATTCAGGAGGTAGCGTCCTCTGGTTACAAAATAGAGCTGGCAGTCAGGCCGCCCACAAGATTTCTACGGTCGGATATCCCAAAACCCAGTGAAGGCACAGGGCCTGAGATTGGCCGTGCAGCACCTCCTGCGGTTAGGTGTGATTTGCCCTGTTCCTCTTCAGGAGTAGGGTCGAGGTTTTTACTCCAACCTGTTCACGGTTCCCAAGAAGGATGGAGCTTTATGACCAATCCTGGACCTGAAGGGTCTCAACAGGTTTGTAAGAGTCAGACATTTCCGCATGGAAACCTTATGGTCGGCGGTGAGCTCGCTTCGGCCCGGCGACTTCATGACCACGGTGGACATCAGGGATCTGCACATCCTGATTTTCCTGGTGCATCAGAAGTTCCTCAGGTTTGCTATGGAGGACCGGCATTACCAGTTTGTGGCTCTTCCATTCGTGATTTCCTCAGCCCCCCGTGTATTCACCAAGGTGCTGACGGGCATCATGGCCATCCTGAGGAACCAGAGCATTCGTGTGCTGCCTTATCTGGACGATTTGTTGATTGCGGCCCAGTCCCTTCAGCAGGCCGAGAGCGAAACTCGGTGTTGTCAACCCTGGAGGACTTCGGCTGGGTAATCAATTACCCAAAATCTGTTGTCACTCCATCCACAGTGCGATTCTTCCTGGGAATGACGATAGACACTGCTCAGGTCAAGGTCTTCCTGCCACAGCAGAAGGTTGTGGGTCTCCAGACGCAGGTGCAGGCCTTGCTGTCTTGTCAGCGGCCATCAATACATCTGGGGATGAGATTAGTGGGCCTAATGGTGTCATGCTTCGAGGCAGTGCCCTTCACCCAATTTCACATGAGACCTCTACAATTGAACCTGCTGACTGGCTGGAATCGGATGCAGGATTCTCTGGAACAAGAATTTTCGCTGTCCCCCCCCCCCAGCCAGGCAGTCCCTCCTGTGGTGGTTGGATTCCCGGAAACTGCTGGTGGGCAAGTCCTTTCTGACTCCTCATTGGGAGATAGTTACCATGGATGCCAGTCTTACAGGCGTTTGGCAGACTCAGAAGATCCAGGGTCAGTGGGGTCCGCAGGAGAACCACTTACCCATAAACCTCTTGGAGCTGAGAGCGATCCAGTTGGTGCTGCTTCGCTTGACTTCCCACTTAAGGGGCCGTGCGTTCCAGGTTTGCTCGGACAATCAGACGGCTGTCGCCTACATCACCAGGGCGGGACTCGGAGCAAGAGAGCCCTCAAGGAGGTGCACCTGCACCTGGGGGAATGGTCTCTCAACAGCAAGACCTTTCAGGTTCTATGTCTCCTTTGGGTTCACCGGACGTGGACCTGTTTGCATCTAGACACTATCACAAGCTTCCAAGGTTTGTCTCCCTCTCTAAAGATCCTCTGGCCATTGCCACAGACGCTCTGGCGATTCCCTGGACAGAGTTCAAGCTTCTTTATGCATTTCCTCCGTTTCCACTCCTGGGCAGGGTGCTGCGCAAGATAGCCCAGGAAGGGGTACCAACTATCCTGGTGGCTCCTCGCTGGCCGAGAAGGAGTTGGTTTGCGGACATAGTCCAGATGTCAGTAGATCGCTACATCATGCCCGACGATCCAGGGCTTCTCACACAAGGGTCGCTGCGGCACCTCAATTTACGGACGCTGGCTTTGACAGCCTGGCTATTGAAGCTTCAATCCTGATGGACAAGGGGCTGTCATCCACGGTTGTGCAGACAATGATTCGGGCACGGAAGAAGTCTTCTTCCATTATATACTACAGCGTTTGGCACGCTTATATTGCTTGGTGCGAGACCAAGAGTCTCCCTTGCCGCGCATATGCTATTTCTAGGATTATGGAGTTTTTGCAACACGGCCTAGACTTGGGTCTCCAGCTGAGCACCCTCAAGGGTCAGGTATCGGCTTTAGCCATCTTTTTCCAGAGATCCATTGCCAACCATAGGTTGATCAGGACTTTTTTCCAGGGAGTCACCCATGTCCGGCCACCGCGTAAGTCAGTATTACCGGTCTGGGACTTGAATTTAGTACTGTCTGCTCTTCAGGGTCCTTCTTTCAAACCATTGTGCGATGCTGCGTTGCCTATCTTGACTCTCAAAGTGGTCTTTTTGGTAGCGATCACCTCGGTGGGTCGCATATCAGAACTGGCCGCGCTTTGTATGAAGCCTCCCTATTTTGAGAGGCATAAGGATAAGGTGTTTTTTCTGCCTAAGGTCGTTTCTCCCTTTCACCTTAATAAGGAATTTGTCTTGCCTTCCTTGTGTCCGGCACAGACTAATTCTAAGGAAAGGACCCTCCATGCCTTGGATGTGGTCAGAGCTTCAGGAGATCGGATTTTAGCCTCGATTCAGAGAGACACAAAAAAACTTCAGTTTTAGTGCCGTTGTCGTATCATTTTCAAATGTTCCCGCTCTCGTATGAATGTGCGAGCGATTCTATGCATGCATTGTAAACCTTCTGTAAAGTTTCAGTCCGCTCGTATGCCAGAGTACGAGTACAAGGATGTCATTTTCCATCGAGACTTTTCAGATTCAACGTAGCCTTTTGTTTTTGCCCTTTTCCCATCATATCCTCACACGAATCCTTTACGTTTCCCGATACATTCTGTTTCACTTTTTCCAAAAATATTCGTCCAGACGGAATCCTTACCATCTTGCGCCTGCGCACTACAAACTTAACTCATTAAAGTGCTCGCATACATATTTCACTCCCATCACTTCTACTACTATGTTTAGCTAAACCACTTCACGCTATCCTGCAGCTTCCCTTTTGATCCCTTAAAGCTCACCCTAACCACTTCGCGCTATCCTGCCTCTTCCCTTTTGATCCCTTAAAGCTCACCCTAACCACTTCGCGCTATCCTGCATCTTCCCTTTTGATCCCTTGAAGCTCACCCTAACCAATTCGCGGTTAGGTTCTTCTTGCATTTTCGGTCCCTAAAACTTACCCAAATCACTTAGCGGTTAGGTTCTTCTTCCATTTTCGGTCCCTAAAACTTACCCAAATCACTTAGCGGTTAGGTACTTCTTCCATTTTCGGTCCCTAAAACTTACCCAAATCACTTAGCGGTTAGGTTCTTCTTTCATTTTCGGTCCCTAAAACTTACCCAAATCACTTAGCGGTTAGGTTCTTCTTCCATCTTTGGTCCCTAAAACTTACCCAAATCACTTAGCGGTTAGGTTCTTCTTCCATTTTCGGTCCCTAAAACTTACCCAAATCACTTAGCGGTTAGGATTTTCTTCCATTTTCAGCACCCTAAAACTTACCCAAACCACTTCCAGGTTAATTTCTTCATTTTCAGCACCCTAAAACTTACCCAAACCACTTCACGGACATCACAATCTTGATTTATGTCATTGGCCCTTTGTTTTGTGTAAATGTATTTGTGCAAATAAATGGCACACCATTTTTTGTTTAGTTGAAATTTGTTTAATATTCAACTGCCATGTTTGGGTGGCATTGTTCAAAATATTTTTTTATTATATTTAAAAATTTTGTATAAAATGTAAAAAAAACTATATACAATTTCCATTGTTAAAAAACTATTTACAATTTTAAATTGATAAAAACTATATACAAATGTAAATGTGGGGAAACTATATACAAAGATACAGGACCAGGAACCAGGACACTACTCTTCCTCTTCTGTTGTCCCCAACGAGTTGCGCAGCTCCTGGATCTCACCCACCAACTCAAGGACCCTGACACTCAGTTGTGCCACTCTGGCACGTGTGGTCCCTGTTAAAAAACGTAAATTAAAATTTGGGTATAACCTTGTTGGGGTCATACTGCAGTGCCCCCCCCCCCTGTATGGTCCAAACACCTAAATCTGGACTTCAAAAGCCAGAGGGCCCTTGCCACCACGGCCCGGGTTTTGCATAGTGCCCGATTAGAGAACCCCTGGCCCGCATTCTGCAGGCAAAGAACGGGCATCAGGGGCAAGGGTGAGTGGCACATCTTGCAGTTCCTGCAACCAAATATAAAACAATTACACAAAGCAAAGGTAACCAACTAAAACAATAACTACAACAAATTAAGATTAAAGTTCAACAATCCAAATATAATTCACAAAGGACATAAGTCTAAAAAAATATAGCAATTATAGGGATGTGTGGAAAAATAAATGTTTACATGCTAAGGACTAATTAAGGTCAGCATTAAAATGCATCTATAAGGCATACATGAAATGTATTAATTCAGGTATGCATTGCTATACAATTTATGGCCTCGGCCATGCTGATACATGCAATGCCTTGGTGCTAAAGGCGCGCAGACTCCTCCACGTAGCCGCAAAACATGTTCAACAATAGCAATCCGAGCCCTCAAAGGTCTCGTAAGTGGTTCGGAAATGAAACGGATTTATAGGGTGGTGATCCGTCGGAAATCAGCTGAACAAATCTGAACAAACAGAAAATTTCCGATTTTGTTTGGAAAATGATCCGAACTAACGGAAATGTTCCAATTTGCTTCCGTTCATCGGAAGCGCATTCCCGGACGTTCGTGCGAGTAGAAAATGGACGAAAAAAGCAAAAAAATGACAAACACCCACCAAAACTTTCACAGACAGCTACGGAAGTCCGGACAAATGTGTCTCTGAATCGAGGCTTTTCTCTTTGTCCTAACAGAGGGCTCTCGGAAAGGTTTGCCACCAGCCAAGTCCACTCTCAGTAGGTGGATCAGACAGGCGGTGGTGCAAGCATATTCTGCCAAGGGGCAGGAACCCCCTTTTCGGATCACAGCTCACTCTACCAGAGCTATTGGGCGTTTCAGCACCAGGCATCGGTTGAACAAGTTTGTAAGGCCACAACTTGGTCTTCTGTTCATACTTTTACAAAGTTTTACAAGGTGGATGTTCCATCCTCAGCTGACGCTGTTTTGGGCCGAAAGGTGCTTCAGGCGGTAGTGAAATTAACTACATGCTGTTCTGCACTGGGGATCCCGCCCATATGGACACTGCTTTTGGATGTCCCACATGTCATCACTGGGACGACCTGGGCTGGATTGTTCATTATCTCCTGTTTGCCTGTTATGGTGATTACCATTTTTTCTTCATTGGACTTGTATCCTTAAGTCTTGTTCGAGAGAGTACAAGCTGAAGCTATGTGAAGTAACATGGTTTCTTGGCCTCCCGGCCTGTCCTCTTTTTGTTTACTGCTTTTTAACCACTGGAGAATGATAGAAGGACACCTGCCTTTATAGGGGGCCGGGAGGAGCTACATCTTTTGATCTTGCAGTCGAGCGCCCCCTAGGGGCGGAATACCCACATGTCATCACTGGGACAACATGGACTGAAAATAATCAAAAACAATTCTACAGGTGAGTTTCACAGAATTGTTTTCCACAACCCCCCCCCCCCCGTACTCGGCCTAAAGAAAATCCAGTGTGACCAATTGCCTTCCAAAGCCACCTAATTAGTAAATATGTAATTTATTCAAAGTATAACTACAGCCCAAGCAAGGAGAACACTAATTAGAGAAACAATCAAGAGGCCCAGGGTCACTCTGGAGAGCTGCAGAGATCCACAGTTCCAGGAAAATGATTAGCTCCACAAATCTGGCCTTAAAGGAAGAGTAGCCATTTTTTAAAGTGGACCGTCACCCAGGGGTGATCGTCCCGGGAATCTATAAGATTCCCGGGCCGATCACCTCCCTCCCCGCGGGACATCCGAGATCGGGATATCCCGCTGGGTGAAACCCCCCCAAACACCCCAAATCCCCTTACCTTGTCTTCGGCGGCGGCCGGCCGCCACCGCCTCCCTCGCGCCCCTCTAGACGTGCGCGCGCGCGCCCGCGCCGGCCGTCTATGAATGGCCGGCGCGCGCGCGTCAAGAGTGACGCGCGGGAGGCGGCGGCGGAGGAGCCGCTTGTCCGCGACTGTCAAAAGGCTTGTCCGTCGGCGCTGGGAGCGGGGAGAGGTGAGTTTTTCGGGGGGGTTTCACACAGCGGGGCACCACGATCGGGGGTGCCCCACCGAAGTGGACCAAGACCCAGGATAGTCAAAATCCTGGGTGTTGGTCCACTTTAAAGCAATCCAGAAAGCTATGTCAGGGACACATCAATCATTTGGAAGAAGGTGCTCTGCTCAGATGAGACAAAAGATTAAATTTTTGGCCTAAATGGCTATGTTTGGAGGACACCACACAACACCACACCGCACAACACCCTGAACACTTCATCCCCACCGTAAAATATAGTGGTGACTGTATCATTCTGTGAAATGCTTTTCTTCAGCATTGATTAGAAAGCTTGTCAAAGTTAATGGGAAGATGGATGGAGCTGAATACAGGGCAATCCCATAAGAAATCCCAGAGTCTGCAAAAGAATTTCAGTTGCGGCTTAGGTTTACCTTTAAGTAGAACCATAAACATACAGACAAAGCTACAATGAAATGGTTTAAATCAAAGCTTATTAGTGTATTGGGATGGCCAAGTCCAAGCCTATTAAGAATCTGTTTCATGACTAGAAAATTGATGTTCACAAGCACTTTGCATCCACCCCTCCTCCCCCCAAATCCACGCGCACCAGAAAAAAATCTTTGTATATATGTTAAAAATAAAAATTGAGAAAACTGAACACAATTGAGACAAGGGTCAGGCTGTTTTTAGTTTCACCTAGGGACTGGAAAAGACATGGATTGTAGAAAGGGCTTTTGACCATAAAGATTTGAGAGCTTTTGATTAATTCTGATTATGATAAGAGTTGGACATTTATGCTCCTGGAGCTGTCATAGCCTGCCCCTGACCTTTTACAATGACCAGAAATCAAGTCTGTTTGACATTGTTAATCGTCTAATTGGTCACTGTTACCTTGCTCTCTGGGTTATTTGATTCAATGGATAAAAGGACCCAGCAGTAGCAGACACACAGAAAAGAAGCAGGTTAATTGGTCTGCTTAAAAATGCCTATTATCACCACAGCTTTGTGATTGCTTTTGTACAAAAACTCCCTTTCTCCGAGAAAACTAATGATCAGCTGTGGCCTCAGCAAGCCCATGTTCATAACAAGCTCTGCATCTATAGCTATGGAGGTAAAACAGACTCTGGTACATTGCGTTTCCCATTGTACATTGAACATTTATAATAATTAGAGTTAATGAACTGTTAGACACACAATATTGAGCACTCTAAGGGACACCATCAGTCCTACAGGTGTGGTCATAAGTTTTGAGACTGACAAAACTATTAGTTTTCACCAAGTTTGCTGCTTCAGTGTTTTTTTTATCTTTTTAGTTGGATACAGTGTTTTGTAAAAGTATTCGCTTCACTTTTACCTATTTTGTTACATTCCAACCTGTATTTAAATGTTTTTATCTACATTGTGTGTGGCGCATCTGCACAAAAATAGTCTAATTTGGTGAAGTGGAATCAGAGCAATATATTTGCATAAAACAATTTTGGAAAAAAAATGAAAATTAACCTCTATAAAGTAATGGTGCAACAAAAAACCTTTAGAAGTCATATGCTTAGTAAAATGAAGTCCACCTTTGTGCAATCTAAGTGTTACAAGGTCTGTCAATATAAACAGTTTTTTTCTGAAAGGCCCCAAAGGCTGTACAACGGTCAAGCAAAGGGTTCCACTAACCAAACCACACCATGAAGACCATCAAGATCTCCAAACAAGTCAGGGTTAGGTTATTAAAAAATCCAAATCGCTGATGATCCTCCAGAGCACCAACAATTCTTTTATCATCAAATGGAAAAAACATGGTACCACAACAAAGACTAGCCATGGAGGGCATTAATCAGAGAGGCCCCAGAGGCTGCAACATCATTAAGGAAGGGGCACCACTAAGCAGACAATACCAAGATCTCAAAACAGGTTTGGGGACAAAGTTGTTCTGAAGTACAAGTCAAGGTTGGGTTAAAAAGAAAAACTCAAATCTCTGATGATGTCATGGAGCACCAACAAATGCATTAAATGGAAAGAACATGATACCACAACAAACCTGCCATGAGAGGGCTGTCCACCAAAACTCTCAGACCACCCATAGAGGGCATTAAACAGAAGGGCCATCACAGAAAACGCGATTTCTGGTGCAAAACCAACACATCTCATCACCCCAAAAACACCATCCCCACAGTGAGACATGGTGGTAGCAACATATTATGGGTTTTTTTTTCAGCAGCAGGGACTGGGCAACTGGTCACAGTCAAGGGGGCGATGGATGATGGTAAATACAGAGATATTCTTGAGCACAACCTGTTTTGGTCTGTCTGTGCTTTGTGATTGGGACTGTTACACACACATTATTGAGCACTCCAACATCGTAGTCATACCCCTCGATTCAAAGAGCAAAAGTTAATTGATTTCGGATCGAGAATCGTAAGTTTGGGTGGGTGTTAGTCATTTTTTCCTGTTTTTTTGGCCATTTCCGACTCGCACGAGCCTACGTTCGAATGCGTATATGCTCTTACGATCATCGCAAGTTCGTTCCTAAATTTTAGGATCAAAACGTAAAACTTAGGATCAAATCCTAAAACTTAGGATCAAAACGTAAAACTTAGGATAATCGAATGGGTTTAGGTGTGATTCAGAGAACAGTTTTCAAACCTCTAAAGACGTTTTAAAAGAAAGCCACTGCCGACACCTTTTAGCAGTCGGATTGCTGTTCTTGAACAGGTTTTTTGGCTATGTGGAGGAGTCTGCGCGTCTTGAGCTCCAATGAACTGCATGTATCAGCATGGCCGAGGCCATAAATGTATATGTGTATAGCAATGCATACCTGATTCATGTATGCCTTATAAAAGCATTTTAATGTGGACCTTAATTAGTCCTTTGCATGTAAACCTTTATTTTGCAATCTATTTGCGTTAATTAAAGAAACTTATGTCCTTTGGTATTTATTTTTATATTGATGTACTAGAATAATATTTTTAGATTGCATTTATTGGTGTAGTTGTTTACCTTTGCTTTGTTTATTATTTAAGCACATCTTTGGTCAGATGCATCACACTTACTGAGGAGAGGAGAGCGGGATAAAGTGCAGGATGTGGGTTACTGCTGTATTTTGCACAGACACAGCAGAGCTGGGGGCACGGAAAGGTCAGAAATCAAAGAATGCAGAGCAACACAGTCACAAGGCCCTTTCTGTTTGCAGGCTGCCCGATAATACCTGAGCCGCCATCTTGGCTGTTTCTAGGCTCATAACATGCAGAAGTTGCTGGGTGTTTTTTTATATTTGAGAGCAATCTGTATCTAGAGGGTGTGGGTAACCACACACAAAATTTTAAGTTGTACCATTTGAAGCCAAAATATTAAAATTAAATCCACAAGTAAAAAATGCAAGTTAACTAAAAATTCAACAAAGTAAGATTTACTTATGCAAATGCATTCATTAATGGTTGGTTACTGCAAAATGAATGAAATAAAGAAAAATAAGACAAAATATTTAGAATGCACTTTAATGGGGTAAGTTTGTAGTGCGCAGCCGCAAGATCAGAAGGATTTACGTCCAGACAAAAAAGGAAAAAGGGCAAAACCAATGTTGCAACCTGAGAAATGAAACGGAAAATTCAGGATGGAAACTGACATAGGTCTGATTCCCGAACTGCCATACGAACGGACGTACATTTTAGGATAGAAACGTATTTTCTTATAGAATCACTCGCAAGTTCATACGAACGCACGAGCGGACGTGAAAAATAGGATGATCGGCACCAAAATCAAAGCTGTTACATGTTTCTTTGAATCGACCCTATAGTTTGTGAGATTGGCACAACTACTGGTTTTCACCAAGTTTGCTTTTTAAGTGAGTTTAGAAGAGCTGGTGCAGTTTTGCCTTAAACCGGACCAACAGCCTTACAACATACAGTGCTCCTATGCATCCCTCCCCGGGGCAATTCAGATTGCTGCAAATAAAATTTACCTATAAATTAAAAAGTTACCTTTTTGTAACTCCTGCTGCAGTCAATTAAAAAAAAAATGTCATTTCATGGATCTGCAGGCCGCATTCAAAGAGGAAGTTTCCTGCCGCTGTGCATTTGTGGGGTTATGCCACTTAAATTCAGGCAGCAGTACATCTGGTATGCTGGGAAGAGAAGCTCCAAAATAGCTTTTACCAGGAGAAAATCTGTGAGACGACGTTTTATCTTTGAGTGGATGCAAGAGCAAATGTAAGTGCTGACAGAAATTCAGTATCATGTATGCAGATGGGGCAAGGGAGTTTAGGGCAGTTTTTTCCCCAAATATTCAAAGCTGTTGGTCCGGTTTAGGAATGGGCAAGATGTGTCAAGCTCATACAGACTTATCCAAAGTGAATTGCAGCTGTAATTCAATCATATGATGGCTCTATAAAGTACTGTTTTTAGGGGGTGAATAGTTATACACACAGATATTTTGTCCTATTTGCTTCACAAATAAAACAAAGCGCTGCTATTGGCTTAGCTGTGGCCCAGTTTTTATAGAAAACCAGGTTGTTCCACCGACTATTGTTGTTCCGCCACTCACAATGGCACTTTGGAGATTGCCGATTGGCTGATCTCCAAAGTGCCGTAGCATCATGCACCAACCGGCAGGGCTCATCTCCAGCTCTCTGCTCGGACACGCGCGCACGGCCACTGAGAAGCCAGGGATGCGCTGTGGAAATCACAGCGTTGCGGGACAACACAACCTGGTATAAGATTCCTCATGGGGCAGGCAAATAGTTTTCACCCGCTTTAACACCAGACCAGCTTCCAAAAGTCTGTGCACGCTGATGCATGCAGATGAAACCTGTCTGCTGCCATTCCTAAACAAGATCTACACTTGCATTGAATCAACTCCTGTAGCTGAATTATTTTTAGATCCTGGCACTTGCTGGACTTTCTTCTACTTAAAGCATCCAAACCTCTCTCATTAAAGTTCTTCATAATCTGATAAATGGTTGATTTAGGAGCAATCTTAATGGATTGTGTTTCCTTGGAGGTAACAATGGTTAATAGAAGAAAACATTTTCAAATACCGTCCTCTAGTAAAGCTGGTCTGCTTTTAGTCCTGGGCCTTCACTAAGAGTTGGAAAAAATTCTTATGGTAGTAAAAAGATTCAATTCATGAGAAAAAAACCTGAGGATTTCACGGTTAGTGAATCACCAGATAGAAAGACAATGAAAGTCAATAGCACTTTTACTACAGAGTAAAAAGGAGTAAAAAGTTCAATACTATTTTTCAAGAGTCAAAAAAGTGCCATTGACTTTCATTGTCTTCCTATCTGGTGATTCACTAACAGTGACATTCTCAGGCTTTTTTTTCTCATGAATTGAATTTTTTACTACCATGAAATTTTTTTCAACTTTTAGTGAATCAAGGCCCTGCTTTTAGTCCTGCCTTGTCCTCAACATTTTTCTCCTGAGCTAAAAATCACTGAAATTGTTAATTATGTTATTAGCAAATCAATATGTAAGAGGCTGAAATTCTGCAGAAATTTGTTTTTGTGATTACCGTATTTTCCTCCTCCATAAGACGTATCCAGGATTTATAGGAGGAAAATAGGAAAAAAAATATCCAAATGGTGTGCTAAAACAATCACCTATTACAGACATTATGCGAAATAACCCCATTACAGCCCCCGCATTGCAGAGCGTGTGCGTAGCATCACAAATACAGTCAGTGTGATTGGCATCTGCCTTCGCCCGGGGCCATTAGCTGTCACTGCTGCTGCCTGCCATCTTTACGCTCTCATGGTTCCGGCTTCTGGGTGAGCATGACCTGATTCACGCCAGCTTCATTGTTCACTGGCATGAGTCACAGCCCACACACCCACTGGTGGAACCGGCACCCAGGGAACACGTGTTTATGCGCAGGCGGTGAGCAGCAGTGGCATCAGTGGGAAACGGCATCTTGTGTTTGTGTGTGTTTCTCTTTCTCCCTATGTGTTCAGGTTGCTGGGAGGCAGCTGTGGCGTGGGAGCACGGGAATGGGGGCTTTTTTTTGTGTCATAGTGTCACCCCACTTTTGGAAACCTCCATGATTGCCCCAAATCACTCACCTTTCCCCCACCCCCTTACCATGATTGAGAGCCACATCCTCAGCCTCTCTGCAGCTGAGGTACAACAGACCACAGTGAGTCCAGAGATCTGGCTGTTCCCCTTTTCTATTCTGATGCCATGTATTAATATTAGAGATGAGCGAACTTCTTGAAAGTTCGATTCGGGCGATTCGCCGAATTTCCCCAAGAAATTCGAGTTCGCCCGAATCGAACTTTCACGAATCGCTCATCTGAAAAAAAAAATGGTGGCAGCGGGCAGGCCGGCCATGCTGTCAGCGGGCCACCGCCGGCCCGCTGACAGCGCAGCCGGCCCGGTGACAGCGCAGCCGGCCTGCCCGCTCCCACCATGCCGGCATTTTTTTTTTTATTATTTCAGGGAAAATTCGATCGGCACGAACCAAAAAAAATTCGGGTTCGTGCCGAATCGAATTTTCCCTGAAATTCGGAGCGAATTCCGGTTCGTCCGAACCGGTTCGCTCATCCCTAATTAATATAATATAAAAAGTAGCCGGGTATGTGCTGTGAGATCGGTGGAAAGATGTGCTTTTTAGGGTCATCCCAAATCAAGGACCAAAACCTGATATAGTGAAAATCTTGTGTTTTGTCCAATTCTTTCTAGCCTTTATTTTACCTGTATAGGAAGCTGCAGCAATCTGTTCCTCTCCTGTCACTCAGGGTACAGATCGGTGGCATGCAGATATGGTTGGGATACAGATCAGTGGACTGAAGATAGGGCTGGGGTGCCGTCATCAGCAACACTACAGTGATGGGTGCGTGCAGAGCTGTCAATTGACGGCCGCTCACTGCTCACAACTGTTTTCTGCTGGACCAGCTTGGCGACTACACTACCCCCTGCCCCGAATGGAAAAGTAGGAGTTCCCGAGCAGCACGCACCCGCACAAGGGTGGCACAAGGGACTCGATCCAGTAAGTAGGGGAGTGTCAGACAACCACCAACCAGTTACTTGGCTGGACTATTATTTTAAAGGGAAAAAAATACTCTATCTGTGGCCTCTACCAGATTTTGTGCCCAGGGACCTCCTCCACACTAAATCCGGCCCTGAGCATAAATATATATTAACATAATTGCATTTAAAGCGACCAAAACCCCCATTTTTAACTAGCATCCCCTGAATTGCTCCCCCCACGAATAGTAAATTTTGCCTATTTTTACTGCTTTTGTTTCATTCTAATCACAGATAATGGTGGCTGTTTTAGCTGTAAAGCTCCGCCTCCTCCATTCATTGCTGTGTGTGACAATGCACACTTATGCAATGACTGATCACCTGCCATCTTACAGAGAGGGACAGCAAAAAAAACGTGTTTCAGGGCGATTTGATAAGCGAAAACATCCATTTCTAGTTCTACACCCTAAGAAGAGCGTATCAGCAGTTGCTTTGGTTAAATGTATTTCACACGTTCAGTGGGTTTTGGTCCACTTTAAATATAAAAGAAAAAAAGAACATCATGGATTATTAGTATGTAATGTAATAAAAGTAGAACAACCCTGTACAACCTTGTGTAGGTTTCGGCTGGGCTCCTGGGAGTTGACAAAAGAGCAGCGCCGGACATTTTGCATAATCACAAGTGACATTGGACCACGGGGACACAGAAGAAGCGTTTCATGAAATCATCGGAATGGAGAACATGTGGAGAATGTCATTCAGATCTGGGAAGGTGAACTTGATTGTGAGATAGAAAAGAAGAAAGGTGTCATGTAGATTTCAAGGTCTGATTTCCAGCGCAATGACAATGCGCTTCCTGTCTAGGTGTGATATTGGCCAATGGGGCACAGATGTTGGCTGTACATGATTTTCTCTTGTGCATTTGACATCTTGAATTTCCTCTTGGCGTTTGGGTCTACCCCATGGTGAAAGATTAGGAGCACCTGGCGCTGAGACAGGAAGATAAGATAAAATTAACTCGCCTGGTCCTGGAATCCAACGCTGTTCATTGACAATTCTTGCAGCAGGCTTTACAGAGCAGCATCCCCCGCTTTTTGGCGCTCCTGGCCCCCATTGATACACACCTAGCAGGAGATGTCGCTCTGTAAGGCCAGCACTGGATCCCAGAACTAGGGGAGTTTTTTATTTTCATTTTTTTTAGTTACGTCCTGCCTCAGTGAAGAGGAGGGTTGGTCAGAGAGTATCTTTAAAGTGGCACAAAACTCTTCCTGCTACCCTTGCTGCCTGGATTTGAAAAATAAAAATGTTTTTGCCACCACCAAGGCCGTGCCACGTCATTTTTGAGATCGCCAATTGTCTGATCTTGATGTTACCCATCCTGCTCGTTCCAATCACCGCTTTCTCTGTAGTCTGAATTATGTACAAAAGATTGGCAGGCTGATTCATTACTTGCGCCAGGTATCGGCAGATAAGCGTCTGCACAGAGGCACGAAGAGCGACCGCTAGCAGATGCTGTGATCGGCTATTGGGCGCTGTAACAGAGCGTCTCAGTCACTCTAGTAACCTGGCCGGCATTGATGAATGAGATATATGTTGGGCGTTCTAACACCAGTACAGCGTTGCAGGGAGAGAAAGGTAGCGCCAGCTCAGTGCGACCGACTCTCAGTGACTCACATCATATTCTACAATAAAACAGACACACACAGCGTAGGCGCTCTGGATCTGGTTCCTATAGCATAAAGCGCCAGACTCTGTGTGATTAAAGTCTGTTGTTGAACACATATCCACCAGTAACAAAGCGAAAACACATGGAATGACATTGTTGTGACATTAACACTTTAATGCCAGACCTGTAATGACAATTCTGCATAAAAATATAAAAAAATCCAAAAAGTTTTCAAAAATGACTCTTTCTAGGCCAGGAGACGTCACGCAATTATTTGAGAGAAAAAAAAATAAACACAAAAAAAAAAAGTTTAAACAGAAGAAATGTATGGGAGATAGGCAGGTAGCGACAGAGCGAAGCCAGCACGCCGGCGCTATATGCTGAGCTGCCTGTAATGATGAATCGTACGCTACATGGCGCTGTTAGAGTCGCTCACCAGAATCGCTTTCATAAATGTGGTTTTGCGTACAGCGCCCAGCGTTCACCAGATGCTGCCTGCCGCTTATCCCTTGACGAATAATTATATAATCTAATCTGCTTTTTTGGGGTGGTGCAATATTAGTCTCTGGCACACATACAACCAAGGGTTGTTTTTCTGGGCAAAACCATTGTACATAATTTAGCTTTTGGTGGCCAGAGCATTGCACACCCAAATTGATAATCAAGTTGGTGCCGTCTTTTGTCTTAATTAGCAGCCCAAGCGTTCTCTGTAGTCTGGGGAGCGCTCCCGCCCCCAGCTTATCTGAATGGCTGAGCGTGGGGTAGCACCACACCTAGAGGGATTCAGGCGCCGGTGAAGGTGGTTTTTTGCACAACTGGCCATCCTGATTTCAGATGCCCCGGGGGTAGACTACCTGCCGGCCCTGAAGTCTTTTAAACACCTGGACTGGTCGGCAAGGCTTTGAGCTGTTTTAATGAGCATTAAAAACATAATTTAGGAGCGCCTATTGTTTAGGAGATACCCTGCCATGTGCATTTCCGCTACCTGCACAGGGCGAAGAGTGGGGATGCCTCAGGAAGTGCAGCTAAGCTTAGCTGTGCACCCCATGGCATCCATGCCCCCCCCCCTCTGCCATGTACATTCCAACCAGAAAATATTTACTTCTGCCAGGTACAGCGAGTATGCACAGGGACTAGAGGCATGCATGTGACGTAGCTGTCTAGGAGGCGCATATCTGTCAAATTTTCACTGCAAGGCAACCCAAATTAATATGCGCCAAGGACGGAGAGAAAATGTGTATATAGGTTGATGCTTGCATTTGATTTTCAGTTAAAATTTAGATTTTAGGGGAGATTTTTTTTCGCCTGACCTCGGCATGTCCCCTTCATTGCAATAAATTAAGTAGGAGTGTTAGGAGACATGAAGCCATACTGATGAATGCCACCATATCTGCCCAGCGATGGAGGATGGAATCACTCGTTCTCCCTCATTGGTAAGTATGAAGATGGCACCATTGCATGGAGAAGCTGGGGGGGATAAAAGGAGAGTGTATTATTAAGTCTAAAAGCCAGCACCTTGGAGAGAGGCACTTGGAACAAATGTTGGATAAAAGCTGGCATCGCCATGTGGTTATAGGAGTCGTAGAGAAATACTGATTGTGATAGTGATAATTATACAACAGAAATTGAATTTACACTTCAAATATAGAGCAGAGGTGTGTCCAAAATTTTCATATTATCATTCATTATGAGAACCACTCATTAAATTGTACAGAAGACAAATAATAATAACTGGGTTAGTAGTGCCCTCGAAGGTAGGTCCAGTATTAGAAAGGAGGGATCCATCTACCTGGATGCATAAGCCTTCAAGCCCCGTAGGACACCCGCCTTCTGGTGAGTCCACAACCCCCCAATCTCTGCTGCTTCTTCAGCCTTTAGACAAGCCCCCATTGGATGTGGGGGTGAATGCAGATGAACCAGAGACTAGACTGGGCGATGTCAGGCAAGCCGGGGTCATACACAGTAGGACAGTCATCATGATATGTGACACCAAGGGGAGTAGCAAAAGAAGGGTCGAGGGTCAAGCAGGGTGGTCAGAGGATTTGCGGTACAGAGGATGAGAAGGGTTCGAGGTCAGGCAGGCATCGGTTCAGGAAGCGGTCAAAGGAGTGGTCAGGCAAAGCAAGGTCAGTGATGGATAACAATACACAGCAGAGGAACTATAACACCCAGCAGCACACTATGATGGGCAATAAGACAGTGAACTGAAGATACTAAATAGGGCTAAGGTGCTGGGAATTGGTCGGAAGCAACTTCGGGCTCATTGGCCCATGGAACAACTTGAGGGCTGATTTGCCCACCCTAACCAGGGGGCAAAAGTCTTAAAGGAGCCACAGCACTCAACCCTGTTAGCTTGCAGGCCAGCCTATAATCTGTCTCTAAACTTGGTTAAAAACAGAGGACTCGTTTGGGACATACAATGCAATAGATAAATTGGGAGCAGGCTTACCTGAGGTTGCCTTAAACATCTCAAGTGCAAGCCATGGGGTGGAAGGGTCAAAGACCTTGCAATACAGCCTAGACCCCACACACCATGTGCTTGCACAAATTCAAAAGAAACAAAGGGGGGGTGGCAGCCGCTCAGACCATTTTATAACTAACCTGGGAGGTGCACGTTAGCAGGGCAATTAGGATACAAAAGTCTTAACTAACCAGGGGGCACCCTGCCCCACATAAAAAAGCTGGGGCTCATTCAAACTATCCTCCGGCGGGCACACTGTCTGCAGCGCCGCCAGAGGGCATAAACTGCACATGCTCAAGCACGAGTACAAGAGCCGGGGATGCGAGGCGAGGAGGATTTACAAGATTATTGACAAGCAGTTACCACCTTTGTCTGACTTACACCTCCATGTCAGCATACGTCATACAGTGTTTAGGCTCCTCCATGGCACACAGCAGCCAAACATTCATAGAACCACTTATTCAGGCCAGCAGAATGAATCCTCCTGCCATCTGATGATGACCAAATCAATCAGGATTGCCCTCATAGACATTTATCTCCAGCAAAATGTACCCAGTGTCAGTGTGAACACAGTATATAAATATACACATTTATCAAATAGACTGTGCAGAGAATAAGCAAGGAGACTGCCTGAAATGTGTCTCTAAAGTGCTAGGATCACAAATAAAGTGCATGTGCAAAAGAAAAAAACATCAAAATAGATGTGACAGGGGGTCACATGATCCTCAAAGTATGTTTGTTCTCAGGGCTGAATTCATGCTGCCCTGGGCACTTTTAATGCTCTCCCCCTCCGCATTTACTCCAATATACTTAACTTAAAATACTTACCCATTCTGCACCTGCAGTCCTTCTCCTGGCTAAAAGTCCATTCATGCAGATCTGGTTGTGGTTGACAAGATCCCAGTGGACTTCGGGCATGAGCAAGGTGAGTATATTTTAAAGGTATGTATTCAAAGTTAGCAGAGACGACAGGCAGGGCAACCCCGGAACGTGATAATGGTTACTTTGCTGACAAACCCCCGATGCATGTGCAGTCTCTCCTCCAATCAGTTAACTCACCTAGCTAGCACTGAACATTCCCTCTACCTGCGACAGCCATTCAGAAATGCCTGCCATGGATGAGGACCTCAGCTGAGGAAAGTCAAGGGTGCCACTGTGGCCCACATATCTGCAACAGGATCACGCAAGGGGGGTATACTAAGATTTCACACAGTGGGGCATCCCAAATTGTAGGGAGTCTAAAACACTATGGGGCTGGAAAAAGAGGCCTTTGTTCCTCTTTAAAGAAGACCGACAGCCAAAAAAGACTTTGATCTCTTGGAGGCATTTGGGCTCAGAGCCCAATCAGAGCTGTTCATAGTAATGGGAAAATGGCTCTGCGCTCGGCAATCAGGAGCAAAAGTGGCCACATCCCCAAATGCAGGTGCTCTCTGAAGTCATATCCTCTGTGTGTCATAGCCCAGAGATGCTGAGAATGCGTCCGTTTTCACTTCCCATTGTTTACATCGTTAAGGGAGCCACTGGAAAAGGTACGTTTTGTTGGGAACCCGGGATGTTCACACAGCGGGGCATCCCGCTATGCAACCACTCGTCCATAGGTGACTCCAGGGTCAACCAGAGCCAGGCAACTTCCCTTACTGTCTGCCTCCATGTGTCCCCCGCAACCCCAACCTTCCCTGTCACCACTGTGTGTATGCAGCAGTGCACACAGCAGTTCCAGGCTCCCGCCTACCTCATATTCTCTCATATTGGGCTCCTGCGTCACATGTCAGCTGTCATTTCCTGGCGTAGCTGTCATTTGGCCCATTTTGCTGTCTACTGGGGCCGACCCTGGACGGAGTCTTCCTTCCCACGTCAGTGAGGGAGGGTTAGGCTGATACCCAGGCCGGCGACCCACACTATGCGGCATTGCATCATCGGGCAGTGGGCAGTGCGGGCCTGCTATTGAGGGAGTGAGTTGGGGCGGTGGCTGTGGACCCTTGTGCAACACGCTGGCGAGTCTTACTTCCCTCATTGGTTAGGGCAGGGCAGGCTGATTTACAGGCAGTGTGCAGCATCGGCGGACCTGCCAGAGCAACATTTTATTTTAAAATATTGCCGCCCGCCCCTGCCGTAGCTCCAACCTCCTTGTTTATTATCTACACAGACTATTAGTTACATGTGTAACTATTTGTTACACACACATATATATACACACACACATACACTTTGCTACATTGATACATTTTGCTGGAGATAAATGTGCTTGAGTGCAACCCCCTGATTGATTTTAGGCTTCTATTATGTGTAAGTTCAAGTTGATGATAGTGTGTTCAATATTAAAATACATTTACTTTACTTTTTGCATTTACATTTATTTTTTCACACTGTCTGAAGCGGGGTGATTATGGGGGTTTCTGCACTCTGTCTGTAATGGGGTGGGGATTCTCCATGTTGCCTGTTATGGGGTGATTAGGAGGAGATATTTTAACACACTATTTGGTTCGGAATATTTTTTTTCTTATTTTCCTCCTCTAAAGCCTATGTTTATCTTGGGGCGGGTGCGTCTTATAGAGCGAAAAATGTGGTGTCATTTTTAGTAGAAATTGAGCTGAGCAAATCTCACTTGAATATTGCCAGAAATATGTTTGTGTCGAATTAAATCAAAAGTCTGTTTGGATTTATCTTCAACCCAAATCTGAACAGCAACTCTTCTCCTAAATCATAAGGTTGTCCTCAGCTTTATTGATGACTAAAATGAGAAATAATTTATTGCCATACAAAGTCTCATCTAGCCATTTAGATTCTGCCATCTGACCATCTATAATATGAATGGGGTCCATTCTGAGCCATTTTATTCATTCTGAAATAATAATCCGGATATTACTTTAGAATTTCTGCACTTCCATAGTAAAAACTATTACAAAACCAATAGGGGTCCGGATGTAATTTTCTATTTACATATATATTACCCTGCACTTTTAGACTTATGTTTTCGGTCTAACAATGCAGGAGCTTTTCTAAGTGGTAGAAATTGTTCTGTGTTTTGTTCGCTGTAGCAATGGCACTGTGTGATACAGTCTAATTCTGTATATAACTCCAGGCAATTATCAGCATGTTATTATTTTTTTTCCCAAAGGATAACACAATTTTGTATTTAGTTTTATTTAAATGGGTTTTCAAATTGTAAACACATGAAAATGTACTGAAACGCACTCCAACACGTTGGAGAAATGAGATCCACCCAAACTGTTTAATACAAAGGAGTAAGGAAGGTAAACACTTCTAAGGCGCAAACTTTGATTATCTTAACTTAGATGTAAGAGGGCATCTGGTCACCAATGCTGGACACTCAGACAAAAGAACATCAGTGAAGTGTTAAAGTATTGTAATGCCCAGGTGGATCAATGGCCTTCATTCAGGTGGCAACTCCTAATCTAGCTTTGCTGTTCTCACCTTTAGTAGGGCCAGGGCTGGATTAAGTGTGGTGGAGGCCCCAGGGCACAAAATCTGGTGGAGGCCCCAGATACAGTATTTTATTTTAACTTTAAAATAATATTCCAGCCAAGTAACTGATTGGTGGTTGACTGTCACTCGCTAGTCCCTTGTGCCACACTTGTACGGGTACGTGCTGCTCAGGAACTCCTGCTTTGCCATTCTGGGTGGAGGTGTCGTGCAGTCGCCCAGCTGTTCCAGCAGAAAACAGTTCCCTGCATTGAGCTGCCAGCGGCTGTGCTTGGTGGCTTATGTGCAGTGAGCGGCCGCCGATTTACAGCTCTGCACCCATCACTGTAACGTTGCTGGCAGCGGTTTTGCTGCTCTAGACTCTCCGTCCTGCCCTATGGTGGCTTTGGCTGCAGGTTCGCAAAAACAAAAAGAAAAGGCTTGCCCAGGCTTGGGGGCCTGCTTTTTTGCTGGCCTCGCGGCCTGTCAAAGACTGCAAAGCCTCCTTGACCAGAGCCTAACCCAAAAGTTGGTAGAGGCCACATTTGCAAGGCAAGTGGAAGAGGCCACGGGCCATGCGCCCCTTGCGCCCCCTCATAGTCCCACCCTGAGTAGGGCCCCTCACTCAGTTGCTCCCCTGGAATTATGCAGGCAAGAAAAGCCACATAGGCCAATGTACCACCAGGGAAAAACTGAGGGTGTGTAGACACAGTGTATTCCTTGACAAACTCAGTCAGTAATGGTAAATCAGCCCATGTAAAATCAAACTGGATGGGTTGGCAGCAGCAGAATCCAGGGACAGGCCAATGGACAGAATCCAAGGGGTCAGAAAAGTTGCAGTATCCCAATGGTATAGATGGATGCACTGATGGGCAGACAAAGTTTGGTTTGGATGGCTTGCTGGGATAGATCAGAAAACAAACATGCACCCGCACAGCCAGAGGAATGCTGTGTCTCGCCGGACTAACATGCAAACAACAGGAAGCACCTCCAAGATGCCCAATGAAGATAAGCAGTGGAGTATGTCTGTTGACATTGGTGTTGACATCTGGCTGCCTTCCTGCTAAGATCTGGCTTGCCTGACCTGCGCTTCTCAGGTTCTCCTGCTACTCCTGTCCTGTATCTTGCTCCTTTGAACAGACTCAGATTCTGGTTTTTACTGAAGCTCTAGTCTATCCCCACTTCCAGGCCTTCCCAGGAAAGACAAGGAACTCCCATTCATTCAAGGAGCTGAGGTGCAGTTCACCTCTCCTATTGGTAGAACCCCAAAACTCTAAAAAATTAACTGACACTGAGGTTCAAACCATGATCAGAGGTAATGATCAAACAAACACTGCTCTCCTAAAGTTGAAATCAGTTTTCTGTCTTCACCACATTGACATGTAAAAATTGTGTCCACCAACAAAATAAACTGCTTAGCAGGTCACAAGTGGTTAATCGCATCAACTTTATCCCTGTATATCTTTGCCATTTCTCAGTCATTGATATCACAAGCTCGTAATTTGATCTTTAGATCCTTGCTCCAAATATATCTCTCCACAACTCAGAACGTTGTTCCCGAATAAAAAAAAAGATATATAAACCACATAGAGTAGTACTAACTCAATTTATTGCACAATTGTAGTCTTAAGACATCAAGCACGTATTCTCAGTGGTTTAAGATAGGCACCAATATACTCTATATACAGCAAGCACACAACATGAGGGCTGAATGAACAGCAGGGCTGTATTTACAGCAACAGGCCCACAGCAGGGCTAAATACAGAGCAGTGATCTTACTCAGGATTAAACCTTCAGCGGAGTTCTGAAAAAACTAAATACTGTTACCCTCAGTATGTAAAATAGGCACTTATACAGCTACCGCTGTTCTTGCCGACTTTCCTCTGGCGTGTGGTGCCTATTTACTGCTCACAACTCTAAACAACACTTTGCACTTTGGGCCGGCAGTCTGTGGATTACGTCACCATGTCCTGCCCAATGCGTTTCGTCAAACTGACGTCTACCTGGGGCCTGCAGGACATGGTATTAACCCTTTAAACGCCAGCTACGTAAAATTCACGTAGCTGCCTCTCCTGTCATTAAACGCCAGCTACGTAAATTTTACGTACCTGGCTTTCCCCCCTGCTAACTGACCCCTCGTTTGATTCGGCCGGGTCTCCCCTTTAAGATGGTGTGCTCCGATCGTCCGTGGGACCTCCTCTGGCTGCAGGGGAGGGCCCGGAATAGGGTG
This sequence comes from Gastrophryne carolinensis, assembly GCA_027917425.1. NCBI lineage: Eukaryota > Metazoa > Chordata > Amphibia > Anura > Microhylidae > Gastrophryne > Gastrophryne carolinensis. The sequence continues at coordinate 395,576,303 of CM051239.1, read as the reverse complement.
CCCCCCCCCCCGTTTTAGCTGCCACTGGCTTTCCTGTAAAAAAAATAAAAAAATAAAAATGACATTTACCTACCTGCATGTGCGCTGGCTCCCGTCGACCCTCCTCTTCACCTGGGGGGCCTCCGATCCCCCCCCAGGGCTTGCCGATCTTCAGGAGAGAGCCCGGGAGGCTCTCTCCTCTCTCCTTCTCGATGGCGGCCGCCATCTTGCCGCTAAGCCCCGCCCCCTTAGGCGACCTGGGAGGAGGTGGCAGGAGATCCTCTGATCTCCTGCCCCCCCTTCTCTGGATGCCGATCACCGGCATCTGTCATCAGAGCGGCGAGGGACAAGAGCTTGCAATCGGAGGTAAGTACAGTAAAAAAATTTTTTTTTTTTTTAATAAAATCATTTTGTGTGTGTGTTTTTTTTGTTACAGTTAGCCCTTTGTGAGCTGGTAAGGGGTCTATCAGACCCCTGTACCAGCTCACAAGGCTCTGGGTCTGGCAAGTCACCTGCGGGCTAGCGGGTGACTTGCCATTAGCCCCCAGCCCCCCATTACCTGCCTCCCCAAAGGCCAGGGGGGGGCAGAAGGGCCCGGGCCACTATGGCTATGTGGGCCTGTTCTACAAGCCCCCATAGCTGGCCCGGGTCGGTAACGCTGGGTAGGGGGGACCCTACGTCATTTTTTTTTTGGATTTTTAAGGGTTTTTAACCCTTAAAATTCCAAAAAAAAAGGGGTCCCCCACCCTGGGAGGGGGGACCCTATGTCAATTTTTTTTTTAATTAACCCCTTATGTCCTGTCACCCAGCTGGTAATAAATGCTTCCAGCATTTTGTGGTGTGGTGTGTTTTTTTTTTTTACATTTTAAGTGGACCAACACCCAGGATTTTGACTTTCCTGGGTATTGGTCCTTTCCCCTGGGGCATCCCGATTGGGGATACCCCGCTGCATGAAACCCCCCCGATCACCCACAATAACTCACCTTACCTGGGTCCTACGGCGCATGCGCGGCCGCTTGTCCAATCAGCGCGCTCAGAGCGGCTGAGTTATGGACGTCTAAGAGACATCTAAACTCAGCCGCTCTGAGCGCGCTGGCGGCCGCATCCCCCACTTCCCTCTAACAGGGAGCGTGCCCGCGTCGGCCATTCATAAATAGCCGGCCTGGGCACGCGTCCTGCTAGAGGGATAGCGGGGATGCGGCCCGCGCATGCGCCGTAGGACCGGATTCAAGTAAGTGGTAGCAGGTGTTCCGGGGGGTTTCACACAGGGGGGCATCCCGATTTTGGATGCCCCAGGGGGAGGGAATAGAACGGTCCAGGAAACTTATAGATTCCGGGGCCGATCAGCCCTGGGTGTTGGTCCACTTTAACCCATTGTGAACTTGTAAGGAGTCCATGAGACCCCTGTACCAGTTCACAAGGCTCGAGGGCTGTCAAGTGACCTGCGGCTAGCGGGTGACTTGCCATTAACCCCGGCCCCCCTATTACCTGCCTCCCCGAAGCCCAGGGGGGGCAGAAGGGCCCGGGCTGATTTAGGCGGTGCTGGCTTGTACTTGGCAGGGCGGGGGGCCACCAAAGCTGGACCCTGCGCCCTGTTCTACAATCCCTGCATAGCTGATCCCCGGGCTGGTTATGCTGGGTAGGGGGGACCCCATGTCATTTTTATGGGAATTATTAAAATAAAAAAAATGGGGGTTACCTCCCCCCCAGGAAGGGGAACCCCACACCGATTTTTTTTCTTGATTTAACCCTTTATAGTGTGGATTGTAGTTGTATTTTATTTTTACATGTTATAAAATGTTTTTTCAGTTTGGGGGGGTCTTCTGAACAGTAACAGGGGGCTACCGATACATATGTGGTACCGTTGTAATCGGAAGAAATGGGGCTTTCACATGCAATATGGTTTTCTTTAATAAAACAAATGTTTTATTTGAAATAAAGGAGATAATTTTCTAAAAAAAATTTTTTTATTTTGTTTTGTTTAATATACTCAAAAATATTTAAAAAAAATTGTAAAAAAATTACAAACAAGACATTTCATGTTAAAGCCTAAACTCTGCCGCAAAAAAAAAATATATGATTTTCCTGGAAATTCCTGCAAAAATCACAGTTAAGCATAGCGCAAAATGGTGAAAAATGACCTGTCAAGAGAGGGTGACAAAGCCTAAAGTAGGCTGGCAGTTAAAAGGGTTAGTAGTACCTATGCATGTTGGGTATCGTTCTGCTCGGGGGATTTTGCGCTTTCCGATTTAGCTTGTTTTTTTTTGTTTGCATATTGATATTTTAGGAAAACTCATTTTTTATTCTGCTTTATTATACATTTTTTAAGGAAACCCTGTGCGACCAACGAATTCTTTGAGGGATTACTTCCAGAAAGATGGGCCCACTACAACATGCTGGGTATGCTTAGAAAGCTTATCATGTGTACTTTCAGAAAATATATGGTTTGTGGCGGGTATTCCAAATGTAAAGGGTTGTTTTGGTAGAAAAAGCGCAAGGTGCCACTTTGTCTGCAGAGCTGAAATTTTCAAGCAAAAATACCGTCTCCCCAAGCTTTACTTTGGGGTGTTTGGCAACTCTTCCCTTGACAGTAGCTATGCATGTTGGGTATCGTTCTGTTCGGGGGATGTTGCTTTTTTAGATTAACTTGTTTTTTCTTGTTTGCTTATAGTTTTCTTTAGAAAAATGTGGCTTTGATTCTGCTTTTTATCCTTTTTTAGGGAAGTTCTGTGTAACCAAAGAATACATTGAGGGAGAACTTCCAGAAAACTGTGGCAGCATCAACAAGCCTGGTATGCCTAAAAAGCTTGAGGTGTGTACTTCCAGAGAATATATAGTTTGTGGGGGGTATTTCAAATGTAAAGGGTTGTTTTTATTGAAAAACTGCAAGGTGCACATAGTGCTTAGCATAGCTGTATTTGATCTGAAAATCCCCTAAAGCGCTGTTTCAGTTTGGGGGAGTCTCCTGGGCAGGAAAGGGTGTCTACCAATATATATGTGGTGCCGTTGTAACCGGGAGAAATTGGGATTTCACACGCAATAAGATTTTATTGACAAACGTACATTTTTTATTACAAAAAAACACTACAAATTGTAAAAAACTGTTTCAGTGCGAATAAGAAACTGGCCGAATAAGAAACCAACTTCATCATTGTACACCCTTTGCCTGCACTTTTTACTACAATATCCTCTATCTGGCTCAATTTTCCACCATGTTTCTCTTATTGTTTTCTCTAGCAATTTGATTTGTTTTTACAGGTAATCCTTTATCATTTAACACTAACTGTTTAAATGTATCAATATATTGATTCTCAGAATTAACAAGATAAAATGTTGATTCAATTTTTTAAACCTGTATCTACAATCCCAAATTCTTGTTGTATACTCCCTTATTTTTGAATTACCTCATCACTCATAATGCAAAATATTTTTTAACATTTAGTTTTCTAATAAATAGACTAAAGTCCACAAACACTTTGAATGAGTTCATATCCCACTTAGAGGCACAGTCAAAAATTACTTACACCAGATCAACACAACAAGGAGTGCATTCCTCCTTAGGGTAATTTAGATTTCTGTACATAAAAATTCATTTACCTTTTTCTAACTCCTGCTGTGGTAAATTTTAGAAACAAATTGACCGCTCATGCATTGACAGGCCACCTGCAAACAGGAAGTGCTGCTGAGCTTCCAGTTACTGTGCATTGTCAGTTGAATCCAGGCAGCAGCATGGCTGAGATTCTGGGAAAGGAAGCTCCAACATAGCCACTGCCTTTCTTTTCCGCCTGTGCCCAGGTTTTGGTCCAGTTTAAGTCCCAAATCAAGGATTATATTTTCTTCCTTGCTCAATTCTTTACTGCTTAGATTATAAATTCCTCCTCCCTCTTGTATATCATCTAATCCCTCCTTCTTGCTCATTCCTGATCTTCTTCCTCCTCGTCTACCTCTTCCCTGTCTTTCCTTTATCCTGAATAATTGATTTATTGATCTATTGGTATCTATTACCCTCAAAATGTGTCTGATGACTATGAGCAGGGCCGCATTATGAGAGGGGCGCAAGGGGCCCCGGGGCCTCCACCACTTTCCCTGCAAAGGGGGCCTCCACCAACCTTTGGGTTATGGTCTGGTCTAGGAGGCTATTCTCAGTGTGTCACACACCCCGCTTCCCCTTTAATTCTTACGATCGGGTTACTCCACCAGCAGGTGGCGACGTTGCAGAGAGAAGTCTTGAAAACGAGCCCCTTCCGGCCTATATATACCTGGGACCTCCCACTTAACACCCAGTGTTTTCTCTCTGCAAGATGCGACAAGACAGAAGAAAGAAGTCTCCTGCTTGCAGGTAGCCGGGGTCAAACCCCGGCACCCCCTTTTGGTCTATTTCTGCCCAGTTCAATTGTTTACATGCCTAGATGGTTAATGGAAGCCTCCCAGCCCAGGCTGCTGGCTGGGCAACGGTAGATGTCACTAGGTGCCTAGGAGCTTATCTCCTCCGCTCGACCCCACGTGTGGGGCAATGCGGCTATCCGGCATGGTGATCCGGATTTGGGATGCCCCTGTCCCGATGTTCCCCTTTGGCCATTCTCTCCCGCTCGGTCCCTTCTCCCTTCACTTTGGGGGGGTGGGGGGTGGTTGTTTTCATGGGGTGCTTTTACTCTGACATGTGTGTGTGTTTGTATGTGGGAGCACTGACAGTTGCAGGCTCAGCACCGCGGTGTGCGGCCGCGTGGCCTGAGCTGCTGGGGCTCTTTTCTCCCTATTGTATGTTTTTTTGTAAATGCTTCCCCCCACTGGGCCCGAGGGCGTCGGGGCGTCCCTCTGCACGCGGCACCGCCATTCGACGGGCCGCGTCGCTCGAGTACTGGGGGCGGGGCCGCGGCCCTCGCTCTGTGACGCGCTGGCGGGGGGCGTGACCGGAGCGCGTTGCTCTCTGAGCCCGGGCCCGCCTCACTTCCTCCTTCTCATTAAGGAGACAGGTGCTGGGGGCTTAGCTGGGGAAGGTGCGTGCCAGGAATGCTGTGTCTGACTCTCTTCAGCAGTTACAGGTAACGGTCCCCACCTCGCGCACGTGGGGCCGTCTTTTGAGCTATAGCTTTGCATTTTTACATTGTGTTAAGCTTGTGTTTGTGGTTCCCTGGCACTTCAGCTTAAACTCCTGGAGGCACTTTTTTGCTTTGTTATATATATTTGTCCATGATGTATTTACTGCTATATATGATTTACCTTTATCATGTTTAATGTATGAGTGTGCTGCATGCTGCCTATTTTTCTGGGGGACTGACTGTGGTCTCTTTTCCCCTACAGATCCTGGGATACCCTCTCCGCAGTGGCTCTCCCAGTTCTGATATACCTGGCTAGTCTTAGTCTCCAAATTGGGATTTTCCTAGATTTAAAAAAAAAAAAAAAATCCTCCTACTCCCGGGACTTTAATCATAAAGGGGCATCCCGGGTTGCTTAATGCGTAAAACCCTGGGTTGTTGCGAATACCATAAATTCACCATATGGAGGCTTCCGACATTACCGGAAATGGCTCTTCGGGGCTATCCAGGCTGTGTGGGGGTTGTGGGGCTCCGCTCCCATGCGATGATGTCATATTATGCGTTCCATGTGCAAAGCAGAATATTGTGCGCCAGTCCGTCGCTCCGGCTTCTGGCTCCTCGCAACTTCCCCCCTCCCTTATTCCGGACCCCGTGTGACATTGTCAAAAGTGGGGATTCGCAATCCGAGGTGCGCGTGCGATTGGCCAACCTTGAGAAGATAATTTCCGCCACGGTAGCTCAGAAGGCTACGGCTAAGCGGAAGCACCTTTCTCCGGCAGCGCCTGCTTCGGAGGATGAGGTAGTTGAAATTTTGGATTGGTCCGATTGTCCCCCTGATGAGGAGGGGGAACTCCTTGTGGAGTCGGATGAGCCTGCAGACCAGCTATTGGTTGACACCACTAGCGATCAGGCTGTGGGGGTGTCCCTTGACACTCCTTCCATTTTGGCTCAAATGTTTGAAATTTTGGCTTTGGATCCACCTGAGGCGGTCCCTCCGCCAAAGGGTGAGTTGTTTGATGTGCCCCAGCCGCGTTTGGTGTTTCCCAGGCAACAACACTTTGTGAGGGTTGTCCTTAAAGAATGGGAACAACCCAATTGGAATTCCTCCTAGTTGGGATAAACGTTATCCTTTTCCGGAGGATTTGGTGAAGCTTTGGTCGGTTCCCCCTGACATCAATACACCTGTGTTAGGGCTGTTGCACTCCCCTGACACTACTACCATTAAAGATGGTGAGGATCGTCGAATTGATCAATTGGCTCGCCATGGTTTTATCAGTGCCGGATCGACACTGCGGCCGATGTATGCTTTGGCGCTTCTTCTGTTGGCAGTTAAGTCCATTATTAGGGATCTGTACGCAGGTCTTGATCCCGCTTGTGATGAGTTTAGTTCTCTCAAGCAGTGCGAGTCGTTTATTTCCAGTGGACGGCTGACTTTAACTCTAAGAAGGCGCTTACAGCGCTTCCTTTTGTAGGTTTGCGCCTGTTTGGCGATAAATTGGATTCAGTTACCAAGGGTGGTAAATTGCCTCAGCGCAAGAGGCCCCGTCACTCCTTTCGGGGTGCGACTTCCTTTAGTCCCTCCCTTCGGGGATTCAGAGCGGGCACAGGGGCGTCCTTTCCCGCTACCAGGGGTGCAGGCTGGACCCGGAGGAGGGGCCGTGGCCGTCCCGGTCAGTCCTGGGGCACCAAGCCCAAGCCTGCTGGTAAGCCCGCTCAGCAATGAGGGGCCGCCCTCACTCGTGCGGGTGGGGGGACGATTGCGACAATTCTCCCTGGTTTGGGACCAGGAGGTTCCGGACAGATGGATCCGGGAGGTGGTGTCGTCCGGTTACAAGCTGGAGTTCGAGTCTCGCCCTCCTTCACGGTTTTTCCAGTCTCGGGTGCCCACCGATCCTTTGGCCGCACAGGGGCTCCTGGCGTCGGTAAGGAATCTTCTGGAAATGGCGGTCATCCGGCCGGTGCCACGCTTAGAGGTGGGCCTCGGTTTTTACTCCAATCTTTTCACAGTCCCCAAGAAGGACGGGTCGGTTCGCCCCGTCCTGGATCTGAAGTTTCCCAACAGGTTCATCCGTACTCTGAAGTTCCGCATGGAAACTTTGCGTTCGGCCGTCGGTTCTCTTCGGCAGGGGGACTTCATGACGTCCATAGACATCAAGGATGCTTACCTTCATGTTCCCATCTGCCAGGCTCATCAGCGTTTTCTTCGGTTTGTGATGAGGGATCAACACAGGGTGTTTCTGCCTCAGTCCAAGATTTGTCTGATTCAGGAGTTGGCTTGGGTCCTTCTTTCCAATCCTCGGCCGTCCATCCGTGTGGGGATGAGGCTGGTAGGGTTGATGGTTGCCTCGTTCGAGGCAGTGCCTTTCGCTCAATTTCACACGAGGATGCTTCAGCTTCATCTGTTGGCGTCTTGGGACCGGCGACCACGGTCATTGGATCGGCCTTTCCAGTTGTCCTCCCAGGTCCGGCAGTCCCTTCAATGGTGGTTGGTCTCGACCAGTCTCTTGAGGGGCAGGTCTTTCCTGACTCCTCTTTGGGAAATTGTCACCACGGATGCCAGTCTTTCGGGATGGGGGGGATTCTGGAAGGATCTTCAGTTCCGGGGGCAGTGGGGGCCTCGGGAGGCCCACTTGCCCATCAATATTCTGGAACTGAGAGCCATCCATCTGGTTCTTGTTCTTTTGACTCAACATGTTCTGGGCCTTCCAGTTCAGGTTCGCTCGGACAATCGAACAGCGGTTGCTTACATCAATCATCAGGGAGGGACTCGCAGTCTGGGTGCCCTCAGAGAGGTGTCCCTGATCCTGACCTGGGCGGAGGCCCATGTTCCTTGTCTCTCTGAAGTTTACATTCCGGGTGTGGAAAACAGGGAAGCGGATCTGTTGAGCAGGTGCTCTTCCCGTCTGGGAGAATGGGCTCTCCATCCTCAAGTTTTTCGGTCGCTGTGTCTCCGGTGGGGTACACCGGAGGTGGACCTGTTTGCCTCTCGTCACAATTGCAGGCTCCCGACCTTCATGTCGCTTTCCCAGGATCCTCTGGCTCTGGCGGTGGACGCCATGTCCCTGAGCTGGGGGGATCTGGGGTTTCTGTACCTGTTTCCTCCGATACCCATGCTAGGCAGGGTGGTACGGAAGCTGGCTCTGGAGAGGGTGTCCGCCATTCTCGTGGCTCCAAGGTGGCCAAGGCGAGTATGGTTCGCAGACATTGTTCGGCTGGCAGTGGACCAGTTCGTTCTGCCTCTTCGGCCCGATCTGCTCACTCAGGGTCGGCTGTGTTACCCCAATTTACCAACGCTGGGTTTGACGGCTTGGCTGCTGAAACCTCCATCTTGAAGGAGGTTGTTAAGACTCTGATCGGTGCCTGGAAGAGGTCTTCTTCTATCATCTACTATAGGACTTGGAAAGCCTATATCGCTTGGTGTGAGGTTAGATCTTTGCCTTGTAGGGTATTTTCGGTCTCCAGGATTCTGGAGTTTTTGCAATCAGGGCTGGACTCTGGTCTTCAGCTGAGTACTTTGAAAGGGCAGGTTTCTGCCTTATCTATCTTTTTTCAGAAGCGTTTTGCGCTTCATCCTTTAGTTAAAACCTTTTTCCAGGGGGTTACGCATGTGCGGCCTCCCAGGAAACCATTACTCCCTGTTTGGGACTTGAACTTGGTTCTCTCTGCTCTTCAGGCTCCTCCCTTTGAGCCTTTGCAGGATATTGCTTTGTCTACCTTGACTCAGAAGACTGCCTTCTTGGTAGCTATCACTTCGGTTCGGCGTGTCTCGAGTTTGGCGGCCTTGTCGATTCAGGCGCCCTACTTTGAGAGGCATCAGGACAAGGTGGTCTTCCGGTTCAAACCGGACTTTCTTCCTAAGGTCGTTTCTGCTTTTCATTTGAATCAGGATATTGTTCTTCCCTCCTTGTGTCCTAAGCCTAAGAATGACAAGGAGAGGGCTTTGCATTGTTTGGATGTAGTACCCTGTGTTAAGTACTATTTGATTATTACTTCTCCTTTTCGTAAAACTGATGCCCTTTTTGTTGTGCCCTGTGGGCCTAGGAAGGGTTTTGCTCCGGCCAAATATTCCATTAGCAAATGGATACGTCAGGCCGTTATTGGGGCCTACTCTGCTAAGGGGAAAGTTCCCCCTTTTCGTATCACTGCTCATTCTACGCGCGCCGTTGGAGCGTCTTGGGCTTTTCAGCACCAAGCTTCTGTTGAACAAGTTTGTAAGGCTGCTACTTGGTCTTCTGTTCATACTTTTTCTAAGTTTTACAAGGTTAATGTGCGGGCCTCAGCGGATGCTGTGTTTGGCCGCAAAGTTCTGCAGACTGCAGTCATTTAAGTTATGCTTCATTTTGCCTTCGGATACCCATCCCTTTTGGACACAGCTTTTGGATGTCCCGATCGAAAGAATTAAAGGGGAAGCGGGGTGTGTGACACACTGAGAATAATACCATTTTGTGAGTACTCACCTGTAAAATGGATATTGTCAGTGTGTCACACACCCCGCTTCACCCGCCCTTTTCGGTATCCTGGATCCTTTATATGGTGAAGCTTTTCTTTATTTTGAGGTTACCATTGGATTTCCTGGTACCTTGTCTTTCTGCTTTTGGATTCACTAGGTGTTAAGTGGGAGGTCCCAGGTATATATAGGCCGGAAGGGGCTAGTTTTCAAGACTTCTCTCTGCAACGTCGCCACCTGCTGGTGGAGTAACCCGATCGTAAGAATTAAAGGGGAAGCGGGGTGTGTGATACACTGACAATATCCATTTTACAGGTGAGTACTCACAAAATGGTATTTTTCAGCCTTTGGTCGGACGGGCCGCAAGGTCAGCAACAAAGCTATCGGCGGCAGTGGGGGCCCCCACACACCTGGGCAAGCCTTTGTTTGTTTTTGCAAACCTGCAGCCAAAGCCACAACAGGGCAGGATGGAGAGTCTAGAGCAGCAAAGCCGGTGGGCAGCTGGGGAGCATGATGTAGCATGGTGGGCAGCTGGGGGCAGGTGAGAGCATGGTGGGCAACTGGGGGGGCAGGTGAGAGCATGGCGGGCAGCTGGGGGGGCAGGTGAGAGCATGGTGGGCAGCTGGGGGCAGGTGAGAGCATGGTGGGCAGCTGGGGGGCAGGTGAGAGCATGGTGGGCAGCTGGGGGGCAGGTGAGAGAGCGGTGGGCAGGTGAGAGCATGGTGGAAAAGAGACAGCAGGCAGGAAGGAAGCAAAAGGGTGGGGAGATAGTAAACACAAGCAAACTACATGATCTTTCTGAGCAGACTTACTGAACACCAACGTCACACTCCATCCCCCGCGCTGCAGGCTTCTTTTTCATTCTTCTGCAAAGCCCGGGAGACTATGGCAGCAGCTAGCTTAGCACAGTACAGCTTGCTCTGCCTGTCATGTCCTGTCGCTCAGCACTATCTCCCCTCCCCCTCTCCAAACACTGTGTGAGACACTGGCAGCAGAGGATTGCTTAGCAGCCCCACTTCCTCTGCCTCCCTCCCTCCAGCTCACCTGCAAAGAGAAACAGGCTGTGTGACAGACAGCAAACCTCCCGGCCTGACAGCCCGCACCGTGGCTACGTCTGCAATTAACCCCTGCACTACCAATGAAAGAAACTTCTACAGCCAGTGAGTGGAGACAGCTCTGGAGACCCAACTCTTCCCTGCCCAAGTCCCCGGGTTTCTATCACCTGCTCATCGGATCTGGCTTCCTCAGAGGAAGGGAGAACGCGCCAGACCCGACGAGTCGATCGGCCGATCGGCTGCTGCTTAACTTAAGCCTCCGGCACTGTAAACAGACGATCACCTAAGTTAAGCAGCAGACGATCGGCCGATCGGCTTTTCGGGTCTGGCGTGTTCTCTCTTCTTCTGCGACTCTTACCGGCCAGCTCAGCCCGGGCCGGTAAGAGCCTAGCAAAGGGCCGTATACGCCCCGCGGCCCGTACATTGCCCAGGTCTGATCTAGCGGCTAGTAGTCTGCCAGCAGCAGAGCCATGTACGGTAATTAGTAACCAGTTACCAAGACAATAGGGCTGATTCAAAGCCTCTTTCACATGCACTTTCGCATGTGTTTGTGTAAGTTTTGTGAGTTTTTCCATGCGTTTTCTGTATTTTCATTACTTTTTTAATGCGTATTGTGGTAAGGTGCAAGGGGCCGTTATTGACGGCAGGTATGTAGCACCAATGTACCTGGCATTGGTGCAGTAAAGCCGTGTAGTCTGATTTCCAGCATCAGCTGCTGGTGGCAGTTTGCTGCTGTTGCTTTAGAATAGCCGAAAGGCTAACCTGGGACGGCTTTACTGGGATGGAGTAGAGCAGGGTGGGACTCCATCCCACTACCCAGGTCCGGGTTTTGCGGGCTGTTTAAATAGCCTGGGGAATCAGCTGTGGCCTGTCCTTTGTCTGGAGCTCACATGGGAGTGAGACTCTGTGAGCCTGGCTGAAATCTCCTGTGGAGGCTGTTCATGCGGACCTGAGGCCTATTTGACTGTAAACAGGACCTTTGCTCAAGGACTAGAAGCTGTTTGCCTGACTGTAACATTTATGCTGCGGTTTCCTGAAAAGGTGATGTAACCTGTATGGACATATGCTTTTGTGGATTTTTGTGTGAAATAAACACAGACTTTACTTTGAACTGTTTGCCTCCGCCTCTATACTGCTGATACCCGGTCGCCTACCAGAGCTAATCTCCACATTTGGTGGAGGATGCGGGCACAGCAGTGAGGCCGTTGCTAGGAGCAACCGACGAAAAAGTTTTTTGTTGTGCAAGTCCTATATTAAACCTGCCAGGCTGCTACCTGGGACTGCAGACAAAATGGAGGCGGTCGTGAAAGCGCTCGTGGAGGCCAACAGGCAGCAGCATGAGACCAACAGGCAGCAGCAGGAGACCAACCAGCTGTTTTTGCAACATGTGATGGCGCTGCAAGCTGCAGGTGCGCCCAAAAGTATTCCTGATGCCCGGAAAGCTGTCCGCTCGGCGCTCACAAAAATGACCCCTTCAGATGACGTTGAGACTTACCTGGCGGTGTTTGAAAAGGTGGCTGCAAGGGAGAAGTTGCCGCATGACCAGTGGGCTGATGTCATTGCTCCATTTCTGGCGTCTGGACCCCAGCAGGTGTTGTTTGATCTCCCAGAGGACCAAGCCGCTGACTACCCGACTCTGAAGGGTGAGATACTGGCCAGACTGGGGGTGAATGTGTGGGTTCGGGCTCAGCGGGTGCATCAGTGGAGCTACCAGTCGGCAGAGCCCGCCCGGCCCCAGTACTATAAACTGCTGCACCTGCTGCAAAAATGGCTGCAGCCGGAGTTGTTAAGCCCCACTGCCATGTTGGACCGCTTGCTGGCGGACATTTTCTGGAGGGCTTTACCGCACCCTCTTCAGCACTGGGTTGGCCAGGTATCCCCTGACAACGCACTAGGGATGGTGGACCTAGTGGAGCGATATGAGGCCACCAGGAACTTGCAAGGCGGCTCCATGAGGAGGGATTCGGGGAAACCCCGGAGGTCCCCGCCCGAGCTCAGGTGAGTGGCGTCCCCTAAACCCCCTCAGGACCTACCCCCCAAAGTCCCTGCCCAAGTGTTGTGTTGGGGATGTAAGGATCTGGGACATATCAGAGCCAATTGTCCCCACCAGGGGGAGCCCATGGACGTGAACTTTGGTTACCGCGCTTCCATGTATGCCAGGAGGCTGTGTGCTGCCGGTGTCCCTGAACTTGTGGGGCAAAGTCACCTCTGTCAGGTGAAAGTGGGAGACACCCTGGCTGTGGCCCTTTTGGACTCGGGGAGTATGGTTACCCTGGCAAGACCCGCCTTAGTACTGCCCGATGAGTACACTGGGCGGAAAACCGGGGTTTTGTGCATTCATGGGGACTTGAGAGACTATGCCACAGCACAAGTGTCTCTCACCACCGTCTCCGGCAGCTGGAAACATGAAGTCGCTGTCGCCGCTAAACTCCCGTATGAACTGATTATTGGGAGAGACTTTCCAGGGTTCAGGTCACTGTGGGCCAAGTTGGCAGTTCCGGAAACCCGCGAGGCGGGTGTGTCCCCAATAGACTGGCCCTACTCAGGGGAGACCCCGGTGCCCTGGGAACCGGAATCAGAAGGCACCGTGGAAGAGGTGCCCGTCCCTAAAATGGAAGAGGGGGAGTCAACCCCACTAAATGTTATGGTTGGAGATGTGGAAGAGTTGGCAACAGGTCCAGAGTTGGCAGATCTCCATGTCTCCACAATTAACTTTGGTACCGCTCAACACCAGGACCCGACACTGTCTCGGGCCTGGGAGAATGTTCTTGAGGTGGAAGGTGAACCACAACAGCCAGGGGCGGAGTTACAGTTTCCTCGCTTTGTGGTTCACCAGGAAATGTTGTACCGAGTAAACAAGGTACGTGAAGAAGTGGTGGAACAATTGGTGGTACCCAATCCATATCTCAAGTTGGTGTTGGATTTGGCCCACCAACATGTTCTGGGTGGACACCTAGGCCAGCAGAAAACACTGGACCGCGTTTTACAACGATTCTACTGGCCCAGTGTGTACAAGGAGGTGGAGAGATATTGTGAGTCCTGCCCAACATGTCAGATGACCAGCCCTCAGCCTCATTACCGTGGTCCCTTAGTTCCTCTCCCAGTTATTGAGGTACCCTTTGAGCGGATTGCCATGGATCTAGTGGGTCCAGTGCCAAAGTCCGCTAGAGGGCACCAACATATTCTGGTGATCTTGGATTATGCCACGCGGTACCCTGAGGCAGTGCCCCTGCGTCACACCTCTGCCAAGCTCATTGCTAAGGAGCTTATGGAAATGTTTTCCAGAGTATGTCTGCCTAAAGAGGTCCTGACCGATCAAGGTACCCCGTTTATGTCGAAAGTAATGAAAGAGCTCTGTAAACTGCTGCAGGTGAAACAGTTGCGGACATACGTTTACCACCCGCAAACAGACGGCCTGGTAGAACGGTTTAATCAAACTTTAAAGACCATGTTAAAAAGGGTGGTCGCCAAGGATGGGAAGAATTGGGACTTGCTGCTGCCCTATCTGATGTTCGCAGTGCGAGAGGTGCCCCAGGCCTCTACGGGGTTCTCGCCCTTCGAACACTTATACGGTCGACATCCACGGGGCCTGTTGGATATAGCCAAGGAGGCCTGGGAACAGCAACCCACACCCCACAAAAGTGTGGTAGAGTACGTGACTCACCTACAGGAACGGATAGAGACAGTCTTGCCGCTTGTCAGAGAACACATGGAGGCAGCGCAGCGGGCCCAAAGCAGGATTTATAATCGGCAAGCCAGGGTACGGAACTTTAACCCCGGTGACAGAGTTGTGGTTCTGGTACCCACGGTGGACAGTAAGTTTCTAGCTAGGTGGCAGGGTCCCTATGAGGTCATTGAAAAAGTTGGGGAAGTGACTTACAAGGTACATCAGCCTGGGCGGAGGAAGCCAGAGCAGGTGTACCATGTAAACCTGCTGAAACTATGGAAAGACAGGGAGACCCCTGGGGGTGACAGTCCCCGACCAGGTATGGTGGGGGTGGAGCTTCCCATCCCTCGGTCTGTTATTAGAGAAGCAGTAGTCGAGGTGAAAACTGGCGACAACCTCTCCTCTAAACAGACTCAGGAAGCCAGGGAGTTTATTAGCAGAAACACAGACGTGTTTTCAGAACTCCCTGGGCGCACTTCGGTCATCCAACATGATGTTGTCACGGGACCTCAGGTCAAGATCCGGTTGAGGCCTTACCGGGTACCTGAGTCCCGGCGACAAGCTATCGCGGAGGAAGTGCAGCAAATGCTCCAGTTAGATGTGATTGAAGAATCAAAGAGTGAGTGGGCCAGCCCCATAGTCTTGATTCCCAAGCCCGATGGTACGTTGCGGTTCTGTAACGATTTCCGCAAACTTAATGAAGTTTCCAAGTTTGATGCCTAGCCTATGCCCTGGGTAGATGAACTCATTGAGAAACTAGGCCAGGCCAGGTACTTTTCGGTTTTGGACCTCACAAAAGGGTACTGGCAGGTGCCCTTGACTGAGGCTGCCAAGGAGAAAACAGCCTTTATCACACCAGAGGGACTGTTCCAATACAAGGTATTACCCTTTGGGTTACACGGCGCTCCCGCTACGTTCCAAAGGTTAATGGATATTGTCCTCAGGCCACACCGTCGGTATGCTTCGGCATATCTGGACGATATAATTATCCATAGCACGGATTGGGAAAGTCACCTACCCAAAGTCCAGGCCGTAGTGGATTCCCTCAGGAAGGCTGGGTTGACGGCAAACCCGAAAAAATGTGCTTTAGGCCTAGAAGAGACAAAATACCTGGGCTATGTGATTGGGCGAGGAGTGGTCAAGCCCCAGGTCAACAAACTAGAAGCCATCCGTAACTGGCCACGTCCTAACACCACCCGCCAAGTAAAGTCATTTCTGGGGTTGGTGGGATATTATATGCTGTTCATTCCCAATTTTGCCACCCTAGCGGCACCATTAACAGACCTGTTAAACGGACGCAAGTCGGTCATGGTGAAGTGGAATGAACAGGCCGAAAAAGCGCTCTCCGCTTTGAAGTCTGCCCTGTGTGGGTTTCCGGTTTTGGTGACACCCGACTTTAAGAGGGAGTTCATAGTGCAGACCGATGCCTCCGAGGTAGGTCTCGGTGCTGTACTGTCTCAGGAAGTCAACGGGGAGGAGCACCCCGTTGTCTACATGAGTCGCAAATTAACACCCGCGGAGACCCGGTATAGTATAGTGGAGAGGGAGTGTTTGGCCATTAAATGGGCCCTGGAGTCTCTTCGCTACTACTTGCTGGGGAGAAGGTTCCGGCTGATTACGGACCACTCTCCCCTCAAGTGGATGTGCCAGGCTAAGGACAGGAATGCCAGGGTCACCCGATAGTTCTTGTCATTACAAAACTTCAAGTTTACAGTAGAGCACAGAGCGGGACGATTATTGGGTAACGCGGATGCCCTGTCCCGAGCACATTGTTTGGCACGTGTCCACCCCCTCAGGGTTGAACAAAGGGGGGGGGTATGTGGTAAGGTGCAAGGGTCCGTTATTGACGGCAGGTATGTAGCACCAATGTACCTGGCATTGGTGCAGTAAAGCCGTGTAGTCTGATTTCCAGCATCAGCTGCTGGTGGCAGTTTGCTGCTGTTGCTTTAGAATAGCCGAAAGGCTAACCTGGGACGGCTTTACTGGGATGGAGTAGAGCAGGGTGGGACTCCATCCCACTACCCAGGTCCGGGTTTTGCGGGCTGTTTAAATAGCCTGGGGAATCAGCTGTGGCCTGTCCTTTGTCTGGAGCTCACATGGGAGTGAGACTCTGTGAGCCTGGCTGAAATCTCCTGTGGAGGCTGTTCATGCGGACCTGAGGCCTATTTGACTGTAAACAGGACCTTTGCTCAAGGACTAAAAGCTGTTTGCCTGACTGTAACATTTATGCTGCGGTTTCCTGAAAAGGTGATGTAACCGGTATGGACATATGCTTGTGTGGATTTTTGTGTGAAATAAACACAGACTTTACTTTGAACTGTTTGCCTCCGCCTCTATACTGCTGATACCCGGTCGCCTACCAGAGCTAATCTCCACATTATATGCGTTTACATCAACGTGAATACGCACTTTCGATGGTCGTATATTTATCGTAAAAATTTCGTTATGTCAAGCATGTTACATTATTGGTATGGGCTTGCTCATGATTCAGAGCCTTGATTGTTGATTACAACCCGGCCAATAAAACGAGTTTGTTTTCGTTCAATGTTTCGTTTTGTAGGAGAAAGTTAGCTGTTGAGATCGGAGATGATGTTTGCTGAGTACGTGGAGGAATACGAGTGATTGCAGCTACGCGGCATGCTATGCATGAGCATGGCAGATTCCAGGTTGCATCGCGCACATTTGGACATCGATCGCATGCATGACATTGAGTTATTCGAGCTCACCCGACTTAATCGCGTTTCCCTCCATAATTTGTATAGTGAGCTGCAGACATGGTTGGCCTGCACCACAAGGAAGGGGCATGCAATTGCAGGTATGACCAAAATAGTTGGCTGCCTGCAATTTGTAGTGAAATACATCTATTTTCCTGACATCATGGTAGCCTGGAATGCGGTTAGGTTGGGCTTTTATGATATAGCCGATATGCCTATAGCTGTAGCGCTGGTGCCCCCGGCTGCTGACAAATATCGGTATGTGGTTTATGTGAACATCCTGACTTATATTAACTCATTGTAGCACTGTATCTTTTAATGTAGATCTAAATCAATCATTTTAATGTAGATTTAAATCAATAATTTTAATGTAGATCTAAATCAATTATTTTAATGTAGATCTAAATCAATCATTTTAATGTAGACCTTAATCAAAAGTTACCAACTAATAATTAGTTGTTTTCTTGCTATTTATATTTTATAGCACCCAATATAAAAAGAATAATGTGTTTTTTTTTTTGGTTGGTTAATTTAGGGATTTTTGCTGTCGTTGTTCCTGACCTTCAGTTCCTGAGTGTCATGGCAGGTTTTCCCGGATCCACCCACGATGCCCACATCCTGAGGAATTCCAGCCTCTACGGCCAGTTTGAATCTGGAAACTTGTCTGGTGGTTGGCTACTGGGTAAGTGTTACAAAATAGCTTAATTAGGGTTTCAATGTATGACTAGGAATGTTTTTTGATAACCCTGTCTCAACATATGATGGTTTTTCCCTCTGATTAAATGATATACAATGTAACTATGAAGTTGAGACTAATTTTGTGTTTTATTATTTCAAGGGGATTCGGGTTATCCACTGCTGCCGTGTCTGATGACACCGATCCTGCGGCCTCAGACGCAGCCACAGGAGGGCTATAATCGTGCCCATTGGAAGACCCGGGCTGTGGTTGAGAGGGCATTTGGGCTTGTGAAGAGTTGATTCCGATGCCTGGACCATACAGGGGGGGCCCTGCAATATGACCCAAGCAAGGTCATTAAGATCATAATGGTGTTCTGTGTTTTTAATAATTTTGCCAGAAGGCCCCCCAATATATCAATGTGTCCCCCTCTTCAGCAGTTATGGACATTCCAGATGAGTTATATGACGGCGCCCAGAGTGCTTCTGGCCAGTCAGTCCGGGCCCACCTAATTTCTAATTATTTTAGTTAACCTTTATTTATTGTTGCTTACTTTTGGTGTCATTATTTATATAATTACACTGTGAATCAACAATTTTCTATTATTTATACATTGCTTTGCTTATGGGCAAAAAATAATACAAAAACATTTTATTTTCAAATATTTACTTGAACAACACTAATCTTTTTCTAACCAAACAGATCAAAAATCACAAAAAAAACACAGAACAGGAACCTTAAGTAAAATTATTTTAAATTAGGTAGGGAAATTAGGTGGGAAAGGGTACTCGCAGCCTACAAGGACATCCACTAGGCAAAGGAAGGATCCATTGGGGCAGACTCCAGCCCCCTCAAAATGGCACATCCAAGATGACCAAGGAAACTTCCTCCAGCCAGAATGCTCCCCGTCCACCAATATCCCGAACCATAGGGAGCACTAGTATTAAGGGCAAGGGGGGAGAGTAGGACAAGAATCCATAGCCCCCCAACAACACCCTCTCCTGCTTGAGGCCTATTTGAGTATTACAATGTTGAGAGCCCTGAGTCAGCTGGCAGCTCAACGGCTGCAACTTCTTTTGCCAGCCAGCTACCCAGCCCCCAAGCAAGTCCAGCCCAATCCTTTCAGAACAAAAGTTGTCGCTATTCATCGGCTGAAAGTCAGGCAAGAATGTCACCTACTATGCCACTGACCCAGGATGAGCCAGCCAGGACATCATTAGGCCTAAACCTGCTGCGTGGGAGCTTGAGCGGGTGCTTTACTGAGCCCCAATCTATGGCTTTGGCAAGTGGGGTTTCTGACCACTATCACAAGCTATATGGTGGCAATTCTAAAGCCACCAGCAAAAGCAAAAATAATATATGGGTGGAGATCACCAGACAGGTGAATTGTGCTGGTATGGAGAGAAAAGATGTGGAGCAAATACAATGCTAATTCTTAAAATGGTGGGTGGCCATAGTATGGCTATTGGTGAGTGTCAGAACACCGGGTGTGAACACTTATTGCGGAGACTGCAACTCTGCTCACCTCTCGACCGGGAAGCCTGGAGTCAGGACCAACCTGGTATTCACTAGAGCCTCTGATGGTGAGGATAGGCTGGGGCAGCAGGAAGGCCCCAGGTCAGTCAACCTAGGAGTGGATTTTGCAGAATTCCGGGTAGAAGACAGACCAGAGCTGATCTGGGAGTGTGAGGCAGGCTGAAGTAGTGGGCTGGCAGATCTGGATAGAAGTCGAGAAACAAGCAGAGGTCGTGGACAGGCAGAACAGGATCGTGGTCACAAAACAAAGCCGAAGTCGTCAGGAAAGCAGGATCGTAGTCAGAAGCAAGCCGGGTCGGTACACAGGAAGGAATCACAGGAACTCAGGAGCATGCAGGAAAAAGACCAACTGGCAATTGAGGACAGGCCTTGTCTGTTTTTATAGGCTCCTGCACATGCTCAGTAGAGAGGACTCACAGGTGGCCTCTGCTATATTGCAGAGGGAACAGTCCTGGTTCTCTGACAGTGAGACTGTTGTATGGCCACCAACTGGGCAAGGGTGGCATTCATCATCTGCCACTGCTCCAGCATAGCCTCCCTCTGCCTGTTTCTAATCCTCATTTCATCCAGCATGGAGTTTAATTGTTATTTATGTTATTTAATTGTCCAGCCAGCTCTTTATTTAATCTTTGGGTAGTTTGCCTGAAGTAGCGGCTGTCATTTCTCCATGCTGACTCCATCAGCTGCACACGCCTCACCTGGGTTACATGGTGACGTGGCTAAGGGCGTCCTCCTCTTCCCCGGGTTTGGTCGCGTGCATCTGATGGAGGTCCAGGACTACCAACAGAAGCAGATGTTGTTGCCAAATCCTCTGCAGTAGAGCTAGCACATGGGACAGTTGGTTCTGTCTCCTGCTGCTGGCCATGCTGGTGTTGTTGTGCTGCCAACATGGGGGCGTGATTGACTCTGCTGTAGAGGATTTGTGGTCGGCTGCTGCTGGCGCAGTGGCAGATGATTATGCTGGCTTGGCATTTGGGGGGCTTCAAAATGTTGTCCTCCTCCTCCAGATGACGGATAGCTCCCATTATTGGTGGTGTCTGTAGGGACATAAAAAAATGTTTGAGATAGTTGCTCAAATATATGTTGTGGCAAGTAGTCATCTTGCTTCACATGCATCACCAGTTAGTGCACATTACACTTACCAGATTGAGCTGTTCCTGTATAGGAGATGTTGCTAACAGCTGGCGAGACGTACTGGCAGTGGCCAAAGGAGTGGAGGGTTGCCCACTATTTTGAGTAGTTTGATGTGCTGGAATGTAAAAGTAAAGTAAAGTTAACACATACCTTGTGTACCAAGAGGAGTAGCTAGGCTTTCTGGCACCCGGGGCAAAGATTTAAAATGGTGACCTCCACCTGTTCTCAGGACCCCCCTTTGGCGCACCCCTGACCTGCTGCACCCGAGGCACGTGCCCCCCCTGCTCCCCCCTACCTATGCCCCTGTGTGTACCTAAGCTTATAATCTACATTTTTAAAACCCAAAGCAAAAGAACCATTCCTTTTAATACTAACCTGGAAAGTTAGTGCGCACATGTGCGCAACCCTAAAATGGCATCTAGAAGGATAGCTACAGCCCTGAAATGTTAGGGGGAATGATAATTATGAAGCTGCTATCATGAACATTGTGATTTGTATGATGTTTTAATTAATGACATCTGTTTTTATTTCACTTTTTAGATGATGCTCACCAACAGCTATGATTATCTGGCGAGTGACTATGAAAAGAAGACCTTGGCACTGGAAATAGTGGCCAAAATAGAGAAGGATACTGACACCACCGTCACTTATACCCAGATAATTCAGCACTGGTTGGACCTTAAACGCAGGAGGCCCCAGGTGAGGAGATTCTTCTGTAATCATTTCCCAAGTAAGTACATTACTATAGCCAGGCCTGTGTTTATGAATGCTATTCTCTTCTAGTGAGTGAATGGAACTATAGAATGTGACCCACCCGGGTCGAGCAGTCCGTCCAGTGCTGGAGAGATCTGGGCCTAGTGAAGGTGGTGGCAGTCCAGTGCCAAGGTCTTCCCCTCCTCTGCGAGGGGCATCAGCTGCTCACCAGACAACCGGGACGGATGCCGGACCAGCACCACTCCCGTATCCCGTATGATTATCACACAGAAGCACACACAGGTATATGCACTGTAAATACACACTAATTTCTTGCTTATTCACTTTTAGATGCTGATGTTGCGGGTGAAGAGCCTGGATTGGAGAGGCCACAAGGCCAAGCACCTGAGGTGCACGGAGAAGGTGGGTGATGTCACACACACATTCTGATTAAAATGTCTTATTTAACAAAGATGACATTATAACTACCCATATTTTTGCTTTTTCAACAGTCTCAGAACAGGAGGAGTGGCAGGCCCCAGAGAGGAGGGTGGTCCCCCAGGATCATGTCGTCCACCAGCCTAGTAAGTTTGTAGTCAACTTAGTTGATTTACATTAACATGCCTTCATCAACAGGTATTCCCAATCCCTAGCCTCCAAACTTAGCTTAATTTATGGCCCAATCCCTAGCCTCAAAACTTAGCTTAATTTATGACCCAATCCCTAGCCTCCAAACTTAGCTTAATTTATGACTCAATCCCTAGCCTCCGAACTTAGCTTAATTTATGGCCCAATCCCTAGCCTCCAAACTTAGCTTAATTTATGACCCAATCCCTAGCCTCCGAACTTAGCTTAATTTATGACCCAATCCCTAGCCTCCGAACTTAGCTTAATTTATGGCCCAATCCCTAGCCTCAAAACTTAGCTTAATCTATGGCCCAATCCCTAGCCTTGACAATTACTAATATTTCATTCAACAGGTATTCAAAATGCATATACGAAAAATGTATTTTTGATTTCTTTTCAAAGCAACAACACAGCAGATAATACAATTTCTGACGGCAACTGTGCATAGGCTGGTGGGCGACATAGAGGAGCTGGCAGCTTCACTGGGGACCAGCGAGGAATAGAATCCTGGGGTCTGCCACATTTTTGTAAATATTTTTAATGTTTAATTTGTGTTTTAACAAAAAAAAAAATTTAATACTAAATATTTTAAACATTTCACAGAAAAAAAATTATGATAAGTTTAACAAACATTTTAACCAAAAGTTAAAAGTTAGTTGTAAATGTTATAAAGTGCTCTTTTCAGTTTGGGGGTCTCCTGGACAGGAACGGGCGGCTACCGATACATATGTGGTACAGTTGTAATTGGGGGAAATTGGGGTAATCACATGTAATATGGTTTTCTTTAATAAAATAAATATTTTGTTTAAAATAAATGAGACAATTAAAAAAAATAATTATCTTTTTTTTACTTAAAAATTACACACAAGATATTTCATGTTAAAGCCATAACTGCTGCATTTTAGATTTTTTTTTTTTAGTGTAGCAGTTGATGGTCTATTCCACGCTGAATAAATTGTTCTCTATGGCAATAGCACTGCTTGTTCCCGTCTAATTCCAAATTTAACTGCAGGCAATTATCAGTGTTTTAGATTTAACATTATCTGCCAACGGTAATGAGGATCATTTTGTGTTTAGTGTCATTTAAACAGGTCCCTTAAATTGTAAACACATGGAAATGCATTTAAATACACTGCAAAACATCTGAAAAATGAAATCACTTAATCCTATTGTAAACAGGTATAAAATGGTCTGAAAGTTGACTTTAAAACTTTAGGAAAACAAAGCTTTGCAGCTTCCCGACCATGAACTGTTAGTGATATCCTATATAACAGGGATGCACAACATGTGGCACCTCTACCCACCTCTGATCATCTCCCCTCTGGCCACCTCTTCTGGCCTCCTCTCCGTTCACTTCACCATAGCCCACACTGCCTTTTCCTGCCTGACCCCTGCCCACTTCTTCCCACCTCACCTCTGCTATACTAACCTCAGCTCCTTTTTTCCACTTTACTCCTAACCACTTCTTCCAACCTCACTTCTGCTCTCCTTAACACATTCAGTGCCAAGCATGTAGATTCTACGTGCTCGCTTCCACTCCTTGTAAGTGCCAAACATGTAGAATCTACATGCCTGACTTTCCCCCCTGCTACAGTAAAAGTAAAGTTAAAAAACACTCACCTGACCCCTTGTTCGATCCGGCCGGGTCTCCTCTTCATCCGAGGGGGGGGCTTTGATCCCCCACCCAGGCCCCTCCAGCTGCAGGGGAGTGGCCAGAATAGGGTGCCCCCCCGCTTCAGCAGCCACCGGCATTACATGTAAAAGAAATGACATTTACTAACCTTTTTGTCCGATCATTCCCCGCCGGGTCTTCGATCACCCCCCTGGCTCTTCAGTCTTCAGGAGAGAGCCCGACAGGCCATCTCCCCCTGCTTTCCCAAAGGGCGCCTCCATCTTCATGAGTAGCCCCGCCCCTTTGCACCATGCGGGTGTCATCCCGGCTCCTGACGCTTCAGCTGTCAGATGCAATGATCGCTGGGCAGAGGAGGAAAGGGGAAGGAGATCCTCTGATCCCCTGCCTCCCCCCTCCAGAGATCACCGCATCTGTCATTTTTACTATGTGTGGTGTGTTTTTTTACTGTTAACCCTTTTGTGAACTGGTAAGGGGCCCATAAGACACCTATACCAGTTCATAAGGCTCTGGGTCATTAACCCCGAGCCCAAGAAGTGGCATAGCCTATGGCCACGGGCTCTTCTGCCCAAATCTGGGCTTTGGGGACGTAGGTAATGAGGGGCTCAGAGTTAATGGCAAGTCACCCGCTAGCGACAGGTGACTTGCCAGACCCAGATCCTTGTGAACTTGTATAGGAGTCTCATTGATCCCTCACCAGTTCACAAGGGTTAAATGTAAACAAAACACGCACACACAGAATAAAAGAAAAAATAATTTAATACTTACCTCCCATCTATCCCCGTGTCCCATGCTGATCACTTTGGCTTCAGCGCTCCTGCTGCTGCTGGAAGCCTTTTTTACCTGCTGGGCAACAGGTAACATAGGGTTAATTAAAAAAAAATGACATAGGGTCCCCCCTCCCGGGGTGGGGGACCCAATTTCTGGGGGAATTTTAAGGGTTAAAAACCCTTAAAAATCTGACAAAAAAATGGCGTGAGGCGCCCCTACCCAGCATAACCGTCCCAGGGCCAGCTATGCAGGGCTTGTAGAACAGGGTGCAGGGGCCAGCTTTGGCAGCCCCTGGCCCTGCAGGCGACAAGCCCACATAGCCTCTGTGAGGCCTGGGCCCTTCTGCCCCCCCCCTGGGCTTTGGGGCGGCAGGTAATAGGAGGGGCCAGGGGTTAATGGCAAGTCACCCGCTAGACGCAGGTGACTTGTCAGCCCCCAGCCTTGTGAACTGGTATAGGGGTCTCATGGATCCCTTACCAGTTCACAAAGGGTTAACAGTAAAAAAACACACCACACACATAATCAAAAATTACTTTTTATTAAAAAATAAAAACTTTTATTTTACTTTACATACCTCCGATCGTCAGCTCCTGTGTCCCTCGCAGCTCCAATTGCAGATGGGGTCATCCCTGGCCATTGGAGGGGGGAGGCAGGCGATCAGATCATCACCTGCCTTCCCCCTCCTGTGGCCAGCGATGACAAGTGAAAGAACAACAGCCCGGAGCCAGGACGACACCCGGGGAGTGACATCATAAGCCCAAAGGGGCGGGGCTTAGGAGCAAGATGGCGGCGCCTGTCGAGAGAGGAGGGGGAGAGGGCCTATCAGGCTCTCTCCTGAAGCTGAAGAGCCAGGGGGCGATCGGAGGCCCCCCTGGTGAAGAGGAGACCCAGCGGGAGCGATTGAGCACCAAAGTGAGTAAAGGTCATTTTTATATATATTTTTACATGTATTTCTGGTGGCTGCTGAAGGGGGCGGGCTATTCTGGGCATTCCCCTGCACCCGAAGGGGGCCTAGGTGGGGGATCAAAGAGGAGGCCGGCCGCATCGAACGAGGGGTCAGGTGAGTGTTTTTTTAATTTACTTCTACTGTAGCAGGGGAAAAGTCAAGCATGTAGATTCTACGTGCTTGGCACTTAAGTGGAGTGGAAGCGAGGACGTACAATCTATGTGCTTGGCACTGAAAGGGTTAAGAGTTTTAAACCCTTAAAATGCTCAATTAAATGGGGTCCCCCTTCTCAGAAGGAGGGACTCTATGTCATTTAAAAAAAATAACTCCATGTTACCTGTCACCCAGTAGGTATAAAAGGCTTCCAGCATCAGCAGGAGAGCAGAAGCCAAAGAGATCAGCGCGGGACACAGTGCCCGGGGATAGATGGGAGGTAAGTATTAAAAAAATATTTTTTCTCTGTGTCTGTGTGTTTACATTTACCATTAACATTTAACCCTTTGTGAACTGGTAAGGGATCCATGAGACCCCTATACAAGTTCACAAGGCTCTAGGTCTGGCAAGTCACCTGCGTCTAGCGGGTGACTTGCCATTAACCCCGAGCCCCCCTATTAATTGCTTACCCAAAGGCCGGGGGGGGCACAAGAGCCAGTGGCCCTTAGGCTATGCCAACTTGTAGCCTGCAGAGCCAGGGGCCACCAAAGCAGGCAATTGAAAGGGTTAAAAGTACCTATGCATGTTGGGTATTGTTCTGCTTGGGGGGCCTTGCAGTTTCTGTTTAACTTGTTTTTTTTTGTTTGCATATTGATACTTTAGGAAAAGTTTTTTTTTATTTCTACTTTTTTATACATTTTTTAGAGAAACCCTGTGCAACCTAAGAATTTTTTGAGGGATTACTTCCAGAAGGATTCGTACGTTCGTTCGAGCTCATGCGTATATGCGTTTTCGATGAACGAAAGTAAATCGGATCCTTTGTGTTAGTTCGGATCATTTTCCCAGCTAAATCTGATATTTTGCGTTTGTTCAGATAACTTACGTTATTGTTATGGGCTTGCGTCTCATTCAGAGAGCTGATTGCCGAGGGACCACCACCCTATAAAACCGTTTCATTTGCGATCCCCTTAAGGGACCATTTTGACCTCGGATACCTTGCTTTCAACATGTTTTGTGCCTCTGTGGAGGAACATCACCAACTCCAGCTAATGGGCATTGAATGCATCAGCAGGGCCGAGACGAGATTGCACCGGCGACGCATGCATATCGATGGCATGCATGACTTTGTGCTGTTCAAGCTGACCAGACTTAATAGCGCTTCCCTCCATAAGTTGTGTAGTGAGCTGCGGCCATGGTTAGCCCGCACCACAAGGAAGGGGCAAGCAATTTCAGGTATGACCAAGACTCTTGGCTGCCTGCAATTTTTGGCGAACGACTCGTTCCAGAGGCTGGGTGCCCTCTCCGTGGGGATCTCCCAGCCTACCCTGAGCCGCACGCTATCCAAGTTTTTGGAAGGCATGGCTACCATTAGTCAGAAATATATTTTTTTTCCTGACGACATGGTAGCCTGGAACGCACTTAAGCTGGCATTTTATTATATCGCCGACATGCCCAATGTCATGGGTGCGATTTATTGCACCCACATTGCATTGGTCCCTCCTGCAGCCGACGAGTACATCTATAGGTAAGTTCAATCGGTCATTTTGTTATCTAGTTTATAAAATTAGTATTTTAACTATCTATTAATCCCTCCTTGTAAATTGTCCCTGTGAAACAGCTTACACTGTATATCTATTAATCCCTCCTTGTAAATTGTACCTGTGAAACAGCTTACACTGTATATCTATTAATCCCTCCTTGTAAATTGTCCCTGTGAAACAGCTTACACTGTATATCTATTAATCCCTCCTTGCAAATTGTCCCTGTGAAACAGCTTACACTGTATATCTATTAATCCCTCCTTGTAAATTGACCCTGTGATACATTTGACCGTCTTTAGCTTCATCAATGTTTTTCATGTCGGCCAAAGCCAAACATTTTCATGTGGACCTTAATTATTCATTTTAAAGTTAACCTTTAGTTGATCCAACATACATATCCTTTTTTGGGCCAAAACATACTTAGGTACTTAGTTTGTGTTATTTGTATTGCCCAACATGTTTTTTGGAGGGTGTTAGGAGTTATTGTTTGAGTAGTTCCCAGGAACCGCAAAATGTGCCACTCACTGAATGTCCAAGCAGTGGTGGCCCCGGACATGCGGTTCCTTAGTGTTCTCGCCGGGTTTCCAGGCTCATCCAATGACGCGTACATCTTGCGACGATCTGGATTGTACCTTCTGGAGAATTCTCAGGTGGATGGCTCCTTGGTAAGTTGACGCAAATAACGTCATTCACTTTTCAATGTATGACTATGAATATAGTTTATGACCCATGTCTGAACCTATGGCTGTTTTTACCCCTTGATTACATGTTAAACCGTACCTTAACCATGATCTTTAGCAAAGCACAACCCCTTAAAAACTGATTTCCCAACATTTCAAAATAATATATTTCTACTTTCTAGTAAATTACTTATTATTCTTCCCTACACTCGGCTGCAATTCTGTTCTTGACTTTATGATAGGGTCTGCGCCATCTTTGCTCAAATACATGACACTTACTGAGTAGAGGAGAGCGGGATAAAGTGCAGGGGGGCAGGTTAGGGCTGTGCTTGGCTCAGACAAAGCAGATCTGGGTTCCTGAAATGAAGGACATCCCAGAATGCTGAGCAGCACAGTCCTAAGCCAATTCCTGTTTGCAGGCTGCCTGATTTGCCCTCATCCGCCATCTTGCATGTTTAAAGGCTCAGAACATGCATTAGATGGTGTTAGGCTTTTTTTTTTAGCTGAGCAATCTGTATGTACAGGGGGTGGCTACAATTTAAGATAGGCTCCTAGTCAGAGTGAACTACCGCTTGTCACAAAATGTTTGTTTTGAATTTGTAATTTATATCAGTATTTTCTTATTCTTTCAGGTGATTCCGACTATCCGCTTCTTTCCTAGCTGATGACGCCCGTCCTTCGGCCACAGAATGCGGCCCAGGATGCCTACAATCGAGCCCACCGGAAGACCCGGGCCGTTGAGGAGAGGACCTTTGGCCTCTTAAAAACTTGCTTCAGGTGTTTGGACCATACCAGTGGGGCACTCCAGTATGACCCCAACAAGGTCAACGATATAATACTGGCCTGCTGTGTCCTCCACAACTTTGCCATAATGCAGCGTGTCCCCCGGTATGTGGATCTGCCCCCCTCTCCACCCAGCCAGGACCCAGAAGATAACTACCGTGGCACACCTAGTGCCTCTGGCCAAGCTGTTCGGGCTAATTTGATTAACACACATTTTGCCTGATTTGTTTTTCCTGTGTTTGTTTGTTGCATGTAATTATTTTTTTTACTATAATTTGGCTTTGTGAATGCTTTAGTATTGTTTTTTCTATCAAATAGTAATGATTTAATTACTAAAATATTCACACATGATCTGAGCCTCATGCATATTTTTTGGGACATGTTTGTTTAGAAAAAACATCAGTAATCTCAAAAAAACCCAAACATTAATGCATCAACTTAGTCAACAACAGCTAAAGTCACATTCAATATTTTTTATTTAAATATTAAAAAATGGAGTTAAAGGGCACTCGCAGACTTCATGTACATACATAGGACACCATAAATATACATTGGTGAAGAATCATGGCACCTAGCAATTGGCCACATCCAGGAGTAATGCACTCCAGGCCGAAGTTTCAATAACAAATATAATAAACAGACATAGGGAGCAACCATTTGCATGTCAATATTTGGCCAGTAATACATAGGGCCACATACACACCCTCTCCTGCTTGGCCACATTTGCCACAGGCACAGGTGGAAAGCAGCCATACCTATGCCACATCCACGCCTGTAAGTCAGTGGCCCACCAAAACAATAACCCCCAGTCCAAATGCAAGTCCAGTCCAATCTTTGCCAGGGTTCAAGGTAGTAGTTTGCCAGCCCAGAATGTCCCCCAATCAGGCCTCCAAACAGGATGAGCCAGACCCAATTTCATTTGGCCCAAGCCTGCAGTGTGGCAGCTTGAGCGGCAGCTTCAGTGAGGCTTTAGCTCAGGCATTGGCTAGTGGGGTATCTCAGCACTCTATATGGGCGAAAATCCAAATCATACAAGCACAGCCATAAAAAAGGCAATCTTGGTAGCGCTCACCAGACAGGTCAATACATTGTGGATGTAGAGGAAAGATGTGGATACAGGGCAAATAGCTGTTAAAATGGTTGTTGCCCATAAAACCCTGGTGGTGGGCCTTGGAGGTGGCCCATCACCTGGGCATGTGTGGCATTCATAATCTGCCACTGTTCCAACATGAGTCTATTGCTAGTTCTAACTTCCTCGAGCATGGCTGTGAAATTATTAGTTAAGGTGGCCATGTGGCTGTTGCCCGTCCTAAATTCTGTCAGCATAGTGGTGAATGTATTATTTAATGTATCTAATTGTGCACTAAGCTGCTCTGTGGTTCTTTGAGTCACCTGGCGAAAAAAACGCCTCTCATGGTGCCACGCTGACTCCAGGATCGGCACGCGCCTCCCCTGGGAAACTGGTCGACGTTGCTGACTACGTCTACCAATTCCCCTGGTTTGAGCGCCTGCAGATGCTGGACCTCTAGGGCAAGCAAGATGTGCTCAGCAAATCCTCTGAAGCAGAGCTACCATTGGGGACTGTAGGCTCAGTCTCAGCCTGCTGCCCACGATGGGCTGGCAGCATGCGTCCAGCTTCATTTTGCTGCAGAAGATTTGGTGCAGTAGCATGTTGGGACAGTGGCAGATTAGGTTTCAGGGGGGTCAGTTCTGAAGGTCCCATCAAGCTGGCATCCTCCTCCATCTCCTGGATTTCCTCCATCAGTGTGTGGGTCTGTTGGGACAAGTGCCAAAAAAGATTAAGTTTGGGCCCTAAATATATTTGTTATGCAAATTAGTCATGTTCATTCACATGCATCAGCAGATTCATCAAAGTCCACTTACCCTATATATCTGGTCCTGGCTCCTAGGCAGCACGGAAGTTGACGGCGTGGTCAAACTGGATGAGGCTTCCACACTTGCTGAGGCTTGATGCTGGGCTGTATTTTAAATAAAAAGTCACGTAAACACCCAAAAATCACTTAATGATCTGAATTACTACATATGCTTCGAAAAAACATGTGGCCAAGCAGGAATGCCAACTCCCACAACTGTCCAACACATCCATAAAGGCGCATTAGGGACCCACACTCAGCTTGCAAATAGCATTTTGCTAAAGAGTATGCTGGTGGGCATTCTTCCTATGTAGACCTTTCCCTGACCCCTGATGAAGTATTTGAGACCAAAGCACAACTAAAACCCAAGTGGCCTAAAGACAAAGAAGGAAGTGTTGGATATGATTGATAGAATCACATAACAGGCAGTGCTTTGCTAATATAAAGACTTTAATAGTGACCATAAATCCTGTCCAAGGTCGTGTATGGCCTGCCAAATTGGAAAATGAACAGACCGCAGACATTAAACAACCTGCTAAAACTGTAGCCTCCCCTACAAGCCACTCCCTAGGGGCATGTGTTCATATATGCCTGTGAGCCTGATTTTACATGTTTACAACATTTCACATACACACTAACATTACTAACCTGCAGGAATGGTAGGGATGTCCGTGTCCCGTCGCCCTCTAATGCCACGGGATGTATCAACGCCAGCACCATCTCTTCAGCTTGGGTAAAGTTTAGTAAATTGTGCCAAATTTAGTAAATTGTGGACAATACAACAAGCAGACAAATGCACAACTCAAATATGTACCCGTAATTGCGCTGTTTATTTTCTTTCTTCCGTGCTGCATACTTCAGGTCAGAAATTTTGCGCTGGATCTGCTCCACATCTTTAAGCTCCTCCCCCGCTGCATTGACCTGTCTGGTGAGCTCCTCCAAGATTTCATTCTTTCGCATTTTGCTTGTAGATTTGGATTTTTGCCCATATAGCTCGTCATAATGTATGGCCAGCCCACTTGCCAATGCCAGAGTTTGGGCCTCACCAAACCTGCCACTCAATTGTCCTCGCCGCAATGTCCGCCCTATTGCTTGCTGTTCGGGCTCATCTCTGGATGTAGGCAATTCGGGGGACATTCTGGGCTGACTCTGTTGTGTTGAAATGTTGGACAGGTGGCTTGAGTAATGGACTGGACTTGGAAATGGACTGGGTCCTTGCCTGGGTGGCCACTGAACTTGCAGGCGTGGATGTGGCATATGGATAGTAACTTGCCACCTGTGCCGGTGGCAAATGTGGCCAAGGAGGAGAGGGTGTGCTTGAGGGTGTGGTGCTTCTGGCCCTGTGCCTCTTTGTGCCCTTGCCACGTGTGGTTCCATGCTCCTGGGAGATACTTGCACGTGGCTCTGGAGATGCTGAGCTGGCTGTGCTTGGCCTTCTGGGCCTGTGGCTCTTGCTCTTTTCATGGCCATGAGTGTGTTTCCCACGTGGCTGACTACATGCAGATCTGGCTGGGCTGGGGCTTCTGGGCCTGTGGTTCTTGCTCTTTCCATGGCCATGGGTGTGTTTCCCACGTGGCTCAGGAGATGCTGAGCTGGGTGGACTGGGGCTTCTGGGCCTGTGGCTCTTGCTCTTTCCATGGCCATGGGTGTGTTTCCCACATGGCTCTGGAGATGCTGAGCTGGCTGGGCTGGGGCTTCTGGGCCTGTGGCTCTTGCTCTTTCCATGGGAATGGGTGTGTTTCCCACGTGGCTCTGGAGATGCTGAGCTGGCTGGGGCTTCTGGGCCTGTGGCTTTTGCTCTTTCCATGGGCATGGGTGTGTTTGCATCATGGCTCTGGAGATGCTGAGCTGGCTGGGCTTGGGCTTATGGGACTGTGGCTTTTACTGGCTTTGCCAGTGGAGCATTCTTTCAGAACGGATGTGGTAGGCCGCCGGGGAGGAGGGGATGGTGTTTTTTGGGGGCTGGGGCTTCTCACCCTCTTAGTGGCCTTTTTTGCAGGCGTACCTGCCTGCTTGGTTGTGGGCTTCTTCGCAGCTGCCTCCTTGGCTTTGCTGGATGGTTTGGGTTTAGTGGACTTGGTGGGTAATGTCGCCTCGGATTGGCCACTGTGGCTGCGCGTTTCCCGCACCTTCGGCATTGTTATTTGGGACTGAGTGGTCGGCTGTGAAGAAGCCTCCTCAGGCTGTTGTGGCATTTTGCTGCTGGCCTCCTTGCCTGGTTTGGCCTTACCGACTTTTTGGCTGGCATGTTGAAACTCACAAAGAGAATGAGCTGTGTGTCCAGGACCCTTTAAATACTAATGCCTGTGTATGACGCACACATGTGCGAACCAACTCACTAACATCTAGAAGGATAGTTTGAGGCTAGAAATGTGTCTGGGAATTGTGCCAGATATTTGTATGCCGTTTGATCTAACAACTATGTTTATTTTGTGTTTTTTAGACGATGCTTCAGCGCAGATACGACTACCTGCCCAACTCTTTTGAGAAGAGGACTGTCGCCCTGGAGATCATTTCCAGGATCCAGCACGAGACGGACACCACCTTCACACATACGCAGATCATGCAGCATTGGTTGGACCTGAAACGGCTCCACATGCCCCGGGTGCGGCGATTTTTCGGGCTCCATTTCCCAAGTAAGTACATAGCGATTGCATGCTAGATGTAACTAATACAGAAGGTAGGCCTTTATTTATAAATGCTTTTCTTTTCTAGTGCTGGAAATGGAGCAGTGCTGCATGAATCTGCAGCACAAAGTTAAGGTGGTGGATCTCCAGGGCGACGGTCCTACCCCTCCTCTGTAGCGGCCTCCGACCAGCCCCTGGACCTTTCTACAGAGGAGGGGTGTCACGACGTTGGCAGGGAGTTGTACCAAGCGACGGAGCCCTTAGCCTCTGGTATGTGACTCTTAATGTAACCGCACACACATACATGCTATTTAAACCAAAGCTGATTCCCTTAATCTCTTTTTCTAGATGAATATGTAGCGGGTGAAGGATCTGTGGAAGAGTCTGCAGCAGATCATGCCCAGGAGGCACATGGAGAAGCTGGGTGATGTCACACACACATTCAAATTGTCATTTGCTTACTGTTGACTCAGACATTAGAAGTGACCCTATTTGACATGTCTCTACAGCCTCAACTTCCCAGCAGTGGCAGGTTCCAGAACCCAGGGTGGTCCCCGAAGCAGACGTCGGCCGCCAATGAAGTAAGTTGTAATGTCATTCTTTTGAGTATGTGGTAGTTGACATGATCACCATGATACCTAAAGCCATAGTCAATGGCATTAGCATAATGACATATGCCCTCTTCCTTAGATTAATTACTTAGCATAATGACGTATGCCCTCTTCCTTAGATTAATTACTTAGCATAATGACATATGGCATCATGAGTTAGCTTGCCACCTAAAAAACATTCCATCCACAGGTGAGAAACATGTATTTGCCAACAAATAATGTTTTTTTCTTTTTTAAACAGGGACCACACGTGCCAGAGTGGCAGCAATGAGTGCAAGGGTCCTTCAGTTGGTGGCCGACATGCAGGAGCTGCGCGACTCATTGGGGACCACAGATGAAGACTAATGTTCTGGGTCCTGCCATTGTTATGTATATAGTTATGTATTTTTAAAATTTTAAACAAAAAATTATACATTTATAAATGTTATTTTTTATCCAAACAAATTTTTTACGGTGTAAATTTTAACCCAAAAAAAAAAAATTTAAAAAAAATAAGCCAAACAATAAATGGCATTTGTTATTAAAAACAAAAAACATGTTTCTGTGTCATTTCCTTTTCTAAATACATTACCACAAAACGAATGGGCCAAGAAATATTTAGAGATGAAGATTCGCAGGACCACAAAGTGATTTGGGTAAGTTTTAGGGGTGAGAAATGGAAGAAGAACATGACCACGAAGTGATTTGGGTAAGTTTTAGGGGTGAGAAATGGAAGAAGAACATGACCGCAAAGTGATTTGCGTAAGTTTTAGGGGTGAGAAATGCAAGAATATACTGACCGCGAAGTGATTTGGGTAAGTTTTAGGGGTGAGAAATGGAAGAAGATACTGACCGCGAAGTGATTTGGGTAAGTTTTAGGGGTGAGAAGTGTAAGAAGAACATGACCGCAAAGTGATTTGGGTAAGTTTTAGGGGTGAGAAATGGAAGAAGAACATGACCGCGAAGTGATTTGGGTAAGTTTTAGGGGTGAGAAATGCAAGAAGATACTGACCGTGAAGTGATTTGGGTAAGTTTTAGGGGTGAGAAATGGAAGAAAAACATGACCGCGAAGTGATTTGGGTAAGTTTTAGGGGTGAGAAATGCAAGAAGAACATGACCGCGAAGTGATTTGGGTAAGTTTTAGGGGTGAGACAGGGAAGAAGAACATGACCGCAAAGTGATTTTGGTAAGTTGAGAAATGGAAGAAAAACATGACCGCGAAGTGATTTGGGTAAGTTTGAGGGGTGAGAAATGGAAGAAGAACATGACCGCGAAGTGATTTGGGTAAGTTTGAGGGGTGAGAAATGGAAGAAGAACATGACCACGAAGTGATTTGGGTAAGTTTGAGGGGTGAGAAATGGAAGAACAACATGACCGTGAAGTGATTTGGGTAAGTTTTAGGGGTGAGAAATGGAAGAAGAACATGACCGCAAAGTGATTTTGGTAAGTTGAGAAATGCAAGAAGAACATGACCGCGAAGTGATTGGGGTAAGTTTTAGGGGTGAGAAATGCAAGAAGAACATGACCGCGAAGTGATTTGGGTAAGTTTTAGGGGTGAGAAATGCAAGAATATACTGACCGCGAAGTGATTTGGGTAAGTTTTAGGGGTGAGAAATGGAAGAAGATACTGACCGCGAAGTGATTTGGGTAAGTTTTAGGGGTGAGAAGTGTAAGAAGAACATGACCGCAAAGTGATTTGGGTAAGTTTTAGGGGTGAGAAATGGAAGAAGAACATGACCGCGAAGTGATTTGGGTAAGTTTTAGGGGTGAGAAATGCAAGAAGATACTGACCGTGAAGTGATTTGGGTAAGTTTTAGGGGTGAGAAATGGAAGAAAAACATGACCGCGAAGTGATTTGGGTAAGTTTTAGGGGTGAGAAATGCAAGAAGAACATGACCGCGAAGTGATTTGGGTAAGTTTTAGGGGTGAGACAGGGAAGAAGAACATGACCGCGAAGTGATTTGGGTAAGTTTGAGGGGTGAGAAATGGAAGAAGAACATGACCGCGAAGTGATTTGGGTAAGTTTGAGGGGTGAGAAATGGAAGAAGAACATGACCGTGAAGTGATTTGGGTAAGTTTTAGGGGTGAGAAATGGAAGAACATGACCGCAAAGTGATTTTGGTAAGTTGAGAAATGCAAGAAGAACATGACCGCGAAGTGATTGGGGTAAGTTTTAGGGGTGAGAAATGCAAGAAGAACATGACCGCGAAGTGATTTGGGTAAGTTTTAGGGGTGAGAAATGCAAGAATATACTGACCGCGAAGTGATTTGGGTAAGTTTTAGGGGTGAGAAATGGAAGAAGATACTGACCGCAAAGTGATTTGGGTAAGTTTTAGGGGTGAGAAGTGTAAGAAGAACATGACCGCAAAGTGATTTGGGTGAGTTTTAGGGGTGAGAAATGGAAGAAGAACATGACCGCGAAGTGATTTGGGTAAGTTTTAGGGGTGAGAAATGCAAGAAGATACTGACCGTGAAGTGATTTGGGTAAGTTTTAGGGGTGAGACATGGAAGAAGAACATGACCGCAAAGTGATTTTGGTAAGTTGAGAAACGCAAGAAGAACATGACCGCGAAGTGATTTGGGTAAGTTTGAGGGGTGAGAAATGGAAGAAGAACATGACCGCGAAGTGATTTTGGTAAGTTGAGAAATGCAAGAAGAACATGACCGCGAAGTGATTGGGGTAAGTTTTAGGGGTGAGAAATGGAAGAACATGACCGCGAAGTGATTTGGGTAAGTTTTAGGGGTGAGAAATGCAAGAAGATACTGACCGTGAAGTGATTTGGGTAAGTTTTAGGGGTGAGAAATGGAAGAAGAACATGACCGCAAAGTGATTTGGATAAATTTTAGGGGTGAGAAATGCAAGAAGAACATGACCGCGAAGTGATTTGGGTAAGTTTTAGGGGTGAGAAATGCAAGAATATACTGACCGCGAAGTGATTTGGGTAAGTTTTAGGGGTGAGAAATGGAAGAAAAACATGACCGCGAAGTGATTTGGGTAAGTTTTAGGGGTGAGAAATGGAAGAAGAACATGACCGCGAAGTGATTTGGGTAAGTTTTATGGGTGAGAAATGCAAGAAGAACTTGACCGCGAAGTGATTTGGGTAAGTTTTAGGGGTGAGACATGGAAGAAGAACATGACCGCAAAGTGATTTTGGTAAGTTGAGAAACGCAAGAAGAACTTGACCGCGAAGTGATTTGGGTAAGTTTGAGGGGTGAGAAATGGAAGAAGAACATGACCGCGAAGTGATTTGGGTAAGTTTGAGGGGTGAGAAATGGAAGAAGAACATGACCGTGAAGTGATTTGGGTAAGTTTTAGGGGTGAGAAATGGAAGAAGAACATGACCGAGAAGTGATTTGGATAAATTTTAGGGGTGAGAAATGCAAGAAGAACATGACCGCGAAGTGATTTGGGTACGTTTTAGGGGTGAGAAATGCAAGAATATACTGACCGCGAAGTGATTTGGGTAAGTTTTAGGGGTGAGAAATGGAAGAAGAACATGACCGCGAAGTGATTTGGGTAAGTTTTAGGGGTGAGAAATGCAAGAATATACTGACCGCGAAGTGATTTGGGTAAGTTTTAGGGGTGAGAAATGCAAGAAGAACATGACCGCGAAGTGATTTGGGTAAGTTTGAGGGGTGAGAAATGGAAGAAGAACATGACCGCGAAGTGATTTGGGTGAGTTTGAGGGGTGAGAAATGGAAGAAGAACATGACCGTGAAGTGATTTTGGTAAGTTGAGAAATGCAAGAAGAACATGACCGCGAAGTGATTGGGGTAAGTTTTAGGGGTGAGAAATGGAAGAAGAACATGACTGCGAAGTGATTTGGGTAAATTTTAGGGGTGAGAAATGCAAGAAGAACATGACCGCGAAGTGATTTGGGTAAGTTTTAGGGGTGAGAAATGCAAGAATATACTGACCGCGAAGTGATTTGGGTAAGTTTTAGGGGTGAGAAATGGAAGAAAAACATGACCGCGAAGTGATTTCGGTAAGTTTTAGGGGTGAGAAATGGAAGAAGAACATGACCGCGAAGTGATTTGGGTAAGTTTTAGGGGTGAGAAATGTAAGAAGAACTTGACCGCAAAGTGATTTGGGTAAGTTTTAGGGGTGAGAAATGGAAGAAGAACATGACCGCGAAGTGATTTGGGTAAGTTTTAGGGGTGAGAAATGCAAGAAGAACTTGACTGCGAAGTGATTTGGGTAAGTTTTAGGGGTGAGACATGGAAGAAGAACATGACCGCAAAGTGATTTTGGTAAGTTGAGAAACGCAAGAAGAACATGACCGCGAAGTGATTCGGGTAAGTTTGAGGGGTGAGAAATGGAAGAAGAACATGACCGCAAAGTGATTTGGGTAAGTTTGAGGGGTGAGAAATGAAAGAAGAACATGACCGCGAAGTGATTTTGGTAAGTTTGAGGGGTGAGAAATGGAAGAAGAACATGACCGCGAAGTGATTTGGGTAAGTTTTAGGGGTGAGAAATGGAAGAAGAACATGACCGAGAAGTGATTTGGATAAATTTTAGGGGTGAGAAATGCAAGAAGAACATGACCGCGAAGTGATTTGGGTACGTTTTAGGGGTGAGAAATGCAAGAATATACTGACCGCGAAGTGATTTGGGTAAGTTTTAGGGGTGAGAAATGGAAGTAGAACATGACCGCGAAGTGATTTGGGTAAGTTTTAGGGGTGAGAAATGGAAGAAGAACATGACCGCGAAGTGATTTGGGTAAGTTTTAGGGGTGAGAAATGCAAGAATATACTGACCGCGAAGTGATTTGGGTAAGTTTTAGGGGTGAGAAATGCAAGAAGAACATGACCGCGAAGTGATTTGGGTAAGTTTGAGGGGTGAGAAATGGAAGAAGAACATGACCGCGAAGTGATTTGGGTGCGTTTGAGGGGTGAGAAATGGAAGAAGAACATGACCGTGAAGTGATTTTGGTAAGTTGAGAAATGCAAGAAGAACATGACCGCGAAGTGATTGGGGTAAGTTTTAGGGGTGAGAAATGGAAGAAGAACATGACTGCGAAGTGATTTGGATAAATTTTAGGGGTGAGAAATGCAAGAAGAACATGACCGCGAAGTGATTTGGGTACGTTTTAGGGGTGAGAAATGCAAGAATATACTGACCGCGAAGTGATTTGGGTAAGTTTTAGGGGTGAGAAATGGAAGAAGAACATGACCGCGAAGTGATTTGGGTAAGTTTTAGGGGTGAGAAATGCAAGAAGAACATGACCGCGAAGTGATTTGGGTAAGTTTTAGGGGTGAGAAATGCAAGAATATACTGACCGCGAAGTGATTTGGGTAAGTTTTAGGGGTGAGAAATGCAAGAAGAACATGACCGCGAAGTGATTTGGGTAAGTTTGAGGGGTGAGAAATGGAAGAAGAACATGACCGCGAAGTGATTTGGGTGAGTTTGAGGGGTGAGAAATGGAAGAAGAACATGACCGTGAAGTGATTTTGGTAAGTTGAGAAATGCAAGAAGAACATGACCGCGAAGTGATTGGGGTAAGTTTTAGGGGTGAGAAATGGAAGAAGAACATGACTGCGAAGTGATTTGGGTAAATTTTAGGGGTGAGAAATGCAAGAAGAACATGACCGCGAAGTGATTTGGGTAAGTTTTAGGGGTGAGAAATGCAAGAATATACTGACCGCGAAGTGATTTGGGTAAGTTTTAGGGGTGAGAAATGGAAGAAGAACATGACCGCGAAGTGATTTGGGTAAGTTTTAGGGGTGAGACATGGAAGAAGAACATGACCGCAAAGTGATTTTGGTAAGTTGAGAAATGCAAGAAGAACATGACCGCAAAGTGATTTGGGTAAGTTTTAGGGGTGAGAAATGGAAGAAGAACATGACCGCAAAGTGATTTGCGTAAGTTTTAGGGGTGAGAAATGCAAGAATATACTGACCGCGAAGTGATTTGGGTAAGTTTTAGGGGTGAGAAATGGAAGAAGATACTGACCGCGAAGTGATTTGGGTAAGTTTTAGGGGTGAGAAGTGTAAGAAGAACATGACCGCAAAGTGATTTGGGTAAGTTTTAGGGGTGAGAAATGGAAGAAGAACATGACCGCGAAGTGATTTGGGTAAGTTTTAGGGGTGAGAAATGCAAGAAGATACTGACCGTGAAGTGATTTGGGTAAGTTTTAGGGGTGAGAAATGGAAGAAAAACATGACCGCGAAGTGATTTGGGTAAGTTTTAGGGGTGAGAAATGCAAGAAGAACATGACCGCGAAGTGATTTGGGTAAGTTTTAGGGGTGAGACAGGGAAGAAGAACATGACCGCAAAGTGATTTTGGTAAGTTGAGAAACGCAAGAAGAACATGACCGCGAAGTGATTTGGGTAAGTTTGAGGGGTGAGAAATGGAAGAAGAACATGACCGCGAAGTGATTTGGGTAAGTTTGAGGGGTGAGAAATGGAAGAAGAACATGACCGCGAAGTGATTTGGGTAAGTTTGAGGGGTGAGAAATGGAAGAAGAACATGACCGTGAAGTGATTTGGGTAAGTTTTAGGGGTGAGAAATGGAAGAAGAACATGACCGCAAAGTGATTTTGGTAAGTTGAGAAATGCAAGAAGAACATGACCGCGAAGTGATTGGGGTAAGTTTTAGGGGTGAGAAATGCAAGAAGAACATGACCGCGAAGTGATTTGGGTAAGTTTTAGGGGTGAGAAATGCAAGAATATACTGACCGCGAAGTGATTTGGGTAAGTTTTAGGGGTGAGAAATGGAAGAAGATACTGACCGCGAAGTGATTTGGGTAAGTTTTAGGGGTGAGAAGTGTAAGAAGAACATGACCGCAAAGTGATTTGGGTAAGTTTTAGGGGTGAGAAATGGAAGAAGAACATGACCGCGAAGTGATTTGGGTAAGTTTTAGGGGTGAGAAATGCAAGAAGATACTGACCGTGAAGTGATTTGGGTAAGTTTTAGGGGTGAGAAATGGAAGAAAAACATGACCGCGAAGTGATTTGGGTAAGTTTTAGGGGTGAGAAATGCAAGAAGAACATGACCGCGAAGTGATTTGGGTAAGTTTTAGGGGTGAGACAGGGAAGAAGAACATGACCGCAAAGTGATTTTGGTAAGTTGAGAAACGCAAGAAGAACATGACCGCGAAGTGATTTGGGTAAGTTTGAGGGGTGAGAAATGGAAGAAGAACATGACCGCGAAGTGATTTGGGTAAGTTTGAGGGGTGAGAAATGGAAGAAGAACATGACCGCGAAGTGATTTGGGTAAGTTTTAGGGGTGAGAAATGGAAGAAGAACATGACCGAGAAGTGATTTGGATAAATTTTAGGGGTGAGAAATGCAAGAAGAACATGACCGCGAAGTGATTTGGGTAAGTTTGAGGGGTGAGAAATGGAAGAAGAACATGACCGCGAAGTGATTTGGGTAAGTTTGAGGGGTGAGAAATGGAAGAAGAACATGACCGTGAAGTGATTTGGGTAAGTTTTAGGGGTGAGAAATGGAAGAAGAACATGACCGAGAAGTGATTTGGATAAATTTTAGGGGTGAGAAATGCAAGAAGAACATGACCGCGAAGTGATTTGGGTACGTTTTAGGGGTGAGAAATGCAAGAATATACTGACCGCGAAGTGATTTGGGTAAGTTTTAGGGGTGAGAAATGGAAGTAGAACATGACCGCGAAGTGATTTGGGTAAGTTTTAGGGGTGAGAAATGGAAGAAGAACATGACCGCGAAGTGATTTGGGTAAGTTTTAGGGGTGAGAAATGCAAGAATATACTGACCGCGAAGTGATTTGGGTAAGTTTTAGGGGTGAGAAATGCAAGAAGAACATGACCGCGAAGTGATTTGGGTAAGTTTGAGGGGTGAGAAATGGAAGAAGAACATGACCGCGAAGTGATTTGGGTGCGTTTGAGGGGTGAGAAATGGAAGAAGAACATGACCGTGAAGTGATTTTGGTAAGTTGAGAAATGCAAGAAGAACATGACCGCGAAGTGATTGGGGTAAGTTTTAGGGGTGAGAAATGGAAGAAGAACATGACTGCGAAGTGATTTGGATAAATTTTAGGGGTGAGAAATGCAAGAAGAACATGACCGCGAAGTGATTTGGGTACGTTTTAGGGGTGAGAAATGCAAGAATATACTGACCGCGAAGTGATTTGGGTAAGTTTTAGGGGTGAGAAATGGAAGAAGAACATGACCGCGAAGTGATTTGGGTAAGTTTTAGGGGTGAGAAATGCAAGAAGAACATGACCGCGAAGTGATTTGGGTAAGTTTTAGGGGTGAGAAATGCAAGAATATACTGACCGCGAAGTGATTTGGGTAAGTTTTAGGGGTGAGAAATGCAAGAAGAACATGACCGCGAAGTGATTTGGGTAAGTTTGAGGGGTGAGAAATGGAAGAAGAACATGACCGCGAAGTGATTTGGGTGAGTTTGAGGGGTGAGAAATGGAAGAAGAACATGACCGTGAAGTGATTTTGGTAAGTTGAGAAATGCAAGAAGAACATGACCGCGAAGTGATTGGGGTAAGTTTTAGGGGTGAGAAATGGAAGAAGAACATGACTGCGAAGTGATTTGGGTAAATTTTAGGGGTGAGAAATGCAAGAAGAACATGACCGCGAAGTGATTTGGGTAAGTTTTAGGGGTGAGAAATGCAAGAATATACTGACCGCGAAGTGATTTGGGTAAGTTTTAGGGGTGAGAAATGGAAGAAGAACATGACCGCGAAGTGATTTGGGTAAGTTTTAGGGGTGAGACATGGAAGAAGAACATGACCGCAAAGTGATTTTGGTAAGTTGAGAAATGCAAGAAGAACATGACCGCAAAGTGATTTGGGTAAGTTTTAGGGGTGAGAAATGGAAGAAGAACATGACCGCAAAGTGATTTGCGTAAGTTTTAGGGGTGAGAAATGCAAGAATATACTGACCGCGAAGTGATTTGGGTAAGTTTTAGGGGTGAGAAATGGAAGAAGATACTGACCGCGAAGTGATTTGGGTAAGTTTTAGGGGTGAGAAGTGTAAGAAGAACATGACCGCAAAGTGATTTGGGTAAGTTTTAGGGGTGAGAAATGGAAGAAGAACATGACCGCGAAGTGATTTGGGTAAGTTTTAGGGGTGAGAAATGCAAGAAGATACTGACCGTGAAGTGATTTGGGTAAGTTTTAGGGGTGAGAAATGGAAGAAAAACATGACCGCGAAGTGATTTGGGTAAGTTTTAGGGGTGAGAAATGCAAGAAGAACATGACCGCGAAGTGATTTGGGTAAGTTTTAGGGGTGAGACAGGGAAGAAGAACATGACCGCAAAGTGATTTTGGTAAGTTGAGAAACGCAAGAAGAACATGACCGCGAAGTGATTTGGGTAAGTTTGAGGGGTGAGAAATGGAAGAAGAACATGACCGCGAAGTGATTTGGGTAAGTTTGAGGGGTGAGAAATGGAAGAAGAACATGACCGCGAAGTGATTTGGGTAAGTTTGAGGGGTGAGAAATGGAAGAAGAACATGACCGTGAAGTGATTTGGGTAAGTTTTAGGGGTGAGAAATGGAAGAAGAACATGACCGCAAAGTGATTTTGGTAAGTTGAGAAATGCAAGAAGAACATGACCGCGAAGTGATTGGGGTAAGTTTTAGGGGTGAGAAATGCAAGAAGAACATGACCGCGAAGTGATTTGGGTAAGTTTTAGGGGTGAGAAATGCAAGAATATACTGACCGCGAAGTGATTTGGGTAAGTTTTAGGGGTGAGAAATGGAAGAAGATACTGACCGCGAAGTGATTTGGGTAAGTTTTAGGGGTGAGAAGTGTAAGAAGAACATGACCGCAAAGTGATTTGGGTAAGTTTTAGGGGTGAGAAATGGAAGAAGAACATGACCGCGAAGTGATTTGGGTAAGTTTTAGGGGTGAGAAATGCAAGAAGATACTGACCGTGAAGTGATTTGGGTAAGTTTGAGGGGTGAGAAATGGAAGAAAAACATGACCGCGAAGTGATTTGGGTAAGTTTTAGGGGTGAGAAATGCAAGAAGAACATGACCGCGAAGTGATTTGGGTAAGTTTTAGGGGTGAGACAGGGAAGAAGAACATGACCGCAAAGTGATTTTGGTAAGTTGAGAAACGCAAGAAGAACATGACCGCGAAGTGATTTGGGTAAGTTTGAGGGGTGAGAAATGGAAGAAGAACATGACCGCGAAGTGATTTGGGTAAGTTTGAGGGGTGAGAAATGGAAGAAGAACATGACCGCGAAGTGATTTGGGTAAGTTTGAGGGGTGAGAAAT
The DNA here is from genome assembly GCA_027917425.1 of Gastrophryne carolinensis. NCBI lineage: Eukaryota > Metazoa > Chordata > Amphibia > Anura > Microhylidae > Gastrophryne > Gastrophryne carolinensis. The sequence continues at coordinate 395,532,933 of CM051239.1, read as the reverse complement.
GGAAGAAGAACATGACCGTGAAGTGATTTGGGTAAGTTTTAGGGGTGAGAAATGGAAGAAGAACATGACCGCAAAGTGATTTTGGTAAGTTGAGAAATGCAAGAAGAACATGACCGCGAAGTGATTGGGGTAAGTTTTAGGGGTGAGAAATGCAAGAAGAACATGACCGCGAAGTGATTTGGGTAAGTTTCAGGGGTGAGAAATGCAAGAATATACTGACCGCGAAGTGATTTGGGTAAGTTTTAGGGGTGAGAAATGGAAGAAGATACTGACCGCAAAGTGATTTGGGTAAGTTCTAGGGGTGAGAAGTGTAAGAAGAACATGACCGCAAAGTGATTTGGGTGAGTTTTAGGGGTGAGAAATGGAAGAAGAACATGACCGCGAAGTGATTTGGGTAAGTTTTAGGGGTGAGAAATGCAAGAAGATACTGACCGTGAAGTGATTTGGGTAAGTTTTAGGGGTGAGACATGGAAGAAGAACATGACCGCAAAGTGATTTTGGTAAGTTGAGAAACGCAAGAAGAACATGACCGCGAAGTGATTTGGGTAAGTTTGAGGGGTGAGAAATGGAAGAAGAACATGACCGCGAAGTGATTTTGGTAAGTTGAGAAATGCAAGAAGAACATGACCGCGAAGTGATTGGGGTAAGTTTTAGGGGTGAGAAATGGAAGAACATGACCGCGAAGTGATTTGGGTAAGTTTTAGGGGTGAGAAATGCAAGAAGATACTGACCGTGAAGTGATTTGGGTAAGTTTTAGGGGTGAGAAATGGAAGAAGAACATGACCGCAAAGTGATTTGGATAAATTTTAGGGGTGAGAAATGCAAGAAGAACATGACCGCGAAGTGATTTGGGTAAGTTTTAGGGGTGAGAAATGCAAGAATATACTGACCGCGAAGTGATTTGGGTAAGTTTTAGGGGTGAGAAATGGAAGAAAAACATGACCGCGAAGTGATTTGGGTAAGTTTTAGGGGTGAGAAATGGAAGAAGAACATGACCGCGAAGTGATTTGGGTAAGTTTTAGGGGTGAGAAATGCAAGAATATACTGACCGCAAAGTGATTTGGGTAAGTTTCAGGGGTGAGAAATGCAAGAAGAACATGACCGCGAAGTGATTTGGGTAAGTTTGAGGGGTGAGAAATGGAAGAAGAACATGACCGCAAAGTGATTTGGGTAAGTTTTAGGGGTGAGAAATGGAAGAAGAACATGACCGCGAAGTGATTTGGTTAAGTTTGAGGGGTGAGAAATGGAAGAAGAACATGACCGCAAAGTGATTTTGGTAAGTTGAGAAATGGAAGAAGAACATGACCGCGAAGTGATTTGGGTAAGTTTGAGGGGTGAGAAATGGAAGAAGAACATGACCGCAAAGTGATTTTGGTAAGTTGAGAAATGCAAGAAGAACATGACCGCAAAGTGATTGGGGTAAGTTTTAGGGGTGAGAAATGGAAGAAGAACATGACCACAAAGTGATTTTGGTAAGTTTGAGGGGTGAGAAATGGAAGAAGAACATGACCGCGAAGTGATTTGGGTAAGTTTTAGGGGTGAGAAATGCAAGAAGATACTGACCGTGAAGTGATTTGGGTAAGTTTTAGGGGTGAGAAATGGAAGAAGAACATGACCGCGAAGTGATTTGGATACATTTTAGGGGTGAGAAATGCAAGAAGAACATGACCGCGAAGTGATTTGGGTAAGTTTTAGGGGTGAGAAATGCAAGAATATACTGACCGCGAAGTGATTTGGGTAAGTTTTAGGGGTGAGAAATGGAAGAAGAACATGACCGCGAAGTGATTTGGGTAAGTTTTAGGGGTGAGAAATGGAAGAAGAACATGACCGCGAAGTGATTTGGGTAAGTTTTAGGGGTGAGAAATGCAAGAATATACTGACCGCGAAGTGATTTGGGTAAGTTTTAGGGGTGATAAATGCAAGAAGAACATGACCGCGAAGTGATTTGGGTAAGTTTTAGGGGTGAGAAATGGAAGAAGAGCGCGAAGTGATTTAGCTAAGCATTGTAGCACAAGTGAGTGAACCAAATATGTAGGCGAGCACTTTAATGAGTTAAGTTTGTAGTGCGCAGGTGTAAGATCGTAAGGATTTTCGTCTGGATGATTATTTATTGTAAAAGGAAAACAGAATCTAATGGGCAAAAACGAAAGCCAACGTTGTAACATGAGTAAAAATAACCGAAACCGAAAGCTGGAAAATGACATTCTCGTTGGCATACGAACGGACGAAGACTTTGCAGAAGGCTTGGAATGCATTCATAAGGGTCGATTCTAAATGCAAAAGTTAATTGATTTCGGATCGGGAATCGGAAGTTTGGGTGGGTGTTAGTCATTTTTTCCTTTTTTTTTGGCCATTTCCGACTCGCGCGAACGTTCGAACGAATTCGTATATGCTCTTACGATCATAGGAAGTTTTACTAACAAAGTCGGAAGTTTTACAACCAAATCGGAAATGTTCCCAACCAAATTGTAATTTTTCTGTTCGTTCCTAAAACTTCCGTTAATTGGATGTGTTTCCATGTGATTCAGAGAGCTGATTCCCACCCTAAAAATCCGTTTAATTGAAAATCCACTTCCGACACCTTTGAGGACTCGGATTTGCTATTGTAGAACATGTTTTGTGGCTATGTGGAGGAATCTGTGCGCCTTCAGCTCCAATGAACTGCATGTATCAGCATGGCCGAGGCCATAAATTGTATAGCAATGCATACCTGAATCAATACATTTCATGTATGCCTTATAAAAGCATTTTAATGTGGATCTTAATTAGTCCTTTGCATGTAAACCTTTATTTTGCCACACATCCATATAATTGCGATTTATTTTTAAACTTATGTCCTTTGTTATTTTTTTTTTGGATTGTTGTACTTGAATCATAATTTGTTTTCGGATTTATTGTTGTAGTTGGCAACCTTTGCTTTGTGTAATTATTTTATCTTATCTTTGGTCAGATGCATCACACTTACTGAGGAGAGGAGAGTGGGATAAAGTGCAGGGTGCGGGTTACAGCTGTGTTTTGCTCAGAGACAGCAGAGCTGGGGGCCTTGAAAGGTCAGAAATCCCAGAATGCAGAGCAACACAGTCACAAGGCCCTTTCTGTTTGCAGGCTGCCTTATATTACCTGACCCGCCATCTTGGCTGTTTCAAGGCTCATAACATGCAGAAGATGCTGGGTGTTTTAAAAATTTGGAGAGCAATCTGTATGTACAGGGTGTGGGTAACAACACAAAAAATGTAAAGTTGTACCATTTGAAACCAAAAATTTTAATTAAAAAACGCAAGTAAAAAATGCCAGTTCAAAAAAAAAAAAAAATGTATGATTTACTTTTAGAAATACATTCATTAATGGTTGGTTACCACAAAACGAATGAAATAAAGAAAAAGCAGAAATGAAGATTCGCCTGAGCGCACAGTGGTTTGGGTCAGTTTTAGGGGTGAGACATGGAAGATGTAAGAAAGTGCAAAGTGATTTAGCTAAGCATTGTAGAAGAAGTGAGTGAGCCAAATATGTAGGCAGCACTTTAATGAGTTAAGTTTGTAGTGTGCAGGCGCAAGATCATAAAGATTTTCGTCCGGACAAAAAAGGAAAAAGGGCAAAATCCAAAACCGACTTTGAAACCTGAGAAATGAAACGGAAAAGTCAGGATGGAAACTGACATTCAACTGATTCACTAACTGCCATACGAACGGACGGAAAACTTACACACGGTTTGAAATGCATTATAGAATCGCTCGAATGTTCATACGAAATCGGAAAATTTACACCAAAAAACACAGATCGGAAAAAATACTAACGTTTTTGGTGTTTCTCTGAATCGACCCTATAGAAAAAAAATGCCAGTTCAAAAAAAAAAAAAATGTATGATTTACTTTTAGAAATACATTCATTAATGGTTGGTTACCACAAAACGAATGAAATAAAGAAAAAGCAGAAATGAAGATTCGCCTGAGCGCACAGTGGTTTGGGTCAGTTTTAGGGGTGAGACATGGAAGATGTAAGAAAGTGCAAAGTGATTTAGCTAAGCATTGTAGAAGAAGTGAGTGAGCCAAATATGTAGGCAGCACTTTAATGAGTTAAGTTTGTAGTGCGCAGGCGCAAGATCATAAGGATTTTCATCCGGACAAAAAAGGAAAAAGGGCAAAATCCAAAACCGACTTTGAAACCTGAGAAATGAAACGGAAAAGTCAGGATGGAAACTGACATTCAACTGATTCACTAACTGCCATACGAACGGACGGAAAACTTACACACGGTTTGAAATGCATTATAGAATCGCTCGAATGTTCATACGAAATCGGAAAATTTACACCAAAAGACACAGATCGGAAAAAATACTAACGTTTTTGGTGTTTCTCTGAATCGACCCTATAGAATCACTCGTACACTCATACGAGAGCGGGTACATTTAAAAAAAAATAAGGATCGACACAAAAACGAAAGTCTTTTTTTGTCTCTCTGAATCAACCCTAATATGTGTACTTTCAGGGAATATATGGTTTGTGGGGGGTATTCCAAATGTAAAGGGTTGTTTTAGTTGGAAAAGCGCAAGGTGCGCACTTTGTCTGCAGAGCAGAAATTTTCAAGTAAAATTATCCTTACGCACATGCTTTACTTTGACAGGACCTATGCATGCTGGGTATTGTTCTGTTTGGGGGATGTTGCTTTTTCAGATTTTACTTGTTTTTTTTCTTGTTTGATTTTTTTTTAGCAAAATGTGGCTTTGATTCTGCTTTTTTTAGGGAAAGCCTGTGCAACCAAAGAATTAATTGAGGGATTACTTTCAGAAAACTGCACCCATGTCAACAAGCCTGGTACGCCTTGAAAGCTTGAGGTGTGTACTTCCAGAGAATATATAGTTTGTTGGGAGTATTTCAAATGTAAAGGATTGTTTTTCTTGAAAAACTGCAAGGTGCGCATAGTGCATAGCATAGTTGTATTTTATCTGAAAATCTCCTAAAACACTGTTGGGGGCAGTTTGGGGGAGTCTCCTGGGCAGGAATGGGTATCTACCAATACATATGGGGTACAACTGTAACCGGGAGAAATGAGTATTTCACACGCAATAATATTCTATTGACAAACTGGCTTTTTTTTTTTGCAAAAAAACACCACTAATTGAAAAAAAAAAATGTTTTTATTTTTTTGCACATATTTCACTCAAAAATATTGAGAATACACCTACAAAATGACAAACAAGACATTGCATGTTAAAGCTCAGACTAATATAGAATTTTCCTGGGAAATCCCTTGAAAAATCACAGTTGAACATGTGGTGCGCAAAATAGTGCAAAATTGTCTGGCAACAATGGGTGACAAAATCTCCAAAATCTCTGGCAGCGAAAGGGTTAACTTAGCCCACACCGCTGCCCCCTTTTTTTCCACCTCATCACTTCCCACCTCAACCCTGCTCTCTTTACCTCTACTCATCCCCTTTACCTTTTCCAACCTCACCCCTGTCCACTTCTCACCTCACCTGTTCTCCACACCTCAGCCCACCTCACCCCTGTTCTCACCTCAGCACCCTTTTTTTTCACCTCGCCTCTGCTCAACTGCTCAATCTCACCTCACCCCTACCCACCTCTGCTCTTTTCAGCTCAGCCCACCTCACCCCTGCTGACTTCTTTCCACCTTACCTCCTTTTGTCTCACTTCTGCTCCCCTCCTCCTATCTCACCTCTAACAATCTCTCATCTTCATATACCATTACATACCGGCATTAATAATGCTATAATGTTATAGCTTTCCTGCAGTAAACTGTTTGTGTTCCTTGCGGCCCCGTGAAGTGGAGCAATAAGAGCAGGAAAGGTGCACAGATGAAGTTATTAATGCTTACACAGAGCTTTAGACTGAGCACTCATTTCTACACCTGTGCTTCCGTTGGCGAGTTGGTGGCCTTCTGGACACAGTTGAGCACCACTGCTCCAAGGCTCTTTTTACATCTAAGCATTTGTGCGCAGCAGTTGCTGTTTGTATTCCAGTTTGGCTGCGGTCACATCTGTTTGGATCCCCTTCCAGAACCACAGTTGGAACAGAAACAGCAAACGCAAATGCTTAGGTTTGAAAGGGGGCAAACCCTCTGGCAGCAATTAACATTATATTTCACAATAATAATAGATAATAAAACATGATCCAACTTGCCTTGGCATTAGAAAATGTCCTTTGCAGCCCTCAATAGCAATCAGATTTCTATCTGGATTAATATTCTAAAGTAGATAAGAAGCAACTACAACGTCATATCACAAAATATGCAAAATGTTAACTGTAATCTTATTGCCTTTACAAAGAACATGTTTCCCTACAAACATGAAAAAATCATATTCGAAACTTGCAAATTAGTGACTTTCACTTAGAATCCCAGCGGCCGGCACATAGGGGGTGTGTGCAGAGGGATATCGTGTACCCCTGGACCTGAACAGCGTTCTCAAGTCCTTTGCTGGTGATTGGGGCTCGTGGTGTCTGCATTTGGGAACTCGGTGTTGGCTCCAGTTTGTTCAGCGAAGAGCTGTTCTGCATCTGCGCAAGCCCAGAGCACGATGGCACATGCACAGACACCAGGTACTTCTGCGTAAGCAGCAGGAGTTACAGAGCAAGTCTGGGAGCCGGCTGCTATTGTTCATGAGTGGGTCTCTTGATTTGCACAATGACAGTAGGTCTTGTTCAATCCCACCTCTTTTTACCAGTATCCCCTTGATGTTATTTGTATCAGCTGTTAATAATCAGCTGACCTTCTAGCACCAACCAGATCTTCTCTGGCCCTATTCAATAGAGATTCTGGTGGTTATATGACACCAGAAGATACCTGGATTATCTTTCTGTGCCAGCTCTGTGTTCCTGAAATCCTATATTGGATTAACCCATGTGCGTGACCTGGCTTTCTAATATGACCTTGCTTTTGGATTTAACCTGTGAACTGTACTCCTGTGTATGACCTCAGTTTCCCCTGTTGACCTTGCACCAGTGTCTGTGACCTTAGACCTCAGCCTTGTTCACTGCCTCTACCTTCCCAGTAATCTCTGCTGTCTGGGGGACCACCCATGCAGCAATCTATCCTCCCTTCCCGGTAACTACTCTAGAAAAAGATCAGGGTGGTCCTTAGACTCCATTCCTGCAGGGTCGAGCTTGGGTTCTGGACAGTAGTCTTTGAGTGCCAACCTCAGTGGTGAAATCCAGGCCTCCCCCATCCGGAGTGCTCACCTTCTGGTTAGTTATAACTGTATAATTGTGCCCAAATGGTCCCCAATGTGCCCCCCCCCGGAGGCTTTTTCACTTTAGGGTTTCACAAAAACTATACCCTCTTCACATGTACAGAACAGACAGCAGCTATAGGAGTGACTCAATTCTGGTAGGTTTTCACATATATCTGGAGCCATGCAGTGCACCCCACAGCTGCTGGAAGGGAGTATGTAAGAGGATACATAGAGCAAACATGAAGATCGAGCTGATCCTGTGCTAATAATTGCATTTAAGTCTGGGGAATTAGGGGGTCAGAGTAGTGTTTGAAAGTTTTGGTTATGCCCCGTCAATCATTGTCAGACATTTCTAGCTTTGTGCCATGGCGCATTGCTTGAAAACACAGTTTTTCTATGCTCTCCTATATACTGTAGTCCTTGGATAGCAGGAAACATCTTACTTTCACATTGGTCCTATGTTCAATTAATTACACATCATCACTTTGTTTCTGTGACCACCGCCCTTCACAATACTGCACCAAATTCCTGACCCAAGTTTTTTGCTTGTGCTTAATGATAGACCTGATAGCAGTAACACGCTGTCAAAATCTTTCCACCATTTCTCACTTGTCAGCCAGCTGTGAAGGATTTGCCATGAGTCTGATGAGAGAGGATGAGCAATTAGAATATAAACATGGTGTAATCCTGTTTATATTGAATACGCTGCTACCTCAATATAATGCTGTTGTTTGGCACCAATAAGGGAACTTTGTATTAGCTAAACCTGCATTATATTAAACGCAGACCTCAAAGAGAGAGGATCTCCTCATCTGGGAGGCTTTACCGTGTTATATTAGAATCCACATTATATTGGATTTTAATAAAAATGTTGACGCACTCACAAGAATCCAACAAACATGAACTCAGATCACATACTCGCTGAATCCACTCCACCTCCCTGCCTGTGGCTGTCGAGTCAAGTGGGAACTTTGGTTAGCTTTTTCTATGTGTGCAGGTTATTCCTACATACACCCGCTCATGGGGTAGTACAGACGCGTTTCATTGGAAAATAACTTTATCCAAGACTACTGTGTACTTAAAGCGGAAAAAACCCTGGGTGGCCGGACCTGCAGAAAAAGCCTCTGGCCTTCACTGATCCCATTTTGGGATGCTTTTGCTGTGTGAAACCAGGGTCCCACAAAACTAACCCTTGCCCTGGCTCCCTTGGTAATTTAAACATCGGCGACCACATTCCCAGCACCTCTGGGCTGAGATCTGTTCCTGTGCCCAGCCATTCAGATATGCTGGGGGTAGGAGCGTGCCCTTATCTAATAGGAAACTGGGGATGTGGCCGCTCCCACTTCCTATTGCTGAGCTCTGCATGTAAACAGAGTCGTATGCCAATCAATGTGCACAACATATGGCGCTGATTGGGTGAGAGCCCCTGCATGTGTCATAGGACCGAGGAGTTTTCATCACCAATAAAGTTTCACAAAGCAGGGCATCCTAAATCAGGATGCCCCTGAGACAGGGATCAAGACCCTGGGCTAGTGAAAAACTTGTGTTTTGTTCCTCTTTAAATAAAGTATTTTAGTTACCCCCTTCTCTAATCTCTCACCCATCGCCTCATAAGGCTTTTCCTGGTATACCCACACTGCAGCCTTAAATCCTCTCTGACAGACGCATCACCCACAGTGTCAGACACCACCATGTCCTTACCTACAACCAAAGAAAATGAAGACCACATGGGTCATTACTTAAGCGGGGTACCTCCCCTATGGGTATGTGCAGACAACGTGTCACACATCCCAGACCCCCTCCCGTTTCCAGCCACATGTTAAATTAATGGGTTGATGTCCACTTTTAGAAGAAGCGGTTTACGGGTGGACCTGGGGAGGGGGGGCCTCTTGGAGTGATTCAGCCCAGGAACTCCCAGAGTAAAAAGTCACTTTCTCATTATTTATCAGCAGTGGGAGGAGGTTGGTTATCTTTGTTTTGGGTCCCTGCATACAGGGCAGAGTTGCCAGGGAGGGTTTAGGGCAAATAAAAAGAAAACTACGTAAGAAACTTCTATAAAGTTTGCAATAATCCTTGTAATATATTTGCAGAGTAACTGAACTTTATATTTAATAATCAAAGCAGGAAACCCCTCTAGGGCTGTGGATTTCTGGTCTTGGCAGCAGCCCATAGTACATCACAGTAGTACCTAACAATCTAACAAGCGTCTTTTTTTTTCTCTTTCCCTTTAGGACATTTTAGCATTACAATTTCCATCTCTTTTCTCCTTTCAAACTTGATTATTAAATTCTGCTAATTCTATCCTTCACTTTTTTTTTCTTCCCCGCCTGTGTTCAGCATGAGTTCGAAACAAATCACAAATACAAATCACCAGCGACCATTCTCTCCTCAGGAATTATTCAGCTTCGGGAGTTATTTCAGACCAGCAACATACTGTGAAAATCTAATAGAAAAAAATCAGGCTGTTGCGTGTGGAATTGCAGGTCTCTCTGACTTTCACAATGTACCATTTTTATCTTCACACCGGCCCCGCTTGGGGTTATTCCATTATTTTATTACCTGTGAAGAGAGAATTTTCAGCTTCGGCCTTCCAACAATACGGTTCTTAAATCTGACCCACGAATATTGAAACACGTGGACCCACCCTTGATTTGTTGTAATACAATGGCACCTCTCTAAGCTGATTATTTTTTAACCCCCCCTACCCAATGTCCTTTTGAAGTACAGTAGGTGAGAAAGCTTTGCTGTAGGGTCTACAAATGGCTACGCATGAGTAATGTGTTTGATTATTCACTGCCCAGTAATTATGAATGGGAGCATTAAATTGGGCTCAGCCATGTTACTGTGTTTACACTTAAACATTTCCCACTAAAGAACTTTGTGCCTTTTACATGGCCAGAACCATATCAGATGTAAATATATATATATATATATATATATCCCTACCATGGATATGCACACCCACAAAAAAGGATTAAAAAAAATGTTTAGTAACACCCCTCCTCTGATGATCAGTAAGCTTAAGGCTTAACCCTATGTAGAAATTGGGGAATAGCACAAAGATTATGCGCTCCTGAACTACATGGGAGCGGCCATCTTGCTACACACCGAACAGTCCTGCTTAGACATAAGCATGAGGGGGGCATGGGCAGTCCACAGCTGAGCGAGATATATGCATCAGAAACACAAGACCACATCCTTCTCATGCTTCACATACACGCACACTGAACAACAGCTGCAGCAGCAAAGGAACTCTGTGCAACGGAAGCTGTTTCTGTGAATCTTCATGTACTCCAAATGCTTCATAAATGGCCATTAATAAGTAATAACACATTTGTATAAGACAGGGTTCCAGGAGAGACATCAAAGACACAGCACAGCTACTGCTACTGTAATGTCCTCCATAGTCATAGGCTTTTTATAATGGATAAGAAAATATTCTGTGCAGTGGAAGGTAGCTAGTAGTTTCCACCCACCATGTCTGGGAGAACTTCAAGTAGATATTCAGCCAACAAAGAGGAAAACTGCTAAATAAAAAAATGCCTGATACAAGTTATAAAATGGCCAGAAATAGGGTTGTTCCTTATGTAAACACACTGTCACGCTCCCGGAACCTCAATTACCACTTGGACAACTCCAGCTCTCTTGGTAAGGGCCTCAACCCCCAATCTCCGCAGCCAGCTTCACCTATAGGAGCCCCCGCTTGCCGAGACGCAGAACACGCCTGCTCGGGATCGGTTGCCCCCAGGACTTTATGGCTCAAAGGATGAGGTCTTACGGTACAGAGTGCTGGAGAGCCCGCGGCTGGAAGTGGAATCGGGTAACCGGTAAGTGAGCGTAAGGATGGCAGTCCAATAGACAGGCAAGGATCGGCAACAGGAGTGGAGATCAAGGATGGTCAAACTGGCAAGGGTCGGCAACAGGAGTGGAGATCGAGGATGGTCAAACTGGCACGGGTCGGCAACAGGAGTGGAGATCGAGGATGGTCAAACTGGCAAGGGTCGGCAACAGGAGTGGAGATCGAGGATGGTCAAACTGGCAAGGGTCGGCAACAGGAATCAGGATCAAAATCGAGGATAAACAGCTTCAAGGGTCTAGGCGCTATAACAGGCAATGACAGACTGACTGGGTTGAGGTTAAATAGGGAACAGACATAATTGGCCAAGGAGAGTCAGTGTAGTGATTGGTGCAACCAGGAACTTTAAACAGATTGGACACATGGGGCGAGCTGCCCAGAATTCAGAGAGAGCTGATTGGAGGGAAGTAGTGAGGGAGTGACGTGCTGATGGGATTGGCCAGTGTCAAGGGAAACATTCCCCCCACCCACACCTGTCTCTTTAATTATTTCTCCTCCGGCGGCCGCGCTGAGAACAGCGGCGCCGGAGGGCATAAACACAACGTGCTCGCGCGTGTGCGCGAGCACGAGCGCCGGAGCCGGGGACGCCGGCCAGAGAGGAACCAGGCGCGCGCGCGCCAGGAAGAAGGAGAGCCGCCGCCCGCCGCGGCCGCCGACCAGGAAGCCGCGCGGCGGTACGGGGAGCGCGACAGGAACGGGGCGCAGGTAAGTGGGTGCTGACATTACCCCCCCCCTCACGAGGGGCCTCCGGACCCTCACCAGGTTTTTCCGGATTGTCACGGTGAAATTTCTTTACCAGAGCCCTGGCGTGAACATCCCTAGAAGAAACCCAGCATCTCTCCTCAGGACCATAACCAACCCAGTCAATTAAATACTGTATAGTATTACGCACTCTACGAGAATCCAAAATCTTGTTTACTTCATATTCTTGTGCATTATCTACTAAAACCGGAGGAGGACCAACAGGAGAAGAGTCTTTAGCAGGCTTCAACAGAGAAACATGAAATGAGTCGGAGATCTTCATAGTAGAAGGAAGCTGTACTTTATAGGTAACATTATTAAGTTTTCTGATAATAGGATAAGGACCAATAAATTTAGGACCCAATTTATAAGAAGGCTGACGGAGAGCGATATTCCTAGTGGAAACCCAAACGAGGTCTCCACACTGAAGGATAGGTTCCTGAGACCTGTGACGATCAGCAAACTTTTTATATTTAACGCGCATAGTTTCTAAATTTTTCTTGACACATGCCCAAACCTCTTTCCGTTTCTGAAGCCACTCTTCTAAGACCGGAAAATCAGAAGGTGCTGCAGAAAAAGAAGAAGCCTTAGGATGCTTTCCATAATTACAGAAGAACGGGGATATTTTGGTACTATCACTCGGCGCATTATTATACGCGAACTCCGCAAAGTCAATAAATTCCGACCACTGCTCCTGAGTGTCAGAGATGTAACATCTTAAATATTGTTCTAGGCTCTGATTCGTTCTTTCGGTCTGCCCATTAGACTGGGGATGATACGCGGAGGACAAAGAAACCTGAATCCCCAAACGTGAACAAAAATTTTTCCAAAATTGTGATATAAATTGCACACCCCGATCGGAAACAATATTTACTGGAATACCATGAAGACGAAAAATATGCGAGATGAACAAGCGCGAAAGTTCCGGAGCCGAAGGTAGCTTGGGTAAAGCAATAAAATGAGCCATCTTACTAAATCTATCAACGACTACCCAAATCACAGTGTTCCCATGCGAGAGGGGTAAATCAACAATAAAATCCATCGAGATGTGAGACCACGGTTCTTTAGGGATCTCAAGCGGAATCAGATACCCACTAGGGGCCTTGTGTACCCCTTTACTTCGTGCACAAACAGGACATGCGTCGATAAGGGTAGTGATATCACGTCTCATAGAAGGCCACCATACATGACGTCGAGCTAAAATAAAAGTTTTACGAATTCCCAGATGCCCGGCAGTTTTGGCGTCGTGGAATTCGCGGATTACGTCGGAACGCAAATGCGGTGGCACAAATTGACGTCCTGCTGGTACATTTACAGGGGAATCATCTTGGAACGGCGCAAGAACATTAGAAAGATCGGGGAGTAGGGCCCCGACCACACAACCTGCAGGTAAAATAGGTTCCCCAAAATCTCCTCGATCTTTACACTCACCGAACATACGCGATAGAGCATCGGCTTTAGTATTTTTTACACCCGGTTTAAAGGTAATAATAAAATTGAAACGTGAAAAAAATAATGCCCAACGGGCCTTTCGAGAATTCAACCTCTTGGCGGAGCCTATATACTCAAGATTTTTATGATCAGTATATACAGTGATAGGATGCAGAGAGCCCTCTAACCAGTGACGCCATTCATCAAATGCCAGTTTAATAGCTAATAGTTCCCTATTGCCAACGTCATAATTTTGTTCCGCGGTATTAAATTTCCGAGAGAAATAGGCACATGGATGCATACGTTCAGGAAATCCAGAGAATTGCGATAAAACAGCCCCCACACCCAATTCAGACGCATCAACCTCAACAATAAAAGGTTTGTTGACGTCAGGGTGCACTAAAACTGGCGCCGAAGTAAAAGCCTGTTTTAGGACACGAAAGGCTTCAATAGCTGATGGTGACCAGTTAACAGTGAACGCGGCTTTGCGGGTGAGATTGGTGAGAGGTGCAACGATACTAGAAAAACCCTTGATAAAACGTCGATAGAAATTGGCAAACCCTAAAAAGCGTTGTAATTCTTTTAAGGATTTGGGTTGCACCCAATCCCGTACTGCCGAAACTTTTCCCCCATCCATCTCCAACCCCTGACTAGAAATAATATATCCCAAGAAGGGAACGGAGGCGACCTCAAACATACACTTAGAAATTTTAGCGTATAAGTTATTCTCTCTCAACTTCTGGAGGACCAGTTTTACATGTTGCCTGTGTTCGGAAAGGTTCTTAGAGTAAATGAGGATGTCATCCAAGTAAACCACAACGAAGTTACCCAAAAAGTCACGAAACACGTCATTAACGAAGTCTTGAAAGACCGCAGGAGCATTACAAAGGCCAAAAGGCATCACTAAATATTCGTAATGGCCATCCTTAACATTGAACGCCGTTTTCCATTCATCCCCTTGCCGAATACGGATCAGGTTGTAGGCCCCCTTTAGATCTAGTTTAGAAAAAATTCGAGCCCCCACTACCTGATTAAATAAATCACCTATTAAGGGAAGAGGATAACGATTTTTAATAGTGATCTTATTCAATGCTCTATAATCTATGCAAGGCCTTAAACCCCCATCCTTCTTCTCCACAAAAAAGAAGCCGGCACCCGCCGGTGAAGTAGATGGGCGGATAAAGCCTTTACTCAGATTTTCAGAAATATATTCTTTCATGGCCTGCTCTTCAGCTCGATTCAGATTATAGATTTTGCCCCTAGGAGGAATGGTTCCAGGAAGTAGGTCGATGGGACAGTCATAGGGTCTGTGTGGGGGAAGATTGTCAGCGGACCGCTCAGAAAAGACATCTGCCCAATCTATATAAGGCAGAGGCAGTTCTTGGGGCGAAATCTGCACACTCTTAAGGATGGTGGAAAAGCAATGTGATCTGCAGAAATTACTCCACTTAATCAGATCACCGGACTGCCAATTGAATACGGGGTTATGGAGCTTTAGCCAAGGGTATCCCAAAACTACTGGTGTTTCCGGACAATCAAACACCAGAAATTCTATAAGTTCAGTATGAGATGAGCCGGCCACCAATCTGAGAGGGGGGGTCTTGTGACTGACCGGCCCTCCCAGGATGGCCTTCCCGTTGATGGCCAAAACCTGAAGAGACTTTTCTAGAGGTACCAGTGGAACTCCCAGGATGGAGACTATGTTCCGATCCAGGAAGTTACCTGCAGCTCCACTATCTACAAACGCAGATACTGCCTGTTTGGAAGGACCCCAGAAAAGCTCTGTAGGGATTAACATCTTATCATGGTGAGGGTAATGCTTCAATTCACCTAGGTCAGCACCCTCTTCCTGACCTAGGCAAGAAAGTTTCCCGCCGGATATCCCTTATTTGGGCAAGACCTGGCAAAATGCCCCGGGGACCCACAGTAGAGACAAAGACCCAAAGACCGTCTTCGTTGTTTCTCGTCCTGAGAAAGACGGGCTCTGCCAACCTGCATTGGCTCCTCTTGAGAGGGAGAGGAGGAGTTTACCCCACCAGAAGTTGAAGGGCTGGGAGTTTGTGAAGGTCTAAAGGGCGTAGTAGCTCTAACCCTTTCCCTGGCTCTCTCCCTAAGACGCCTATCGATCCTGATGGAGACCTGCATAAGCTGGTCCAAATCTTTTGGAGTAGGAAAGTTGACCAGGGCATCTTTAATATTTTCGGACAGCCCCAAACGGTATTGGCTACACAGGGACGGATTATTCCAGGTAGATTCTACTGCCCAGCGCCGGAACTCAGCGCTGTAGTCCTCGGCGGAATTCCGACCCTGCTTCAAGGCCCGAAGCCTGTTTTCCGCCGTGGACTGACGATCTGGATCCGCATACAACACTCCCATAGCAGAAAAAAAAGATGTCACGGAGTGTAAGGCGGGATCTTCAGGGAGCAAGCTGAAAGCCCATGACTGGGGATCTCCTTGTAACAAAGAAATAATTAAACCCACCCGTTGGGTTTCAGTGCCAGAAGATAAAGGCCGCAGCCTAAAGTAGAGTTCACACGAATTCTTGAAATTTGAAAAGCCGGCCCGGTCTCCAAAGAATTTTTCGGGCAAAGGAACCTTAGGCTCAGGAATATGAGGTGATACAGCGGGTGTTGAAGTCTGGCGGGTTTCTTGGTTGGCCACCCTCTGGGCAAGTTGATTGATAGCGGTGGCCATCGCCTGCACTTGCTGTACCAGGTCTTCCATATTGATATTTTTGGGCCTGTTATAATGTCACGCTCCCGGAACCTCAATTACCACTTGGACAACTCCAGCTCTCTTGGTAAGGGCCTCAACCCCCAATCTCCGCAGCCAGCTTCACCTATAGGAGCCCCCGCTTGCCGAGACGCAGAACACGCCTGCTCGGGATCGGTTGCCCCCAGGACTTTATGGCTCAAAGGATGAGGTCTTACGGTACAGAGTGCTGGAGAGCCCGCGGCTGGAAGTGGAATCGGGTAACCGGTAAGTGAGCGTAAGGATGGCAGTCCAATAGACAGGCAAGGATCGGCAACAGGAGTGGAGATCAAGGATGGTCAAACTGGCAAGGGTCGGCAACAGGAGTGGAGATCGAGGATGGTCAAACTGGCACGGGTCGGCAACAGGAGTGGAGATCGAGGATGGTCAAACTGGCAAGGGTCGGCAACAGGAGTGGAGATCGAGGATGGTCAAACTGGCAAGGGTCGGCAACAGGAATCAGGATCAAAATCGAGGATAAACAGCTTCAAGGGTCTAGGCGCTATAACAGGCAATGACAGACTGACTGGGTTGAGGTTAAATAGGGAACAGACATAATTGGCCAAGGAGAGTCAGTGTAGTGATTGGTGCAACCAGGAACTTTAAACAGATTGGACACATGGGGCGAGCTGCCCAGAATTCAGAGAGAGCTGATTGGAGGGAAGTAGTGAGGGAGTGACGTGCTGATGGGATTGGCCAGTGTCAAGGGAAACATTCCCCCCACCCACACCTGTCTCTTTAATTATTTCTCCTCCGGCGGCCGCGCTGAGAACAGCGGCGCCGGAGGGCATAAACACAACGTGCTCGCGCGTGTGCGCGAGCACGAGCGCCGGAGCCGGGGACGCCGGCCAGAGAGGAACCAGGCGCGCGCGCGCCAGGAGGAAGGAGAGCCGCCGCCCGCCGCGGCCGCCGACCAGGAAGCCGCGCGGCGGTACGGGGAGCGCGACAGGAACGGGGCGCAGGTAAGTGGGTGCTGACACACACCTTACTATTGATTAATGTATATTTTAATATATTTATGATTAACCTTTATAAACTGCCTTGAAAGTTACATTAATTATATAATAGTAATGTAGTAAGAGATTTGCTGGAGTCAGAGTCAGTACTATACATTGTTTCTGACTCAGCCAAAACTAGTTCAGATTCCAGAGCCCTGACTATAACAAGCCAGTTAGGTAGAGGCCCATGTAAAACTTAATATTGTAGTCTAAAAGAGACCAAAAAGTCCCTATAGTAAAGGGTACACAATAATAAGCACTTAAACCGTACAAAGACCTATTTTTTACAAAATAGGTGTTGTTCCCTCCACAGGGGTACGTTCCAATTGTTGGTGCCCCCCCTCCCCTGCACATTTACAACCTAAAAACCAAGAATTCTTAATTTTATGCTCAGACCCCCCGGTGAAATCTAGCCCTGCGATTGCCAGCAGCCAGAAATCCAAAAGACGACTGTGGAGCATTTGCCCCTGCCAGCTAATTGCTGTGGCCGATTTCACAGGGGGAGCAAGGATAAAGATAAGAATTCTGTTTTTTAGAGGGTTAATGCGCAGTGGGGCACTGGATGCCCCCCTGAAGGAATTGGAAATGAACACCCATTTTGTGAAAACAGAAAGTCCATTGCGCATACAGACCAAGAATGACAGGATTTACCCACAGGTCTTAGCAGTAGGTGGGGTTATCCAGATAATCTCTTTTTGACTTTGAGATACCTCAAGCACTCAGAAATAGCAGGCCCAGTGTGCAATGCTAGGATATATTTACACAGCCATCATGCTTGGGAGCATGTGACAGAGAGGACAAGCCAGGGAGAAATTGTCCCCTCTGTTAGGGGCACAATGTGCATGATGAGTCCCTCTTTTTGGGCAATGACTTCTTGGTCTACTGTTCTTTTGATAATTGATACAAATTTGCTTGTGAGCCAAATAAATGTAGCACACATGTATTTACATCATTCAATAGAAAGAAAAAAAATCACACAATACTAAACTTCCTCAACCTACAAACGGCATCTGTCTTCGATTTACCCAGGAGTTTTAAATAGCTTTGCAAATTATCTCACCGTTCTTCATAATTACTTTGGAAAAATATTTAATCAACATCATTAAAAAGATTACAATGAACTCTGTAAAAGTGAAATAACTTTTAAATACAGTGATAGAATCGCTGTCTAAGGTCATTTAACTTTTTAAATGAGTTATTTAATGCATGCGAATAAATTTTTCAAATGACATTTCACTGAACTGTTGCTTCTGCATCTTGATGATATATTGGGAGGCGCGATGTACGCTGGATGAGGTCACCATGAGAATTAGGAATGAATTACAATATGGCTAAATCTGAATCTAGGTACCGTATTTTTCGCCCTATAAGATGCACTTATTTTTCCTCAAAAACTGGAGGGGAAGTGCTCATGCGTGTTACAGGGTGAAGGCGATGTGGCAGACCCCCACCCATGGGTCAATTAGTTAAAGAAAAAAACTTCTTACTTGTGCCGTGATCCGGAAGAAGCCACCACACTTGGCAGCCAGGATGCACTGGATACATTGATGACATCCAATCCGAAAGCCACCACTCTCCACAGTCAGCGCGTGCCAGCGCATCAATGATATTGGGGCACTGTGCACTGTCATTGATGAATCGGTGTACGGCCAGCTGCACTGTGCAAATGCAGCCAGTTGCGCGACGATTCATCGATGCACAGAGCGGTGCGCCAAAAACACTGATGCGCCGGTGCTGACTGCGGAGAGTGGTGGCTTCCAGATCGCTATACAGGTAAGATGTTTTGAACTGACTCAGTGGCAGTTGGGAATGGGGGGGGGGTGATCTGCCACACTGCCTGTTCTATGTTGGATTGGGGGCTGCACACTGTTATATGGGGAGGGGGATTCTGCGTCCTGTTTGTTTTTGGGGATGGGGGGATCTTCACACTACCCTGCATGCTGTCTGTTATATGGGGAGGGGGGATTCTGCATGCTGCTTGTTTTTGGGGATGGGGGATCTGCCAAACTACCTGTTTTAGGTCTTATAGGGTGAAAAAAAAAACGTTATTTAGCGAAATATGTCTACAATCTGCTTCCTGTTTTTTGCCTCCTGCCGCCTGCTCCTCTGTTACTACGGAAAAAAGAAATGTATTTCATCAAAGCATCTTAAAAACATGTAAGCATATACCGTTTTTTTTTCGCCCTATAAGACGCACTTATTTTTCCCCAAAAGTGGGGGGAAAATGTCCGTGCGCCTTATCGGGCGAATGTAAAAAAAAAAATAAAAAAAAAAACTGCCTGTCACACTGCGGGAGCCCAGGGGAGCGGCAGGGGCTCTGTCCCGGCCCCGCCGCTTCGATCGCTGTCTTTTACCGGCAGCGATGACAGCGGCAGGGCCAGAGACAGCGCCCCCGCCGCTCCTCTATCTGCTGCTTCTTCCGCCTGGGGCACATGCGAGCACCCAGGTCAGGGCAGCGGGTGGGCGCGGCATGCACCAAGTTGGACAGAGCCCGCCGCTTCTTCTTACGGCCAGCTCCGTGAATGGGGTTGGCGTGGCCTGTGCCGACGCTGATGCGGCGCAGGCCACGCCCACCCCATTCACGGAACCGACCGCTGAGTGGAGCGGTGTCAGTGGAGAGGTGAGTTTAACTTTTTTTTTTTTACTTAAGCCGACTGGGGGGAAAGGGGGGTGCCAAACAACCTATGGGAATTGGGGGGAGGGGGGATGCCACACAGCCTATGGGGGGAGAGGGGGATGCCACACAGCCTATACTAATGGGGGGAGGGGGAATGCCACACAGCCTATGGGGGGAGAGGGAGATGCCACACAGCCTATGGGGGGAGAGGGGGATGCCACACAGCCTATGGGGGGAGATGGGGATGCCACACAGCTTATACAAATGGGGGAGAGGGGATGCCACACAGCCTATGGGGGGAGAGGGGGATGCCACACAGCCTATACTAATGGGGGGAGAGAGGATGCCACACAGCCTATGGGAGGAGAGGGGGATGCCACACAGCCTATACTAATGGGGGGAGGGGGATGCCACACAGCCAATGGGAATGGGGGGGCACACTGCCTATATGGAGAATAGGAGGGGGGAATGCCACACTGCTTATGATAATGGGGTGTACACTGCCTATATGGGAATGGGAGGGGGGAGAATTCCACACTGCTTTGCTTATATAGGGAATGGGAGGGGGGCATGCTACACTGGGTATACGGGGAATGGGATGGGGGCATGCTACACTGTCTATGGAATGGGGGCATCCCACTCGGCCAATGGGAAAGGGGAATGCCACACTGTCTGTAATGGTGCGTTTTTGGTTTAAAATATTTTTTTTCTTATTTTTCTCCCCCAAATCCTAGTTGCGTCTAATGGGCAGGTGCGTCTTATAGGGCGAAAAATACAGTAGTTGTGAATTACAACATTCATATTGTCCTTTAGTTGACAATTTAAGACTCCAATAGAAGATCAAGGTAGCTTCCTTTTATTGGAAATTCTCCCTCTCCAGGCTTCATATACTCCCTACACGTTTTGTTGTAATGTAAAGATTTGTTAAAGGAAAACATGGACTCTCAATTGTTAAGCAAAAAGAACATCCGAGTTGTTTGATAGGATCTTTTTGATTTTTGATTCTTAAAGTTTTCAAGGACTGTAGATTTGCCAAGCTGCCTGTTTATCCACTGGGAGATGATCTTCTGATCATTGTGGGAGGGGTGCCTATGCACAGGGTGCCATGGTCGGCTCAATGCAGCTATGCCCGCCTGCTCAATGCCCGCCTAACCTGCTCATCAACCAGCTCGTAGGCTCCCACCACCTGCTATTTCCTGGTTCGCCGCTGGCTTAGTGCATAAATGTTGTCTATACACTATCTATTTGCCCTGACAAATGTGCAACATCCAGTTTAGTTATACATTTAATTGCTTGAGCAGCTTCCATCATTTTCAGTTGTATATTTAGGTTTAGCTAGAGATAAGTTCCCCAAGTGCGGTACCAATGTTTTCCAGTGAGGTTGATATGTAAATAACCCCATATTTAAATAACCCCTTTAAAGTGGTCCAAAGCCCAAGATTTTCATTATCCGGGTTTTGGTCCTTCCCCCATATTTTGGGTGCCCCGCTGTGTGAAACCGGCCAGAATGCCGAGCTAACTCACTTCTCGTTGAGCACACAATGTGCCATGCTGCAATTACGAGCAGCACACTGCATCATTTCCTCCCTTCAGCTGTATGCGGCCCAGCACAGCCATTCAGTTGCGGCGGACAGGGACGCGCACAGCCGAGGGAGGCAAGAGATGCCGGCGCCAGCTGCACACACTTTGTGGGCTCGGGTGAAAGGTAAGAATATCAGGGAGTTTCACACAGCGGGAGGGAGTAAGCCTGCCCTGGAGTCTGAGACTCCAGGGTGGGTTTTGGTCTACTTGCACTAAAGTTTGAAGAATGTCACATTTCTTTTTATTTTTTAAAGAAAGGGCAAAATATAAACTGTATGATAAGAGTCTGCAGCATTGGGTGCTGTTACCCAATTACTGCAGCAGCACCATGTTTTCACTTCTGGCAGAACATTTTCATTTGAAAATGAGTACCGTATATACTCGAGTATAGCTTGACCCGAATATAAGCCGAGGCACCTAATTTTACCACAAAAAACTGGAAAAGTTATTGACTCAAGTATAAGCCTAGGGTGGGAAATGCAGCAGCTACCGGTAAATTTCAAAAATAAAAATAGATACCAATAATGTTTTTGAATACCGTATTTATTTCAAAGAAAAGACTTTTACGGGTACTGTACGGTATCTTTTGAGGCCTAATGCAGGCTGATATTACAGAAAGTGATGACGTGACTGTTTGCATAGAGCAGCCTATGTTAGGGCTCATAATATACATTCTACCAGTGTCCTGCCTGTGCCCATTAAATATACAGCCTGCCTGTGTCCATGAAATATACCGTACCGCCTGCCTGTGTCCATTAAATATAATGCCTGTCTGTGTCCATTAAAGGAAAACTGTCACATACGGTAAGCGTAACCGCACTAACCAGTGGCCCAGGCTGGTAGTGCGGTTTATGCTGAGCAAATACCTGGCTCCTGCCGTTTGATTGCCCGATCCGTTCTGCCGTTATACCGGTAGTTGATTGCCGCCTTCCTCTTCAGCGCGCCGGCTCCCTCTATACACCCGGAAGCGGCCGCTCGCCAGGCTGGACTGAAGCTGCGCCGGCCGCTTCTGGGTGTACGAAGGAAGCGGCCGCACACGCGCAGTCCGGAGCCGGCGCGCTGAAGAGGAAGGGGAGGACGGCGGATCACTGTACCAGAGGAGGCGGGACATCGCTCCCGCGGCTGCACGGGACATCAGCATCATGAGGCATCATGAGGGAAGGGGAGGACGGCGGATCACTGTACCAGAGGAGGATCACTGTACCAGAGGAGGCGGGACATCGCTCCCGCGGCTGCACGGGACATCAGCATCATGAGGCCATTCACGAGCGTCACCCAGCGGTATGGCCCTGCCCCTTTTTCTCCTCCATTTCGGCCAAAAATTTCACTGACTCAAGTATAAGCCGAGGCGGCTTTTTTCAGCCCAAAAAGTGGGCTGAAAAACTCGGCTTATACTCGAGTATATACAGTATTTTGATTTTTACAGTTACAGTATTATAGAGTGAAAGGGTTACTTGGAGGCCAATTCATTAATAGCGCCAGGTAGCGACAGATGAGCGACTGTAGCGTGATTTTTTCAGCGCCAGCCAGTATTCGCGGTGCTTGGCCGGCATTAGATTGATGACAGCGACTCAGTCGGTGTGCGGTAATGTTGAATACGGGCTGGGGGGTCGCTGTTTCACAGGTCCAGCGTTGTATGTGAGCGCCTGACAACGAATGGCCAGAGCGAACGGCTAGCTTCATATTCATCAACAAATCACGCTCCGAATGTGCTGTCGCTGTCCATTCCTTGTTTAAACCCCAGAGCGCTGGCGGCGATGTGTATTAACTAGTTTTTAACCCCTAAACAACCATATTTTTTGAATTTAATATTATACATGTTTTTAGAATCATTTTGTAATATGAATACATTAAAGTGGACCAACACCCAGGGGTGATCGGCCCGGAAATCTATAAGATTCCCGGGCCGATCACCTCCCACCCCGCGGGACATCCGAGATCGGGATGTCCCGCGGGGTGAAACCCCCCAGAAACCCCAAAAACATCTTACCTGATCCGCCGCCGCTTCCGCCGCCGCCTCCCGCGCGCCCCTCCAGACGTGCGCGCGCCCGCGCCGGCCCTCTGTGAATGGCCGGCGGGGGCGCGCGTCACGCGCGGGAGGCGGCGGCAGCGGAAGCGGCTTGGACGTTCCTGATCCCCGCCTGGACGTTGGCGGGGATTGGCTGCGGCGTTCACGTGGGAGCGTTGAGAGGTGAGTTTTTTGGGGTTTCTGGGGGGTTTCACACAGCGGGGCACCCCCGATCGGGGTGCCCCGCCGAAATGGACCAAAACCCAGGATAGTCAAAATCCTGGGTGTTGGTCCACTTTAATCTCAGACCTGTTAGATCAATTCTGCACATATTTTTTTATTTTTTTTTTTTTACTTAAAAATAAATCCTAACATTGCAGAAGTGGTCTCCGATTTTTTGACATTAAAAAAAATAAAAAAAAAATAATACCAATTAATTATGATTAATTATAGATTGCTCCATTGAAATGCATTGGACATCACCAGGGAGCGACAGCTCATACCTGGCGCTGTGAGGGAATTTGCAGCGGCGCTGTTCGGTCCAGGCGGCTTCATGATGAATGCCGCGCTAGCCGTCGCTCTCGCCGGCGCTAGCCTCATTTTGCTGGATAAATGCATCATTGTGACCGCCGCCGGGCGTACTTGAGTCGGTAGTCGCCGTTAGCTGCCGCTACCTGGCGCTCGTCAGACACTACCTGGCGCTATCGCTTGATGAATAAGGGCCTAAATGTATTACAATATATCTCCATACAAATACAATTGGCTAAATGAGACTTTGAATTCTTCTTTGAATTACTGAAGTTACAAAGGGGTTCTTCTTTCAGTCCTAAAACAAATTATTTTGGCAAAGTAGACCTCTAACTAAAAGCCTGTTTAACAGATTAAATAAGCAATGCAACCATTTGTTGTATTGAAATCTTCCTTGCTTATTAATGGCCTTTACTTCCAAACTTACTGCCTGTCCAGGCTGTAAACAGAATAAATTACACCTTGCTCCTGCAGGCTTGTACCCAAAGGGTTGCAGCCCAGTGCTAACAGAGTGCTTCTTGCCCAACCTTGCTATACCTCCCATCCAATCAGTGCTTTATGTCGTGCATATACATAAATGCATGGTTTACAGCTCTGTTTACAGCAGAGCGTGGTAGAGTGAAAATGGAGTGCCCACACCCCTGGTCTCCATGCGGTCTTCAGCCTGTCCTCAGCTTATCTGATTGGCTGGGCACGGGAGCACACCTCAGCTGTGAGACACCGGGGATGCGGCCACAGTCATGAAATGCACCTTTGGCCTGCCGGATTGGTGACTTATTACAACAATCATCAGGGTTTCACGGCCCACTTTAAGAATTGCTATAGATATATCCCAATTCAGAATTTGGCTAATCGCCATCAGAACAGAGCAGATGCAGATTTCAAAATAAACTCTATACATGTTTTTTTCGTTAAGGACGAGAACAATGGAGAATATTACAAGAGTGTTCATTTTTGCGAAATACAGAAGCACAAGATGTTCTTATATCTGTGGATATATATATATATATACAACTATTAAACTTAAATTGATTTTGTCAGTAGGGGGGTGGTTATTTTTGCACCTTGTTGCGTCTCCCCTCTTCACCTCTCCTACTTATATATAATCAGGCAAGTTTAATGAACGCTTATAGCTAATTATTTTCCCACAATCATTTTCTTTATGGATAACAAAGTTGAAATAGATAAAAGTTGTGAGTTATAAAGTTAATTAGCTGAAGAGTTGCTGTGCCAGGCTGAAATAATTGCCTTAAATAAGATCCCATAATGCTGGCTGAAAAAAGAATCCACTTCTGAGGATGAATCTTAAAACAATTTTCATGCGGGGGAGATTATAATGACATCTCAGCAAGAGTTCTTCTTTCTCTAGAAATTGAAGGTTTAAAGGGGAATTCCAGAATCAAATGCCATTTTTGTTGTAAAGAGGAGCTAGTGTATAAAAGTCTATAAAACTGCCAGTGGTCTCCTTCTCTGCAGGGTAGTCTTACCTTTTGGCAGGGCCAGACTATAGGCAGGGCGCAAGGGGCGCGCGCCCCTGAGCCTCCACCATTTGCCCTGCAATAGGGCCTTCACCAACTTTGTGGCTATAGTTGGGGTACCAAAATTTGCGGTGCTGCTGCTTGGTCCTGCTGGCCCCGATCCACATGCCCTTGCAAGGGGATATACTTGAGGTTCTCTGCTTTTCAATGACACCACCAGTGGGTTGTTAACCTCCTAGGTCTAGAGATCCAGCACTTGAAAATGTACCACCCCGGCACAATCAAGCAACAATACCAGGACTTTGTGGTACTGCCGTCTGGTCTGGTCAGCCTTAATCCACATGCTTTTGCAATGGTGTATACCTGAGGTTCTCCCCTTTCCAACAACACCTCCAGTAAGTCAGAAGTGTACTATCCTGGATGAGGTGCATTAATTCCCAGGATGATTTGGATCCTCTGCTCTCTGCTCCCTACCTGCCCTTGCACCAACCTAGCTACCTGCCCTCTCAGCTACCTATCCACTCACCTATCTGCCTAACTACCTACCCAACTATATACCTGCCTACTTACTCACCCATCTACCTACTAACCTATGTATCCTCATGTCTTATCTACCCACCTGCCTATCTATCCTAAACTTCTATCCTAAAAAAGCCTTACCTCTCCTGTAATTCAGCACTGTCGCCTAGGCACGGCAGCACCCGCACAGAGAGTGCACATGCCCCCCCCCCCCCCCCCCTACAGTACACATGCACCTGCTCACCAATGTAAGGATGAGGTTATGAAAACACTGGACATTTGCTTTAATGGAAAATAAATACTGCATCTGAGGCCTCCACCTGATTTTCTGAACAGGGGCCTCCACCGTACTTAATCTGGCCCTGCTTTTTGGGCAGTCTCTCAGCAGATGCCTGAGCCATGGGGCCATCTCCTGCATCCCTCCAGCTGGTGCTTGCACCCGGTCAATCTAAGTATTTTTGTACCACATGTTGAATTGACCCTTTAGTCTCTATTCAGTTGAGCTTCTCCAGGCTCCTGGGTAATTTAGTTGGTCTCTGCAACTTTTTTTTTCTCAAAAGTAAGTACAGCTGTTGGTTCAGTCAAGACACAGACATTCTCATTACGCTAGCTGTTCTCCTCCCTCTCTACAAGTGTCCACAGTCTGATAATCAATGGTGAAGGTAGGGGGTACAGGCTCTATTGCCTTGTTCCAAAGCTATTATTGTGACAGCTAGTCACAACCACAGACAAACAGCCAACAGGTGATTCAAATGCTAATTAGGTGTGGTGGTGATTGAAATGCTATTTAGATGCAGCGACTATTCATATGCTAATTAGGGTTGGCAGGCACAGGACAGGGGAGAATGGGAGCTGGCTGTAATGGTTCATATTGCATAATACTAGTGTGCTCATTCTTGCATAGTTTACAAATGTACAAATGGCATAGCTATAGACTACCTGTCGAGCCCTGTGATTAGTGGTCTATGGCCAATGAATTCTGAGGGTGTACCTCCTCTTTCTCTTTCCAGGAGCAGCTGAATCCTGACTGGAGGAGAAAGGGCAGCCATGTAGAGGTGAGCTGCTGAATAATAGTTTATGTACTTTGCCTACAGAGTCTCTTTATGTGAGGAAAAGGTCTGTGAAGTTTCTCATTCACCCAGGTCATTATATATTGGTAGGAATACATCAAGGCAACTGGACTAGAGGTAACTGAAATAACACAGCAAGCCCAGTTGCCTTGATTTATTCCTACAGGTTTAAATGAGGAAACGAAAAATCGAGTAATAGACAGTTGTGTTATTACTTACACAGTACATCTTTCTCCATCATCAGCAAGCTGTCATAGCAGATATGAAGAAACCTTCAAACCGACTTGTCACTGTGTCTGAATCATTCTTCTGATCCAGGAGATGTCTGCAGGATATGGCACCAATCTGCCTTTTATAGAGTTTTCGTCAGCTGCATGGAGCTGGCCGGTATCGTACATGAAGAAGATGCCCCATGGCTGCCCCTGAGAACAGACAGAGGAGCATGGATCTAAGAGGCCTGATTATGGTAATCAGCATCATGTAATAGAGTGACAGAATAGGATAAAAGAAGAGTTATAGCAGAGTCGATGGGGTTGGTACCAAAAAAGCAAATGATTTATTTTTGTTCAGGTTGAGGTCAAGGGTTAATTAAGGATTCCAGTTGCACCTCGTGCTAGATCGAAGGAGCTGATTCAGCACTAGGTGCAAAAAGTACACTATTTTTGTATACATGAGGTACATCAATTTTCCAACAAAGTAAGAATAATTTTTTGAATGTTTGGAAACCCTTCCAAAAATGATCCTTACTTCAGTGGAAAACTGATGAACCTTACCTTCTCTGCCCTGCTTCCCATCTTCTTAGTCCTGCTTTTTGTGGCCAACATCTTCTCTTGCCCTACTCCCTACCCCCATCTTCTTAGTCCTGCTCCCTAATGTGCCCACATATCGGCCCTTCCTCCATGCTACACCTCATTTATGTTCTGCTCCCTGCTGCCCCCCATCTTCTTAGCCATGTTTTCTGCGACACCCCCATTTTCTCTGCCCTACTCCTTGCCCCCATCTTCTCAGTCCTGCTCCCTAATGTGCCCAAATATCAGCCCTGCCTCCATGCTACACCTCCATTTCTGCTCTGCTCCCTGCTGCCCCTCATCTTCTTAGCCCTGCTTTCTGTGGCACCCTCATCTTCTCTGCCCTACTAACTGCCCCCATCTTCTCAGTCCTGCTCCCTAATGTGCCCACATCTCTACTGCTGCAACTCCATTTCTGCTCAGCTCCCTACTGCACCCCCATCTTCTATGCCTTGTTCCCTTGCTACACCCCACCTCTTCCTTATTCCCTGCTGCACTCACATATCTATGCTGTTTTTTTGCACCCCCCTGCCCTGCTCTTTGCAGCACCCCCCATCTTTGACCCTCATGTTCTGCACCCCAATTTCTGCCCCACTTTTTATGCACTCCCATCTCTTCCTTGATCTATGCTGCCCCAAAAAGTGCCTATGGGTCACAGCAGTCTATGAAAGGGCAGCAGGATGTAGAGCACCAAGTGCGGGGAAGGGGCACATTTAAGTAGTGCAAAGTACACCAGCAGCTCTAACTTTGATGCCATGCTGCTGACAATGCCATTCACAGCTTCCCACTGCTCCTCTCTTTCGGACATATCTCCACAAGTCAAACTGGGGCAGGACATAGAGTGATGAGTTGTGAATGCTGACGCCAGCAGCATGGCTTTAAAGTCAGAACTGTTCTCACATTACTTGTGCCCATTCTCCGCAATTGCCATTCAACACTGTCAGACCCTCGGGACTGCGCCCCTTATCCCTGGATTTTGACACCCCAAGCTGCTGCCTCAACCAGCTTTATTGGCAGTGTGCCCCTGGTCTTAAAGAACAATACCTGGCAGGATGAGAAATGCAGAGAGGAAATGCAAAGACATGCTAAAAAATAGTTTGATCTACTGAAAGACTAAGTAAAGAAGCAATGGACCAGGTTAGATAACCTGCATGGGAGATAAGGTTTGTATATACTTCTTGCCTAAAGATTCATGTTTTTATAAATAAAGGGTCTCATTTACGAACCCCTTTGCAGGCATCCGAAAGTATCGGCCAGTTACTTTCAGTTTAAGCTGTATCTTACAAATGAAGAGTAGACCGCCAGGCACTTTCCGCATAGTTAGCATAGTTTACCAGTACGACGTAGAATCTCAGGGAATATTGATGGACCCATTTTTTCTGCTGGAGACCATAGAAATCAATGCTGGTTTCCCCACTATTAATTTTTTACCTTGATCTTTGTAAGGTTCTTCTCAAGTCTATATTTTGATATCATTAACATGTTGTAAGCGTGAAATATAGTGCAGAGTGGAAACAAATGACATTAACAAAAGTATCTTAAAATATGTCACTTTATAGCTTTTATTATAAATGAATTGGTGATGATTGAACCGCTGGTGGCTACTCATATGCTAATTAGTGTAGGTCTGCACAGGGGGTGGGGAGCAGAGAGGTGGAATGGGAGCTGGCTGTAATGGTTCAGGCTGCGTAATACTCGTGTGCTCATTCTTGCACAGGTGACAAACGGGGCAGAGCTATAGACCACCCGTGGAGCCCTGCGATTGGTGGTCTATGACAAATGAATTCTGGGGGTGTGCCTCCTTGTTTCTCTTTCCAGGAGCAGATGAGTCCTACAAATGAATCCTCACTAACTCCTCAAAAATGTGTCTTCTGCTGTCCTGACCAGGTTACGGGCATTATATGTGATTTTGACTTGTACACTGAAACATTAGTAACCGCCATGCACTGTTTTTTAGGAAATGTTATACTTTTTTTTGTATGGCAGAAAATGGCAGAAGAATGGAACTTGTCTTTATGTTTCCCGGACAAACATACTAACATGTTGACCACTAGTCCGCACCTTTACTCCTGTTTTTTATACAGGAACCACCACATTAGAGGCAACAGTGGCACAGGCTAATGGTAAGTGACTGTCGTTGTCTATCAGGCCCAGAATTTAGGATATTTGCATAACATGTGCATCTCCTAAAGTACACATTTGATTAAGCAACACAAAAACACAATACATGAATATTCATGAACTATTGTGCATGAATGGAATGGGTGGAGAATCTCAGCTGCCTCACTGTGGTGAAGAACCTTGTTTACTTTACCATTTGTGTAAGTGGAGTAAAGATAATTGATGTGCTCAGTAAGAACAAAGGAGAACATACAATACACTCTGCATACTCTGCATAACCAAGTAAATCGCTTCATCAGCCAGGAATTCAGCTGTAATAAAACGAAAATTATTATACAGGAGAGCAGGTGCCTGTCACAAATGGAACAGGTTACCTACAGCAAGAGCTTTTTATCCTCCATGGCTCGCTGCAGGCAATATTTCAAGAGGAGCAAACACTGGTCTAAAGTCTGTAAGACCCTAGAACCAGTGATTTCCCTCCTTTTGTGCCATCCATAGGAACATAGAAACATAGAAGGTTGACGGCAGAAGGAGACCATACGGTCCATCTAGTCTGCCCTTATGTGTATACTGTATGTACTCTTTATCTTAGGATAGATGGAGGCTTATCCCAGGCATGTTTGAATTCAGTGACTGTTGAATTTTCAACTACCTCTGCTGGAAGTTTGTTCCAAGCATCTACTACTCTTTCTGTAAAATAATATTTTCTAACATTGCTCCTGATCTTCCCCCCGACTAGCTTCAGGTTGTGCCCACTTGTTCTATTATTAAGTTTCTTCTTAATAACACTTCCCTCCTGAACCTTATTCAATCCTTTCACATATGTAAAGGTCTCAATCATGTCCCCCCTCTCCCTTCTTTCCTCCAGACTGTACAAATTAAGTTCTATAAGTCTCTCCTGATAAGTTTTAAGTTTAAATCCTTCTACCAATTTTTTTGCCCGCCTTTGGACCCGTTCAATTTGAATAATGTCTTTTTGCAGGTAAGGTCTCCAGAACTGCACCCAGTATTCTAGCTGTGGCCTTACCAGGGCTCTATACAGCAGCATCACAACCTCCCTCTTCCTATTGGTGATGCCTCGAGCTATGCAGCCGAGCATCCTGCTTGCTTTTCCCACTGCCTGGCTACACTGTCCACTCATCTTACAGCTATCAGTAATCAGTACCCCTAAATCTCTCTCCTCCGAGGTCCTGGCTAACACAGTGCTGCCCATACGGTACTCAGAGCAGGGATTCCTTCTACTTAAGTGCATGATTTTACATTTAGAGACATTTAACTCTAGTTTCCACAGTTTTGACAATCTAACCTTTGTATCCAGATATGATGTGTGAAATCTTTGGTATGGCTTTGAAATTCACTTTTCCTGCACTCCCATGGTGCATGCTGAGGCCACAGCAGTGTGCCCTGCATCCCTCTGGATGATACGAGTCCCTGCACCAGACCTATCTGGGTGGTCAAGTCAAGCACCCACAGCCCGAGGGAGGCAGCGGCAGGGAAGCAGCTTTCTATGCTGCTTATCATTATGCACAGCACAGAAAGCTGATTGGACAAGAGGAAGGGTGAGTTTTTGGTGTGAACTGGGGGTTTCATACAACGAGCATCCCAGATCAGGATATCCCTGGGGCAAGAACCGAAACCCAGGATAAAAAAATCCTGTGTTTTGGTCCACTCGGTCCTCCATGTGCAGACTGGAAGGGGTGTTTCTCCGCTTTAAAGTGGACCAACCACTGGTTTTGGCGGCCCTGAAATATAAAAGTCTTAAAGGAGCCACAGCACTCAACCCTGTCAGCTTGCAGGCCAGCCTATAATCTGTCTCTAAACTTGGTTAAAAACAGAGGACTCGGTCACACACATCTGCAGAAGTATGCTTAAGCTGCACCACTACGCCAAAGTGCCTCTGTGGGGTGCAGTCCTAACTCTAATCTCTGAGAGCCCCCTTTGGGACATACAATGCAATAGATAAATTGGGAGCAGGCTTACCTGAGGTTGCCCTAAACCTGAAATATAAGAGACATGCGCCATGAGACTATGGAAAGGTTCATTTTGGGGGTGAACTGGGGAGAGTTTCTCACAGCGGGGCATCCCAATTCGGATGATTGGATGATCGTTGTGCATGCGCTGTGGGACTGGTGGAAAGTAAGGTTTTTAGGTTGAATACAATGGAATGCCCCGGCATTGGATTCATTTACCATTAGTTTCCATTTCTTTTCATTATTAAATGTGCACTGTACAAAAAGATCTCTGAAGCTAATAGGAGTTTATACCTGTTATGTTTCCACAGTACCTGAATGCTGAATGCACAGAGATAGGGGAGGAGGTCTCTAACAGATTAAAACACAATATGAAAGATTTATCTGATAATGAAGGTGGAAAAAGATCTCAAATCCCCTCCCCCCTCCCCTCAATCACCGACATTATTTCAGGGTTTTTTAGGGCCATAGGAATTATTCCTCTGCATTTAACCCATATGTGCAGTGAGTACACACCTGCTCGGAGCAGTGGGCTGCCCTAATTATGACACCCGGGTAGCATTTGTGGGGTTAAACCGGACCTTCAGCATCATTTCATAAAAAGCCCAAACACTTAAAAAAACTATTCCCCAGCATCTAAAATTAATTCTTTCCCCCACTGGGCTGCAACTCTGTTCAGGCCTCTAGGATACAGGCACCGCCATCTTGCCTCAGAAGCATCACATACTGAGGAGAGGGGGCAAAAGCAGGGGGGGGGGGTCTGTTATAGCTGTGCAGAGCTGGGGTCAGGAAATGGACAGCAATCCCAGAATGCAGAGAGACACAATCAGAAGACATTTCCTGTTTGCAGGCAGCCTGAGACTCCATGGGCCTTCGTCTTGGGTGTTTGAAGGCTCAGAAGATGCAGGTAGGATGATTTCTAATGTGGGCAATCTGTATGTACAGGGTAAGAAAGACGATCAGCCAGCACTCCAAAAGATATTGTATTCAAATCCAACAGGTCAATATCACAGCAAAGACCAAAAAGATCCAACAAAATCCAACGTTTCGGGGCGTCTAGCGCCCCTTCATCAGGGAGCAAAAACAAGCAAAAGTTGTTTTTGCTCCCTGATGAAGGGGCGCTAGACGCCCCGAAACGTTGGATTTTGTTGGATCTTTTTGGTCTTTGCTGTGATATTTACCTGTTGGATTTGAATACAATATCTTTTGGAGTGCTGGCTGATCGTCTTTCTTGTGTGTTTGCGGCGCCACCGCCGGCCACAGCACCCACTACAACGCTAGGTAAGAGTGCTTCTGTGCAATCTGACATTGTATGTACAGGGTGTGGGAAACATAAGATAGACTCCTATTCAGGGTGATGGTCCGGTTTAAGAACACGTGTGTGTGTATGTGTATGTGTGTGTGTGTGTGAGTGTGTGTGTGTGTGTGTGTGTGTGGGGGGGGGGTTACAATCAATGAACCTTTTTTTAATATAAACTACTTTTAAAGCAGACCTGAATCTCCTTGCCATTACTCTAAATAGGAGCAACCACCTCAGCAATGGTTTCCCTCTTGGGATGCCCCGTTGTCACCCAGTCTTTCAGCCGCAGTGACACCCCTCTGTTTTCAGTGACAACCATGGCATTATTGTTAGATTGATATTATGTGGCCTGTGCAGAGGGCTCACACAGTTAGGCATCCTAATTCTGGATGCCCCAGGGGCACTTGAATGTGTAAATCTTTTGTGCCAAAAAAGGTGTTTCCAAGGTGCTGATCCTATCTAGTGTTTTTTTTTTTCTTTTGTTAGTAAATGAGTGTTTTATGGAAACAGTTTTCACTACTGCAATCAGCTGCTATGGCAACCGTACACCAAGAAGAGAGATGTGAGCCCCACATGTTGGGCATGTGTAAGGCTGAGTGAGCTCCCTCACCTCAGGAGTGGCCATAGCAGCAGTGTTCTGTGTGTACAGGACTCACATCTCTCTTCTTGTATATCTAGGTGTACAGTTGCCAATAGCAACAGATTAGAGGTAATGATAAATGATAACTGCTTCCAAAAAACATTTTTTTTTTTTTTATTTCAGGTTTTGGTCATTCCAATTTAGGAACCCCCCCAGATAACCCATACAAACCCACCTTTCCCCAGCCCTATGGCACATGTGCAGGCTCTTGTCCAATTTGGGCTGCATATTAATTGCTCGGCACATGGCTCTGTTTACAGCCATGGGGAGCGAGAGCAGCCACAGCCTTGGACATAGGTGCACTCCCTCTCCTGCCCCCTGCCTATCTGAATAGCTCAGTGCCGGAACACGCCTTAAAGCTGGGGATGCAACCGCTCTCCATCCAGATCGCCATGAGAGCCGCGAGTGTTGTGGAAACCCAGGGGTTGGGTTGTCACACAGCAGGGCATTCTGATTTGGGATGCCCAATGGGAAGGCCAAAGCCTAAAAGATTCTAGTTTTGTTTTCGGCTTTAAATTCCAAATTGGGATGTTCCAAGAAATCCCACTTTTGGGTCCACTTTATAGGCGAGTTTAAAGTGAACTAAGGCCCAGGGCAGCTAGCTCCCAGGGGCATCCCAAATTGGCCCGAATCCCCAGTAAACCTACCTGATCCAGGATCCAACGGCACTTGCACAAGCCGAATTTGGAATGCCCTACAAAGAGGTAGACCAACACCCCCAGGAGACTTTTAAAGTGAAATAAAAACCTGTATAGCTGGCCCACCTTTCCCCTCAGCCATCCCAAATTGGCACCCCAAACATAGTGAAATGGCCAGCCCTGGAGTCTGTTGTTGATAGCTCTACTACTCATTTTCCCAGGGCTACACATTGTTTAAAGAGGAACAAAACCAGGCCATGCACAGGCTCTTTTATTCAATCAGTACTGTATAGTACATACAAAACACTGCTGCTGCGTTTTTCTGATTTAAAAGACAGAAACATGTTTTCTGTGTGAGCCTTTAATGGTCAGGGGCCATCACAATTATTTATGTCACTGTAAGGTTAAGTGAGCTCCCTCACCTCAGCACCGGCTATAGCAGCAGTGTTCTGTGTGTACAGGACTCGTTTCTTGTATATCTTGGTGTACAGACTTGCATCGTCAAATTTCTAATAGCAACATATTGTAGGTAATGAAAATTTCTTCTATAAAACACACATTTATTATCTGCAATATGTTGCTATTAGCAACTGTACACCAAGATCCACAAGAAGAGAGAAGCGAGCTCTGTACACAAAGAACACTGCTGCTATGGCCGGTGCTGAGGTGATGGAGCTCACTCAACCTTACACACAGTGACATAAATAATTGTGATGGCCCCTGACCATTAAAGGCTCACACAGAAAACATTTTTCTGTCTTTTAAATCGACTGGATGCAGCTAGACAACTAAAGACTGAAACAGCAGAGATGAATATTGCTTCCTTTCTCTAAATTATGCCAAGCGAGCACAAATATGATGAATAATGTGGATGAGCAACAATAAGGGGGCCCCCTGACCTCCTGGGCCCCGATGCAGTCGCAACCTCTTCATCCTCTATAGTTACGCCCCTGCTTACACATGGCTATGGCAAATGGCTGCTGCTGAGGGAAGGGCTGCACACTGGCAAGTTTTACCTTGGGGCCTATATCATGCCCCCAGGCCCATGTCAGGCCATTATAGGTTATGGGGGCTTAGCCTTTACTTCAGGGCCCTTGGCCCCACCACTTACCCCACAAGATTCTAGGCATAAAGGTTATGTGGAGGCCATAAACCATACAGTTAGTCTGCAGTTCCTGGCTGGGCCCCTCCATAACCTATGCATAATAGCTTGGCCCCTTGCTTTGAACAGGTGGGCGGTGGCAGATTCTACTTAGATTCTAGGTTACGGGGGCCCAGCCAGGCACTATAGCATGGGCCCACCATTACCTTTTTGTGATGGCTGGGCCCAGGTTTTGGGCCCCATGTCATCTGTGTCCAAACATCCTACAAACACTAGACTCTGCCAGCGGAGGGGCAAACATACAGTCAGTGTATTTCCTGGTTGGGTCCCTCCATAAAAGTGCCATTGACTTTCATTGTCTTCCTAGCTGGTAATTCAGTAACAATGAATTTCATACCAGGTGATTATTTTTTTCAATTGTCACTGAATTGAGGCCCGTGTGTCTGTTGTAGTTAATAGGTCATGCTCTCATGCTCCTCCTGGTGTCGACAACACTGGATAGCAACCTGCCAGGATATTGAATTTCAACACAATAGATAGATAAGATAGGCTTTGGACCAGTTGGGGTTAACTGCCTCTCTTTATTGGTACACTCCATATCTACACCTCCAAGAGTGTTCGGAGACTAGAAGCTGCATAATAAGCCATATCTTAGAGTTACACTGAAGGCAAGCCCACTTGTTGTTCCATTTTCTCGGGCTACACGTTGCACTGTCCTAAACTTCAAAAAGATTTTGTAGTTTCTAAGTCTGTTCTTTAAAATTATTACAGCATTGGGAACTCATAGAAAAAATGGAGAAATAGTGGGTGTGGCAACAGCAATGTGATGTAAGCACACTGTGATGAGTGTGAGAGGAGAGACGAGTGGGTGTGGTTTCAGATCTGCAGAGAGAGGCAGTCAATCAGGACATCTGAGGAGGGAGTGAGGGTATTTCCATTCTTGGTCCACTGAAGGACCATTGATTGATGGACCAGGTCAGCGGTGTGGTGACTGAAAGCTGAACAAGGACATGATTTTCCTCACTAAGGAGACCGACAGAGCGGGAAGTACAGCATTAGAACCACTCAATGAAAGGTAAGCTACTGATATTAGTTTTTAACTTTTGACTTGCCTAACACTTTAAGCCTTAGTCCCTCTATACTAAAAAACAAGCCCTATGCTGCAAACAAGACTCCTCAGAAAGGTGCACAAACACTATATAATATATAATAAAAAAACATATACCACACATTATTGTTACAGTTCTATAACATAAGCACGCAGACAAAAAATTGTTAAAAACAATTCCCAGGCTTTTATCCAATAGTCTGATATAACATACATATGGGGTGACATTGGATTGTATTAGTAATAACTAAACTAACCAATAATGCTGGAGGAAGAAGCAATTATTCTTCACTCATAACCCAAAGTGCCCGATTACCTAATTATATATACAGTGCAATCTAGCTATAAGTAAAGTGTAAATAGCTTTATTAAATTAACATACAGTGCAACACTGATTCTACAAATTACATTAATTAAATAAACAGTAATTATATGGCACAAATATTTCCTTAAATATAATTCATGTACACAAACAATTAGATTATTATAATGCAACAACAATAAACCAGTACCGTATTTTTCATCCTATAGGACGCACCTGCCCATAAGACGCACCTAGGAATTGGGGGAGGAAAATAAGAAGAAAATATTTTAAACTAAAAACGCACAATTACAGACAGTGTGGCATTCCCCTATCCCATTCCCCGTATACCCAGTGTGGCATCTCCCTCCCCCCATTTCCATAGGCTGTGTGGCATCCCCCTCTCCCCCCAATTCCCATAGGCTGTGTGGAACCCCCCTCTCCCTCCCAATTCCCATAGGCTGTGTGGAACCCCCCTCTCCCACCCAATTCCCATAGGCTGTGTGGCACCCCCCTCTCCTCTCCAATTCCCATAGGCTGTGTGGCACCCCCCTCTCCTCTCCAATTCCCATAGGCTGTGTGGCATCCCCCTCTCCCCCCAATTCCCATAGGCTGTGTGGCACCCCCCTCTCCTCTCCAATTCCCATAGGCTGTGTGGCATCCCCCTCTCCCCCCAATTCCCATAGGCTGTGTGGCACCCCCCTCTCCTCTCCAATTCCCATAGGCTGTGTGGCATCCCCCTCTCCCCCCAATTCCCATAGGCTGTGTGGCACCCCCCTCTCCCCCCCAATTCCCATAGGCTGTGTGGCACCCCCCTTTCCCCCAGTCGGCTTAAGTAAAAAAAAGTAAAACTCAGCTGTCCGCTGACACTTTCGCTGAGCGTCCGGCTCCATGAATCGGGTGGGCGTGGCCTGCACCGCGTCAACGCCGGCGCATGCCACGCCCACCCGATTCAGGGAGCTGGCCGTAAGAAGCAGCGGCGGGCTGTGTCCTGGCCCCGCGATCGCTGTCTTATCTGACAGCAATAGCAGCAGCAGTGCCTTTTTCTGGAGCTCGGTGCAGGCCACGCCCACCTTCTGCCCTGACCTGGCTGCTCCCAAGTGCCCCAGCCGGGAAGAGGCAGCAGATGGTGGAGCGGCGGGCGCTGTCTCTGGCCCCGCTGCTGCTATTGCTGTCAGAAAAGACAGCGATCACGGGGCCAGGACACAGCCTGCCGCTCCTCTGTTTTTATCTGGCCTCTTGCAGAGTGACAGGCAACGCGGGAGCGCCGGGAAAGGGTTTTTTTTTTTTTTTGTTACATTCGCCCGATAAGGCGCACGGACATTTTTCCCCCACTTTTGGGGAAAAATAATTGCGCCTTATAGGGCGAAAAATACGGTACTTAAAGCGGAACAAAACCCGGAATATTAACTAGGGGTTTTGCTACTTGCCAAATTAGAACGCACTTGCTATGTAAAACCCCAAGAATGCTCATATAAACTCACCTGTTCTGGTCCTACGGCGCATGCACGGGCTCTCGCCTGATCTGAGCTGTTTGCTGGGCATATGTAATGCTCTGTAAACAGCTCTGTTTACATGCAGAGCTTCAGCAATCTGAGCACAGCAGCTGCATCCCCAGCAGTGCACGCGCTCCCGCAGCCAACCATTCAGATAGGCTGGTGGGGTGGGAGTGCACACACTGCTGGAGGTGCAGGCAGCCTGAAAATGCACGGATGCAGCCCCTGGGGGCGCCAGGAAGCAGGTGAGTTCTGCCATGCCCTGTAGGGGGCTCACAAAGCAGGTTTCACATGAAGTGCATCTATCCCCTGCCCATGATCTGTTCCTGCAATGATATAGTTACAGCCAGGGCTGGCTCCAGGTTTATGTGGGCCCTTGGGCGGCATTGTCTCAGTGGGCCCTTTTGTGGTGGAGAGTAGCATCACATCACTGAGGGACATCCAAATCTGGATGCCCCTTAATAATCGTGCCATTTGGACCAAAACTCTAGTTTTGATCTACTTTGAAGCGCACCAACCCCATTTAAACCTGACCTTGGAATCTAAATGAATCTAGATCCCCCTGATTTTGGATGCCCCTGTGTGTGACCCCCCCCCCCCTTTGTTCATTACTTTCCTCGCATTGGTGAATGCACTGTGGGATCACCAGTTTGAGTTTGAGACTCCTTTCCCGGCGCTGGCTCGTTAGAAAGGCGAGTATTCTACGTGTCCTGTGCATTTAGGTGCAAGGGGGCTCCAGCGTTCTTGATGCCCCCTCGAGCTTCTTTCTACGTGTCCTGTGCATTTAGGTGCGAGGGGTTCTAGATGCCCCCTCGAGCTTCTTTCTAGCGGCAAAGAGCCGGACCAACACCCGTTAATGTAATAATGGGTGTTGGTCTGGTTTAAGTTGTAGTGGCGCCACAGGGCTCCATTCATGCATGCGCAAAACACACAAGCATACACGTACCGATCATGACCGTGTAAGCATTTCGGACATGCACCCGCCGAGCCGGAACGCCAAGAGACCGCGCGCAGACTCATTCGAGGTTACAAGCGTGCATGTGCCGGAGCGCATTTATGTGAGCATTGGTAAGATTTTCGGTGAGATACCAAATTATATACGAAGCAGACAAGTATTAGAATATGAATTTGTGTGTGTTAGTATAGTGGTTATTGGGTGAAGAAAGGGTTTCTGGCACCAGCTTGGAGTTTTCCTTTCAAGGTCACTTGAATGGATTCTCCTGG
Source organism: Gastrophryne carolinensis (assembly GCA_027917425.1). Classification (NCBI taxonomy): domain Eukaryota; kingdom Metazoa; phylum Chordata; class Amphibia; order Anura; family Microhylidae; genus Gastrophryne; species Gastrophryne carolinensis. The sequence goes on along the minus strand of CM051239.1, from coordinate 395,493,481 downwards.
TGCCCCTTTATGCAGAGTTTTGGATGGCTTTATTTATGACTACCCAGTTTGCACACTCCAAAGACTAACCATGGGTGGGCCAACCAAAGAAGGGCACAAGCTCAAACACTGGGTTACTAAGAAATATATCTCCAGATGCACCCATTGCCTCTAGGCTGCTTTTGCCTTAAACTGGCCCAACACCGAATTTACAAAACATGGGTGTTGGTCCGCTACGGGGGGGGGGGCACCCTGATTGCTCGAGTACCCCTTGATTGAGCACTGTAAAGCCCACAAACCTTACCTGACAACTTGATCCATCAGGAAATGCAGCCCTGCGACTGGCTGGCTGCT